>OX465289.1:155898536-157098536 GCA_949987695.1 Merzomyia westermanni | reverse complement strand
TTACGCTAGTCAGTTTCCTCGGGCGGTGGAGTCTATCGTGAAGCACCACTATGTAGACGATTTTGTGGACAGCTTCGAATCAGTGGAGCAGGCAATTAGCGTAGCCAAGCAAGTTTCCGAAATACACAAGGCAGCTGGATTCCAAATGCGTGGGTTTATATCCAGTTCGATTGCTGTGTTGGAAGCGTTAAGCAGCGATGGGCAAGCTGACAATGTTAAGAACAGGTGTTTCAGTGTCAATAGTCCGTCCACGGAAAAGGTACTTGGAATGTTTTGGCAGCCGGAAGATGATTCGTTCAGGTATGAGTTGAGATTTCCAAAACTGGAAGAAGAAGTCATCAGTGGTAGTAGGCCACCAACAAAACGTGAAATACTTAGTTATGTTATGTCAATATTTGATCCTTTAGGATTCTTAAGTCATTTGGTAGTTGGAGCTAAGTTGATTATGCGCGAAATATGGCGGCGCAAGATTGTTTGGGACGAGCCCCTACCTGATGATGTTACTACAGCTTGGAGGAACTGGCAAAAAGAGGTACGCAGAACGGGCGATGTTAAAATTCCACGGTTTTATTTCACCAAAGGAATGCCAAAGCAATTGCAGCTGCATGTTTTCGTCGACGCCAGCGAGGAGGCCTTTGCTGCAGTATGCTATTGGAGGTACGTCACTTCGGAGGGAACCGTAAGCATTTCGCTTGTATGCGCGAAGTCAAAGTGCGCGCCCATGAAGCTTATGACGGTGCCGAGACTTGAACTTCAAGCAGCAGTACTTGGAGCGCGTTTATCACAAACTGTCCTCGACGAACATAGCCTTGTAATCTCCTCGCGCGTTCTCTGGAGTGACTCAACAACGGTCATCAACTGGATAAATTCAAAGCATCATCGATATAAACCCTTCGTGGCGCATCGGATAGCGGAGATCCTCTCGACAACCCAAGCGAGTGAATGGAGGTGGCTTCCTACCAACGAGAACGTAGCCGACGCTGCGACGCGTCGAACCGGTGCTATCGACATAAATCCTTCAACGCGCTGGTTCTCAGGGCCAAAGTTCCTGTCCATGCCCAACTCACAGTGGCCTCATAAGCCAGCAGTAATCAATAGCCAGCATGAAGTTGATGAAGAAATTCGCGTTAATCCTGTTCTCCTTGCAAGCAGCAACAACTTAATTGATTTTAATAGATTTTCGACATACATTAGACTGAAGAGAGCTACAGCTTGGATGTTCAGATTCATAAATCGCACGCGTGGTAGAAGTTCCAGTGATGGCTATTTCGGATTAACCTCGGACGAACTAAATGCAGCTGAAAACTATTTGTGCCGGCAAGCCCAACTTTCAGATTATGCTACGGAGATGAAGCAACTTCAAGACAAGCAAACAGTGCCACGCGAGAGTCCAATACGCGCTTTGCTGCCGTACTTGGACACAAATTCGGTTATGAGGGTAGGTGGTAGGATTCAAGCCGCCAGCTGGTTGCCCCTCGACGCCATACATCCAATCGTGCTGCCACCGAAACATCGCATTACCTTGCTCATCGTATCCTATTATCACCGTAAGATGAAACACCAGAACGTAGAAGCAACAATTGGAGAGGTGAGGCAGAAATTTTGGGTTGCCAATGTAAGGCAGGTTTTGCGAAGGGTGATAAATAGCTGTGCCGAATGTAAGATCGTTAGTTGCCAACCAGTGACGCCAATTATGGGCCGGTTGCCCGAGGATAGAGTGACACCGTATGTCAGGCCCTTTAGCTACACCGGGTTGGACTACTTCGGGCCTATAATGGTGACTATAGGAAGACGCACAGAGAAACGTTGGGTGGCACTCTTCACTTGTCTCACAGTCCGTGCAATTCACCTGGAAGTAGCCCACGACCTGTCCACTGACTCGTGCATCCTAACCATCAGGAACTTCATTAACCGACGAGGTGTTCCAGTGAGGATAAGGAGCGATAACGGAAAAAACTTCGTTGGCGCCGACCAAGAGGCAAAGCGGTTCGACGAAGTATTCGATTGCGGGCGTGTGAGCGACGAGTTGTCAACGAAGGGCGTCCAATGGGTTTTTAATTGTCCGCACAATCCGGCTGAGGGTGGAATATGGGAGCGCATGGTGCGATGCGTCAAGCGTGTGCTGAACCACACCCTAAAGGAAGTTGCCCCTCGCGAACATACCCTACAAAGCGTGATGATAGAAGCGGAAAACATAGTGAACTCGCGGCCTCTTACACATTTGCCGATCTCGGCTGACCAAGAGGAGCCGCTTACACCGAACCATTTTCTGTTAGGTTCCGCGAGTTCAGCGCAAACACCGGGCATAGAGCAGCTCGAGGAGAAGACTTGCGTATTGCGGAAACAATGGCGGATTGCACGACAGTTGCGCGATCGATTTTGGAAGCGTTGGGTGGCGGAGTATCTACCAATATTGACAAGGCGAGCTAAGTGGTGTACACCGTCAAAAGCGTTGAGCGTGGGCGATCTGGTTTTTATATGCGATCCTAATATATCAAGACGACAATGGTGCCGTGGGGTGGTGGAAAAGGTCTACAGTGGCGCGGATGGCGAGATAAGAAGAGCGGACGTCAGAACCAAAACAGGGGTGCTTCGTCGTCCAACATCAAAGCTAGCCGTTTTGGACGTGGCTCCTGGTGAATCCTAGTGGTTCACGGGGGTGGGGATGTGGCAAAACGCCCATCTCGAACTCATCACATACAATCGATTAACTTATCGGATTTTGTGTGCTTGCCTTGTATGGTTTCGCATCACTAACAAATCATTAGTGTCGTGAAATTCAGCCAAGGAAGGGCGCAAAATGCGGTAAGTGCATTAACTTTAAAATAACCATTGTAAATGTAACTAAAAATGCTCATTTGTTTTACAGAAATAAATAGTTGTAACAGGAAATCCGGCACTATTAATTTCAATGTCCCTAATATATTCACGGCACTACAATTTGTTTATATTTGCCGTTAGGCGGCCTAGTGAAGCTGGGTGTTAACTTGCATGCTAATATGTATACAACAGTGAATTTGTATACCTTTCATGAATATGAAATGGTCTTATAACTTTGGTCCGATGTTTGTAAGTATGAGAAGAGGAAGAGACAGACCCACCAATAAGTATACCGATATGATCAGGGCTATGAGCTGAGTCGATTTAGCCATGTCCGTTCGTCTGTATTTCCGTCTGTCTGTTTGAACGCAAACTAGTCCCTCAGTTTTAGAAATATCTCTATGAAATTTGGTATGGGGCCGCCATTTTGTAATATATAAATCATTTGTTGGAACCAACTAATAAAACACATAGCTCCCACACAATCGATCGTTCCGATAAACGGGTTTTGACCTATAAATCTTGCAATCAAACAGCTAGGAACTTAAAATTTTGGAGGCTTTATGCACTTTATATACGTAATGTGGCAAATGAAAATCAGCAAGATCGGACCTACATAACATATAGCTCCCATACAATAGATTGCTCCGATAAATGCGGTTTGGGCTATAACTATTGCAATTTGGTAGCTCCCCCATACGGGTAGGGCCCCCATACGGGCACAAGCACTACTTGTCGCTGCAGACGAAAGGGAACTTCCGAGAGACACGAAATTCAATCTTCCTTCTGGATACTGTAGTTCAGGGTTCCCAACTTTTTTTAGTGAGGCTCCCCGGACTATTCATAATATTTCTCAATAGTATCAGCGAGTTTTTATGTCAGCTTTCAGATTTTGCAACCAGTTCGTTATTTTTAATTGCTTCGAACAGTGAAACCAAAAATATAACATTTTCAGACAATTTTTGATTTCAAAATTGAAGCTGAAAAAGAAATACCTCTTCTTTTTTCTTTTTTATTTCTAAGAGCGAGCCAACATGCTACCTTTGTATAGCCACTACTCCTTTGTATGGAACAGAAGAAATTTGTGATCAGAATCGAGATCCATGCAAAGACAAGTAACTAACCAACTGTTAAAAGCGTTACTCTTTATATAGCTTACAATCTCTACAGCCTAGTCAGACTTAATTTCTGTGGCAATGTCTTATGTTTTCGATTCTGAAATTTGTAACGGTACAAAATAATGGAGATAGATATAGAGGTTCATATAGCAAAGTTCTTAGAATGAACAGAGAAATCGATTAAGACATATCCGTCCGTGGACACGATAACTTGAGTACAAAATGAGACGTTTGATAGAAATTGGACACACAGGTTGCCAATAACAACACCCCTTTTTTCGATATTGAAAATTTCGAAAAACCCATAAAATAGGATATTTCAATAATAAAAGCAGTAAATAAGCGAAATCCTTTTTCGACCACGCCTACTTTTTCATAAAAGTTAACTGAAAAGGAGGTAGAAACACTAAACCATCCATATCTCATTGACTGATACATAATGATATAATTTGGCAGTTACATAAATTTTCTAATTCTTTATAAGTGGCACCGCCACTTATGAGTCAAGCAATCTTCAAATTCCACTGTTAATAACTTCAGAACTTTGTTCGATAGAATAACGAAACTTGATACGAAGAATACTATGGACGTGTAGAGTACAACCTGAAATAAACAAAAATTGGTGGACGATCACGCCGACTTTTGTACTAGAGTTTTCTAAAAGGTTTTGATCATCAACCAAGGATTGCGGGTTCAAATCACACTCTCGTAAAAAGTCTAAAACCAATATACATGGCCACGATGAAGGCAGCATATTAGTTAATGGGAATATGAAACAAAAGAACTGGTTTCATGGTCCATAAAAAAATTGATAGCACTTGTCAGTTCACCCAAGAAATTTGTGTGGCAAAACTAAAGCACCAAATCAAAGTGGATGTTGTTTTTTCTTAAATGTGCCCTAAAACCGTAAAATCGCGGTAAACGGGACTCACAATAACCACGCGGATATCCAAAATTTCATTTAGCCGTTAAACGAGATTGGATGATTTGTAGAAGTCGAAAAGATAGCTAGAAGTAATTATTTCGTAGTCTGAAAAAAAATTACACAAATTTAATCAAAGTAAAGCAACGAATTCTGCTACAAAATTATTTTACGTTTTCCATGCCTGTCAATGATACTCACGGAAACTGAAAGGTTACCATCACCATCAAATTGATTAATTTCAAATTTATTTGAGCGTGTTACACTTTGTTGGCGTTAAGGCGAATTTACTTACAGGTGATCTCATAAGAACATATGATCAGTGTCTTCTTCTGTCAAAATTAAAAAATTCTGTGCAATCTGACAGGAGAAGCCGCCAAAGGAAAAACAAAACACATGAAGTGTGTGTGCGTATACAGCAATAAATTCACCGTGATATCACCTGGTACAAAGCCGCCTTGGTTGGCGTCCAGTTCTTAACTGAACGTTAATTAAAATTGAAATGTTGACAACGAATAAATTGAACGAGTGAATACAATGACATAAAGACAGTCTTCGACTATCACTCGTGCCAGACGGATCTGTTTTTCTATCAGTGCTTCTGCTTATCGTTTTCGTTTTCACGTGCTTTTCAAGCAATCTCATATTTTTTCTTATTCCTTTTGTCAGTGCAAATAACAAAAGTTATAGTTAGTGACAATAAAAATCAATAAAAATGCCCCCCGGGCCCCCGTTAATCGGGGTTAATCGGTTCGCCTTGCTAGCCGATAACTCCAAAATAAAAAAGAAAAAAAAGAAAGATGAAATTAAAAAACTTGGCAAACATGTGGATTTCTTCCCTGAACTTCCAACTGTGCAAAAAAACAACCCAAAATTTGTAGTGCTTGAAGCAGTTGATAAAGCGAAAACTTTATCACAATACTCCTGCTTTGCGTTGCAGCGCTCTCTTAATATAATAAGCAAAGAAATTCAATCGATTTCTAAACTTCGCGACGGTAACTTACTAATGCTAGTAAACAACAAAAAAGTGGCAGAAAGGTTCATCGCCTGCAAAGAGTTACATGGTGTCTGTGCTATTAGAGCAAAATACCACGAAACCCTAAACTTCAACAAAGGCACAGTCTTTGCCCCTTTTCTTTTCAACGTCCCGGACAACGAAATTGTCGAGGAGCTTAGCGCCCAAGGAGTGGTAGCAGTCTATAAATTTCAAAAGAAGGTAAAAGATAAAATGCAGCCTACCGGTGTCATTCTTTTGACATTTGATCGTTTCAATATTCCTGACAAATTAGACATTGCTTGGCGTAATGTACGCGTCAGACAGTACTTCCCCTCCCCGATGCGCTGTAAGTCATGCCAACTTCTCGGTCATACAGCAAAATTCTGTCATGGTAAACCTGCTTGCGAAACCTGCAATTTGCCCCCTCATTCCCCTGAAATCTGCACACGCATTTTCTGCGCTAACTGTTCATCCAACCACCCCGCGTCTTCAAACAAATGCGAAAAATATATTCAAGCCAAAGAAATATTAAAAATAAAAAAATGCACCATGAGAGAAGCAACTAATATATATAAAAACACCTTCTCTCAAAGAGTCGTCACCTTCGTTTTCTTCCGTAGTAGAAAACACCAATACTAATCCGCCAAAATCCAATACAACCATTCTCTAGAGAAGACTAACAACGAAACAGCATGTCATAATACAGAAACACTCAACAGCCCACAATCAATTAACAACACAGAACTCAATAGTAGTACACTCCTCACTAGCATTACAAACAGCGTTAATAATAACTCACTCGATAAAGAATTACCACTCATTACTACAATCCACATTTCAATAGCATCCATCCCCTCCTTTATAGCTCCTCTCTAAACAGCAATTGTAACACAGTAGAAAACAACCAAACAAAAAATCAACACCTAGCACACTCAATCGATCACCTTGAAAATACCACCCAACAAGAAATCAATGCAACTTCTAATGCACTTACCTATGTTTCGTCAAATGACGAAAATTTCGAAATAAATTTCGAACAATATAAAACAACTTTCCGGAATTTCACTGATACCGCAATGGTATCAGATGACGATTCCTAAATCTTAATTCTTTTTAAGTTTAGTTAGTCCTTAACTAACTTAATTAGCACCAACAAAAGTAGATATACTAACAACCAACAATAAACAAACTAACAATTTAAAAATCTTTAACGATATGGCTTCCATATTGCAATGGAATATCAAGGGTTACTGGAACAACTTCCAGGAGCTTCAACTCTTGCTAAAAGATCATAACCCCTCCATGGTCTGCCTACAAGAAACGCATATACCCGCAAATATGCATATGCTCCTAAAGCATTTGAAAGTTATTTTTATAACTTGGATCAAAACGTTTCTAAAAAGCAAGGGATCTGTATCCTGATTAAAAAGGATATCCCCCATAAGCAAATTAATATTTCCTCAAATATAGCTGCAATCGCACTGGAAATAAATATCGGTTTTAAGTTTACATTGGTATCAATGTACATTCCTCCAGACCAGATCTTCAACGAAAGAGATCTATTTGGAATTCTCAATAGTATTACCACACCCATAATACTAGTTGGCGATGTTAACTCTTGGAGCCCCCTCTGGGGGTCGCCAGCTGGCAACTCGAGAGGGAAAGTTATTGAAGACGTCATTCTCGCAACAGATCTTGTCGTTCTAAACGACGGCTCCCCCACCCACTTCTCCACCCACAAAACCTTTTCAAACGTGGATGTAACACTATGCTCCGCTAGCATAGCTCCAAAATGTAAATGTAACGTCTTTAAAAATTTGCACGGTAGTGATCACTTTCCGATCCTCACCACTATTGAGTCAAATATATGCGCTGAAAAAATTACAAGACGTCCTAGGTTTATTACAGATCGTGCCAATTGGCCGAAATTTCAAATGAGCAGCGACTCCCTGTGTACAAAAACCCCTGTCTCGAATAATATAAACAAAGAAGCGGCTAACATAAAAAAAATAATTTCTTTTTCAGCCCATATGGGTATACCCCAAACCAAACAAAACTTTCAAAAACCCGCGGTTCCGTGGTGGAATAGTGAAATAGCTACTCTCAGGGCTAAGAAGCAAAAACTTTGGGAAATGTATAAAAAACAAAAAACCGGGGACAATTACCTTAATTACAAAAAGGCTAACGCGTTGCTTAGATACCGCTCAAAAGTCGCTAAAAGAAATAGCCTAGAAGAGCTAACAACATCTATATCTCCCAAATCTAGCCCTAAAAAAATTTGGCATGATATCAAAACTTTAACGGGTAATCATAGGCATAACACGATACTCCCTGTGTAAAAAATAGAATACTCAAACTCTTCAACTCAATTTTCAATACGGCTCTTTATCCGCAAAGCTGGAAAAATGCCGATATCGTGCCTATTCTAAAACCAAATAAGCCTATAGACCAAATAAGGTAGCTATCGGCCAATATCCCTACTATCATGCCTTAGTAAAGTTTTGGAGAAGATCATCGCCAAGCGAATCATGTGGTTCGTTTCGAAAAATCAACGTATTAGTCAGAACCAGTTCGCTTTTAAAGCCGGGCAAGGTACAACAGATGTGCTCTTGTACTTTGAACACTATCTATCAAATGCTCTTTCGAACCGAAACCACGTCGCAATACTTAGTCTCGACTTCGAGAAAGCATTTCATAGAATAGGCCCACACATCGTACTTCGGCAACTTAAAAAATGGCAAGTTGGGAAAAAAATATACAATTTTGTAAAAAGTTTCTTATGTATTCGTACTTTCCGAGTCAAAATAAATAATAAATACTCTGACAGAGTAAGACTTCATAACGGGATACCACAGGGTTCCCCGATCGCAGTTATTTTCTTTATAATCACGTTTGATGAAATAAGTACAATCATTCAGAAAAGTCAACTTGAATATTCCATTTACGCCGATGATGTCTTTATATATTCAAAAAATAACTCTTTAACGCAATCTCGAAATAAATTTTCCGAAATCCTTGATGATATTGCTATCTGGTCAGAAAGCTCAGGAGCCAATATATCTTACGAGAAATGTAAATACCTTCATATTTGCAAAAAGAAAAACTGTCCGAATACAAATTTTAAATATAAAAATGTAACTATTGATAACGTCCAAGACTTAAAAATCCTTGGTATTATTTTCGACAAACGAATGAACTTTAAGAAACAATGTATACTATTAAGAAAAAAGCTTAACTCTAGGTTAAATATAATAATACCTAACCTCTAAATACAGTAAAATTCACCCTAAGGTATTAATCAATGTAACAAAGTCTCTAATGTTGGGAGTTATCGACTATGGCTTTCCAGTTTATGGACAGTGTGCAAAAAGCACAACAGCACTTTTGGGGCCACCTTACCATGCAGCTGTTCGGCGAAGCCTGCGGGCTTTCAAGCTACACCCATAAAAAACTTGCTAGCCGAGTCCGGTCTACCAACAATCGAGGAAAGATTGCTACAAAATATCCTAAGGTTAATACCAAAGCTTTATTTTACAAAAAACGCCATACTCCACAAGGACGTAAAAAATTTCATTAACAAAAAACATCCTATGAAGAAGCCTTCGGCGATATCAAGCGCAATACTATACGCAAATAAAACAATAAACGCACCGATTAAACCAATATTTTCAAAAACTAGCAACTTACCACCATGGCAGCTACCAACGAGCAATTTTATTACAAAGCTAGTTCACTATCCGAAACAAAACACAACTCCGACCGTTTACCAAAAAGCATTCTTAGAGATAAAGGATAGTTTGAAAAAAGATGGGTGGAAACTCATATTCACGGATGGATCAAAATCTCCGGAATCCACGTCATTCGCGATTGTGACTATAGATGGTGAGGTAATTAAAAAAGGGCTGTTATTCCCCTACAACTCAATATACGCCGCAGAACTAACGGCCATAAATTTTGCTATCAAACATGCTGCAGCAAGCAAGGGTAAATATATAGTCTGCACAGACAGCTTGTCATCAGTAAATTCCCTTCTGAGCAGACACAAAAAAGAGCCACGCGTAGTCAATTCCGTTGATCACCTAATCAGACATCGTTCTAAAATCAAAATCATGTGGATACCCGGGCACTGCGCTATACAGGGAAACGAACACGCTGACACCGTTGCAAAAGAATGCCACTACGCTCCTTGCATCCATTTCAACCTTCCGATAAAATCCGACATCACACGACAATTAAACACATATATAAAAGATTTGGCCATATCCAACTGGCAAAAATACCGTCACCCTTACAAGCTCTACAATCAAAATCGCAACAAGGCAATTCTCCCAACATCGTCATCAGCAGACGAGCTGAAAGTTTTTACAAGGCTGCGATTGGGGCATACGAAGATCACCCACGAACACCTAATTAATGGTAAATCCAACCAAATGTGTGCTGAGTGCAACTGCCTACTGTCAATAAACCACATTCTTGAATCTTGTAAAAAATACAGAAATGCCAGATTTAACTTATTAAGAAATTGTAATCCCACAGACTTGCTAAAAACCCCGAATATAGAAAACATAAGTACTATTTATAAATATATATACCAATGTAAACTTGTACACCTAATATAATGTAAGAAAAAAAAAAATATTATAATAATCCAATCCTAAAGATAATTTATACTTGTTTATAAAATCTATTAGATATCCATACATAGGTCAGGCCGATAGCCCATGTTTCTAGTTGCCTTTTTATGTAATATAGTTATTTATAATTATATTTTATGTAAATAAATAAATAAAATAAATGACATAAAGAAATAAAATTCATATATTGAGCAACGCGCAGGGCTGCATTTGTAAATGTGCTAATGAGGCATTTACATTCCACCCCTCCGTGTATCCGTGGGGATAATAAAGGCATCGGTTAATAATTCTTCAGCGATTTCTATGTGTACAGCTCGCGTTGTGAGGCAAGTAAATGGCCCACAGTAGTCCACCCTCCCATATGTAAAGGGACGTACATAAAGATTAAGGAGGTCAAGTGGCAATAGGCCCATCAGCGGTATAGTAGGTTCAGCGCTATATTGAATGCATACCGGGCAATTTCTTTTAACAGTCTTCAACAGTTGACGCGAGGGGGTACCCAGAAATGTTGTCTCATTTCGTTGATAATAAGTTGATCATTATAATGGTGCCTCTTTCTATGGTACTAATCCATCACTAGAGTCGTAAGTGCATGACCATATGCCAATATAATGGGGTGACGAGCTGAATACGGTAAGCAATATGCTGCGTCGATTCGCCCATTTACACGTAAGATGCCTTCGTAATGAAGTTTTGGCGTAAGTTGGTAAAGGGCACTTGACTTTGGCAAATATCTATTATTTTGCAGAAAAAATTTTATTTTGAACTTGTCCACAAAGTCATATTTCAGCTATGGTTAGCTCCTCCGCTGTGAGTTCTCCGCGTCTGTTTTGTTTAACCCTTAAATTACTAACAAAGCGATTAACCCAGGCTACAACTCGTAAAAGTCTTAAATGTCACGAAAAATGGCTTATTTTCACAATATACTCCACCTCGTAGGTAGTGATCAGCATACATTTGTTCGATTCTTCCTCCGCGCAGTGCTCCGAATATATGTGCAAGAGTTCCTCCGGCCACATATCTTCGCTGACCTTTTACCCATGTTATCCACCGCCACTGCGAAGGAGCGGTAATGTTTAATATTTCCCAAATACGATTGGCGACGAACTGTGTGAAATTCCGCTTAGTAGAACGAATCCGCAATAGTATTGTTTTAGAGTCGCTCCAAAACGTTATATTATGCACCCTACGCTCCAGGCATTCTTCGATAAAGCTTCTCAGGCGGCTACCCATTACAGCGGCTTGTAATTCCAATCGTGGAACCGAGAGTTCACGTTTTGGAGCGCACGGAGATTTCCCGGATAAGAATGCGACGTCGATATTGTCATCTTTCTTAATTTGTAAATATGCCACTGCGGCATAGGCCGTGTCGCTTGCATCCACGAAGATGTGTAACTGTAAGTCATCTAGCGAGGCGAAATGCATCTGGCCACTTCGAACTGTTCCACGCTCTGAAAGGCTGGCCACCATATTCCCCACTGTTTTTGAAGTTCTGCTGGCAACGTAGCTTGTATAAGTATTTTGATGGTGATGGTAACATTCGCCAGAAGACCAAATGGATCATAGATAGACATGGTGATGGCAAGTAGTGTTCGTTTTGTTGGACCACGTAAGCAATCGATAACTTCTCGGTATTGTAGAACCTGCAATGGAATTCCAAAACATCGTTATTGCAGTTCCAAAACATACCAAGTATTTTATCGGTTTGAGATTGGTCCATGTTAATGACATTTGATGAGTCGCTTGAATGTTCATTTAGTTGTTGTTGTAGTTGCTTGGAATTAGATACAAAATTTCTCAGCTTAAGTCCAGCGTTGGCATTGATGACTATAGTTTCATTAACTACTTCGGCAGCCTCTTGCTCGTCGTCGAAACTGATATCGAGGTCGTCTACATAAGTGTTGTATATTACTGCTCTGGAACCACGGAGCATAGACTGCATTAACTGTTCAGCGTTTTTGTTTTTGATATACTCAGCGCAACATGGAGAGCAGGTTGCGCCGAATATCATTGATGACATTACATACACGCGTATAGGCTCGAATTGGTTTCCATCTCTCCATAAGAACCGTTGCGCATTTCGATCTTCCGCCCTAACCTTTATTTTGGAGAACATGGCCTCGATATCTCAAGCGACGGAAATTCGACGTTGGCAAAACTTGTACATAATCGCTATTAATGACTGAGCATGTTCTGGCCCCTTCAATAGCGCTGAGTTTAATTTGCTACAACAGCAGCCGAATCAAATACGATGCGAATTTTATTCGGCTTATTAGGGTTTGTCACACCGTAATGAGGTAAATACCAAGTCGTAGATGTATGGTTCTGCGCTTCGCAGCTTGGGGGTGTGCATATCCCTTATCGATATACTTTGCTATTTCTGACTTGTAGATGACGGCATAGTTTGCATCTTTCATCATTTTATTTTCGACGCTAACTAATCTGCGTTTGGCCATATCATAGCTTTGAGGTAGGATAATGCGGTCCTCGCGCCAGAGTAGCCCCACTTCATAACGATCGCCTAGATATCTGGTAGTCTCTTCCAAAATGTGTCTGGACCGACTGACTTCATTGGATTCCAGAGGCGTGTTTGTACATTTGCCAGTATGCCGAAGCTTCCAACACTGAAGTAGTCCTCGACAAGTTGATGTTACTGAACTTCTCTATTGGACTGTCGCACATGGAGCACTTTTGGCGAACTGGTTGATTCCACTCGTCCGTAAGCTAGCCAACCCAACTTGGTGGCCACTGCAATGGGCTGGTTCGGTCCGGCGTAAATCGTGTCATTTGGTGTACATACAAAACTGTTATCAAGGCCCATCAACATTGACGGTTTCACATTATCGTAGTCTGCTACGCACGATTTTGACAAATGTTTATACGCGTCTTTACGAAATGATTGCGTCGGCAGATCGAGATGTTCCACTGTTCGTACAGTTTTTAACTGATACGATGCTGAGTCTAAACCACGAACTTCCAAATTGGCTATACGCGACTTCTCTGTCTGTTTTTCATTATACCACTGCAATGTGAGTGGTGCGATGCATCCTGGAACACCTAAGATGTTCGCAACGTTCTCCTCCAAAAAGGTGACGGATGAGCCTTCATCCATCATAGTGTAAATTTTAACACTTGAATTGGGACCATTCACGATAACTGGCAAAACTTTAAATAGGCATGTAGTATTGTTGTTTATCGTGGTGTTTAAAACAGGTTTGACTGCACCAGACGAAGCCACTTCATTATGGAGTAAACCGTTGTGCATACGCCCACAAGTATCAATTCCACATGGATTTTTATCTTGGCAGCAACTGAAGTTATGTTCACCTTGGAGGCAAGAAACAAAGTCGGCGTTGCTTGACGAACTCCCATCTATTAGGCACCGATAGTGCTTTAAATTGGCCACAAGCTTCTAGGTTATGCTCCTGATTGCATTTGATTCACTGTCTTGGATTCACTTGATTCTGAAGCATACAACATTCGCCGTGATATATCAGAGCTATTATTTGACTGGCGGGACGAAGCCAGAAATGACGTTGGCTGTTTTGATGGCGATCCATTTTGACGCCAGGACGCTGCGCTAAAGGCCGGCTGCACAGCTGTATAAATCGATGGCATGAGACAAACCACCTTAGCTAGGTCACTGAGCCAATCAGAAAAAACTTGAACATTAGGATGCGGCATATTCAGTATGTGACGACTCCACTCGAATTGCCTCGCGACTGGGATCTTTAATACAAGTAGCTCCAATAGCATAGGACTCATTAATAAATTGAAATAAAATACATATATTGAGCAACGCGCAGGGCTGCATTTGTAAATGTGCTAATGAGGCATTTACAATGCCCTTCTTTAGCGTAGGTAAATGGCTGCGACTCAGGTCGCCCAAGTAGTTTTTAGAAGCCGTTTTGATGCCATAAAAACTCGTCAAAACCTACTGATGTAGTACTGATATTTGTCACAACCAATCAGAGTTGTTGATAGAATCAATGATTTTGGAATCGACATTCCAGATATACACTACAAGTTTTCAAAAAAGGGGTTTTCAAAGGATTTTAGGCGTATTCTGGCTAGAGCATTTACACAGGTTGTTCAACGGTCTCTTTGGTAGCTATGTCCTTGGAACTCCTGCAGTGATCATGGTGCGGAATGCCCATCTTCTCCGCATGCGTGCCTAGCACCCAGGGACCTGTGCAGAGTGCTATAAATTTTTAATAATTTTGAATTTTCCCCCCATTTCTAAGAATGTTGTTTCCTCATTTCCCTCATATGAGCCCATGCGTGCTTATTGGCCCTCTCGTCACCCTCAATCCCTCTATGAACCGGAACCCAGGTAATGGATAGTTCAAGGTCGCTTAGTGCAGCCAAGATCTGCTTGCATGCATGCACTACATTCGGACTCGTATGTGACGCTCCTATTGCCTTTTTTGCTGCCTGGCTGTCTGCCAGTTATGTTCCTGACCTTCAGTGATTTGCATGCTTGCAAGATCGCAAGAACTTCTACTTGAAACACACTGCAATGCGAACGGAGTCTAAATGATACAGAAATTTAAAAATACCGCCTTCCATACCGGAATCCATCTTGGATCCGTCGGTGTAGATTTGAGACCCCATTTTTTACAAAATATTGATTTTCAGGCATAGAAAACAACGCACCTGCTCCTCGATGCACGATTTCCAATTCAATTTACACTCAATTATTAGTCCCAGAAACCTGGTGCTAGTAGATAGGTATAGCCGCTGGCCATTTAATTTAGGTAGCTCACATGATATTTCGCCCGTGGATATTGGGCAGGCAACTTGATAAGCTACCCGAGAACTTTTTTCTAGAGACCTAACTCGATCGTCCAGACAATCGGGTGATTGAATGGATATTTGGTTTCTACATAGCCTATTACTGACTACCTTGTCAAACAAGCCCCAAGAAGTCTGCCTCGGATTTCTATACGGTTATCTTATATCCCTATCCCATTCTATACCAACGAGAATCATTCGATGATCGGAAAGGGATAATCGCTTCGATACTTCACAATTCCATGCTCAGAATTCCTGGGAATCAGATACCATTGTAACTGAACAAGGAAAAGCAAAGGTTGGACAGCTGTCCTTGTTACATATACATAGATTGTTCGATAGTAGAAAGTTAAGATGTTACACTCCCCCTTCGGTTATTTCGCTGCTGCCCCACATCGAGTGTCTTGCATTGGCGCCACAGCCCACGAGGATTGCTTCTTTGCGTTCACCAACAACTGTACTTATAATAATAAAAATAATTCCCAAACGGATTACCCACCATATTCCGCGCATCCGCATAACGCGCGGATTACTCGTTCGTGCCGAGATATGAAATCTACCAGAAAGAGAGTTATATTATAATCTTGACACAAACAGCGAAAAGGCTCATTTAACTGAAAATTGGTTCGGCACTGTTTTAAGACTAGAGGTTTAAAATGGCTTGAAGGACGAGACGGTACATTGAAGTTCACTTCACTTAGAAGAAATGGGCTGGATAGTGAACCATTTAGCAATTTAATCATAAAAATAATTCCAAGCATTTCCCTCCGACTAGAAAGTGTGTGCAGGTTAATAAGTTTTAAACGAATCGTATAGGGTGGCAGATTGTACAAGGGATCCAAACGAAAATCTCTTAAGCCAAATAGTAAAAATTGTTTTTGAACTGATTCTAGGCGATCTACAAGTATCGGTCTGACTAATGTTGTGAAGAGGGCTCTAGTTACATAAGGGTCGCTAAATTCTTTAGACCATCGCCTTATTGACTGTTGTGTTAATATGGCGGTTGAAACCGAGTTTACAGTCCATAATAACCCCCAGGTCAACAAAATCATACACTTGCTCAAGACTATAATTTTTAATTGTATAGGAAGCCGGCTGAGAAATCCCACGCGAAAAACTCATGTGTTCACATTTTTTAAGTTGAAATTAAAATCGCACCAAGTAACTAGTGTATCTAGATCTGATTGTATTTTATTTCTATCTTCAAATGACGCGAATGACATGAAAAGCTTTACGTCGTCAGCATATATTAACATTTTTGAAAATTTTATTATTGTAGAAATATCATTTATAAACAACAAGAACAGAATCGGGCCAAGATGACTTCCTTGAGGAACCCCCGAAGAGACATAAATGACATCGGATACTAAATTTTTAAACACTACTCTTTGTGTCCTGTCACTAAGGTAAGAAGAGATCCAGCGATTGAGACTCGGCTGGAAGCCCAACTGATCGAGTTTATGAATAAGTAATGAGTGACACACTTTGTCAAAAGCTTTGCTGAAATCCGGATAAATAACGTCGGTGTGCAGATTTTTTCTAAAGCCATTTGAGACATGACTGGTAAACTCAAGTAAATTCGTAACTGTGGACTTTCCCTTACTGAACCCGTGTTGGCAGTCAGCTATCAAAGTAGAGATCGGACCCGTAAGTTGATTTGTAACAATAGCTTCAAACAATTTTGGGATGGCAGAAAGCTTTGCTATGCCACGATAGTTCTCTATAAAATACCTACTCCCGCTTTTATGCAGCGGTAGAAGAAACGATTCTTTCCACGCAGTTGGAAAAACACCACACTTTAGTGATAGATTGAAAAAATTGGTAAGGGGTTGGGTAATATGTTTCGCACACTTTTTCAAGAAACGTGTAGGAATCCTGTCAGGACCATATTTAAAAGATTCTTTTAAGGTTTTAAGGTAAATTAGAACATCTTTGGCGCATAGAATTGGTGAATTAATTGAATTTGTCCCGTGTAGCTTATAGGGATAAATTTTTAAGTTTGAATTGGTGACAGCAGAATAGTTAGAAGTGAAAAATTGAGCAAAGAAACTTGCGATATATTGATTATCGCTAGATATAATGTCTTGATATTTCATGGCTGAGGGAAACACTGATACTTTACGATTAGAATTTACGAAACCATAAAATGACTTTGGATTGAGAATAATGTCTCTTTTGGTTTTAGAGATATAAGCTTTATATGCACTTTTTATTTAAATCTATGTACTTCTGACGTAGAATGGAATACAGTAAGTAAAGTTTATTTAATCCGGATTTCTTATCTTCTATCTTCTATATATATAAAATTCAAATTATGTATTTATGTATCTATAGATCGACTTGGATCCTAAACGTATAAACCGATCGTAACCAAATTTGAAACACGCACCTTACCGGGATGGTCATGGGCTAAAAAATATTTTGATATATATAGGGGGCGTGGCATCTCCCATACAAATGGAATTTTTAACAGTCCGTATTTCTGGAAGTATTTACGTTAGACTACTGAAATTTGGTAAGGGGTTATATGACATTAACCCTACAACATCCAGAAAAACTGTGGATAACGAAAAAGGGAGCGTGGCACCTCCCATACAACTCGAATTTTTTATAGTCCATATCTCTGGAAGTATTTAGGCTAGACCAATGAAATTTGGGAAGGGGTTATATGAGGTTAATCCCTAACACCTCCAAGAAAACTGGGAAAAAGGAAAAAGGGGGCGTGGCACCTCCCGTATAAATGGAATTTTTCATTGTCCATATCTCTGGAAGTATTTACGTTAGACCACTGAAATTTGGTAAGAGGTTATATGAAACTAATCCCTACCACCTCCAGAAAAACTGCGGATAACGAAAAAGGGGGCGTGGCACCTCCCATACAACTCGATTTTTTTATAGTCCATATCTCTGGAAGTATTTAGGCTAGACCAATGAAATTTGGGAAGGGGTTATATGAGGTTAATCCCTAACACCTCCAAGAAAACTGGGAAAAAGGAAAAAGGGGGCGTGGCACCTCCCGTATAAATGCAACTTTTCATTGTCCATATCTCTGGAAGAATTTACGTTAGACTACTGAAATTTGGTAAGAGGTTATGTGAAACTAATCCCTACCACCTCCAGAAAAACTGCGGATAACGAAAAAGGGGGCGTGGCACCTCCCATACAACTCGAATTTTTTATAGTCCATATCTCTGGAAGTATTTAGGCTAGACCAATGAAATTTGGGAAGGGGTTATATGAGGTTAATCCCTAACACCTCCAAGAAAACTGGGGAAAAAAAGGGGGCGTGGCACCTCCCGTATAAATGGAATTTTTCATTGTCCATATCTCTGGAAGTATTTACGTTAGACCACTGAAATTTGGTAAGAGGTTATGTAAAACTAATCCCTACCACCTCCAGAAAAACTGCGGATAACGAAAAAGGGGGCGTGGCACCTCCCATACAACTCGAATTTTTTATAGTCCATATCTCTGGAAGTATTTAGGCTAGACCAATGAAATTTGGGAAGGGGTTATATGAGGTTAATCCCTAACACCTCCAAGAAAACTGGGAAAAAGGAAAAAGAGGGCGTGGCACCTCCCGTATAAATGGAATTTTTCATTGTCCATATCTCTGGAAGTATTTACGTTAGACCACTGAAATTTGGTAAGAGGTTATGTGAAACTAATCCCTACCACCTCCAGAAAAACTGCGGATAACGAAAAAGGGGGCGTGGCACGTCCCATACAACTCGAATTTTTTATAGTTCATATCTCTGGAAGTATTTAGGCTAGACCAATGAAATTTGGGAAGGGGTTATATGAGGTTAATCCCTAACACCTCCAAGAAAACTGGGAAAAGGAAAAAGGGGGCGTGGCACCTCCCGTATAAATGGAATTTTTCTTTGTCCATATCTCTGGAAGTATTTACGTTAGACCACTGAAATTTGGTAAGGGGTTATATGAAACTAATCCCTACCACCTCCAAAAAAAAACTGGGGATAACGAAAAAGGGAAGTATTTGGGCTAGAAAAGTGAAATTTGGTAAGGGGTTATATAAGGTCAATCCATAACACCTGCATTTTTTTTTATAGGAATGGGGGGTGAAACCCACGGGTATAAGCTAGTATAAATTAAATGATAGCGTTTTCCTATTTTTCAGAGCCTTGAGCTCTTTAGTAAACCAAGCTTGCGTAGGATGATCATAAGTCAATTTACGTTTAGGAATAAACTTCACAAATAGGCAGTAAATAGTTTGATTGAAATGTGAGACGTTTAGATCGATATCACAACCAAATTCAGGCCAAGTTAATTCAGTCAGTTCTTTATTTAATTTCTTGTAGTTTGCTTTGGAAAAGTTAAAATCAAAGCTACTACATGAGTAGCATTGACTGCCTTGGCCACTACTTATGGTTTCGCAAGTAGAACACCATCCCCGACTCTGTTCAAGCGATCATTTCTATATACTTGATATTCATAACATAAAAATTGTGAATTGAAAACATGAGGTTTTAGCCACGTTTCGGTAAAAGCAATTACGTTATATTTACAATGAAAAGATTTCAAAAAGGGATCAGTTAATTTGGTATTTAAACCTATGCCATTTTGATAAAAGATATTCAAGGGTTTAGTGCTCAGTTTTTTGACTCAACGTTATTACGAGAACTTTTCGCTACATTTTTAACATTCCTACTCGGTCTGTATTCAAACTCCCACACAAGAGTATCGAAGTCTTTCCCAGATACATCAATCTTAAACGAAGACATACTAATTTTCTAACAGTTACGCTTTGATCTTTAACTTTAGAAGAAATATGGTACATCAAATCATCCTCGGTAGTGTCTGGATGGAACCTAGACACAAAAATAGATTTTATGCGAGGGACCACAGCCAGCATACTAACGATTGGTTCAGACTCCATTGCAATAGTTGGAGGTTCCGGGTTTTTCCTAGTGGATATTTTTGAAGGGGCGTTCTTCGACGTTGCTCGGTCAACCGTACTAAGAATTGGAGAAGCCAAATCGATAAGTTCAAGGGGTTGAGGCAAGTTCGGCACTGTTTAGGTAGTAGGCCGATCATCCGTACGTCTGCGCTTGTTTTCGCGATTATCAGGGCATTCCAAATGACGCGAATTCTCTAAAGTTTGCAAGGTTTTGAAAATATTTTCATATTTTTTGAACTTTTCCGTCAGCAATGAAAAATCTTTGCTTATTTCAGAAAAACCGTTTCTGATATGCCTAAAGATTTTACAGAGATCAACTTCACGACATTTTCGTATAAATACTTATATAAATTTATAAGAAAAATTATAAGTTAAAAAAATTTAGCAGATAAAAGAAAAACAACGCTGACAGTTTAAATGACACAGTACTGAGCGAACAGTTTTAAGCACACTGTATCTGACGTTCAACAAACCACGCAAAACAGCTGTAACGAAAAAGAAATAAGAAAAGCAAGTCAGAGCACAACAACAATTGCAATACAAAATAAAGCCTTTCAATACCAACAAATAAGATATGCAAAAAACTCGGCACACACAAATTTAACAAAATGAATTTATAATAATGAATCACTATCAAAATTTTTTAACAGTTTTCACACCAAGTACTGAAGCACATTAAGTATTTAACTCTATTAACTTTAATTATAACTTGGATAATTTAGAATATCAAAGATATTATTTAATTATTAAATGTAAGCACAAAGCAAAATAAAAACACAACTACACAGCTTGACGTTTCCTCAGGAGGTGCGGGTCTACCATGAGCCATGTACGCCGAGGCGATCGTCTTACTACGTCCGCCTCGTGACTCAATCCTGACCACTGTCATAAGTGAAGAAATTAGGTAAAAAGAAGACATTAATAGTATCCGTAACAATTGTGGATAATATGTTATAGTTCCTGATATGTAGGCTCCTGATCTTGGAGCGCCATACCCAAGGTTCCTGCACCAAGTGGATACAATACATACTCGTACATATATAACTATCATTCCTAAGCATATTTTCTTAATATTCATTATCGCGAGACCGCTATCGCACTTTTGCGTTTGTATATCTAGGACAATAACGATGGGACTCAAGTGTGGTTATCAGTTAGATAAGACACACTTGAGTACATATAATGTTTATATTTCACTAGGCTACTTAAAATTTAGCATTAAGATATATGTATGTAACTAGATTACTATCCGTCGCTACTGCCGCTGGAAAAATCTTTAGCTTGGCGTTCCTGACGGCAAACTTCAGCCTGTTTTCCCCAGGGACACGTGGGAGATCAGCAGTAGCGCTGGCTGGCTGTTCTTTTGCTGCTCTTCAATCTTCAGAGCAGCTCACTCATCCATAGGAACACCCGGGTTTTGAATTCTCAAACACTGGATGAGTTTACCCTTCGTTTTTGGTCGTTGTTGTTGTTACTGTGGTAGAGCTACTGGTTTATTGGCATTAGTGTTCTCGTAGTCCCTGACCACAGCTTCACACCTGTCGTGTCCTCTGCGTCTCGCACGTGGACCACGCGAGTTTCTTCGTTTCTCCTGATCTTCTTTAGTAAGAAGAGAGCCCTATGGTACTTGGCTCGTTCCAGGTTCCCTGAGGATTTCTTTAATTGCTTGGAAGCCACTATGGCTGGTGCGCTTCCATTTTTGTCTAGTGTGTTGTTTAGGAAGGACCGGGGTACTATGGCTGGTACCATTGTCCTCCTTTTAATTTTTGGTTGTTTGTTTGCTTGAGATGACCGGGCTACTATGGCTGGTACCCCTGTCATCCCTTGTATTGACGCTCCCCTGGCTACTAGCCAAGAGTTCGTCCTCCGAAAGCGTTCCCTGAAAGATCTCATCTTCCCCTCTGTTCTTCCCTTCCGTATTTTTGTTTATTTCAATCTCCATGTGATTTCCACTAGTGAAGCTAGTAGGGGTTCGTCCACCCCGGCAGAGCCAGTATACCTGGGTAAGGCACTTATACAACCGACCTTGCCCAGGCGTCGGAGGGGACCGTAAGCGATCAGCTATTTAATTCCCCCGCTGATCATTCAGCCTTCACCACGGTTACCTCAACACCTTAGCTTAGGGTGGTGTTGGTGCGGCTATCCTGAAATTGGTAGTGATATCGATCTAAACGTCTCAAACTATTTACTGCCTATTTGAGAAGTTTATTCCTAAACGTAAATTACCTTATGATCATCCTACGCAAGCTTGGTCTACTAAAGAGCTTAAGGCTCTGAAAAATAGGAAAACGCTATCATTTAATTTATATAAGAAAACCGGATTAAAAAAACATTACTATTATATCTCTAAAACCAAAGGAGACATTATTCTCAATCCAAAGTCATTTTATGGTTTCGTAAATTCTAAACGTAAAGTATCAGGGTTTCCCTCAGCCATGAAATATCAAGACGTTATATCTAGCGATAATCAAATTATTGAAAATTTCTTTGCTCAATTTTTCACTTCTAACTATTCTGCTGTCACCAATTCAAACTTTCAAAATTATCCCTATAAGCTACACGGGACAAATTCAATTAATTCACCAATTCTATGCGCCAAAGATGTTCTAATTTACTTTAAAACCTTAAAAGAATCTTTTAAATATGGTCCTGACAGGATTCCTACACGTTTCTTGAAAAAGTGTGCGAAACATATTACCCAACCCCTTACCAATTTTTTCAATCTATCACTAAAGTGTGGTGTTTTTCCAACTGCGTGGAAAGAATCGTTTCTTCTACCGCTGCATAAAAGCGGGAGTAGGTATTTTATAGAGAACTATCGTGGCATAGCAAAGCTTTCTGCCATCCCAAAATTGTTTGAAGCTATTGTTACAAATCAACTTACGGGTCCGATCTCTACTTTGATAGCTGACTGCCAACACGGGTTCAGTAAGGGAAAGTCCACAGTTACGAATTTACTTGAGTTTACCAGTCATGTCTCAAATGGCTTTAGAAAAAATCTGCACACCGACGTTATTTATCCGGATTTCAGCAAAGCTTTTGACAAAGTGTGTCACTCATTACTTATTCATAAACTCGATCAGTTGGGCTTCCAGCCGAGTCTCAATCGCTGGATCTCTTCTTACCTTAGTGACAGGACACAAAGAGTAGTGTTTAAAAATTTAGTATCCGATGTCATTTATGTCTCTTCGGGGGTTCCTCAAGGAAGTCATCTTGGCCCGATTCTGTTCTTGTTGTTTATAAATGATATTTCTACAATAATAAAATTTTCAAAAATGTTAATATATGCTGACGACGTAAAGCTTTTCATGTCATTCGCGTCATTTGAAGATAGAAATAAAATACAATCAGATCTAGATACACTAGTTACTTGGTGCGATTTTAATTTCAACTTAAAAAATGTAAACACATGAGTTTTTCGCGTGGGATTTCTCAGCCGGCTTCCTATACAATTAAAAATTATAGTCTTGAGCAAGTGTATGATTTTGTTGACCTGGGGGTTATTATGGACTGTAAACTCGGTTTCAACCGCCATATTAACACAACAGTCAATAAGACGATGGTCTAAAGAATTTAGCGACCCTTATGTAACTAGAGCCCTCTTCACTACATTAGTCAGACCGATACTTGTAGATCGCCTAGAATCAGTTCAAAGCCAATTTTTACTATTTGGCTTAAGAGATTTTCATTGGGATCCCTTGTACAATCTGCCACCCTATACGAATCGTTTAAAACTCATTAATCTGCACCCACTTTCTAGTCAGAGGGAAATGCTTGGAATTATTTTTATGATTAAATTGCTAAATGGCTCACTATCCAGCCCATTTCTTCTAAGTGAAGTGAACTTCAATGTACCGTCTCGTCCTTCAAGGCATTTTAAACCTCTAGTCTTAAAACAGTGCCGAACCAATTTTTAGTTAAATGAGCCTTTTCGCTGTTTGTGTCAAGATTATAATATAACTCTTTTTCTGGTAGATTTGATATTTCAGACTCGCTTTTCAGCATAAAAAAATCAATTATTTCTATCCTAAATACATAGCTACTAATTGTTTCTTATTCTTTGACTTCTATATTAACTTCTAAAAATAATTTTATTCCGTTAACTAATTATTTCTTAATGTATAATCTGTCTTATGTCTACTTTACTTAGCTGATGAAGTTTTCTCTGTAGCTAAGCAGTTTTAGATCTCGACGATTAACAAACCAAAGCCTTTCAACTACTCGGCACGAACGAATAATACGGGCGTTATGCGGATGCGCCCCTCGCGCCGGTCGGGCGGAATATGGTGGGTAATCCGTTTGGGAATTATTATTTTCTCTACTTCTTCCGCAGCAGCGAGTGAAGTGGACTTACAGAGAACACACCCCCGAAGATGTGGGAGAAGTGAAGCCTTCCTTTTAGTTCGTCTCACACTAAATTCCCTACAGGAGATACAACAATATTGGAATCCCTACGGGAGTGACCCCAATATGACACCTAAGCCTCTTCGTCATGGCAAGGCAACCAACGTTGAAGAGCGTACTACTTCGTTTCTTCAACTTTTTCTCTAAGCACTGTTCAGGGAGGCAATAGGGCTCGAGAAACATTCCCACAACAGCAGATTCTATCGTACCGGAATGACTAGGGTTTTTTTTACCCAGACAAGGGCTGTTATTTCAGTGTAACTTTGTCTATTTTGTCACGTCCCACTCCCAACATGTCATCCTCGGAGCAAAACTTTGCAGCAGGATTGCTCCGTACCAAGAGATTGGATCTGCTGCGTGTGCTGGAAGAAAATTTATGTTAAACGGTCGCATTATGTTCAATGCGTCACGCGTAAGGGATTACCTTACAGATCTGGATGCTGTACTTTCTTTGGTGCTTTCGAGGCACCATGTTGTTCATACGTTAGGGCGTTCCGTGGTACACGTCACTCCTATCCCCTCCGGAATAAGTCAGATATGAGCACTGCCGAGCGTCAGTCCCCTCTCTATCTGCCCCCAATGCCCCCCCCAACTTTCAGCATGTAGATTGGTCAGGACCGCCTTCTCTTTGTGCCTTTCACGTTCTTATGTGCTCTGGGCTCGCGAACAGAAACCTCTGGACGTTCATAGTGCCTTGTTGCAATACGACATACATATAATCTGGCATTTTCATCTAATGTTCAGACTGCGACACAGCTTAGGCCTCAGGCTACCGCCACCTAAGCAGGTGCACCCGTACCTCACGCCTAGTATGGCCCTCGCCTCGCTTCCGGCGCACTTCAAAATTGTACAGCATAATTGTAACGAATTAGCTGTCAATATCGCTGAGAAAACTGAATTTATGAAGCTAAGCTTTAAGAGACAAAATTGACCACAAGATCGGACTTACGAACTTGTGATGGGTACAATGTACATCAAAAAGGCCGTCCAAGCGGTCATGAGGGTGGTCTCTAGTTCATAACACTCAGCACTGTACAATGTAACCTATTTGTTCCTGACATCGTCCCAGGGGATTCTACCTTAGAATGCCAAGGTATAGTGATTCGGTCCGGCGATGTCGATATGCGAATTATCAACACCCCGACATCAGTGCGTTGCTAAGAGGTGATAACCGTTTAATCCTCGGCGACTTCAACGCACATCACGGTCTCTGGCACTCTCACTTGCATAGGGCATGCCCTTGCAGATCAAATAGATGACTCGGCATTCTGTACAGTGAACAGAGACGCCCCTACCAGAGTGGCATGCAACTGCCACAACTCGCCGGACATCTCCATCGCGAGCGCAGGACTTATAAACTGTCCACTTCCGACCCATACTCACGTATCTATTATGATATCAATCGAGCGACCGCCTGACTTCATAACTTCCGACAAAGTACCTTTACTAACTTCACCAAAGCGGGCTGGACCGTTTTACGGACTATACAGAGCGCTCCTTCGCTGCCTTACCCACACCGACAGACATACGCCAAGGTGAACTAGTGTTTCGCAGGCTTATCCATTCATCCTTCGGCCGCTTCATTCCCGCTAAACCAATCCCGGAACTCGCCCGAATTTCAATGCGAAAGCAGCGGTGCTGGCAAGAGAACGTGACCAAGTGAGACTTATCCACCTAGAAGGTTCCACTGGTCATAAATCGCTACCACGACAGTCGGGCAGTACCGCAAGGGAGTACCGGAGCGTACCGGATTCATATCCGGCCAAGGACTGTCAGTTCGACAGCACTCCCCAAAACCTTCGGGGAGTGTTTTTGTCGTTACAACAACAACAACAACAACATCCATCTCGCAGATCCCTGAATAAAAGATCTCAACGCGGAAATCCGACTATAAATTGACTAAGTGGAAACAACACCTATAGACATGCAACCTCTGCGGCGGAGTCGACAAAATATGGTCACAATTAAATCCCTACACTGCAAACCTGCACTTGGCCGAACACCAACATGGTTTCCGGAAGTCACACAGCACAATATCTGCTTTGAATGAAATAACGTCGCAGCTAAACTGTGGTTTGAATCCACATCCTTTCTTACGCTGACGACTGCACGATTATGGCCTCCATTAATATAATCTTTACTGGGATTAAGTGTTACCTTCAAGACCTTTCCAGCTTCTTCACCGAGCGAAATGGAACGCGCAGATAGGGCAAGAGTTAAACGTCCACGTAGAAGGAGTACCTCCACCTACTTTCAACCACCCCAAAATCTTGGGCGTAACTTTTGACAGCGGCCTCATCTTCGCTAGTCATGCCACCGCAATAGCTTCAAAGGTACAGAGGCGCAATAAGATCCTCAACTCACTGGCCGACAGCACTTAGGGAAAAGATAAAAAACATTGCTTGCTACATATAAGGCTATTTGCCGACCGGTTATTGATTACGCTGCACCCATATGGTTGGAAACCCTTTCTGACACCAACTGGAGGAAGTTGCAAGTCTACCATAACACCGCCATTAGAACTGCCACGGGATGTCTGCTTATGTCATCTGAGTCGAATCTCTATCAAGAGTCTAAAATGCTCATTGTTAGTTAGTCTTGAGCAGACAGTTCTTACTGAACTGCCACAAACCTAGTCATCCAGACCAGGACCTATTTGATGAAGCTCTGCCCCCTTGATACATAAGGAAACAACTCCGTAAGCACTATGATGAGATCCGACGCCACATTACCTTGCCGTTTGATCTGCGTAACCATAAGCTGGCTCTAAATGACCTCCACACGAGTCGGTAGAAAGATCCCTCACCCCTCCTGCTGGGTTTTAAGGGGTTAGAATATTCCCGAGGTAGGCAAGCTGGTTGTAAGAGGCGACTAATATGCACAAAGGTAATGACGCAACTCGATGATTTATCTACGGATATGATGCCTCTGACCTGTCATTACCCATCTTCTCCTTCCGTAAGGGGTGACATGACCTAGAAGGTCCCACTGGTCACACCAAATCGCTACCACGGCAGTCGGACAATATCGCAAGGGAGTACCGGAGCGTACCGGGTTCATATCCGGCAAAGGACTGTCACTTTCGACAACACTCCCCAAAACCTTTAGGGAGTGTTTTTGTCGCCAAAAACAACAATAACTACAGATCCCTTAGATCTCGGCTGTGAATCCAGTTATTGACATCCACCCACCTGAAATAGTAGAAGAGGAGCGCGTACTTTCGAGGGAGACTAAAGTCATGCCAGCACAACTTCGTTCTGGATATTGTAACAGGTTAAACTCTTACTTATCCAGACTGAACCTCAACATACCAAACACTTGCCCTGCATGAGGTATGTCTTCTAACTGTGCTAAACATCTCTTTACTCTTCTAACACCAATATCACTCTGGTCCAACCCTCTTGAAACCAGGGGTGCACAACGAAATAAAAAAAAGAAATTGTTTTTAGAGCTATAAAACAAAATAATACAAAAACAAAAAAAATTTCTTTTCAATAACTATCAAAAAATGTTAAATTGAATAAGTTTGTTTCGTTGTTATCAAAACGAAATATCCAAACAAATTTCGTTTTGCTATTTCAAAAAATACCCAACAAGCATTTGTGTAAACGTTTTTAAAAATAATTTTTAGTAAGTTTGATAAAACAAACGCTTCCTGCATTGTGTCATGCTGCAGGAGGTTGCCACAAGCTATCATGTTGCTGCCATTATCGCCTGCAATGCCTTCCGCAGCGAAAATAAAAAATAACCCTTAGCCGGTCCGATACCGAAATTGATTCTGAAATAGTCCCCTGCAGTCAACTGCCAAACTGGTTAGTAAACATTCTAGTTCATTAACTAGAGTTTCGTGGTCTTATTCATACAGTTTGAGCGAATGCAAAGTTTCCCCTATCATAAGCAGCAACGACCTTCTAAAATTGTCGATATGTACATGCATACACGAGCGAAAAAGACAATAATTCAGTAATCGGGCCACAATCGTTCGTTAACAACAGCCCTCTAAAATTGTCGATACATGCATAGACGAGCGAAAAGAAAACAATTCAGTATTCGGGCCGCAATCATTCACCATTTAAATTTTCTCTTCAACCAATATTCTGACAGCCAGTTTTACAAAGCAATTTAAGTGAAATATTCATTTAATTAAATTAAATATAAAACTTTCTTGTAAATAATAGTTCTGATAGTAAAATCATATTCCTTTTGAGAATTTCGTGGTTTAAATAGTACATTTGGGTTGCGGATCATGTACATACGTGCATGCCAACAAAATCACCCTTATTTTGGCCACGTCGCTACTGGAATAACGGCGCAGCAGCGAAGCAACAACGACTAAGAAATCAACTTGTCAAAGCAATTGAGTAAGTAAATAATGTGGCGATTCTTCTCCAGCATGTAACATCGCTAACTCAATAACACGCCCACCACTAGTTAAACACAACAGGGATAACGATGGTTACACTTCTGCATGCAAGCGTGTACCAAGGAAGAGGAAGAGAGATAGCGCGAGTGTGTGCGAATACAAGCAAAGAGGAGATGCCAATAAATAACACCGATCCTTCGAGAACACGAAGAGCGAATAACCAAGAAAGTTCTCGGTGCGTAGGTAAGCACCCTGTTGGACTATATAAGGCAGTGACCAAGGAAGGCAGTTTATTTTCAAGTGTTGTTCAGTGAACTACTGCGAAGTAACCAAACTCTTAAATTTGTATTGCGTTTATTACTAGTAAATAAAACTAGCTATTAGTTACAACATCTGTGCGTGTGTTTATTTGACTTTATAGTGATCGAACACAGGATTGATAATCAAGGAATCATCGAATTCGTCACAATTGGTGTCAGAAGAAGAGGTATTGTTAAATAAATACCAGTGGTTGCAAGGATTGCAAGGACATGGCTAAGTTGAATGAATTAAAGATTCAGCAACTCAAAACTGAGTTGGAACAACGGAGACTAAACACCACAGGCAATAAATACGAGCTACAATCACGACTACGGGAGGCAATGGAAGCGGAAGGAATCAACGTTGATGATTATGTTTTACATCTTGTGGAGGAGGCATCAACGAAAATGGAAGAGAAAAAGGAGCCAGTGGCAAGTGTGGATACAAACGCGTTGTTGGCTGTATTGACTCAGATGTCGTCAAGCATTTCAACACAGCTGGAAGAACAGAAGGTACACATGGCATCTTAGCTTGAAGAACAGGACACACGTATTACATCTCAACTAGACGACAGAAGGCATACATGAGATCTCAAATGGAAGACCAGAAGGCATATATCTCTTCGCAGTTGGAAGCACAGGAGGCTAGGGTGTCATCTAAACTAGAAGTCCAAGATGCGAAAATTGCACAGCTGCAGGATAAAATCGATGCTGAGGTAGATGCATTGAGAGATCGTATCCAGAAATTGCAACTAAATCGTCCATCTGATTTAGCGAATACTCCCAAGGTAAAATCACCTTCCTTTGATGGTTCTGTTCCGTCCAGGTATTTAAGCTACAGTTTGAGAAGACGGCAGCGGTGAATAATTGGGGCACGGAAGACAAAGTTGCTGCACTGTTCCAGGCATTGAAGGGTCCTGCAGCCGAAATCTTACAGACGATGCCCGACGGTGAACGCAATAATTATGAAGCATTGATGGGTGCAGTTCAGAGGCGCTATGGTAGCGAACATCGAAAACAGATATACCAAATAGAGCTACAGAATCGCTTTCACAAGGGCAATGAGACATTGCAGGAATTTGCATCGGATATCGATAGGTTGGCCCATCTAGCAATCGCAGACGCACCCGTAGAATACACAGAAAGGGTAAAAATCCAAAGCTTTATAAATGGAATACGTGACGTGAAGACACAGCGAGCCACATATGCAAATCCCAAGAGATCATTTGCTGAGACGGTATCACATGCTCTAAGCAGAAAACAGCCTCGCTATTAAGTAAGTCGGCGTACAAAGCTCACCGCGTGGAGGTAGAACGGCCAGACTGGGTAGCGTTAAACGGAGTACAGAAAAAAAGTAATGGCGCCATTAAATGCTTCAAGTGCGGGAAACCAGGTCACATAGCACGTTATTGCTGCACTGGCTCCAGTAACCATAGTAACTCAGGTGGAAGTCAACGCAAAGCTGGGGAAGATGAGCAAGATGAATTGCCCCATAATCTCTGTGTCACAACTCGAACGGAAAGCGAGTAATGTTACTGTTGAAGGCTACGTGGACGGGAAAGAGCGCTTGCTGACTGTGGATACTGGTGCATCACATTCCATCATTCGGAATGACTTGGTCAGCGGAAAGGTGAGACCATTTCGGAAAGCTAAGTTGTGGACAGTAACTGGTGACAGCAAGCAAGTCCTGGGAGAAGTGACATGCAAGGTTGTGATTGGGAATGTGGTTACGTATCACAACTTCTTGGTAGCGAATATTGTCGACGAAGTCATCATTGGCGTCGATTTCTTGGCTGGGCGAGACATTCACATCAACGTAAGGAACAGGGTTATGACTTACAACGGCCAAGAAGTTCCTCTGGTCCTTGGACACAATAGTGGATATACCACCAAGGGAGTGATCTTGAAGATGAAGCAACAGAAGGCTCGTAAAGCAGAGGTAGCTCCTCGACCAAAGGCTTTCACGGACAGGTACCTCCTGAAGAAGATTCGGCAAGGTCAGGAGGAAGATCCAGATTTGGCACGTGTATTGAAAGGACTGAAGGAAAACAATCAGCCAAGACGAGAAGAGATGGTCGCAGAGAGTCGCATTGCAAAAGCATACTGGGCACAATGGAGTAGTTTGAAGCTAATATCTGGTTGTTTGCATCGGATATGGGAAAGTGAAGATGGCCAGAATCATCGAGCACTTATTATTGTTCCCAAGGCAAGAATTCCAGATGTTATCAAAGCATCACATAGTTGCCCAGATGGAAAGCACATGGGAATAAAGAAAACGCTGCAGGAGGTAAAGCGCCGGTTCTTTTGGATTGGTTGCAGACAATCTGTAAGAGAATAGATTACTAAGTGGATTACAAAGTGTGCTAAGGATAAAAGACGAACATCTAGTGGTCATGTTACGAGGAAGCAACGCAACTTAGGGAATAAGTGCACTGGGCATGAGAGAACGGAACGGAATCCTGAAGAAATGAGTTGCAAGAATATTTGGCGGGTACCACTGAAAACGAAAGTGAAGACACAAAGGCATGCGGGATCAAGGACAGACAAAATGGTTGGAATATGTGACAATGTAATGCATTGTGGGAATCTCTGCAGGAGGGGATTGCTGTCGGAGTCTCAATCCCTGGAGGAAATAAGGTTTTATAAATCGGTGCTAACCATTGAGCGTCTTCTACAAGCGTTTGGTTTGGGAAATGTGTCTGATCGGGACGATTCTTCTCTAGCATGTACCATCGTTAACTCAATAACACTCCCACCACTAGTTAAACACAACAGGGATAACGATGGCTACACTTATGCATGCAAGCGTGTACCAAGGAAGAGGAAGAGAGATGGCGCGAGTGTGTGCGAATACAAGCAAAGAGGAGATGCGAATAAATAACACCGATCCTTCGAGAACACGAAGAGCGAATAACCAACCGTTTATTACTAGTAAATAAAACTAGCTATTAGTTACAACATCTATGCGTGTGTTTATTTGACTTTATAGTGATCGAACCCAGGATTGATAATCAATCAAGATCGAATTCGTCACAATACCATGATTAAATCACTAGAAGGTTAGCTCTTAAGTGACATATTTTGACAATTGGAGCCATCTTGCTGCCTGAAAAATTGTCAGTTACATTCTGGGTTGCCTTTTATCGAAATTATGTAAAAATAGTAGTTCAAAATGTAGTATTATATAAAAATTTCAAATAGGTTGGTTTCAGAAAATTTATTAATTTACACTATTATTTAGATCGACTTTTGGGAGTATAGTTCTTTCATGTCGCCGGATCTAATCGGGGAAATTTAAAACCCGAGACATTCCGGTATGTAGCCACGGTTATGTTTAAGTTTTGGACCTGTATACTTACATAAGAAAGACGATAAAATTTGCTATAAATGCATCATACATTGTTTTTTGCTCAACCAGATAGTTTTCGAGATATTAGCTTATCATTTCAGATTTTTGTTTTTTTTTATGAAAAAATATGAAAAAATTACTCTTTGCGAGGGCAGCATTCCAAAAACACAACTTTTTTCCAGATATTTTTTCTTTACGTAAAGCTCTGTTTAATTAGAGAAAAGATAAGCTATAATCGAAGAAAATCGATGCAAAACTACGTCAGTTACAAGCGATGAAATAAAAATACCCAGGTTAGGCAATTTCAACGTATACCTCAAAACGTATGTATGGTATAAAGAAGAGTGAAATATCTAGCTGTTTAAGCGACATAAGCTATAACGATTTATTTCGTCTATTTTATTTACGCTGCACTCTCTTGTAATTCGCAAGCAGCTTATGAAATATCCCAAAGATATAGTTTATGTTTTGTAATCCCTAAGCGGGATTTTGCAGAACAAAAATGAGGAAGCCAACCCCGTGCAATGCCTCAGAGCCAACAGTGCTCGCCCCCAATTAATAAATACAAGGTGTAACAGGTGCACTGCACCCCGTTCTATATAGAACAAATAATTTAATAAATAAAATAATAATTAAATACATATTAGAAAAGGGCTCCCTATAGTAAACATGTGCGCCGCACACCCCCTTTTCCTCTCTAAACCAATAATATAATATAAATAATAAAATAAAATAAAAAAAAATAACTCAAAGAACTACTCGCCCTCCATAAAGCTTAGACATGGTCCTTCGAGCCGGATTCGAACCGGCGACTTATGAATATCACTAGACGACTAAGCCGTCTAGGGGGGCGAGAATGTTTAAGCGACATAAGCTATAACGATTTATTTCGTCTATTTTATTTACGCTGCACTCTCTTCTAATTCGCAAGCAGCTTATGAAATATCCCAAAGATATACAGGGTGGCTGATGAATTTTGCTACATTAAGAAACTCAAATAATTTTTTTTTTCAGTGTATGGAATTCATTTTTCTTTTATTCATGTTAAAGCTCATTAAATTTTATTAAATATAGCTTAATTAGTTTTAAAAATAATGGAATTTAAATGCCCCCCCTGCTCGTCGATGCATGTGCGGCATCTTACCAAAAAGTTGTTCATTACTGCTTGGAGAGTTGAGACAGGAATAGCCGCAATTGTTTCTCGAATGGATTGCCTTAGTTCATTCAAATTTGTTGGTTTTGCTTTGAAGACTTCCTGTTTGCAATAACCCCACAAGAAAAAGTCAGGTGCAGTAAGGTCAGGCGACCTGGGTGGCCAACGGAATGTGGAGTTTCTGGATATCAGCTTATTGGGAAATTTTCGTCGCAATTCTGTCATAATAGGTTGGGCTATATGAGGAGCTGCACCATCTTACTGAAACCACACAGAGTTGAAAGAAATTCTCATTCGGCGTAATTCTGGATAGAAAAACTCTCTCAACATGCTCAAGTAAGGGTCTCCAGTAACCGTAACGGTGTGACCGTTTTCTTCGAAGAAGTAGGGCCCGACAATGCAGCGTGATGAAACTGCACACCACACTGTGACACGAAGTGGATGCAATTCCGTCTCATGGAGTATCTGTGGGTTGGAAGCACTCCATATTCGACAATTTTGTTTGTTTATGTTGCCGTTTAAATCGAAATGGGCCTCGTCAGACATGAAAAGACAGTTCAACATGTTTCCATCCTCTTCCACCATTTGAAGCATCTTCTGGCAAAATTCCAAGCGAATCGGCAAGTCTGCAGCGTTCAGTTTGTTGGCCATTTGAATTTTATATGGGAATAAGTCCAAATCTTTGTGCATAATTGACTGTAATGACTGTCTGCTTACACCCATTTGAGCAGATAAGCTTCTTGTCGAAACACGTGGATTGTTTTGTATGGCAGCAGCTACAGCAGCGATTGTTTCCTCCGTTCGAACTGAAGGGTTTCGATGGTAAGGTCTTCTGTTGACTGTCCCATGCTCGGCAAAATTGTTTACAAGTCGTGCGCCTATACTCTCTTTGAACCGAAACTACGGACTCCAGTGCGTGATAGCGGCGGACAATCCAAATTCTTGTTTCAGTGTCCCAGTTATCCATTTTTGTTAAATGTAAAAGTCAATCTGCAAAATAAAAAAAAATTTACCAGATTCATTAAATAGAAAAAAAGTTATTTAATTTTTTTTTGGTAGCGGCTTTTATCAGCCACTCTGTATATCCGATATTTGTGAGAGGAAAAAAGTGTTATACAAATTTGTATGTAGAGCTACCCGACTCTGAAAATGAAGAAATCGATTCCGACTGACCGATGGAGCCACTAGCTGAAGATTGGTTTGAATGTTTGCAACACCTTGTTGAAATTGGGGCCAATTGTTGCGATTAAAAAAATGCAATATATTATACTATAATCCATATAAAATTTGCTTTCTCACATTTGCAAGTCGCCACTCATTGACTATGCCACGAAACTTTATGCTAGTGCCAATTTCATCATTAAAAATCTCTTTAATGTCAGCTTCTGTCATGGCCTTGAAGCAGTCCATATTTATTTTGGCATTTGTTAAGGACAAATAATACTCTTCTAGTCCATATTTATTTAATAGATTGAAAAATTCAGAATCTAATTCTCTTACAGTGACAATGTCAGCGCCTGACAAATCTCAATTAAAAGAAAAAAAATAAACAGAAATGTATTAAAGAAACTAACCCGTAAAAACTACGTTTTTGACTATAAATTCTTTATATATGACACAAAAAAATGGATTTTTAATTTATGATCTGTATGGGAGGTAAAGTTTTTTCGGCATACATACATACATACATCCTCACAGGTGAAGTTAATATAAAGAATTTATAAAAAAACCACACCACCAGCCAAACCGGTTGTAGTATTTTATGTTCATTTGTTACTGTGTGTGTTTTCGCACAAGTAGAAATACAAAAGCAAGAACAACGTTATACCAATTCATTTACAACTACTAAGCAAAGTAAAAAAAAAAAACAACAACAACAAGATATCTCTTCTATGTGGGTCAAATGACCCACTTCCCGTGATCCTAGCGATTTGAAATAGAATGACGTCAAGTGGGTCCTTTTTGACTTTTAGTTTTTTTTGTTACACGTACGGCTGTGAAGTTAATATAAAGGATTTAAAAAGTCTCAAAGCAATACACTGAACTATCGCAGAAATAACAGAAAATTTAATTAAAATTTAAATTAATACCTTTTAAATTTGTAGGAAACATATATTCACTGCTTTGTTGACCTGCGCCGTTTTCCATATTTAGCACTTCAATGTATGTACACTATTTCGTTATTAAAAAAACCACCGTTAAATGTCATAACTGCAGTGATAAATATATGATAACAACTCAAGACTTACCTCTGGTTTTCTTAATTTGCACAATTATATATTTCTAAACAATATTAAATGACATATAAACACACCTCAACTACTGTCGCTTCTAAACACAACCGGCACTCTTGACACAAAAAACATAAGTGGAACTAAGTTGCAATTAATGCATACTCATTATCCATATGTGTACGCATTGTTCATAATCTATGTATAAATGGGCACAACTTATGAACAATAAGTGTTTATAGTCACATATTGTGCACAATGTTCATATATTATGTTTTGTGTTTGATTTTTAAATAGTTAAGCTATGAAAAATGTTCACAAACTGTGCACATTTTTTGTGTATAACTTATGCACAATTTTAATAGATTGTGCAGAATTTATGATTATTAGGCATAATTTATGCGCCAAGTTGCATATTCAAAAATGTACCTAAACATTTTATAGTTATGAACAGCTTGTGCATAAATAATGCACAACAGTTTTCTCCGTGCAGAATGCATTGTATCTGACAACGGGAGTCAGTTCAAATACGTTCAGTTCAAAAATGGTTTGTCTTCCAGGGGTATTACGCGCTCGTTTACAGCCCTATATAGTCCACAAGCTAACTCCAGCGAGAGGGTCAACCGCTCCAACCGGGACAAAAATCTTAAAATGATAGCTCAATTACTTCCATCGTCATTCCACCAAACTTCTGGCTGCACGCCATAGTATGCTTTGTTCGGTCAGCAAATGATAGGTCATGCAGATGATTACAGTTTGCCGTGACGCTAGAGTCTTTAGGAGGGGATGTTGTAATCATAGACTAGTGCGTTTTGAGCTGGCCAATAACACACAAAGCGCGTTTGAAAAGTCAGCCAAACGTTATAACCTTCGAAGCAGGTTCAAAACATGTAGTATGGGTCCACATGTCTAAGCTTTATGGAGGGCGAGTAGTTTTTTTGAGTTATTTTTTTTATTTTATTTTATTATTTATATTATATTAGACATGTGGTCCTTCGAGTCTAAGCTTTATGGAGGGCGAGTAGTTTTTTTGAGTTATTTTTTATTTTATTTTATTATTTATATTACGAGTATATTATTAGTTTAGAGAGGAAAAGGGGGTGTGCGGAGCACATGTTTAGTATAGGGAGCCCTTTTCTATGTTTATTTATTATTATTTTATTTTATTTGAGTTATTTGTTCTATATAAAACGGGATGCGGCGCACCTGTTACACCTTGTATGTATTAATTGGGGGCGAGCACTATTGGCTCTGAGGCATTGCACGGGATTGGCTTCCTCATTCTCGCTCTGAAAACCCCCCGCTTGGGATTACAAAACATAAACTATATATTTGGGATATTTTATAAGCTGCTTGCGAATTACAAGAGAGTGCAGCGCAAATAAAATAGACGAAGTAAATCGTTATAGTTTATGTCGCTTAAACACTAGCTATGCTCTGTTTCTATTGAGTTAAAAGTTCAATTTATGAATGAAATTACCCATATTTTTAACTTTTTTTTAATTTATTTATGTTTATACTATATTCTAACAATCTTATAATTCTAATCTTAATTATGTGTTCTACGTTGACGCTTATTCAGTTTAGGATCAGTTTCTCTTATGAGAAACCAGCAGTAGTCACCCATCATTGCGACGTCCCAGAATCCTTGATATCGATTCTCAATGTTCGTCACTTTCGTCGCCAAGATTTGCCGGAAAAAAGCTCAAATGTGAGTGGAGAAAGTGAATTTTTAAGGACATATTTACGCCTGGAAAGAAAATATTAGTTAGGTAAACAAGTTAAAAAGTTTTGGGAAATTAATTTTAATAAGCCTTTAATATTTACCCATGTTTTGTGTCTATCGAGAAAAGAAGCAACGACCTTTTCAAAGGATTCCCACGCTGCTGCCTCAACTGATGAAAGTAGTCCTTTGAATTGATTATTGTTGATCAACTTTTTTATTTGTGGTCCAACATAAATACCTTCTTTTATCTTGGCTTGAGAAATATCTGGAAAAATTGTTTTCAAATAGTCGAATGCTTCGCCTTCTTTGTCCAAAGCCTTAACAAAGTTTTAATGAGACCGAGCTTGATGTGTAAGGGTGGAAGTATGATTTTCTTTTTCTTGACAAGAGGGGTGTATTTGATGTTATCCACACCAACGGTAAACTCGACTCTTTCCGGCCAATCCTTTCGGACGTATTGGTCCTTACGAGCTCGGCTATCCCACTTGCAGAGGAAGCAGCAGTGCTAGGTGTAGCCACTTTGTAGACCGCATAGCATTGCAACGACTTTGAGATCAGAACATATTTTCCAATCATGCTCTTCATATTTTATAAATTGGAGTATTTCTTGCATTTCCTCGTATGTTTCTTTTGTATTTACTGCATGTGCGATCGGGATAGAAGGCGTTTTGTTACCAATATGCAGTTTATTGCTATCTATGAACAATCGCCACTCTTTTGAATCATATGTTTGAATCAGGAATGTCGTTGCAGTAGCATATACTGTCTTTCTTGGTATAGTGTTATATCACCTTAACATCGGATGATACAAATTTAAATTGTTGCATACGAGAAGTGTGGATCTCGGCCTTTTCCTTGGATAGTTCCAAATCTCTTATCCAATCATTAAGTTGTGCTTGTGACAGAACGTTTCTCTCGTTTTCCATGCGAAATTCAGTACAACTTGATTCCCCGCACTCAGATATTACTGTTAGCAATGGAACTGGATCCGCAACTGCTGTTGAATGTAGTACTGGTAATGTCACTGTAGGTACGCTAGCATAGGTTACTCTTTTTGATCTTCCAACGCCAAGTACTCTTGTTTGACAAATATAACACTCTATTGAATGGCAAGTAGGTTCTCTTCATATCATTGGTGTATCAAATTTTATTTGTTGTCCTGATTCCGACTGAATCAATTCTATTCGACACGATGTACACAAAGTGTTCTCTGTCCATGGTTTTTCAGCATTTTTAGGCTCAATGCCAAAATACTTGGAGTATAAACTTTCGATACGACCTGAGAACACTCGTCGTCGCCTTATGATAGTATATTGGCCACACATGAAACAGAACATATCTGGATCGTTATTACACTCAAATTCTCGCGTCCTTTTACTCATTTTATTTTTTTTAATAAATCACGGTTTTGAAATTTGACTTATGAACTGAACTATCTCCGGCGCGCCTTGCAGATGTTATGAAGTTTCAAGGCGCATTAACTCATATTTATACTCGGAACAAGAATAAAATTGAAAAAATCAAATCTTACCTAGACAGAAAGGTTCCTTTTTATACGAAGCCGGGAAAAGAAAATACTACCCGCTTTAGATGTAGACTTTAAAAATTTTCTGTGTCTTATATTTTTGAAAATCTACATGCATACTTACCCATAAGTGACGGAAATACATGTTTATAACTACATGCCTACAGCAGGTTTCGAACCCAACCACGCTTCCTTTCGATGCAACCACTCAACCTACTATAAAACAATTCGAGTATTAAAAGTACTATTTGATTTATTTAAAGAAAAAGTATTATCATTGGTATGGTATTATCATTGTTATCGTTTATCCGGATAATATCCCATTTGCACTTTATACCTTTAATATATGTATGTACGAGGTGTGTTCAAAAAGTATCGCGAATTTTGTGTTTTTTCAAAAATGATTTATTTATTCATGAATGTCTATTTTGTCCCCTTCAAAGTAATCCCCATGAGATATTATACACTTGTGCCAACGGTTTTTCCAATCTTCGAAGCACTTCAAAAAATCATTTTTTTGTATCTTGTTCAGCTCCTCCTTCGATGCCGTCTTTATCTCGTCAAGAGAAGCGTAACGTCGTCCTTTCATGGGCCTCTTCAGTTTAGGGAACAAGAAAAAGTCACAGGGGGCCAGATCTGGGGAATACGGTGGCTGCGGCATCATTAATAAACGTTGCTTCGGTCCAAGGTAGCTTCTCCGTATGCCACAGTCAACATTCGGAATGCATCCGCGCACTTAATTTCGTTTTTCACACAAAATTTGATACAGGTTCTTTGATCCATTTTTTTGAATAGGTAAAAGTCGAAGACGATCCAAAACACGTGCAAGCAAAGCAGCTGTCAACAATTAACTGAACATTCAAAATGGCCGAGCTTGTCGGCATAAGTGAGAGACATGAGTACCAACATAACGCCACAAAAAATTCGAAAATTCGAATATACGTAACCAGCGAAAATTCAAAATTCGCGATACATTTTGAACACACCTCGTATGTATACATACATTGAAGTTGCGCAACCTGGGTATTTTTATTTCATCGCTTATAACTTACGTAGTTTTGCATCGAATTTCTTCGATGATAGCTTATATTTTTTCTAATTAAAGAAAAAATATCTGGAAAAAAAGTTGTGGTTTTGGAATGCTGCCCTCGCAAAGAGTAATTTTTTTCATATTTTTTCATAAAAAAAAACAAAAATCTGAAATGATAAGCTAATATCTCGAAAACTGTCTGGTTGAGCAAAGAACAATGTATGATGCATTTATAGCAAATTTTATCATCTTTGCGATTCTGTAAACTTTTTTGCAATTCGTTAGATATACGTAATTAAAGGGAGCCATCTTTTCGGGTTTTTCGAATAACGGTAAATTGCAAATATCTCAAAAACGGTACCATAGAATCAAAAATTAACTCAATTTTCGAAATCAGGGGGTGATTTTACATACGAATTTCATAACGGCGTTTCTGGTAAAGAGAAAAAGTTGAAATTCGTGGTCCAGTGTAATCAGTTCTGACTTAGCTTTGTATAAAGTAACAGTTTTAAGTCAACTTATGTTCTAAGTGTGTATGAATAAATAAGAGCCACTCTTATCTCATTGAAACGCATCACTTTACTATGCACATGGTAGACAATGTCCGTTTGTCTTTATGCCCTGAAAGTTTCCAACAAATATGCATCTTGTCCATTTGTCATTATTATTAACAAAACGCCGCCCTGTAGTCAGAAGCACGAATGTGCAATTATTCCTAGTTTGCTTTGATAGTTTACTTATAACTCATTGTAGGCTTTAAGTGTGGCGGAAATGTCTTGTATGGTATGCTTACACCTAAACTACAGTATTTTGCAGTCCATTTCAACCGAACGAGCCAAAAATCAAACTCAAGAGGGCGAAGATACGTACATATTTTAATTGCAGATACGCATGCACATATACATACATTTATTTGAACTTTTGTTGGAGCAGTGACCGTTTTTTATTGTTTTTTTAATTAGTATTAGAGACAATTTATACATTGATGGTATAGGATGCTAAGTTTTGATGTTGTATTTAGTTGTCTTCGCAAAATTTATTACTACTGATTTCCTACTTTTTTGATTTTTCTGCTACCATTTCCTCGAAAAATAAAAAAAAAACACTTCTACTCTTTTTTGTTCTCAAAAGAACCCCGAAAATGGAAGTGTCAAAAGTAAACGTGAGCTAGAGAGCTAACCTTCTAGTGATTGAATCATGAGTAAATGCCATTTCTTTTTGGAATAAACAAAATAACCTTTTTCTGATGAAAAAGTTGTTAGCAAATTCATTAACAAATATTGAATTATATTTATTTTTCAGGGTTGACTTATTGTGATTGTGAAATGCAGGTTTCATAAATAAAATAACAGGAAATAACGGAATCGTTTAGAAGCTGCAACAAGGAAAATGGCGAGCAGAGACACATACAATAACAAGGTGGTTAAAAATAGCTTTTAAAGAAATTTGGTTGCTAAGAACTTGCACATTTTGTAATAGAATTCCATTAGCGAGTTACCTGTATGGGTTTTTGCAAAGAACTCCGAAACTTATAATTTTCTCCATAAAACGCTAATCTTTCCTTGAAACTCTTTCATTTTATATAAGGATATTTTTACAAGTATGGATTAGATTCTATCTGAGATTAATATTTGAATTTTCCATAAAATGTTTCAAGAAAATTTAAAGATTTCTGCCTGTGAAATCTATTACAAAATTCATTGAAAAAAGGACTATTTAAGAAAGAAGAAAATTACTTTTTATAAATTTCTTCCAAGGGCAAAATTGCTGTGAATAGCGACTATACTTTTATTGAAATTTAATTTAATTGTTCAATAAAGTGAAGTAATATATATTTTGATAGACACATATTTTATGTGTGATGATTGAATTTTCATTAAAGTGGTTTGCCATGTACTTTTTGCAATTTTCGTGTATTTTTAAACCAAAACTCAACTAACCTACTATGAATTGGTACAGTAATTGGTATAATACTGATGCACAGGTTAACTGTATGACTACTGGTATGATACCGTTTTATTTTGTTTTGTTGTTTTTCCGACAGGGTGAATAACTGATGTATATTGGAACGATTTTCCGTCATCCCTTGTCAAATTTGGTTTTGAGACAAACCGGATTCGGCGTTGTGCCATCATCAGTGTCGATTTTCGTTCTCGTTCTGGTATGATACCCGTGAATGCACTGACTAGTATGTAAACTGGTATGATCCTGATCCTGGTATATTGCTGGTGCAGACTGACTAGTATGCTAATTGGTATGGTGCTGATGCAAAAGCAAACAATTGCCATCTCGTAGGACATCGTCGTGTTAAAAATACCAGTTGCAAACATGAAAAAGTTACAGAACTCGAACTAGTTGAACCGGTTTGCAAACTTATATTTGACTGGTATAAAACTAGTAGAATTCACTGCAGGGTCCCTTCATTATCTAGAACTTGCCACAGTTTACGTGGACAAACCAAGATTTTAATTGTATAAGTTCTGCCTACCTTGTATCTTGTACCTGTATCGATTCTAAAATATTTTGTTTGAGTGTATCTAGCACTTTTCCCTTCTGCCTGATTCCGAATAATAACACACTGGGGCATTTATTTCATCGCGTACTTCATAAACACGAGTGCCTTTTGGCAGTCAACCAATCTTACTTTACTAACTAGTTTTGCTAACATCGGACCTTAACTCTTGCTTACTATATCGGCTTGACCGTTTGCTTGTGGAGAGTTTGTAGCTATCTTGACATGTTGAACATTATAATATTTCTGTCCTGTAGCCCGTGTCTGTAACCTTTCGATAAGAATTTTAACGCAAAGTGCAACCCTGTTATGTAGTTACCGCTGAATAGTGTTTCTATAAGTGTGGATTTCGATAAAAATAACGATGCCTATAATGGCAGTGATAACAAGTGTAAAATCCAAACTAATTGCATTATGTGCAAATTTTTAATGTTATTAATATTTCTTGAAAATTAATTGTTATAAAAAAATAAAAACAAAAATAAAATTTAAGAAAAAAAAAACTTTGCCATGACTCGAACTCGATTCTCCCGCTAGGTAGAGCAATATCTTATCTACTAGGCTATTGAGACCATTGTGCTGTGTGCGTGAAATGTTTTATTTGTCACCTAGGCCTTTTTGCCTATCATTTTCTCATTTTTACATAACACACCACGAACATATCGCAAGGTGAATTTTTTTCATGCAGAAATGCTTTTTATAACGAAATCGTTACAAGCCATGCGATACATAATCATTCGTTATTATAACGAAAAGTTACAGAAACGGGCTACTGATGTGAATCAAGTTTTTCTGTCAGACGTTAAACATTTTAGTCTACTATAAGATCGAAAATAATCTTCTAGTGACTCTGTTGCTTCTTTTACAACACTATAAAGCATTATATTGGCAGCCGAACTAGTAGCTGGAAGTCATAAGCGTTTTTTTTTTTTGGTTTTTGAAAATGACGAAGTCTTCAACTAAACTTAAAAAGACTAAGATAAAGAGCTAGTTTAGGCGAAATCAAAGTTGTAGATGAAGTCACAATGTTTTCCCAATGGGTGAAACTACGTCGACGGGAGTCATGTGTCCAAAGATTCGGGATACCGCTTCCTTACCTCAACATGAATATTACGCGGAATGAGTTACCCGATTTCTACGTTTAGTATTTTTCCCCGTAAACTTTGTAGAACGACTTTAGACTAACATTTCGATATTAACTTGGCAACGATTTTTGATCGAGTACACTTTTAGCAAGAGTATACCTTCAGGTTTAGGCTATATCCAAGAAAGGAGACCGCTATGGTAGAGTCCGCCGCTTATAAAGGCTCGAAAACAGGTGGCGTCATGCGAAAGGTATTTATTTATATACTAGCCTTTACCCGCGGCATTGCAAGCACCTAGAAAGTGAAACGTCACATTATACATAATTAAAAAGCCAAATTTTTTCTGGGAAGTTTATCGTTAATTATTTTCGATAAGGTAAATAAAACCGCTATTCCTAGTACGCAGAGTGGGATATGCCGCACTGACCAACTTTCCAAAATTGCTTGGACATCGATCTATGGAACCAAGAAATCAAATCTTATCGATCTATACCAAATGGGCTCAGAGTAGTGACAATTTAAAACATAGTGTTCTCAAAGAGAACATCTGAAGTTCAAACTTTGACATTTATATAATACTAGAGGACCCGGCAGACTTTGTCCTGCCTAAAGACATTAATTGAAAATACATACATACATACGTCCGAAATTTAATTATGCGAGAGATTCGTACATATGTACAAGGTGGCGCAAAAGTAATCCTCCTATCAGAAAATGCTATAAATTTTGCGATTGGCCCCTAAAGTCAGTTCTGTTTTGACATTTGTGTAGTAAACACATGCGAAATACACGTAAATAAACAATGTTACGCTACACTGCTCCAGAACGCGGAATATTGCTGACTATTTATTTGACCAATAATTGGTCGGTGAAAAACGGTTACTGCGCAAAAGTAATCCTCCTATCAGAAAATGCTATAAATTTTGCGATTGGCCCCTAAAGTCAGTTCTGTTTTGACATTTGTGTAGTAAACACATGCGAAATACACGTTAATAAACAATGTTATGCTACACTGCTCCAGAACGCGGAATATTGCTGACTATTTATTTGACCAATAATCGGTCGGGGCCAAGCGGTTACTGTGAATGGTGAGCATAACTTCTAATGTTTCATTCGGTTGACAGCGAACAAACACACAAACAGCTTTTTTTGGAAAAAAAACTGCTTTTGTTTAAACAATTTTGGTTAAATGAGATATGAATCAACTATTTTTTTTTGATGCAGAACGAAAGTAAATATTTCAAAGTTTAACTTCAAGTAAGTTTCATTTTAATCGGTGAATTCTTTCATGATTTATGGCTGTGTAAACAAAAAATTTATGGTTTTTTACCACATTTTGTCCGATTGCCCCGCCCCCTTTATATATTTCTTCACATTTTTATTTTTTTAAAAAAATAAGCATTTAGTTTTTTCATAACTAAAAAACAACAAAAAAAGAAATACTTTCAATACTTAGTTCTGAAAATTTTACCAATAACCGATATCAAGTATTTAGGTTTATGGAAACATATTTTGAGCGGTTACTTATTTACCGATAAATATATCGAAATATGGGACAGTTCAAATGAAATCTGTGGCCTTGCACTTTCGTTTGACACCCATGTTGTTTACAAATTTCAAGGTTTTAGGGGAACTACATTTTGACCGGTAACACCGTTTTCGATAAATATATCGAAATATATCAAAGTCCAAATGAAACCTATGGCCTTGCCTGTTCCTTTGATACCGATATTGCACGCAAATTGCGAATTTAGGGAAACCCCATCTTGAGCGATAACTCATTTATCGATGAATATATCGAAATATAAAAAGTCTAAATGAAAGTTGTGGCCTTGTCCTTTTGTTTGATAACGATATTACACGCAAATTTCAAGGTATTATGGGAACAACATTTTTACCGATAACTCATTTATTGATAAGTACATCGAAATATGGAACAGTTCCAATGAAAGCTGTGGCCTTCCCCTTTCGTTTGATACCCATATTGTATGCAAATTTCTATACCTATATACTAAATACCATTAGTACAGGGTGGGCCAAAAGAAACCAAGGGGTGTAAAAGTTTAATAACTTTTTCGTTTATTAATTTTTTTTTTATTTTTTCTTTCAGATTATATAGACAAGACAATATGGTGCAAGAATTAAAACCCGCAGATCATCGGCAACGTCTAAATTTTGCAGTTAAATTTCAAGAGTTGGCCAGAAATTAAATCAACTTTATTAAAAATTTGATTATGAGTGATGAAGCTCATTTTCATTTGAATGGCTTTGTTAATAAGCAGAACTGTAGGTTCTGGGGTTCTCAAAATCCAAGAGACATTCATCAACGCCAATTACACCCCATCAGGTGTACAGTATGGTGTGGGATCACATCTGAAAATGTCATTGGGCCTTACTTCTTCGAGAATGAAGATGGAAGTGCTGTAACCGTAAATGGAGAGCGGTATCGGTTTATGATAGAAAATTTTTTACGTCCTGCTCTTGAAAACAGACCTGGTATGTGGTTTCAGCAGGACGGAGCTACAGCCCATGCTGCCCGAGACACAATGGCACTTTTAAGTCAAATTTTTGGAGGGCGAATAATTTCCAGAAATTCGGAAATTATTTGGCCAGCGCGATCGCCAGATTTGACAGCACCCGACTATTTTCTTTGGGGTTATTTGAAGGAGCGAGTGTATGTGAACAAGCCAGAAACAATCCTTGAACTCAAGGCAAACATTGGTGCAGAAATTCGAACGCTACAGCCACAAGTTTTGAAAGATGTTATGGAAAATGCTCTAAAAAGAGCCCATCAGTGCGAAGCTGAAAACGGCGGTCATTTAAGAGACATCATTTTTCATACTTAGTGTAAAAAAATTTCCCTTTTGTATATTATATAATCTGAAAGAAAAAATAAAAAAAAGTTAATAAACGAAAAAGTTATTAAACTTTTACACCCCTTGGTTTCTTTTGGCCCACCCTGTATAAGTCAAGTACATATACTCCGAGTTATATAGAATAAAAAAAATCAAAAAGTAACGGTTCCTAGGGGACCCGGAACCTCCAATTTTTCAAAAAGACATAGAGTACACCTCCTTCCAGACTATTAGCTATCTGTCTATCAAATTCCATTTAAATCCGTCAAGCCTTTCTCGCGTAATTGATGGACAATAGCAAACCTCTGGACATCTTCACATCTTCATATCCAAACATTCACATTTATAATATTAATAGGATTGATGAAGATGTATATCTACGGCTGCCCTTTACTTGTTTTTATAGGAAGTTATCTTGCCAAAAAATTACTCTTAAACCTTGCGTTCCTTAATATATTTTCTATGATACCAACCTACTTTACCATTTTTTATATCTTGTTATTAATACATGGAATTTTCTTTCATGGCAATAACAGTGGTATAACGAAAATGCGTGCTAGCTTGGTGTTAGACTTATTAGCTTTGTCGACCAAAGCAAAATTCCGACGATATACTTTTTGACCCATACTAAATGTTTTGAACCTGCTTCGAAGGTTATAACGTTTGGCTGACTTTTCAAACGCGCTTTGTGTGTTATTGGCCAGCTCAAAACGCACTAGTCTATGATTACAACATCCCCTCCTAAAGACTCTAGCGTCACGGCAAACTGTAATCATCTGCATGACCTATCATTTGCTGACCGAACAAAGCATACTATGGCGTGCAGCCAAAAGTTTGGTGGAATGACGATGGAAGTAATTGAGCTATCATTTTAAGATTTTTGTCCCGGTTGGAGCGGTTGACCCTCTCGCTGGAGTTAGCTTGTGGACTATATAGGGCTGTAAACGAGCGCGTAATACCCCTGGAAGACAAACCATTTTTGAACTGAACGTATTTGAACTGACTCCCGTTGTCAGATACAATGCATTCTGCACGGAGAAAACTGTTGTGCATTATTTATGCACAAGCTGTTCATAACTATAAAATGTTTAGGTACATTTTTGAATATGCAACTTGGCGCATAAATTATGCCTAATAATCATAAATTCTGCACAATCTATTAAAATTGCGCATAAGTTATACACAAAAAATGTGCACAGTTTGTGAACATTTTTCATAGCTTAACTATTTAAAAATCAAACACAAAACATAATATATGAACATTGTGCACAATATGTGACTATAAACACTTATTGTTCATAAGTTGTGCCCATTTATACATAGATTATGAACAATGCGTACACATATGGATAATGAGTATGCATTAATTGCAACTTAGTTCCACTTATGTTTTTTCTGTCAAGAGTGCCGGTTGTGTTTAGAAGCGACAGTAGTTGAGGTGTGTTTATATGTCATTTAATATTGTTTAGAAATATATAATTGTGCAAATTAAGAAAACCAGAGGTAAGTCTTGAGTTGTTATCATATATTTATCATTGCAGTTATGACATTTAACGGTGGTTTTTTTAATAACGAAATAGTGTACATACATTGAAGTGCTAAATATGGAAAACGGCGCAGGTCAACAAAGCAGTGAATATATGTTTCCTACAAATTTAGAAGGTATTAATTTATATTTTAATTTAATTTTCTGTTATTTCTGTGATAGTTCAGTGTATTGCTTTGAGACTTTTTAAATCCTTTATATTAACTTCACAGCCGTACGTGTAACAAAAAAACTAAAAGTCAAAAAGGACCCACTTGACGTCATTCTATTTCAAATCGCTAGGATCACGGGAAGTGGGTCATTTGACCCACATAGAAGAGATATCTTGTTGTTGTTGTTTTTTTTTTACTTTGCTTAGTAGTTGTAAATGAATTGGTATAACGTTGTTCTTGCTTTTGTATTTCTACTTGTGCCAAAACACACACAGTAACAAATGAACATAAAATACTACAACCGGTTTGGCTGGTGGTGTGGTTTTTTTATAAATTCTTTATATTAACTTCACCTGTGAGGATGTATGTATGTATGTATGCCGAAAAAACTTTACCTCCCATACAGATCATAAATTAAAAATCCATTATTTTGTGTCATATATAAAGAATTTATAGTCAAAAACGTAGTTTTTACGGGTTAGTTTCTTTAATACATTTCTGTTTATTTTTTTTCTTTTAATTGAGATTTGTCAGGCGCTGACATTGTCACTGTAAGAGAATTAGATTCTGAATTTTTCAATCTATTAAATAAATATGGACTAGAAGAGTATTATTTGTCCTTAACAAATGCCAAAATAAATATGGACTGCTTCAAGGCCATGACAGAAGCTGACATTAAAGAGATTTTTAATGATGAAATTGGCACTCGCATAAAGTTTCGTGGCATAGTCAATGAGTGGCGACTTGCAAATGTGAGAAAGCAAATTTTATATGGATTATAGTATAATATATTGCATTTTTTTAATCGCAACAATTGGCCCCAATTTCAACAAGGTGTTGCAAACATTCAAACCAATCTTCAGCTAGTGGCTCCATCGGTCAGTCGGAATCGATTTCTTCATTTTCAGAGTCGGGTAGCTCTACATACAAATTTGTATAACACTTTTTTCCTCTCACAAATATCGGATATATAACAAATTGTTCATATTTCAGAGTTTACATAATTTCTTGGATTCCGCAATTGGAATAAAAATTTGCGCTAATTACAACGCAAACAATGAATTGGGTGCATCAGACAGGGAGAGTTTGATATCAAATATAGTCAGAGATCATTTAGAGAAAGACGTGCCCATGAATTAGCTATGTTCAATAATATAACAGGGGACATAGTAAAACGATTTGCATCAGAAAAAAAGTACAAAACTAGGAAAAATACATATTCAACTGTTTGATCCTATTTTATTGTTTAGAGGAATATTATTTTCAAAAGGAAAAGCGGAACGGAAAACTTACAACAAATACCGTCCGATGTCCAGAGCCTTCAGAAAATCCGGTTTTTTTAAAAAATATCTCCGCGTAAGAACAAATAATAAACTCGAATTGGAAAGTTGAGAAGTAAGTGCTATTTCGGCATCAGGAATCGATTCAGAAGATAAAATTTGGCTAAAAACAAGAAATTCGCCTTGGGAGACGGTGGAATTGAAATGGAACTCCAGCTTTTCTCTTCGGCGACAGGACATTAATATCCATCCGCTACAATTTATACTTTCTGACTTGCCACTATATGCGCATAGTAACGGATATCGTTTGGTAGAAAATTTAAATTTATATAATATATAAGTAAAAAAATTTTATTTTTATATTTAGATCGATATTGACTTCCATAATTTGTACCCGGAAAAGTCAAACTTACTTCTAAACAACTGGAATTCACTGAAGGACAACATCATAGCACTATGCATTTATAAATAACCTTCCAACAAAGGTAAACAAACAATTAAAACTTATGAAATAAAGAACTAATTTAATTATTATTTTTTAACATTCTTCCAGATTTAGAATTAATTGAAGTCTCGAAGGTGATGGCAGCAATTTTTAAGCCTGTGGCAAGAAAAACAATTGAGAAACAGACGTGGAAGGTTAGCACAGGCGTCCTTCGTCGTTGAAATAAACAGCGCTGCTGACATACAAAGCACTATAAACAAGCGTCAAGAATTTTGTGTGAGCAAGAACATAAATTTTCAACCATTTTTGATCATTCTTAAGGATCGAAATGATATCAATTCATATCATATGTTCTAATCGTGGAAAGTCTAATTTATCTTTTTGCTGACGCTTTTAATGCTTTTGATACATATTTCAGTGTTTTTTCGTCTTCAACCTAGAATACCCGTTTGAAAACACAATTTTCTGGAACTTTGTTCAACATTTTTTATGATATACCAACCACTAAAATTAACTCACCAGAATTAGATATTTTCACACAATTAAAACAGAAATAATTTCAGAAGGTAATTTAAGTATTGTTGAAAAAAAATTAATAATCATGAGCTTTAACTGCTTTCTTTGCAATTCTTCGTTCGTATCGGCGGATGTACTAATAAGCCATTTGAAACTAATACACTCCCTCAAAAAGCATATCCAATTAGTATGTTCGAAATGTCATTGCAAATGTCATGACTATTCCATCTATAAAAAAACATATTTTTAGTGTTTGCCAGGTTAAAATGCTAGCAAATGAAGCACATTTTCCAATTGAACCAAAATCTACAACAATATATAATAACATGATTCGTGATCAACAAAGCAATAGTATAGAAATGGTGATCCCTGGAAAAAGGACAGAAACTTGAAATCATAAATGAGTCGGATATTGAAATTAAAAAAAAATATGCGAGACAACGCATTAGCATTTGTTAGCAATATTTTCAGTGGAAATCAGATGACCACGAAAGCTATTCAATCAATATTAGCATATTTTACAGAAATAATAACCAAACAGATGTTTACATTATTGTGAAACATAATAATTCCAATAGTCCCGTCGGAAGAAAAATGTAACATAGAAAAACTTTTTTAACTATAGCTCAAAAATAATTATACAAACCTCCTACTAAGCAAGAAATCGATAGTTCTGTATCACATATATATAAAAAAAAAGTCGAAGTACTCCAACGATGAAAAAACGCGAATTTATTTTAATGCCTATAGAGCATCAAATTAAACTATTTTTTGAGCAAAAAAATTTCTTAAGAACGACTCTTAGCTATACAAATTCGTTAAGAAGTGTTAACGAAAATAAAATTACACATTTTGTGCAAGGTTTAATATGGAACGGTTCTAGCAATAATTTTGTATTACGATGATATAGAAATGGGTAATGCCTTAGGAAGTCATCCTGGAAATCAATCCATTGCTGCATTTTACTATCATTTTCCGTCATTGCCTGAAAATTGTAATTCAGTAGATAATATCTTTGTTGCGATGCTAATGAAAACAATTTATTTCAAAAAGTTTCCCCTCTCAAAAACGTTGACTCCATTGATTGACATATTGAGAACTTTAGAAAAGGGGATAGAGATAAATACAAAAGATGGAATTTTTGATGTTCATTTCGTAGTTGGACTTGTAATTGCCGATAACTTGGCGTTGAATAATCTTTTGGGATTTTCTGGATCTTTTAGCCATAATTTCAGTTGCAGAATATGTAAAATGTCTAAACTTGAAATGAATAATTCATTAGTAGAAAACAGCAGCCTTTTAAGAAATTTGGAAAATTATAATAAAGATCCCCTTACAAATGATTATAGCAATACTGGAGTAAAAACCAATTCACCAATAAATGCATTAACACGTTCGCTGCCGCCATACAAAAAAAAAACCATCACCCTGGTGCCGACATAGTTGTATTATTTTAAAGTCATCTTTACGTATTATTTATATATCTAGGGGGTTTTATTTCTATTTTCTATTAAATTTGTGTGTTTTAAGAGGGTGACCTCCGGTGGGTCACGTGGCACCTCACATATACTTGTATATATGAAAAAATGATAGTTCTACTTATAAACAGCTTTAAAATGATCAATACAAAAACATATTACGTATGCCCACCGGTGGTGCACACGGCCTCTGATGAAAAACTTGTGTGACCCACCGGTGGGTCACATGGCAGCGAACGTGTTAACAATGTTCCATGTCACACAAAACTTGTATTATGATGTTATGCATGATTGCTTAGAAGGTTGTGTAAAATTCGGTTTAATAGAATCTCTAAAATATTTTATATTAAAAAAAAATTTTTTTTTCAGTCAATGTGTTAAATGACAACATTAATACATTTGAATACCGTTTCATTGAGCTTCGAAGCAAGCCTTCTGGCAATATTAAATTAGAGCACTTAAAACAAAATAAACTTAAGTTTTCGTAGGCGAATTCGTTCCTCAAAAAAATAAAGTATGGCGGTATATTATCAAGTTGAAACAGTTGATAGATTTTTTATTGAAAGATTCTTTTAGTAACGCCGAAATTATAAGTTTGAGTTGCATTATATCTGAGTACCATAAAATGTATACGGATTACTTTAAAACTAATTTAAAGCCAAAACACCATAACATAACACATTATGGCTCTATTATAAGAGCAGTTGGCCCTTTGAAGGACTTATGGTGTATGAGACATGAAAGTAAAAACAAAATGCTAAAATACTCCAAAGTTTCATATTCGAGAGTTAATTTAGAGCTATTAATAGCAAAAAAGTGCTGTGTAAAGTTTTCAAATCAAATGCTTGTAAACAAGGTTCCTTTCAATATCAATCAAATTAATAATATGAAAACAGTCACAACTCAAGAATATTCATTTAAACAATTACTACTACCATTGGAAACAAAAAAAGAACTAAATGTTTCAAATTCTATAAGTTACAAAGGAACAATTTACAAAATTGGGTACTATATTTTTATGAAGCAGTGTGTTTATGGTATTGTCGGTATAGTTTTATTAGAAGACGGCATATATTTATTACTTAATGAATACCAAATTGAAAACTTTGATTTGCATTATTATGCTTATATTATTGGGGAAAGAACGGAAAATTATGTATTAAAATCCATTACAGAAATTTAATTCAAAGGTGTAGGAAAAATTGCCTATTCCATATGCATACTTATGTGTTCATACATTTAATGGGTGTGCATATACCTTACTTATCTATATGTAAAATACGGGTGTGTATAATCAAAGAGCATGTATAAATAAGAGCAAAGAGCATGTATGAATAAGAGGCGTCAGTTCGCTCTTTTAAAAATCGGCAGAATTTTTACTCGTGTGTTCAATGCTACTCGATGTTTTCTACAGGGTGTTTTTTTTACAGGTTTGTTTTTCGAATAGAGATAAAACTGGCATTTTGTGGTCAAATCTGGCAACTCTAATGTCATTTATGTTCAGTTTGGTTTGCCATTTCATCATGAACAGGTTGACAAAAGAACAACGCTTGCAAATCGTGCAAATTTATTTCGAAAATAATGGTTCAGTTCGCGAAGTTTACCGTGAGCTCCGTCCATTTTATGGTCGACATAATCGTCCATCAGAGCAATTAATTCGGTTAACCATGGATCGTTTTCGCACTACGTTTACTCTATGTGATAATACGCATCCGCAGAGACGTCGAACAGTGCGCACCGAAGAAACAATTGCCGCTGTAGAGCAAAGTGTTGAAGAGGACCCGAATGAATCGATTCGCCACCGTGCACAGCAATTGGAGCTTTGTCCATCAACTTTATGGAAGATTTTGCGCAAAGATCTTGGCTTGAGACCTTACAAGATCCAGCTTGTGCAAGAATTAAAGCCGCGAGACCATGCAATGCGTCGTGATTTTGGTGTATGGGCCGAAAATGAGATTGATTTCGATGCTGATTTTCATCGCAAAATTTTGTTCAGTGATGAGGCTCATTTTTGGTTGAATGGCTACGTCAACAAGCAAAATTGCCGCATTTGGAGTGAAGAGAATCCACATGAGACCCTGGAAACGCCATTACATCCACAAAAACTGACTGTTTGGTGTGCTCTATGGGCTGGTGGAGTCATTGGGCCATACTTCTTCCGCAATAATGCTGGAGAGGCAGCTACCGTTAATGGAGACCGGTATAGAGCCATGATAACCGACTATTTTGTTCCCGAATTGGATGGCATGAATGTGGATGAGTTGTGGTTCCAACAAGACGGCGCTACATGCCACACAGCGCACGTTACAATCGATTTATTGAAGGAAACATTCGATGAGCGCATAATTTCGCGGAATGGACCTGTCAATTGGCCACCAAGGTCGTGTGATTTGACACCATTGGATTATTTTCTTTGGGGATATGTGAAGTCGCTCGTCTACACCAACAAACCAGAAACGTTAGGGGAATTGGAAGCCAACATTCGTGGCGTTATTGCCCCATATGCTCGAAAAAGTGGTTGAAAATTGGACCTGTAGAATTGGCTTTATTCGAGCCAGCCGCGGCGGCCACATGCCCCAAGTCATATTTAAGCATTAATGGCATAAAATTATCCTTCCAATAAAGCCAAATTGATGGACCTTAAAATGATTTTCTTGTGTTTTATTTCAATTCGAAGTTATATACCCCTAAAAAAAACACCCTTTATTAGGGTTTCAGCGATTCCTCTTTGTGCTTTGTCCTTAATATTTCCAAATTACTTGAGTTAAAGTTTGTACTTCATGAGTGGGATTTGAGTAAACCCAAAAGGTAAACAAACGGAAAGAGTTGAATAAGCGACTCATTTTAATGCAATGGCCGTTGATTTTGACGTTCGTTTGCCCATAAATCTGTGGTCACAAGGCATAACAACACAACTCCATTTTTGGCCAAATTTTGTTTTTATCATGGTTGGGTCCTCCGCATTCGATTTCATATTGTGTCAAAATTTTATGAAAATCACTCCAATGGTTAGCGAGATATTAACAAAAGAAAAACCGACCAAGTCAAATTGATTGCAGTTTGCATAGGGAATAATGACGCATCTCAGTTCTCCAATATCAGCTGATTCTCGCTTGACTTGTGTTTTTGTGTTCAGTTCAAATTCAACAAGCGAAGTAGTTGGTTGTTCATTTTTTGCGTGCGGAAAAATAGCATACCTAACTTGTGCTTTTATTCCACAATAAGTTTTATGTTCCGAAACCTACATAAGTATACTTGTGATGTTTTATCTAATCTAAAATTTTTTCAAATTCGTATGATAACTTAAGTTATGCGTTTATTCCATGCTGTGTTTCTTATCGTTTGTAAACATAAGACGAGTTATGCTATTTTTCCAAAAACAACTTATTTGGAACGATTAATTTAACTTAACCAGCTTTTTTATTCCAATTGCTAGCTTAAAGAAATTTTTGAGTAGTGCTATTTACAATACAAACTTAAGTTAAGAAAATTTAATAAACAATGGAAGACCAACACCAAAAAACAAGCTGAAGGAATCACAACTGGAAACTATTAGGCAGCATATTAACAGGTTTCCTGCCTATGAGAGCCACTATTGTCGGCGTGATTCAAGTGCAAAGTATTTAAGTTCTGATTTGTCAATAACAAAAATTTACAGTTTGTACTGCAAAGATGTTGAAACTCCTATAAGCTTATCGAAATATTCAGAAATTTTCCACACAATGAACTTAAAATTCAAACAACCGAAACTTGATACTTGTAATAAATGCGATTACTTTAAATCCCAATTCGACAATATCAATCAAAAATATGCCAGAATATACAATATTGAGTGAGAAACAGGCAATGCATCACATAGATGCAGAGAGAGCTTATAAATCTAAGAATTTTTACAAAGATCTGGCTTTGACGCACAAAAACATAAAAACGTACACATGTGATTTGCAGCAAATTCTGCCAACGCCTAACCTCAAAACATCAGTTTGCTACTATAAGAGGCGATTGAATACTTACAATCTTACCATCTACGATTGTGAAACGAACAAAGCCCTTTGGTGCTAACGAAATATCTTCGTGTATTTTCCAGCATTTAAAGAACGTGTCCTTAGATGAACATGTTGAATCTATCATATTATATAGTGATTCATGCGTCGGCCAAAATAAAAACTCATTTGTGAGCTCAATGTTTATAGCTTTCTTGGAGAGCAATCATAATATTAAAACGATTGAGCATAAGTTCCTTAAGCCAGGGCATATACATATGGAGTGTGATGTGGCTCACGCCCTCATCGAACGAAAAAAGAAGAAGACTACCATGAAAATCCATCATCCTCGTGATTGGTATCAATTTGTTCTTTCAGTTGGCAGCAAGAATACATTTGAAGTAATTGAAATGGAGAACAAATTTTACAATTTCGGTTCAGTTGCTAAAAATAAATTGAATTGGAGAAAAACTAATGAGGATGGGGAAAAGTTTACGTGGTCTGATGTGAAGTGGCTCCGTTACTCTAAAAATCGCTTTGGTTGTGTAAAATACAAAACTTCACTATACGAGTATGATTCGCAGCCTTTTAAAACACTCAATGTTACGAAGCGTGGTGTCAGTTCTTTAATCATTGGAGACCAAGATAGAATCACAAAAACTTCTCTTGTATCGAAAGAGAAAAAAGAAGACTTGTTAAGCATTTTAAACTTAATCGATCCCATGTTCCATAGTTTCTACAACAATTTAAATTCGGGAAATATACGGAATACTGATCCTGATATTGCTGTTGCTCTCTACGTCTACTGAAAACATTGAGAACGATATCTCCCAATAGGATATCGAGTCATCATAAAAAGAACAGTTCTATGTTTAAAATGATTGAAATTCATTTTTGATTAATAATTTTCGTTTTGCATTATTATTTTTTTATTATTAACTGATATTAAAACCACATTAGTATGTTTAAAATTGTTGAAGTTTCTATGTTTTGTTCTTAGTTTTCACATTACATTATAAAAACCGAATTTAATGAAATAAATGGGCTAAACTGAGATCTTTATTTAAGTAAGTATACTTCCAAAACACGTTTATATATTGAAATAAGCTAATAGTTAATCCGACATCAGTTTTGACAAAACAGCACAAGTATTCTTATGCTAAGAACATTATATTTAATATTATGGCATATCGGCATAACTCTATTTGTGTCACCAGAAGGTAATACATATTTATTCAAAATAATAGCATAAGTCTAGTTAAGTCATTCATTCATGGCAAATTATGTTAAGGAAAAAAGGAATTAATAACGTTTTTAGGCGTATCTTAAAAACTTATTCCATTTAAGGAAGCTACTTGGTAGCATAAAATGCATATAATATGATGTGAGAAATTTAAAAAAAAATTTGCGGGATTACTTCAAAAACTTTTTTGAAATTTTACTTTGAACCTTTAAAATGCTCTCATGTAAAATGCAAAAAACACACTTGTGTTGTTATGCCTTGTGACCACAGAAATGCAAATATTTTACAGGAATATATTTTTGATGCAAAAATTGAATTGAATGCTGAAAAATACTTTGTGCTATTATTTCGAGATTTCCGATCTCAAATCTATGTAGGTATATGACTCTCGCCCTTAATTAAAACGTTTTTCCTTTCTATTATTTCTATTTCCAATTTTTTTATATTTTATGACTTGAGCCCTTGGTTCAATCATTTTAATGATTTTTTTTAATAGGATATTTTAAATTTAAAGTCTTAGATACATTTTTTTTAGTAGGTAGGTATGCAATTGCTTTCAATTTATAATAAATTGGTTAAAGGTAAAATAAAACTTAAAATAACTTTTATCGTTATCAGATTATCTGATCTAAAATTTTAATTTTTTCCCAAAACGCAAACGAAGCTGATTTTGCTCATTGAATATCTTTTAAACAAATTATTTATTGGCTCCTAATAAACAATACCATATCTTCTTATAAAAATGTCTACAAAGAAATAGTAATAACTCGTAATTTTCGAGCGTTTTGGAATTCAACCTAAAACATGAAATTTATAGCATTCCATTTTAAATAAATATATATGTTATAGTAAACCTGAAAATAAATATAAAAAGTAGGTAAGGATAATTAAAACTGCAAAAAATTTTGATATGGATATAAATATCATGTCAGGAACGAATTAATATGGGAGGAATGCATTTTCCCGTCGGCAAATCACACATACATATTCCCATATCATCCACCAAAAAGTGTGCATGCGTAAAGCTACCGCGCACGCACATACAGGGTGGCTGATGAATTTTGCTACATTAAGAAACTCAAATAATTTTTTTTTCAGTGTATGGAATTCATTTTTCTTTTATTCATGTTAAAGCTCATTAAATTTTATTAAATATAGCTTAATTAGTTTTAAAAATAATGGAATTTAAATGCCCCCCCTGCTCGTCGATGCATGTGCGGCATCTTACCAAAAAGTTGTTCATTACTGCTTGGAGAGTTGAGACAGGAATAGCCGCAATTGTTTCTCGAATGGATTGCCTTAGTTCATTCAAATTTGTTGGTTTTGCTTTGAAGACTTCCTGTTTGCAATAACCCCACAAGAAAAAGTCAGGTGCAGTAAGGTCAGGCGACCTGGGTGGCCAACGGAATGTGGAGTTTCTGGATATCAGCTTATTGGGAAATTTTCGTCGCAATTCTGTCATAATAGGTTGGGCTATATGAGGAGCTGCACCATCTTACTGAAACCACACAGAGTTGAAAGAAATTCTCATTCGGCTTAATTCTGGATAGAAAAACTCTCTCAACATGCTCAAGTAAGGGTCTCCAGTAACCGTAACGGTGTGACCGTTTTCTTCGAAGAAGTAGGGCCCGACAATGCAGCGTGATGAAACTGCACACCACACTGTGACACGAAGTGGATGCAATTCCGTCTCATGGAGTATCTGTGGGTTGGAAGCACTCCATATTCGACAATTTTGTTTGTTTATGTTGCCGTTTAAATCGAAATGGGCCTCGTCAGACATGAAAAGACAGTTCAACATGTTTCCATCCTCTTCCACCATTTGAAGCATCTTCTGGCAAAATTCCAAGCGAATCGGCAAGTCTGCAGCGTTCAGTTTGTTGGCCATTTGAATTTTATATGGGAATAAGTCCAAATCTTTGTGCATAATTGACTGTAATGACTGTCTGCTTACACCCATTTGAGCAGATAAGCTTCTTGTCGAAACACGTGGATTGTTTTGTATGGCAGCAGCTACAGCAGCGATTGTTTCCTCCGTTCGAACTGAAGGGTTTCGATGGTAAGGTCTTCTGTTGACTGTCCCATGCTCGGCAAAATTGTTTACAAGTCTTATTATGGTCCATCTGCTCGGAGGATTGCCGCCAAACGTGCGCCTATACTCTCTTTGAACCGAAACTACGGACTCCAGTGCGTGATAGCGGCGGACAATCCAAATTCTTGTTTCAGTGTCCCAGTTATCCATTTTTGTTAAATGTAAAAGTCAATCTGCAAAATAAAAAAAAAATTTACCAGATTCATTAAATAGAAAAAAAGTTATTTAATTTTTTTTTGGTAGCGGCTTTCATTAGCCACCCTGTATTTGTGTAAGTTAACACGCGCTTTGTTAATTTCTGACCAATAAATGCTGACTTGACATTTGGGCCGATTGTTGACCAAAATCAACAATCGCTGCGTCAGTTAGCTTTCGCAATAAAAAGACACAACCAATAATGGCTGTGCCAACAGTTAATAGTAAAATAAGTTGTAAACAGGAAATTGTACTTTCTTTTGTAAAACTTTCTTTTGTAAAATCAGCGTCTGCTATAATTTAACAAAACTTGTAAACAGGAAATCGCGTTCCTATTATTTTGTTAAATTTATTTAGTAAGCAATTTATCATAGTTGTAAATAGTATAAAATCAATCAATTTAAGTTGTTAGTTTTAAGTTCGTTTTGACTTCAATAAAGTGCGGACACGCTGTCCGAGAAAAAAATTTCTTTTTTTGTCCACTTCAATTAAAGTGGACTTAACTGGCGCCCGATGCCAAAGTCGCGGATAAATCCTGAAATATATTAAAAAGTAAGGATACGCGTGGGCAAACCCGAGCTTAATAAATCCCGAAAATACGGAGTGTAAAAACCCGAATTTAGAAATCCTGAAAAAAAAAAAGTAAGGATACGGGAGTGAAAAAAAATCCGAGCCAAAGAAATCCCGAAAATAATACGCGAGTGTAAAAACCCAAGCTTAAAATAGGAAAAAATCCTTTAAATAAAAAGGGATAACGTGGACTCAAAAAAATAAAAATCGCGAGAATCGCATGAACCTTGGGGCGGCACTCCAGTAGCAGCAGCAAAAGAGAAGATATTACGTATCAGCCACTCCAGGTTCAGAACCAAAAATAAAACAGGATCAGCAGAAATATCGTGATAAAACAGGATCAGCAGAAATATCGTGATAAAACAGGATCAGCAGAAATATCGTGATAAAACAGGATCAGCAGAAATATCGTGATAAAACAGGATCAGCAGAAATATCGTGATAAAACAGGATCAGCAGAAATATCGTGATAAAACAGTATCAGCAGAAATATTATGGTAAACCTATCGTGATACAAGATCAAAAAGGATTTGGATTTGATCAAGAAGGATTTGGATTTGGTAAACATATCGTGATACAAGGACCAATAAATATTTGTATTTGGCAAATTTATCGTGATACAAAAACCAAGAAGGATTTGGATTTAGCAAACCTATCGTGATATCAAAAAGGATTTGGATCGTGATACTAGAACTTTTATTAAAAAGCAGCAGCAATAATCCGGCAGCAGCAGCATAAGGGTAATATTAAAGCAACAACACTAAAGTATTGTAATACAGATTATTAAGGATCAAATCAAATTGTGAGTAATAAACACATAGGAGCTTACCCAAAAAGAAAAAAAATGGCAAACCCTAACAATTTAGTTCGTCCTCCCGTCCTTAACCAAAACACCCCAGCCCCTCAGGCAACAGATAATGTTCAATTAAGTGTGGACGATCTAAGAAACTTAATAACAAATATAGCAACTAACATTCTCCAACAACAGGGTCCAGGTGTAGTACAGGGCACACTCAACCCAAACTCCTTTCTCAGTACAGCAATCGATCAAACTATAGAAGATAGGCATCGGGGTAATCTGGGAGAACTGGATAAAATTCCAGATGTAGTAAAATGCCTTAAAGATTTCTCCGGTCGCCCTGGGGAGTTTAATTCCTGGAAAAAGAGTGTAGATAGAATTCTTAGCATTTACGAACCACTAAAGGGAACCCCAAAATATTACGGAATTCTTAGCGTAATCCGAAATAAGATAACAGGCAATGCCGATACGGCATTAGAATCTTACAATACGACACTAGATTGGCTGGCAATTACGAAATGTCTTGCAATGCATTACGCAGACAAACGCGACATTTCCACTTTAGAATATCAGCTCACGACCTTAGTACAAGGTAACAGGAGCATAGCAGAATTCTACCAACAGGTATACACATACCTTTCATTAATTCTAAATAAATTAGGATGTGTAGATATGGGTAACGAGTCTCTGCGCATGATGACCCAATCATATAGAAATAAGGCCCTTGATACCTTCATTAGAGGTCTAAATGTGGACCTACCTCGACTACTGGGCATCAGGGAACCGCCAGATCTTCCACAGGCCCTTCAACTATGCATGAAACTAGATAACCAGAACAAATCATGCACAAAATATAAAAAAAGGATATCCAAATTCGGGAAAATATCCCACCCAACAGCAGCCTTTTTACCCACAATTGGCTCACGAGCCACAAATCAATCAACCAAGATGGAGGGCCAGACCACAGTCCTCCAACCAAATTCAACCTACAGGTGCCCCTCCAAGGCCACCAAAGCCTCAACCTAAACCAGAACCAATGGAAGTAGACCAGAGCTTACATTCACGACGAATTAACTATATGAACAGACCACCGCAGAATCCGTTTCAGGGTAAAAGACCGCCACAATCGGTCAGCAACCAACCCCCTCTCAAAAATCAAAGAACATTTCACATAGATACGTCAAGCGAAGAGACCCAATCCAAAAATGAGGACGAGGATGAATTTGAAGAATACAATGATGTCCATTTTTTAGCATAATTAGCTCTTCGCTTCCATACATTGAAGTGAAGACGGAGAGCGGGAATGTTTTAAAATTTTTGGTGGACACAGGTTCCAGTAAAAATTATGTAAAACCAAGTTTAGCAAAAAGGCGACTACCAAACGAAAAACCTTTCCGTGCTAAATCAATTACAGGAGATATTAAGATAATGGAATACACTTATGTAAAACTCTTTAACATAGAAGAAAAAATTAAATTTTATCTTATGCCCTTACTGAAATCATTCGATGCCATTCTGGGAAACGACACCCTTAGGGCACTAGGAGCAGTAATACATACGGCAGAAAATAAGATGGTTCTAAAGAATGGCCGTATAGTCAAACTTAAACAACAATCTTCACATACCGTCAACGCGATAAAAATTAAAGAGGAAGGATTATCCCCCAACCAAAAAAATATTATGAAGGATATTGTGAATACATATCCCAATCTCTTTTCCGAACCCGACGAAAGGCTTACGTATACTACGAAGGTTATGGGACAAATCAGAACACAAACTGACTCCCCTGTATACTCAAAATTCTATCCCTACCCAGCAACGCTGAAAAGCGAGGTAGAATCACAAGTAAAGAAATTACTGAATGATGGTATTATAAGGCCATCCCGATCTCCGTACAACTCACCCGTGTGGATTGTACCTAAAAAACCAGACTCAGAAGGTAATAAACAATACCGCATGGTAATAGATTATAGGAAATTAAATTCGGTTACAATGGCTGATAGATACCCAATACCGGAAATATCGGAGGTAATCTCGAACCTTGGAGAAAGTAAGTTTTTCTCCGTTTTAGACTTGAAAAGCGGTTTTCACCAGATCCCCTTAAAGGAATCTGACATCGAAAAAACAGCATTCTCAATAAAGGGCGGCAAGTACGAATTTACCCGTTTGCCGTTCGGGCTTAAAAATGCTCCCTCTATTTTTCAACGAGCTCTAGACGATATATTGCATGAGCATATAGCAAAGTACTGCTACGTCTATATCGATGACATAATAATTTTTAGCAAAACTGAGGACGAACACCTCAATCATATCAGGAAAATCTTTGAAACCCTAGAGGAGGCCAACATGAAAGTCCAGTTGGACAAGTGCAAATTTTTTAAGAAAGAAGTCGAGTTCCTAGGGTATATAATATCTCCAAAGGGCATTAAAACCAACCCTGCGAAGGTCGAAGCAATTGCAAATTTTCCGCAACCCGCAACTTTAAAAGAGCTTCGAAGTTTCCTCGGTATGTCAGGATACTATCGTAGATTCATAAAAGACTACGCAAAGCTAGCAAAACCCCTAACATCTCTTTTAAGAGGGGAAGAGGGTAGAATATCCAAAAATAAATCTTCAAAAGTCAACATAATTTTGAATGAGGATGCCATAAGAGCCTTCAACAATATAAAACTCTCACTTACTTCTGAGGACATTGTACTTGCATATCCCAATTACAATAAAAATTTCCAGCTAGTAACAGACGCCTCCAAGTTCGCTCTCGGAGCCGTCCTATCCCAAGATTCTAAGCCATTGGCGTTTATTTCAAGAACTTTGAGTAAGGCTGAGGAACATTATGCGGCAAACGAAAAAGAGATGCTAGCCATAATCTGGGCCTTAAACTCATTTAGAAACTTTTTGTACGGATCAGCCAAGGTGGAAATTTTTACCGACCACCAGCCACTCACATACGCGCTTAGTAATAAAAATAACAACTCGAAGATGAAACGATGGAAGGCAGCTCTCGAGGAGTACTCTTACGAGTTGTTTTACAAGCCAGGCAAACAAAATGTTGTGGCCGACGCCCTATCAAGAATTCCTCATAAGGAAACACAGATTAACACTTTATCTACGGCAACAAATTCGGATGACAGCTCATCCCATAATCTAATATATAGTGTTGAAGCGCCTATCAACGCTTTCAAAAATCAAATATTTCTTAAAAACGACGAAATCTCCTCTTATCAATTCAGAATAATATTTCCAACATACCATCGACATATAATTATGGAACCAGACTTCTCCCAACAAACACTTACCTCAATCCTCAAAAGATACCTCAACCCATCAGTAATAAACTGCATTAAAACAGAGGAGTCCATAATGGGAAAAATACAGGAATTATACCCAGTACATTTTAGTAGGTATCGCATCAGGTTTACACAGGTAGAGGTTCAGGATATAACTGATGAGAAAGAACAGGAGGAAATAATTATTGGGACACACAATAGGGCCCACAGGAATAGTAAAGAAAACAAAACACAAATTTTGGAAAGGTATTATTTCCCTGGGATGACAAATAAAATTAAGAAAATTATCAAATCATGCGTTACATGCAAAGAAAATAAATACGAACGTAACCCACCAAAACCTCAAATACAAGCTACTCCTATGCCCCAATTTCCAGGTCAAATAGTCCATATAGACATATTAATAATGGGTAAACAGCTTATTCTAACAGCTGTGGATAAATTCTCTAAATATGCAGTAGCAAAAGTTATTCGCTCCAGGGCCACCGAAGATATAAGGCAGCCATTGAGGGATATTCTTTTCACTTTAGTACCGGAAACTATAGTGATGGACAATGAGAGGTCCTTCAACTCAGAATCAATAAACTTCATGATTAACAATGAATTAAATACAGAAATATATCGAACACCCCCATACTCTAGTTGCTCTAACGGACAAGTTGAGCGCTTTCATTCCACCCTGCAAGAAATAATGCGCTGCCTACAAGTGGAAAAAAGCCACAGATCCTTCAGCGAATTATTGGAAAAATCCGTTAAAGAGTACAATTACTCTGTGCATTCTACAACCGGGAAAAAACCAATTGAAATATTTTTCGGGAGGAGAATTAGTACCGACCCCGACCTTCTAGAGAAAGATAGGCAGGAAATCAAGGAGAAATTACTAAGTAAACAACAACAGGAACTTTGTTATCATAATAAAGATAAACAAACCCCGAAAACCTTTTCAGAGGGCGACATTATATTTGTTAAGGTAAACAAGAGATTAGGAAATAAGTTATCGGCTAGGTATAAGAAGGAGATCGTAGCGGAGAATTTCAACACAACCATTAAAACAAGGTCAGGCAGGATAGTTCACAAGAAAAACATTAGACAATACTAAACCAATTACCCTCACTCTAACAGGAAAATGCTACTGACAACCATCTTTTTCTGGACATTCATTCTTGGTGTCAAAAGCCAACAAATGAGTGTGCAGGACCTAACGAATAACAACGGATACATACCCATCAAGACAGGAGAACTAAAGACGATTAACCATTACGACAAGGTACTACATTTTATCAACCTGACCACATACGAGAACACGATGTTACGTATCACAGACAATATGAAAATTCTGAAGACAACCTCCTTTGAAGACACGCAACTTTTGGAATCTATTAACGAAAATTTTCTTCTACTAAGAGCAAAAATAGATAAGTTACGCCCACACCCAAAATCCAAACGAGGACTAATTAACGTGTTAGGTAAAGGCTTGAAATTCATAGCAGGCTCTATGGACAGCGATGACGAACGAGAAATTAAAAACGCATTAGATCAGGTACTTAGCAATGAACGGACAATCACTGACAATGCAATCGAATTAACACGCTTTAACAGTTTTTTGACGCAACAGATAGACAATATTACGACCCACATAAATAAACAACAAGCTCTTATAACCGAGTACATAGGTACATTTAAATACTCTACACTGAACAAAATACAAACAATAGAAGACGAAATTCAATTCATCGAACATACGTACAGGGTTAACAATGACATAACACTCTTAAGAAATCACATAGACGACATAGAACAAATCATATTTTCTAGTAAGTTAGGCATAGTTCCCACCGACATAGTAACCCAAACAGAACTGGACCTAATCAAAGACTACGACAGTTATAGGAATATTAAGGTAGCCGTCATCTTTCAGGAAGACACCATTATACTCACCTTACTAATCCCACAATTTTCCACCAACATCCTATCCAAAATAAGATTCGAACCCCTCCCCAATCCTTTAAACAAGTCCATTGTTCTTAGCGAGTACGAAGTTCTTGTAGACGATAATAACTATATCTACAATTTAAATGTAGAAAATAATTTAGAGAAGAATTTAATCAGGAAAAACGATGAATGTGTCAGCAATATTTTAGAATTCAAAGAAGCCCGATGTAAACGAAAACTTCAGTTGTAGAAATCGAACCGGGAATATTAGTTTTGAAGCACTTTAATAAAAATGTAACTCACAATTGTAGTAAATTGAAATTTATGCAAAAGGGCACTTTTTTAATAAAATTTGAAAATTGCAAAATTACAATATCCAACATAACTTACAACAACCTAAATCTTAAAACTTATGACACATTTGTTCTTCCAAATTTAATAACCAGTATCAAAGACAATAATGAAGAAGCAAATCTAAATTTGAAACCCGAAACTTTATATGTAAGCCATATGCAACACAAGACGGATATTCAACTATTGGTAAAAAATAATAAAATAAAACACATAATTAGCATAAGTACCAATATAATAGTTATTTTAATTTTTATTACCATCATTCTGATTTTTTACAACAAAAGTAAAAAAAGATTTTATGTAACAACAGAAAACGTAGCAGACATACCTAAAGCTCCATATCTTCAAGTCACTGTATAATTTCGTAAAACTTGTGCCGATGGAGGGCAATCGACTTAAGAGGGGAAGAGTTAACACGCGCTTTGTTAATTTCTGACCAATAAATGCTGACTTGACATTTGGGCTGATTGTTGACCAAAATCAACAATCGCTGCGTCAGTTAGCTTTCGCAATAAAAAGACACAACCAATAATGGCTATGCCAACAGTTAATAGTAAAATAAGTTGTAAACAGGAAATTGTACTTTCTTTTGTAAAATCAGCGTCTGCTACAGGGTGGCGCAAAAGTAATCCTCCTATCAGAAAATGCTATAAATTTTGCGATTGGCCCCTAAAGTCAGTTCTGTTTTGACATTTGTGTAGTAAACACATGCGAAATACACGTTAATAAACAATGTTACGCTACACTGCTCCAGAACGCGGAATATTGCTGACTATTTATTTGACCAATAATTGGTCGGTGAAAAACGGTTACTGCGCAAAAGTAATCCTCCTATCAGAAAATGCTATAAATTTTGCGATTGGCCCCTAAAGTCAGTTCTGTTTTGACATTTGTGTAGTAAACACATGCGAAATACACGTTAATAAACAATGTTACGCTACACTGCTGCAGAACGCGGAATATTGCTGACTATTTATTTGACCAATAATCGGTCGGGGCCAAACGGTTACTGTGAATGGTGAGCGCTACAGAGCAATGATCAACGAGTTCTTTTTGCCGCAACTTGATGAATTGGGATTGGAAAACATGTGGTTCCAATAAGACGGTGCAACAGCACACACTGCACGTGCCACAACCGATATGCTGAACATCGGAAGCTTACTTTTGCGCCACCTTGTATAATTTAACAAAACTTGTAAACAGGAAATCGCGTTCCTATTATTTTGTTAAATTTATTTAGTAAGCAATTTATCATAGTTGTAAATAGTATAAAATCAATCAATTTAAGTTGTTAGTTTTAAGTTCGTTTTGACTTCAATAAAGTGCGGACACGCTGTCCGAGAAAAAAATTTCTTTTTTTGTCCACTTCAATTAAAGTGGACTTAACTTGTACATACATATGTCCAAAAAAACCTACAAACGTATGCGCACAATCACACATAAATACCTTCACATGTCCTCATATCACCCCTCTAATGCATGTGCTGTCCACCAGCTACCATGATCCAAAAACAGAAACCATTCCTGCACACAGTCGCAGCAGAAAAATCTGCCCTAAAAATCGGTCGTCATAAATGCAACAATAACAATTTCATTCATAAATCAAATATTATTTCCTGATGAAGTTGAGATGGCATTTGGCAACACTGATCTTTCACAAATCGACAAAATTAAAATCTGACAAAAATCTTAATTTTCAACTTCAATTCATATTGGGGGTATTCAGTGACGGGGTAAACTTAAATTCAGCTCGGCATATTTGCTCCAAATTTTTAATTTAGGAACTTCATAGGTATTTTACTAGGCAACCAAAGTACGCAGTATATGTCTTTTGTTAAATTGTTGAGCTTTGTGATGAGAACCCTTAAAAAAGTAGATCGCAGTAGCAGAGCCACTGATTTGCTCGACAATGTTGTGCTAATTATCAATTTTACCCTTTCCGGCACCAGCTTCCTTTGTGACTGCCTTTTGCAAATTTTAATATTTTCGAGACTTCTATGCTATTGACATTTCTAAAATGTCAAATAAAAGCGTAGTCAACCGACTAGCTATAGTCTTGCCAAGTTACACAACATAATACATGAAAATAGTAAGGATTTTGCGTTTTCACTAGTAATTTATTTAGTCCCCCTTTTCTACTACCCTGCAAAAAACAGAAATACTCCGTTTCATACTCCATAAAATACTCCTAAAGGAGTATCAGGGTACTCCAGCACATATCCCCATTCATATAAAAAAGGTGGTCCAATTTACATGGCAATGTCCGGTGATTGGATCACCTAATCCATCTCGGAGTACTCCGTTTCTTTGATTTTGAATCCTCTATAGACCACCTACGTGAGAGTACTCTTAAAATACTCCCATGTGATTACTCTATGGAGTATTCAACAGCAAAGCGAGAGTATGAGTACGTGGTCCTCAAAAGAACTCATACTCCCTTCTCGCTTTTGTCTATAATACTCTATAGAGTAATCTTTTGGCAGAATTTTCAAAGGACTCCAACGTAGGTGCTCTATAGACTATTCGGAAGCAAAGTAAATGGTACTCCGAGTAGGATTAGGTGATCCAATCACCGGACATCGCTATGTAAATTAGACCACCTTTTTTATATTGTGGCGATTATTCTCAAGCATGTACCATCGCTAACTCAATAACACTCCCTTCACTAGTTAAATACAACAGATATAACGATGGCTACGCTTATGCATGCAAGCGTGTAACTAGGAAGAGGAAGAGAGATGGCGCGAGTGTTTGCGAATACGATGCAAAGAGGAGATTCCAATAAATAACACCGACCCTTCCAGAACACGAAAAGCGAATAACCAAGAAAGTTCTCTGTGCGTAGGCAAGTACCCTGTTGGACTATATAAGGCGGTGACCAAGCAAGGCGGGTTGATCAGTTTATTTTCAAGCGTTCAATAGTGAACTACTGTAAAGTTATCAAACTCTTAAAATTGTTTTGCGTTTATTACTAGTAAATAAAACTAGCTATTACTTACATTATCGGTGCGTGTGTTTATTCGACTTTATAGTGATCGAACCCAGGATTGATAATTAAGGAATCATCGAATTCGTCACAATATGAATGAGGATAAGTGTTGTTGTTGTAGCGACTACTTAACCTGCCTAGGATGTCACCCCTCATCCAACACTGTCATCAGGCTCTTCTAACGGAAGTCCAAGAAACGTCGCGGTTTCAACAGTGTGGACCAGAGTGAAATTGGTGTTAGAAGAGTAGGCTCAGTTGAGCAGATGAACAGATGGTTAGTATCGTGGGGAGACACGCAGCATTCCGGGCAGACATTTGGTATGTCAGGGTTCAGTCTGGATAGGTAAGAGTTTCGTCTGTTACAATATCCAGAACGAAGTTGAGCCAGCGTGACTCTTGTCTCCCTGGGCAGTTCGCGTTCCTCGTCGGCAACAGGTGGAGCTTGTGCCTGTAGGACTGCATTCACTCGACGAGACATGACAATGGAGTTTACCGAATTCGTGTGGATGAGGTTGAGGGCCCGCCAGTGCACCTTAGGATCAAACGGCGAGAAAATGTGATGCCGGATCTCGTCATAGTGCTTACGGAGGTGACTCCTTATTCTCCTGGGAGGCGAATTTTCGTTGAGCAGGCTCCCGCTCGGGTGCTGCGGTTTATGGCAGTTGAACAGGAATTGCCTGGTCAACATTTCACAATGCTCTTTGACATCGAGCATTTTTGCCTCACTATGAAGATGGTGCTCAGACACACACTGGAGGAGACATAAGGAGGCACCCCGTGGCAGTTCTGAGTGCGGTGTTTTGGCAAGCCTGCAACCTCCTCCAGTGTGTGTCTGCTAACCCCGGCGACCATATAGGCGTCGCCGGCTGGCCGATTGCCTTGTACGTTGCCAGTAACGTTTCTTTGCCTTTTCCCCAAGTACTGCCAGCTAGTGACTTGAGGATTTTGTTACGGCTTTGTACTTTAGTGGCAATCGCGGCTATATGAGCACCGTGTTTGAACATGTTATCAAACGTTACCCCTAAGATTTTGGGGTGCGTGACAGTCGGAAGCTTAATGCCGTTGACGTAGACGTCTAATTCCATGTCCGGCTGCGCTGTCCACGTCGTAAATAAGGTGGCCGAGGATTTGGTCGGTGACAATGTCAGGTCTCGTGCAGCGAAAAACCCGGAAAGGGATGGAAGGTAAGAATTAATTCTCGAGCAGAGATCATCAACGGAGGGTCCAGTCGCCAGGATCGTGCAGTCATCGGCGTAGGAGACGATCGAGACGCCTTATGGTGGGGAAGGGAGCTTCGATATGTAGTAATTAAACAAAAGCGGGGATAGGACACCACCCTGTGGCACCCCTTGCTTAATTATACGTGGTTTTGATCTTTCGCCTCTAAATTCAACCGGTGATTGCCGACCACTCAGATAGTTGTCGGTCCAACGCTTTAGACAGGGGGGAAGGTTTGAAGCCTCCAGGTCGTCAATGAGTTTCCCATGATTCACAGTGTCGAAAGCTTTCGACAGATCAAGCGCAACTAGCACGGTCCTGTATTTGGACGAGATTGGTTGAGACCGAAACCTATCTGTGTGGTGATGGCGTTTAGCGCGGTGGTAGTGCTATGCATTTTGCAGAATCCATGCTGATGTTCGGCTAGTCGCAAGTTAGCGGTATAATAAGGGAGCAAGACCGTCTCCAGGGTCTTCACTACTGGCGAGAGGAGTGATATCGGTCGATAAGACTCCCCCTCGTTGGCCGGCTTGCCGGGCTTTAGTAGTGGCACCACCTTTGCCTGTTTCCATCTTTCTGGAACGACAAAGGTGTCCAGCGGACAGATTGAAGACGGTTGTTAGGTACTTTACTCCCTCTTCACCGAGATGTTTCAGCATCAGCATGGATATACCGACTGGGCCAATAGATTTGGAGTTTTTGGACCCCCGTATGGCCCCCCGAACCTCCGTGGTGGTAATGGCAATGGGCGCTTGGCTGTTTTTACGTTTGTGCGCTTCCTTGTTGGCATGCCTGATTTCCTTTTCAACCGGAGGATGCAGTACAAATTGCCGGAAGAAAGCGCTCGCGCATCTCTTTGGTTTCGACTGAGCCTTATCACCGAAGGTGATGGATATTTTGAAGTTAGGTTTGGTCGGATTTGACAAGGATTTAACAGTGGACCATAATTTGCCAACACCAGCAGAGAGGTTACAGGACCTTAGGTGCTCCTCCCATTTGGCGCGTTTATGTTGATCAACTAGCCGTCTGATTTCCGCATTGAGATGTTGAATTTGGGGATCTGTAGGGTTCAAGCGTCGCACATGGTCACGTTCATTAGCCAGGGCCGCTGCCTCTGCGGGGAATACGGACGTATCTCCTTAATTCTACCTGACGGAATGTATTGATTGGAGGCTGAAGCTATGACCATACGAAACGCTTTTTCCCCTTCTCGTATATCAGACGGGGTGGGAAGAGCAGCGAAGGTGCTCTCAGTGAAATTAAGAAAACCAACCCAATCAGTTTTACTGAAATTAGTGAAGGTACGTTTCTCAGAAGTAACAAAGTCATTGGGGCGATCGATTGAGAGGACTATCGGCAAATGGTCCGATGCAAAAGTAAGCATTGGTCGCCATTCAACTCAGTTTATGAGACCTGCGCTGACAGTTGTGAGGTCTGGCAAACTGGAACAATTTACCGCAATTCTCATGGGGCATCCCCGTTCACAGTGCAAAACGTCTATTTGTTCAGCCAATTCCGGTCCCCTACCATCAACCTGTAGGCTTGAATGCCACAGATCGTGGTGTGCGTTGAAGTCTCCGAGGATTACACGATTATCACCTCTGAGTAACGCACTAATGTCAGGGTGGTAATCTCTCGGGCAGCAGGTAGCAGGAGGTATATAACATCGCCTGTCCGGACAACCATACCTTGACGTTCTAGGAGGTTATCCCTCGGGTCGACGTCAGGCTCAAATAGGCGATATGGCACAGATTGATGAGTTATGAAGGCGAGTCCGCCCCCAAGTCCTCTCTCTCGGTCACGCCGGTGAATGTTGTAGCCGTCACAAGTCCGAAGATCTGATCGGGCGTTTAACTTTGTTTCCTGAATGGCAGCGATCTTGATGTTCTCCCGCTTCATGAAACTCACTATTTCACTAACCTTACCGGTTAAACCGTTGCAGTTCAACTGTAGGACACAAAAGTGCGAAGGGGGAGAAATATTCACACTGGGAGTCAAGGACTGGTGCGTATGCCTCGGTGGAAGCAGGCTGGGTCGCGCACTGCGTCGCACTCTAGAAGACGACGGATCCAAACCACCGGTAGGTGGCGAATCGGTCGAAGTTGTAGGTTGCGTAGCTCGACAACATGGCGCAACGTACGTATCAGTCCATAAGTTCCTGTTACCAAGTTGAGAACATATAAGCAGGTGACATAGGCCAAGGCAGGAGTTGCATTTGACTGATTTCGCAGATGTATATAGTCCCAACCGACAAACAGTGCACATGGTGTAAGGGACCAGGAGCTGGTGGGTTTGGCTTACATTTGTGCTAGTGCTGAAAGAAGAAGGGGAAGTTGATAGTGGGAGGGGGGTCGGCTGTCGCTCGGCATTGCTCACATCTGAAACAGAGTTGCTACGTAGAAAGTAGCTGTGAGCGGCTGTGTGAGGTGTTGTCGCCTGTGGGCGTGACCGGCAGCGGGAGTTGCACACTACTTGCTGGGCATTATTAGAGCTGTTAGTCGTGGAGACTGTTTCTGAAGCTTGTGACGGTGCGATACTGGATCGTCGTTGGCCACGGGACGTCCTAGGACATGAACTAGGGGGCCTGTGTGTGGAGGGATTTAGCCCGGAGCACCTAGTTTTGTGCAACCATCTTTTACAAGAATTACATGAATTGTGAACGCTTAACGTAAATCTTCTTCCAGCAGACGCAGCAGATCCAATCTCTTGGACCCGGGTTGGATTCGACCCCAGCCCGGAGCAGGAGAGTTTTACGCAGCCCTGCTACAAGGAGCTGCTCGGAGCATGACACTATTAGGGGAAAAGGTGACAGGTTAGACAGGGTAGTGTCGAAATAACAGCCCTTGGTCGGATATAAAAATCCGAGTCATTCCGGTACGATAGAACCGGCTGTTGTCGGAATGTAGAGGATAAGTGTTGGAGTACTCTGATGCCCCAACTTTTTTTACAGGGTAGAAGCTGCAACGGCAACATTGTTCTTCACTGTCGCACATGCATATGTATTTATGTGTGAATGTTCATATTGCATGGATGAAGGTGTTATGTGAAATTTTTGCATTTTCGCTATGGCTATGAAAATTTAGAACATTCAACTGAGTTTTAGCGAAATTTATATGTTTGCACATATATCCTTCATCCATTCAACGATGCTAGCAGCCTTGGACATACACAAATATCTACATACATATATTAGATCGCATAATAAGTATTGACGTTTGTACGTACAAAATTATGTGATAATAAACATTTTCTTATCAAATCTGATTATGAATGAATATTTTTTATTTATGACAAAATAGATTACTTAATTTAAATAAAAGTCAGCAATTGCCGTTAGAAGTAGATATGGCTTCTTTGAAAATTATAGAATTGTGAATTTTTTTTTTTATTTAATTGAAACTTGATTAATAATATAAAAGTATAAGGTATAATTCTTTTCGAAAATATCGGTATGAAAAAATAGAATACCTAATTTAAATAAAAATCAACAATTGCCATTAGAAGTAGGTATGGATTTTTTGAAAACTATGGACTTGTGAATTCTTTTTTTAAATTTAATTCAAATTCGGTAAAAAAATATAAAAGTTTTAAATTAAATAAATGAAAAGTTGTAATAATATCATTGAAATAGTCTGTATATTTCAGCTTTTTGATATCTATTTCTACTTTGCATATTAAGGTTTTGTATAGCAGAACACTTTGCAATCAAACAATTCATACTTGTAGCATGCCTTCCTTACATATCTTGAAGCATGCTTTTCATAACCAGTTGAAATTTTTATTTTGTTTTATTTTCAATCTAAAATGAGTTTTTTAGTTAAAAAAAACATATCAAATATTAATAAAAAAAGGAAGAAAAAAATTTTTGTTCCTTGTGATGGGATTTGAACCTGGGTCTGGTAAGCCAAACCACCATATCAAATGGAAGCTTGCATGCATATTTTATGGAAATAAAAATAAAAATATCTTCAAAATATTCCAATATTGTGATATTTGTCATATTTAATATTTTATTTTCATTATTTGATAAATTTGCACAATCACAATTGGCAAATATCCTAACTTCACGAAAACGCAATGTCCAGAAAGACTCAACTTCATCAAAAACTTAATGAAGTAAGCTACTTAAAATAAAAATCTGCTACTCACTCGAACAGCTGATATTTGGCAAAGTCACTCTAAATCATACGTAGGCAAGGGTACCCCATCTGAGTATAACGCTCTTCACACGTATGTATTCCTATGCTCTTCATGTCAGTTGCTGTTGAGAGCGAAAAATCAACTGCGCCACAGTGGTGTTAGATTGAATCTTAGATTCTAACAGTTAGAACAGAATTTTCATGCCAGTTTGTTCATATTTTCTATGCAATAGCAATAAATTATAGAAATGCGGAAACCGCGTTAAACAGAATCTGTCAAGCAGAGTTAGTTAAGCAATGTTAGGCAAGGAAACATTTTTTAGGCAATAAAAAAAATTGTTGTGAAACTTTAGAAAAAATTAACAGTTGAAAAAGTGTATCTATCAGCCAGAACTGAAATATAGATGAAATAGGCAAATAGGGTGGCTGATGAATTTTGCTACATTAAGAAACTAAAATAATTTTTTTTTTCAGTGTATGGAATTCATTTTTCTTTTATTCATGTTAAAGCTCATTAAATTTTATTAAATATAGCTTAATTAGTTTTAAAAATAATGGAATTTAAATGCCCCCCTGCTCGTCGATGCATGTGCGGCATCTTACCAAAAAGTTGTTCATTACTGCTTGGAGAGTTGAGACAGGAATAGCCGCAATTGTTTCTCGAATGGATTGCCTTAGTTCATTCAAATTTGTTGGTTTTGCTTTGAAGACTTCCTGTTTGCAATAACCCCACAAGAAAAAGTCAGGTGCAGTAAGGTCAGGCGACCTGGGTGGCCAACGGAATGTGGAGTTTCTGGATATCAGCTTATTGGGAAATTTTCGTCGCAATTCTGTCATAATAGGTTGGGCTATATGAGGAGCTGCACCATCTTACTGAAACCACACAGAGTTGAAAGAAATTCTCATTCGGCGTAATTCTGGATAGAAAAACTCTCTCAACATGCTCAAGTAAGGGTCTCCAGTAACCGTAACGGTGTGACCGTTTTCTTCGAAGAAGTAGGGCCCGACAATGCAGCGTGATGAAACTGCACACCACACTGTGACACGAAGTGGATGCAATTCCGTCTCATGGAGTATCTGTGGGTTGGAAGCACTCCATATTCGACAATTTTGTTTGTTTATGTTGCCGTTTAAATCGAAATGGGCCTCGTCAGACATGAAAAGACAGTTCAACATGTTTCCATCCTCTTCCACCATTTGAAGCATCTTCTGGCAAAATTCCAAGCGAATCGGCAAGTCTGCAGCGTTCAGTTTGTTGGCCATTTGAATTTTATATGGGAATAAGTCCAAATCTTTGTGCATAATTGACTGTAATGACTGTCTGCTTACACCCATTTGAGCAGATAAGCTTCTTGTCGAAACACGTGGATTGTTTTGTATGGCAGCAGCTACAGCAGCGATTGTTTCCTCCGTTCGAACTGAAGGGTTTCGATGGTAAGGTCTTCTGTTGACTGTCCCATGCTCGGCAAAATTGTTTACAAGTCTTATTATGGTCCATCTGCTCGGAGGATTGCCGCCAAACGTGCGCCTATACTCTCTTTGAACCGAAACTACGGACTCCACTGCGTGATAGCGGCGGACAATCCAAATTCTTGTTTCAGTGTCCCAGTTATCCATTTTTGTTAAATGTAAAAGTCAATCTGCAAAATAAAAAAAAATTTACCAGATTCATTAAATAGAAAAAAAGTTATTTAATTTTTTTTTTGGTAGCGGCTTTCATTAGCCACCCTGTATCTTAAAAAAGCTACTAAAAAAGTTTAACGACTGCAATTTTTTTTCATATGCTTCGCATAAACATTCTTCTGTGAGCAGATTTTTCCTAACATGAAATATTTTCCTCGGCACACAAAAACGCCTTCGCTTTGAGTTTTCATCAAAACGGAAGTGTTTCTTAGCGCCGCAAAAAAAATAATTCTTAATTTTGCATGCTCTCATTAACATATGGGGAGTTACACGCCATTTTAGCCGATCGAAAATTTCACCTCTTCGATTTTGATGAAATTTGGATGGCTTAAAGTGACACTCGAGAAATGACGAATGTCAAAATTTTAACAATTTTTATTAAGTTTTTTGGATTTTACAGTACAAACAAAAAAAAAGTACCTTTTTATTCAACGTCGATTATTTCATCGGATTTTCAATCAAAATTTTTGAAAAAACGCACACATGTCATCAATAAAATTCTCTTTATGGAAAAATTTAAAAAAAAATTTTTTTTCAAAAACTTTTTTTAAAAAAAGCGTTTTTTCAAAAAAGTGGATTTATCTCATAAGACCCATCCTTTGATTTTTTTTTAAATATATGTTATAGGATGGATTCATCCCCTAAATAATGCATGTTTCACTTTGATGCGCCGCCAAAAATTGTGGAAGTTATGAATTTTTAAGTATGCTTACCGCTTACATTTCATCTAAAAAATTCTCATTTTGGATTAATTTTCAAAAAAAAATGTCGACAAAACTTTTGTAAGTAATCAATTTTTTTATTTTTATATGCGTATTTCTCAAAAATAGGTTCTTCCCACGTTTTGGTCAGTGCGCTTATATGGCAACCTTAAGCGAAATTTTTAAACATTGACATTAAAACAGCTTAGGCCGTGCACGGATTTAAAAGTCAGCAATTTACCCTCGATCATCAGTTTAACATTTTGGTGAATAATGCAAACACATACAGTATGAGTTCCACTAGCCCCCGCAAAAATGCATTCCTTATGACGGAGCTGTGCGAATTTCGTGATTCCTAATTTTAATACCGGATGCTCAAGTTTGAAGCTTTGGTGTAATTCTTGTAAATTGTAGTATAAAAGCCTTTTTGCATTTTTTCTTTCACTCCAACGCTGTTTTTAATAGATAAAAAATCTTTCATTCCCGGCAACTCTCTCGAGTTTTGATCATTTCGATAAAACTGCTTTACTAAAGCAATCGATTCATCAGGAAGTGAACGACCGCTAAGTGCATCGGGTACAAAAAAAAATCCATTTTCCTCTTTTAATTTTATTGCCCTATTTGCCATGTATTTGGAACAACTAAAGTGTTTAGTAATATCACTTACTTTGAACGAAGATGGTAAAGATGTCAAAATTCGAAATTTATCATCTCTGGAATGAATATTATTAATGGGACCGTGAAAATCTAAACTATATTATATAGCTCAAATTATTACCGTGATGTATTTTCGGCATTAAACTTTTCTCTGTATTGACATAGGATTTCTTCAGATTTATAGTCATTGCTGGTAGTAATTTTCAAATGTGTTACTTCTTTGAATTTCTGCTTTAGAGCTTTTTGTGCAGACTCAACTTTATTAGTTACATCCTTCTTATGAAAAACTCTATAATAATAGCATAATATTAATTCAAATTCTTAACGAAAATGTAAGTATGACTAATGTTTTCACCTAGCACCTTCAATTTCACTTTCACCCAAAGCTGATAGTACAATATTAAGTTTTTTGATAAGTTCACTTTGGTCCATATACGGGTATTGCTCATCGTCGCTGTCGGATGAACACGATTCGGAAACCTCTCGCTGAGGCATTTTTTCGACAATTATCCTACACTTGTGACAAACTACTGCGTTTTCAGGTACAGATTCAAATTTTATCAAATTTTTGTTGCATAATCTTCTCAAGCCTTTGCTTGAATCTATGAAAACACATAATATGTCTATAGGACTAGACTCATACAAAATCACACTTACGGGTACTGCTGTCTCCAAATGGATTCCAGCATCTTTTTCTTTTCCTCGCAGACATGTCGATGTATTCAAGGCTTTAAAAACACGATTTATTTCACAGTAAAACTTGCACGGTAAAACTTGCACGAAACGAAATTTCACGAATTAAAAAACTGTAAATGAGTCACTTAGATTAAATCACTATTAAACTCAAAACTTGCACAATGTTTGTATATCGTCAATTTCGCTTAATAAACTGGATTATCAAAAAATTCATTACTTACAAAAGTTTTGTAGACATTTTTTTTTGAAAATTGATCCAAAATGAGATTTTTTTAGATGAAATGTAAGGGGTAAGCTTACTTAAAAATGCATAACTTCCACAATTTTTGGCGGCGCATCAAAGTGAAACATGAAACATGCATTATTTAGGGGATGAATCCCGCTATAACATATATTAAAAAAAAAAATCAAAGGATGGGTCTTTTGAGATAAATCCACTTTTTTGAAAAAACACTTTTTTTGAAAAAAAGTTTTGAAAAAAAATTTTTATTTTAATTTCTCCATAAAAACGAATTTTATTGATGACATGTGTGCGTTTTTTCAAAAATTTTTATTGAAAATCCGATAAGATAATCGACATTGAATAAAAAGGTACTTTTTTTTTGTTTGTACTGTAAAATCCAAACAATTTAATAAAAATTGTTGTTGGAGCAAAGCTCGAATTTTTATGTTTTGTTTGTTAATTGATATTAGAGGAAAAATTACAACGATATGCACAGCGATGGTATGGGATGACATGTTTCGAAGTGCCCAACTTCTCATCAGACCCCTTCTCGAACACTGGGATACGAACCCAAGTGTCTGCACCAATATGTCAATTAAAGGCTTAATTTTTCGAAAGTCTTGAAATCTGTCTTTAATGTTGAAAAAGAGGGTCTCCAATAATTGTTTAGTTTTAAAATATCAATACTGTTAATAAAGGTGTAGGTTTGGAGAAAACTTGAATAATCCCCAGCTTTGATTTCAGAAAGTAGTAAAAAAAAAATAGTTTGAAAGAGATAACTTCTCTGAATAATGTTGGTAAAGTTTTTTCCTTTCCTTGCAATTTCAAATTGAGCTCATTTAAATAATTACATAAGTCAGAAAGAAAAGCCAAATGAAAAATAAATTCGCTATCTTCTAAGCCTGCATTAATTCTTTTGTTCCATCCAATTTCTCCACTTTTAAAAACTGTAGCACTTAATTCCTCAGAGCAAATAATCTTTTCAGACATTCACCCCGGCTCACCCATCGTACTTCGGTGAACATTTTAAGGTCGTTGTATTTAGCCTTTGATGTTTTTAAAAACTCCTTAAATTGCCCATGGGTAAGCGAATGATGGCCCCCCCTTATTTTACTAATTATTTGCTCCGCAGTTTTCATATAGGAAAGCATGCTCAAAAATTTGGAAGCAGGAGACAGTTGGTGTATAATACAATAGAAAAAGAGTTAACATTAATACCATGCTTTTCCAACTGACCAACGAAACCTTCTATTTTACCAGTCATGACGTTTGCCCCATCCGTGCATACCCTGGCAAACTTACTTAGGTCCACTTCAGAAAGAAATTTACATTTCCATGAAAACTTTCTAGCGAAAGCATTGATTGGAAAGTTTCATAGTTGGAGTCTACGCATCGAACACAAATGACCATTTGATATATGTCGTTTATGTCAGTGCTTCCATCCAAGCATATGGAAAAAAATTTGCAGTCATTAATCTTTTCTTTAATAGCTTTTTCAAGCGATGTGCCTATTTCATCTATATTTCTTGTTACAGTTCTGGCTGAGAGAAGAACTTTTTCAAAAAAAGCGTATAGGGGGCTATGGAGTTTTTCTAAAATTTGTAGAAAGATTTCTTTAATAAAAACGCCTTCTGAGAAAGGTCGTCCCTTCCTAAGTATGCTTGTGCTTATATAGCTTGACAGATCCCTTTTTAACATGGTTTCCGCATTTCTGCAATTTTCATTATCATTTTGGGAAACCCATTCCTTATACTTTCGCAAAAGCATATTTTTTTTCCCCCCAAAAAATATTGTCTCTTTCCAGACCCTCATATTTATTAAAATCTTTATGAAAAGAATTATAATGTCTCTTGATATTATATCCCCGGTTCCAAATATAGGGGTGACCTAAGAGACATTGCATTTTCCCAAAACGATCTGAAATCATGAAAAAATGTTTATCAGTCATTTTTACGTCGCGCATAAATATGATCACACAATTTTTGCGCTAAATCAGTGATGCCCAAACACACACTATGAAATTGAACGCTTGTGTTGAATTTCGAGAGAAATGGCTGCTACACCCAAAAAAAAAAGAATTCGAATCTAACTATTTCACCTTGATATTAATAATGAGATTCTTAAGTGTTAAAAATAAATTGTTTTCTGTAACAACACAACTACTGTTTAAGGCACCGTGATCTTAAGTAGTATATAAATTGTATATGTAAACTATAACTAAAATTGTATTATTTCAAGTAATTATTACTCGTTTGGGTGAGAAAAATTAATTAAATTGCACATTTATTCTGAAGCTTTAAAAAACTAGAAATATAGAACTAACTTTAAAGTATTCAACTGGTGAAACTATAGTAAGTATTAAAAATAAATATTTTAATGGTTCTGAATCAAATTATCTAAATCCAGTTCAGAGTCGCAAAACTTAATACGAAGTAAGTCTTCAACATGTCGATCGCTTATTTTATTTCTAGTCTTGGATTTTATTAGTTTTAAAGTTGAGAAAGAAACTTCGCAACAATAAGTGGTTCCAAACATTGAATACAGTTTCCACATTTCTTTAAATTTGGATAAAAGCTTTCGTTAAGATTTTTCCAAAACTTTTGTCTAGATTCACGAGGCAACATTTTTTCTAGCTCCAGTTTTATATCTAAACTCTGGTCGAAAGCGTTACATCCAGTAGGATTATTATGGATTTCAATAATACGCTTAATTTTATAAAAGTCCTGAAATCTGTTATGGAAATTAGTCTGCAACGTATCAAGGATTGAATGGTATTATTGTAGCATTGAATGGTTGGAATATTTTTGAACAATAAAGCGTGGTCTTTTTAGAATAATAAGATCGTTTTCTTTAAAATTAGTTATTAGCAAGCCGAATTTACGCTCAAATATTTCAATTTCCAATATTAAATCGAATATTTGTTTATCCCGACCTTCTAAGGACAAATTGAGCTGGTTAATTTGTTCACTTATGTCTACGAGAAAAGCCAGATCTAATAAAAAATTTGGATCTTTTAGAGATGTAAGAAGCTCTTGAGACTCTGCCGACAAATCGTTTTTCAAAAACAATATAATTTCCCTGCGCAAATCGAATACTCGCTGTAAACTTTTTCCTCGACTTAGCCAACGAACCTCAGTAAATAGCAAGACATCACCATAATCTGCATCGATTTCTTTTAAAAACTTCTTAAACTTTCTATGCTTTAAAGAATTATGGCCTCCCCTGATCCTATTTACAATATTTATAGAAATTTTCATTGCATTGGACATATTCAAACACTTTGCGAATAAAGCTTGTTGGTGAATAATGCTTAATGCTTAATTTACTGACATTAAAGACTGCAAGGACCTTTGAATATATAGCATCATAAAGGATATTACCCGTCACATGACCGTGCATAGGTACAACCGAAAGTAAGTCAACTTTTGTATCGAAATTTGCATCTACCGTCTTTATACAAATAATTAATTGGTTCACCTCGCTAATATCCGTACTCTCGTCAATACATATGGAAAAGTACTTGCTCTCTTGCACCCTTCGTATTATCATAGAATAAATATGTCTGCCGATTTCTTCCGTACGTCGAGTTATAGTATTCCGTGATAAAGGTATTGAACTGATATCAGCGGAGAATTCTTGACCTATAGCTCCGAAACATTGGAAAACCTCTTGAGACATATACTTAAAAAAATGTCCTACCTCAAATGGTCTGCCCTATTTTGCCAGCTCTAAAGCAACAACAAAACTAGCCTTAGCAAAGAGCATGTATGAATGAGAGGCACCAACACGTAAAGGGTGTTTTTTTTAGGGGTATAGAACTTCGAATTGAAATAAAACACAAGAAAATCGTTTTAAGGTCCATCAATTTGGCTTTATTGGAAGGATAATTTTATGCCGTTAATGTTTAAATATGATTTTGGGCATGTGGCCGCCGCGGCTGGCTCGAATAAAGCCAATTCTACAGGTCCAATTTTCAACCACTTTTTCGAGCATATGGGGCCGTATGTCGGCAATAACGCCACGAATGTTGGCTTCCAATTCCCCTAACGTTTCTGGTTTGTTGGTGTAGACGAGCGACTTCACATATCCCCAAAGAAAATAATCCAATGGTGTCAAATCACACGATCTTGGTGGCCAGTTGACAGGTCCATTCCGCGAAATTATGCGCTCATCGAATGTTTCCTTCAATAAATCGATTGTGACGTGCGCTGTGTGGCATGTAGCGCCGTCTTGTTGGAACCACAACTCATCCACATTCATGCCATCCAATTCGGGAACAAAATAGTCGGTTATCATGGCTCTATACCGGTCTCCATTAACGGTAGCTGCCTCTCCAGCATTATTGCGGAAGAAGTATGGCCCAATGACTCCACCAGCCCATAGAGCACACCAAACAGTCAGTTTTTGTGGATGTAATGGCGTTTCAAGGGTCTCATGTGGATTCTCTTCACTCCAAATGCGGCAATTTTGCTTGTTGACGTAGCCATTCAACCAAAAATGAGCCTCATCACTGAACAAAATTTTGCGATGAAAATCAGCATCGAAATCAATCTCATTTTCGGCCCATACACCAAAATCACGACGCATTGCATGGTCTCGCGGCTTTAATTCTTGCACAAGCTGGATCTTGTAAGGTCGCAAGCCAAGATCTTTGCGCAAAATCTTCCATAAAGTTGATGGACAAAGCTCCAATTGCTGTGCACGGTGGCGAATCGATTCATTCGGGTCCTCTTCAACACTTTGCTCTACAGCGGCAATTGTTTCTTCGGTGCGCACTGTTCGACGTCTCTGCGGATGCGTATTATCACATAGAGTAAACGTAGTGCGAAAACGATCCATGGTTAACCGAATTAATTGCTCTGATGGACGATTATGTCGACCATAAAATGGACGGAGCTCACGGTAAACTTCGCGAACTGAACCATTATTTTCGAAATAAATTTGCACGATTTGCAAGCGTTGTTCTTTTGTCAACCTGTTCATGATGAAATGGCCAACCAAACTAAACATAAATGACATTAGAGTTGCCAGATTTGACCACAAAATGCCAGTTTTATCTCTATTCGAAAAACAAACCTGTAAAAAAAACACCCTATATGTTCGAGCAGAGCTACTCTCTACACTTGCTCGCCGATATCTATTAGGGTTTCAAGCATTCCCTTTTGTGCATTTTCTTAATTTATTTAGAGTGACTTTGCCAAATATCAGCTGATCGAAGGAGTAGCAAATTTTTATTTTGAGTAGCTGACTTCATTGACTTTTTGATGAAGTTGAGTCTTTCCGGACATTGCGTTTTCATGAAGTTGAAGATATTTGCCTATTATGTTTGTGCAAATTGATCAACTTAATGGAAATAAAATATTAAATATGACAAATATCAAAATATTGGAATATTTATTAATTGAAAATGTTTTCCAATAGATATTTGAAGATATTTTTATTTTTATTTCCATAAAATATGCATGCAAGCTTCCATTTGATATGGTGGTTTGGCTTACCAGACCCAGGTTCAAGTCCCATTTTTTTAATATAAAATTTTTATATTTCTTTACCGAATTTGAATTAAATTTACAAAAAAAAAGTCAATAGTCCATAGTTTTCAAAAAAGCCATACCTACTTCTAATGGCAATTTTCGAATTTTATTTAAATTAGATAATCTATTTTTTCACCTATTTTTTTGAAAAAATGCATACCTTATAATTTTATATTATTAACCAAGTTTCAGTTAAATTTCAAAAAAAAAAAATCACAATTCTATAGTTTTCAAAAAAGCCATATCTACTTCTAATGGCAATTGCTGAATTTTATTTAAATTAAGTAATCTATTTTATCATACCTATTTTTTTGAAAAAATTTATATATTTTTTCCGAATTTTATTTAAAAATACCTAGCCATAACCTATTATTTTTTATAATAACACTAATATAATAAAGATTCATTCATAATCAGATTTGATAAGAAAATGTTTATTATCACATAATTTTGTACGTACAAACGTCAATACGTATTATGCCATCTAATATATGTATGTGCATATTTGTGTATGTCCAAGGCTGCTGGCATCGTTGAATGGATGAAGGATATATGTGCAAACATTCAAATTTCGCGAAAACTCACTTGAATGTTCTGCATTTTCATAGGCATAGGGAAAATGCTGAAATTCCACATAACACCTTCATTCATGCAATATGAACATTCACACATAAATACATATGCATGTGCGACAGTCAAGAACAATGTTGCCGTTGCAGCTTCTAGTAAAACGCAAGAAAAAGGCACTAAATAAATTACTAGTGAAAACGCAAAATTCTTACTATTTTCTTGTATTATGTTGTGTAACTTGGCAAGACTATAGCTAGTCGGTTAACTACGCTCTTATTTGACATTTCAGAAATGTCAATAGCTTAGAAGTCTCGAAAATATCCAAATTTGCAAAAGGCAGTCACAAAGGAAGCTGGTGCCGAAAGGGTAAAATTGATAATTAGTACAACATTGTCAAGAAAATCAGTCGCTCTGCTACTGCGATCTACCTTTTTAAGGGCTCTCATCACAAAGCTCAAAAATTGCACAAACGACATATATTGCGTACTTTGGCACGTTTAAAATAAAAATGCCAATTTTGTATGAAATATATGAAAAATATATAGAAAATTTTGAAAAATAACTTTTTCGTGTTTTAGTATAGATTTATACCAATTGCTGGTCAATATCTATATTTTTTTGTTAAATTTTTGGAAAGATTTCCAATATATTGGTATATATAGTAATAATATCAACATATTGCATATATATATCTCGTGTCTTACTTTCAATTTCTTTATGTCACCTGTCCCGGTACTTGTACCTGGAACTTTCTGTATGGTGGGTCAGAATTTTATCCAATATACAATGCTGGTTGCCTAGCAAAGTACCTATGAAGTTCCTAAATTAAAAATTTGTAGCAAATATGCCCAGTTGAATTTAAGTTTACCCCGTCACTGAATACCCCCAATATGAATTGAAGTTGGAAATTAAGATTTTTGTCAGATTTTAATTTTGTCGATCAGGAAATAATATTTGATTTATGAATGAAATAGTTATTGTTGTATTTATGACGACAGATTTGTAGGACAGATTTCGCTGCTGCGACTGTGCGTAGAAATGGTTTTTGTTTTTGTATCATGGTAGTTGTGGACAGCACTTGCATTAGAGGGGGATGTGAGGACATGTGTAGGTATTTATGTGTGATTGTGCGCATACGTTTGTTTGTTTTTTTGGACATATGTATGTACGCAAATATGTGCGTGCGCCGTAGCTTTACGCATGCACACTTTTTGGTGGATGATATGGGAATATGAATGTGTGATTGGCCGACGGCAAAATACATTCTTCCCATATTAATGATTTATTGATATGATATTCACATGCATATTTCCTTTTTTCTGCAATTTTATTATCCTTACGTAAAATCCTACTCCCTATATTTATTTTTATGTTCAATAATTCAAATTTATTTTAAATACAATTGCTATGAAACTAATTTTGGTAATTGTTTCCTTTAGGAGACAACTGCCAAAACACGTCCGAAGTTATCGGGAAAGGTATCAAAAGATACGTTTTGACCTCGGTAACAATACTTAGGCGGATTTTCGAGTTTTTGTTTCAGTGAAGAGATATTTGCAATCAAAGTTGAAATTTTCTGTCATTTTCATGTGGTTGTTGTAATCACGTATTAGGGTGTAAAAGTGTGTAGGGGTTAAAAGTGTGTTCTGCGCAGAAATACTGTGGACCGCGTAGCCGGTGTTGGACCGGCTAAGGGTTATTTTTGGGTTTTTTGCGAATAACTTTTCACTGAAACAAAAAATTTAAAATCCGCGGTAATTCTATACGACAGCACGTAACTGCTAATATACGTCCAAAAATCTCGAGAAATGTATTAAACGACGGACTTTAACCTCCGTATCAATAATCCGAAAACGGAAGTTCGATATTTTATGTATGTTCAGAGATATTTGTAATCAAAGTTGAAAATTTTCTGTCATTCTCATGTGGTTGTTGTAATCACAGATTAGGGTGTACCGAAAAGTGCAAAAAGTGTGTTCTGCGCAGAAATACCTTGGATCAAGCCCCCTATTTGGGATCGGACCTGGCTCATTTTTGGGTTTTTTGCTAATAACTTTTCACTGAAAGAAATGATTTAATTTCCGCTTACGGATTATTGATACAGAGGTCAAAACGCGTTGTTTGATACCTCTCCCGATATTTTTGGACGGATTTTAGCAGTTGTCTCCTAAAGGAAACATTTACCCTACTGTTTTATGCAATTTTAATTATCCTTACCTGCTTTTTATATTTATTTTCAGGTTTACTATAACATATATTTATTTAAAATGTAATGCTATGAATTTCATGTTTTAGGTTGATTTCCAAAACGCTCGAAAATGACGAGTTTTTACTATTTCTTTGTAGAAATTTTTATAAGTAGAAATGGCATTGTTTGTTAGGAACCATTAAATAATTTTTTTTTCAAAGATATTCAATGAGCAAAATCAGCTTCTTTTGCGTTTTGCGAAAAAGTTTAAATTTTAGATCAGATAATCTGATAACGATAAAAGGTATTTTAAGTTTTTTTTACCTTTAACCAATTTATTATAAATTGAAAGCAATTGCATACCTACCTACTAAAAAAATTTATCTAAGACTTTAAACTTAAAATATCCTATTGAAAAAAATTATTAAAATGATTGAACCAAAGGCTTAAGTCATAAAATACTTATTGGAAATAGAAATAATAGAAAGGAAAAATGTTTTAATCAAGGTCGGGAGTCATTTACATCCATAGATTTGAGATCGGAAATCTCGAAATAATAGCACAAAGTATTTTTCAGCATTTAATTAAATTTTCGCATCAAAATTATTTTCAAGTAAAATACTTGCATTTTTTGGCAAACGAACGTCAAAATCCACGGCCATCGCATTAAAATAAGTCGTTTATTCAACTCATTCCGTTTGTTTACCTTTTGCGTTTACTCAATTCCCACTCATAAAGTACAAACTTTAACTCAAATAATTTGGAAATATTAAGGACAAAGCACAAAGAGGACTCGCTGAAACCCTAATAGAAAACATCGAGTAGCATCGAACATACGAGTGAAAATTCTGCCGATTTTCAAATGAGCGAACTGACGCCTCTTATTCATACATGCTCTTTGATCGTAGGCTTATCTTTTTACGCTCATCACGATCCTTCCTCCTCACGCATGTCAGATATCGTATGCTAACTTCTGATCGTCAATTCTTTATTACCTCAATACGTATTTGGAACTCTCTTCCTTCTAAAATAAGACTGATAAGTAATGCACTGCACTTCAGAATTAACTAGCTTCTACAACGACTAGTAAGACAAGTAAGCATCATAATCATGGTTCCTCCTTATAAAATTCTATTCAAACATATTAAATTTGATTTATTTATTTTTATCTTTTTTTGTTTTTCTTCTTTCTCCTCCTGTATCTATAATTCCATACCGATTAAGTACTCATTCAATGTCATACATTTTTAATTTAACTTAAAAGCCAGCCCTACCCATGTGCATATACCTATTACAAATGTTCGTCCGTGAAGTACAGAGGGAAACTTTAGGACGTGCACTTGTTGCCAACCCTGGGTGTCGTGTTGCCCTAAACTCGTAACTCAGTTGGGTTTCTTTTGGCCTATGTGTCCTTCGAGATATAACGTCCCCTTTCTGGGTTCCATTGGGTCCATTCTGGCCTATAGTGGCCTTTCTGGGTACCGGTTTAGTGATATTACAATGTTACTCACTCATTATTCACTAACTGTTCTGCATTAACTTCTTAATCTAACAATCAAACTATAAGTTTGTTTACTCTTTAAGTTCTTATTAAGTTTTATTTTGTGACGTTATGTAGTCCTGACTAGCGCACTATTATATAATTTTGTAAAATTGTTGTGCTAGGAACTTTAATGAATAAATAGAAATACAAATACCCTATTCCAAATCAAGTAAAAGTCTTCACTAACAATTGGATAGCGAAGTTTGGTGCACCGATGGAGCTTCATCCTAACCAAGGCAGGCATTTTGAATCAGCTGTGTTTCAGGAAATGTGCAAGACATTGTGAATTAGAAAAAGTCGAACAACTGCACTACATCCTCAGTCAGATGGCATGGTTGAACGATTCAATCGAACCTTGGAGGAACAACTAAGGAACGTGGTGGATAGATTCCAGAACCATTGGGACGACTCTTGCCTCCCTAGGCAGTTCGCGTTCCAAGTTCCAGGTTGAGCTTGTGCCTGAATGACGGCGTTCACTGGACTAGAGCTGACAAAGGAGTTTACCAACTCTGTATGGATGAGTTTGAGGTCCCGTGGATGCATCTTTGGATCTAACGGCGAAAAAATGTGGTGCCGGATCTTATCATAGTGCTTACAGATTTGACTCCTTATTCTTCTGGGAAGCGGATTTTCGTCAAACAGTCGCCTGTTCGGCCTGCGGTTTGCAGCAGTTGAACAGGAATTGCTAAGTCAACATCTCACTATGCTATTTTACTCTGATCATTTTTGGCTCGCTCTGAAGGTGGTGTTTAGGTGACATAACGAGGCAATAATTTGGCTTTAACAGATTGAAAAAATATCAATTAGTCGACGAGTTATAGCGAAAAACCCATACAAACAATATTCTGAAAATCGGCATTTGATTGCAACTAACTTTTGCTAACCTGAATTTGTTCCACAGTGTTATCATGGGCTGTTTATTTTGCTTTAACTTTCGAGTGCTCAATTCGATGTGCTCTTTTGGTGTGTAAAGCGATATTATAAGTACTTTGGAAATGTCGTTTAAAAACCAAAACTTATAATTGTTTTTGGTAGTTTTTTAAAAAGGTGGGCAATTATTTTTCTATTGTTATTGCTTGAATTTGATACAAAATTTCTTAAATTTTGCAAGCAATTGGGGACAATATTCGAACACTGCAAATGAAGTTGCATAAACAAAACAGCTGTCAATATACACATTTAATACCACTTTGGTGCCACTCTTCGGACAATTAAGCTGCTAAAACTGCTTTATTTTCAATTATTTGTGAGTTTTATGTATTCAGGTTTAATATTGCCTTATTTAAATTTGTTTGTTTTAATATTGAATGCAAACCGCCGAGTTTTGGTTTGTGTAAGTAAGTTGCCCTGGCTAGGGGCGGCAGAAACCCTAGATTGTTACAAACTCACCGAAGACAAAATAAAAATCGGTAACACTCAATTATTCGACCTACAACTGCTACGGCGCTATGAAAAATGTCGAGAGGGGTACCCAGGAGTCTTGGCAACTTGTCGATTCGCGAAAAATACAAACGAAACGCACGTCGATCAAACGAGACTGCATAGTCATACACAATTGGCGACAAATTTGAACAAAAACTGAATATTCGCATTCGCGAATATTCAAAAAGTAGCGTTCTTTAATAAACTGATGTGCTTATCTAAACAAAAAGTGACAGCGGGATGTTAAAATCCAATTTTTGATATAAATTGTTTTGCTAACAAGCTCTGTGAGTAATATAAATGTAATAATATGCATATAAAGAAATATCACAACCGAAATTTGTACGCCAAAATGATTCGTTTAAAACTGTAAACAAGAGCAGCTGTCACTTTTTATGCGTTCGCAATGCAACTTTTGTGATATTTTTCCAAAAACGTTAACAATTACCAACTTTATCATGATAATTTAATCAAACTTTTGTGTAAACGAAATATTCATTTTGAGCCAAACCATGATTAGATTATCATGTGATAAAGTTTATTATAACCACACATTGAGTAAGCGTCCCTTAGTGTTTTCGCAGGCTTTATTATGAGCGACACAGCTATTGCGTATCAAAACAAGTATGATATCTTATCTGTGAAACATTTGACAAGGCACATCAACATGACGAATGAGAGAAAGTGATGCAGGATGAGACCAACATAGAATATAAAAATTCGCTTCGGAATTTTGACGTCTATACCTCAGATATCACACTTGACACAATGGATACAGCTACATGTCAATACCAGGGTAAAAAGTGATAGCTATTCTTAAATTGTAGTGCCTTTTTTATATGCATATACAGGGGAACCTCTCCTAACGGACACCTCTATTAGACGTACACCACCTTTGGGCGGACACCTCCTTTGGGCGGACATTTTTTTATGCCCCAAGTTTAAAATACAATTTTTAGAACAAATTTCCCTTCCTTTAGGCGGACTCTCTTTTGGACGGACGCAAACAAAAACCTCTCTTAGGCGGACCCGAACTCATAGGCGGACAAGATATAGGTTTATATAACAATATAAAAGGAGCCAACGAAGCGTTCGTTACATTTTTAAAGTCGTTTAAAAGAGTCGTATTGGTTGTGTACATACTATGTATATAAATGAAAAATTATTATCAAAAAGATAAAAAACTATAATAATTTTCATAAAAATTCAAAAAGTGAAAAATTATTATTCTTGGCCTTGAGCTCGTTTCATGAATACAGGAACGATTTTCCGTCATCCATTGTCAAATTTAGTTTTGTAACAACCCGGTTTCGGGCTAAAAAAAATTCAAAAAAAATGAAAAATTATTATTCTTGGCCTTGAGCTTCATGAATACTTGAATGTGCAGGCCGTAAAATCAACAAAAATTGTTGGTATAAAAAAGCAATACCAAAATCCAAGAGTACGTGGTAAGGCAGTTCTGCTGATGGTGAGAAAACAGATCTGCCAAAAAATCCATCATGACCACACCACTAACTGTCAAATGGCGGAAGTGGTTCATGCATATGATAAAGAAGAATATAACTAGGAGTTTAGATGACATCAAAACCAGCGTATTGTTAGCTTAATGGTTAGCAATGCGTGCCAAAATTTCTCTGATGAAGAAGCCTAGCAGCTTCCGAAATGAATCTATAAGAAAAGCTATGGCGGTTGTCTCTAAACATTTTTCCTATTCTATTCAATTAAAAAACTTTTAATAATTAATTAAAAAAAAAATTATTATTAAAAAAAAAACTATAATAATTTTCATAAAAATTCAAAAAGTGAAAAATTATTATTCTTGGCCTTGAGCTCGTTTCATGAATACAGGAACGATTTTCCGTCATCCATTGTCAAATTTGGTTTTGTAACAACCCGGTTTCGGCGTTCCGCCATCCTCAGTGTATAGTTTCGCTCTGATCTTTGTATATCCGTTGTCTTGTATATATAGTCTGTGGATGCTGTAACAGGTAATGTTAATATGGGTGTGCATGCGCTGGAGCAGGTAATGTGAATATGCGTCAGTCTATTATGGTGTGCCTATATGGATGCCTGAATGAGGGTTGTTTTTTACACGCTCGGTAGCCAAGTCATAGGTTGAGGCAGGTAGAAATCGGTAATTTTTTCCTTTTGGTTTATTTTGTGTGTTCGTATGTTCATTGTTACTTGTTTTGGTGCTGTACTTGCGGTATTGCTTCGTTTTTCGTATATCAGCCTTAAAGGTTCAAATATCTTGTCAGAGTTAGTATATGTTTGTTCGTTTATTATTCTACTGTGAAATGTTTTTAGTTTGTATGTTTCCATGTTTTCACGCAGGAAGGTTTGTATTCTCCGTGGTTGCTAAATCGATCCTCCGAGTTAGTGTTCGTCTTAAGTTCTTATCCTACGTTGTTCGGTGTTCTGAACGCTGTGTTATTCTTGTGTTTCTTGCAAAAATTGGCCTATTTGTACGTCGTATTTCCGTGTATGTCATTGCCGTCCAGATCTTTGTATTTTCCTCTTCGTTGCCTCTTTTTTGTGGTGTCTGGTTCCTTCAGAGCTTATCCACTATGCCTTTTCTGTATCCATTGTTTGTGGCTATGATATATATCGTATTCAGTTCTCTCCTGTATGCCTCCTGTATAAAAGGCGTTCTTTGGAGTCTGTCCACTAACTGTCTTAATGCTGCCTTTTTGTGCTGTTGCGGATGGTTTGATGTATAATGTATTATGGTGTCCGTGGCTGGTTTCCTATAAATGTCGTAGTTGAACTTATCTGCATGAATGCTTCCATGAGAATGGCCGATGTTGAGTTTCCCATTCCAAGTCCGTTTGTTTGCCGATAGATTTTTCTGTCGAACTGGAAGCAGTTTGGTGTAGAGTTGTTTTTAGTGTGTTGGTAATTTGTGCAGTTCTGACCTGTTCTTTTGTTTTGTCCGGCAGTGTCCTATTAACTATATCCATTGCCTCTGGCAGCTGTATCGATGGTCCTTCATGTCAAACGATACGATCGCGCTGTTCTTTGTGAACTCCACAGTTTCAAGTCGTTTAATAAGTTCGTTAGTATTATTTATTGTGTGTTCGTAGTCTAGTTCCAGTGTGTCCTTTAAAATCATCCTGAGGTGCTTGGACAGTTTATAACCCGGCGCTGACCAAAAATTTTATACAATTAGTCTCATAGGAATATATAGTTTGTGTATTTCCGGTAGAGCAATGAGTGAAGGATCCGACGGATTTATTTGGGTGAAGGTATGTGCCATGCTCTCATCTATTATTTTAGTGGCGTTTTTTATAGCCCCTTTGATTTCGGCCTGGTATTTATCCGTGGGGTTTTGTTGTTGTTGTTGTGGTAACGACAAAAACACTACCCGAAGGGTTGGGGACAACCTTGGCCGGATTTGAACCCGGTACGCTCCGGCAATCCCTTGCGGTACTGCCCGACTGTCGTGGTAGCGATTTATGACCAGTGAAACCTTCTAGGTCATGTCACCCCTCCTTCCGTAAGATAGGGTTTTCCCTAATTATACTGCACTTCTTTTCTGTGATGAGGGGTTCTGTCTTTGTTGTATACTCGGCTTTGCATAGTAACACTATCGTGTTACCTTTATCAGCTTTTGTTGTAACAATGTTGTTTCTTTTAAGCTTTCGTTGTAGCTCTTTCATTGTTTTTTTCTCCTTATTTATTTCTACTTGGGCTTTTGCTTCCTTACTGATGATTTCTCTGCACATATGTCTAGCGTGGTCTTGTTCCTCATATGGTATGAGCGATATTGCAACCTCTGCATCTACTATCGCTTGCTCCGTTGCTGGTGTCTGCATTGTGCTTTAGGCCCTTTTCGAGCAACTGTGCTTCTTCTTTATTGATATTAACAGTCGTTAGGTTCACGAACCTATTGTTAAATTCGTGTGCTTCTTGGATATTTTTGCGATCGCGTCGTCCTGTTAGCTTGTCTAATTTCCGGTTCAATACTCTGTACTTCTGTTGTATCTCATTTTTGAATTCAGTCTCTGCATGGTCAAAGTAGTCCATCAGTGTAGCTGTAGGCATGAGTTCCGTTAGTTGGAAAAGTGTCCTTAATATTTCCGCGTGTAGCTTGTCTGTTTTGGCGTATAAGCTCTGTATTTCGTATCTTACAAAATCCTTTTCGGCTTTCTTTGTTGTCCTTCTGCTCGCTTGGGTATTCGCTTTTACTTTGATACGAGCAAACTTTGGTGTGACATTCAATTCTAAACATTGCTTGTTAAACCAAATATTTGTCTTTGTTGTATGCATTTTAAGTAGTCGTCGTTTGTATTTCGTTAGTAGTACCTCCATACAAGTTTACTAACCCATTTTTTTTTATTTGAAAGAAAACACTTGAGCTCGTCGGAAAAAAATTTCCAAAAATCAGCAAAATGTGTCAAGAACTTAAGATTAACACCCTATTATACCGAAATTTAATTGCCTACAAAAAATAAAATTTTGTTAAACTTTGTGGATTTTTTTGTACATTTTTAGAACAAAATTTATGGTTCTTGTCTTGGAGCTTGATACATGCTTTTCTATAGTCTTTGTTAAAATAATTTTATTAATGGGGAATTTTTGAAAATCGCAGAAAACGTCTGCCCCAATACTTATGTCCGGCACTGTATGTTTTTGTCATGTATACATGAAAACTAATATAACGTGTAAAGACAAATTAAATTTTCCTTTTGTACAAGTCAGAAAAATGCACATAAAAAATAATTAATTTCTGTTTTCGTCTGACACATTTAAATGTTATTTAACTTCTTGATTTAATTTTTGTTGGAACGATTTTCCGTCATCCCTTGTCAAGTTTGGTTTTGTGACAAACCGGTTCTTCGAGAACGAAGCTAGGCATTGAAAATGGCAGAACGCCGAAACCGGTTTGTCACAAAACCAAACTTGACAAGGGATGACGGAAAATCGTTCCAACAAAAATCAGCTTACTACCCTGTCGGAAGATCAACACAACAAAATAAATTCTTGATTTAAATTTTTTTGGATTTATTTATTGTGTAAAAGGAAACAGATAAATTGAACTGCTGGGAGTGTTAGAAGTGATGCGACATTACGTGAGTGTAGAAAAAGTGACATCCCATATGACAAAAACATGTCGTGTAGAAGGCCTTTTAGAGTTCAATAAAGTGAAGAAACGAAAAAGTGATAACAAAAGTAACAAGATTTTTTTCCACTTCACCGTACCGCAAAAACCTGAATTGACACCAAATTTCTTAAGTACACTTTGGGGAATGGCATAGTTAAACAATTAGTCAATAGTTAGTTAGTATAGGTATGCCATGCTTTTGGTAAAAGTTTCACTTCAGAAAAATTCATATTTTAAATTTGTTGTATGTTTTTTATTTCAACTTATTTTTAGTTGTGGTATAAATCAATGTGTATGTATGTATATACTTATACAATTCTATTATTCTACTATTTTAAAAGTAAGAATATATAAAAGGTCTTGTGAGATTGCGTTAGATTTCTATAAAATTTGTTTTGCACACATACCCCACACACGAATTAATTTTATAATTTATTTTAGATTAGATGAATTCTATTAAATTTTTTCAGTGCAATTCTAAGCATGGTTTTATTATTTGAAATTAAAAGTTTTCCTAAACGTTTATTTTCAACTTGAGTAGAACTTGAACGTTTTAAACGAGCGTTTCGATTCCATTTCTTTCTGTTCATGTTTGAGGTAGATTTATGGATATGAATTTTTTCAGTGTGAGAAACAGAGCTGGGTAGTAGTAGTGAGACTATTTTCGAATAATATTCTAATAAATACTATTCGAATAAACAAATAATAATATTCGTTTCAAAAAATTCGAATAGTATTTATTTAAATATTCGAATAGTAGTATTTGAATAGTTGTATTAAAATGTGAGAGATGTCTAAGGCGAAATTCACTGTCTTCATCGCTTACACCTATGAGCATGCATTCACATTTTGTATGTATGTATATTTGCGTGAACAAATGTGAGTTATGTATGCTCATTCTCTCTCACTATAAACTAATTCCTGAACTATATCACTCATAACTCAATATGTACTCATTAGTACTCTCGATTTTCTTCCAAAACTTTTATCTATTTGACTTATGCTTAACGGTTCATAAGAAGCCTATAAAATGATCTTAAGCAAAAGCTCTTAAGTTAGTTAGTATACGATCGTGTCATATCATCGCCTCATTGTTATGTGTCGTAATAAATCTAAATGTTCCTAATGTGTAAAATGATAAGTTAAAATGAAAACTAACTAAAAGTTATATAAAAAAATATATATCAAAAACCTTTAAATTCTTTTATTTATATATTCGCGTGCACCCTTGGAACCGCGAACGTATCTGGCGACGAGGTTAAAACGGAGTGAAAAAAAAATTTTTCATAAGAAAAAAAAACTTTGAGCCAAAAACAACTAAAATAAAAAACTTTTGAAAAGATTAAAAAAAAAAAAATTATTATTATTATACAAAAAAAAAATAATACGAAAATCAAAATCGTACTTGTTGAATGACGTACATATGTGCTGTTGTAAACCTAAATTTAAAACAAAAAAAAAAGTAATACATTTTTGCACAAAAAACGAAATGATTAAAAAGTATCATACAATCTCAAAGTGAAGAAAACGAAACATTTTTCGGTATGCAATAAATTTATTTAAAGCAAAAATTGTCAAAAAGTGTATTTTTCCACCAGTTATTGCGGATGTACGTATATATATATTGCGGCTAAAATCATAAAAAATAAAATACCGCAATTACATTTAAAATTAAAAAAAGTACAAAAACAAAAAATTGCTTAAAAAGTGCATTTTGTCTTCAATTCAAGAAATCGTAACAGTTAGGCATACATACCGTACAAAGAACTTTGGACTCTTTTAACCGAGAAAAGTGTTATACAAAAATTTAATCACTAAAACTGTGAGAGAAATCTGATCCCGAATTTGTGTAACTCAACTACTGTTAAAACTTTGCAACTGTTGTCAAAAAAGTGCCCACTGTTGTACTCTGTTAACAGAAAAATGTGTAAATGTATCTAAACATTGTTGCCGCTAAACTTGAGCTGCTAACATAACAGAAACTTTAACAGAGACAAGCAGCTTTAAATATCTGTTGTCTACACTTCGTATGCCGATGAAAATGAGCTGTTAACATAACAGAATTAATCAGTGTTAAATATCTGTTGTCCACACACTTTGTATGCCGATAAACATGAGCTGTTAACATAACAGAAACAAGCAGTGTTAAATATATGTTGTATGTTGCTTTACTTCGTGTGTTGTTATGTTATATTTGTTGTAACCACCATCGAACATTTTAAAATCTTGGCTAATATAATAAGAGGCAAACAAATAAAAAAAAACATAATCAATTGAGACTTTTGATCAAAATAAAATTAAACAAACACAAATAAAAAAAAAAAACTATAAATAAATTTAGCAAAAAGAACTTAGCAAAAACATTCGACACAATAAATACGTAAATAAAATCAAACAAATAAACAGAAACCAAGTAAGAATCACAAAATGGCATTAAACTTAGCAGAGGCATTAAGGGAAGCCAGAAGTATACCATTTTTTGATGGAAGAAGTGAGTATACACTAACCCACTATTTGAGAGATGTTGCAACAATACTGTCACTTACAAATGACGAAGAAAAATACAGTATATCCAAAGTTCTGTGCAACAAACTGAAAGGCCGAGCATTGCACGTAATCCAAAAACTTTATGAGGCGAATTTTGAAGACATCATAAACAAATTGAAGGAAGAATTTGGTATAAAAACAACCCTTTTAAATTTAAGAAATGAGGCGATGAACATTAGGGCCATTGATGTTAAAGATTTACATAGTAAGCTTGGAGCTATTTTATTATCAATGAACACTAAATATTATTTAGAAGGAGAAAATGATATTTTGTATACACCAAATAATAATTCAAAACTAATATTCGACATTTATCTACAATTTTTACCCTTCAATGTTAAAACTTTGTTGTTGCAAAATCAAATTACTAATATGGAAAAAGCTTTTACGTATTATCTAGAAAACGATATGTTAACAGATTTTAGAATAAATAACAGTGTAACTAACACTGCTGTCCATGCAAAAAATTACAAATATCCGTATGGCTTTTCACATAATTTTTCTAATAATTCCAATGTGTTTGACCAAAATAAAAATGCAAACAACGGCGATCGGAATAATATCCATTTGAATAGAGGCTCAAATAGCTCTGGCAGTTATAACAGACATCCTGGAGCTAATCAAAACTATGCAAACGCTAATAATTACCACAGTAATCCTTCTGGCAACTTTAATAATGGTTATGGTAAGTACATATGTCCAAACAAATCCTCATTTTAATAGTAACGGTTACGGTAGGGGTAACGCCAGTGGAAATACTCGTAAATTTAATGAGCAAAGAAACTATAGAAACGCAAATAATTCCGGTAGGTTTAACAACAATGCGAGATATAACCAACCTGTTGTGCCAATGGAAGTGGACAACATTGAAGAATGTGAAAATTTTCGGCTCTCTCCTCTTCAACCAACTTACCCTTAGTAGATTTAACAATTAATAATATTGTGGTTAGGTGTTTAGTAGATACCGGATCAGCAACCACATTGGGAGATTTTGAGATTTTTAAAAACTTTCGTCATCGCAGAACTTTAGAAAAACCTATCCTAGTGAAAACTCTTTTTGCATCTGATACAATATTAGAAGATGTCATTGTCAATATTCCTATAGAATTTGCCATTAATAAAGAAGAGACAATGCCCATTAAATTATTAAAATTAACTAATAAACCTTTCCAATGCATTCTTGGCTTAAATATTCTTATTCCTCTGAAAATCAAAATTGATTTTTCATTAAAAGTCATTAACGTCAACAATAAAATAATACCTTTCGTCGATAATCGCACTAACACATACTTAGCCAATGATAAGGATTTCTTCGCTTATTGCTCTCAAACAGACACTTACCCGGATAACTTTACATTGAAAGAAGATAGCTTTAATACAGATGCCTTAATTAAAAAAGATTTGAACGTTGAAGATCAGCGGTTCTTAAGACAATTTATATTTAAACATAAAAACATGTTTTTCCAAGATGGCCAATACCTACCAGCCTTGGAAACAGTCAGACACCAGATTATAACGAAACCCCATGCTCCTATTTACGTAAAAAATTATAGGTATCCTTATGCGCTGGAAGAAGAAATAAATAGTCAATTAGAATCAATGCTAAAAAACGGAATCATTAGGCCTAGTAGGTCTCCATATAACGTGCCATTATGGATTGTGGAGAAAAAATCTAACCCTGGGAGTAAAAAGAAATGGCGTTTGGTAATAGATTTTCGAAAACTAAATAGTCTTAGAATCGATGATAAGTTCCCCATACCAAACGTAGAATCACTGTTTGAAAAACTAGGGCGAGCACAATATTTTTCAACCATCGACTTGGCTAAGGGATTCCACCAAATTCTGATGAGCGAAAACGATATCGAAAAAACAGCTTTTTCAGGTCCAAACGGGCATTACGAATTTACTCGTATGCCATTTGGCCTGAAAAATGCACCCGCTACATTTCAGCGTATGATGAATACAATTTTATGCGACTATATTAATAAAATATGCATAATTTATATGGATGACATATTGATATTCTCCACCTCCATAAAAGAGCATTTTGAGAGTTTGACTAAAATATTCAATAGGCTGGCAGAAAACAATCTGAAAATTCAATATGAAAAGTGTAACTTTCTCTCAAGGTACACAGAATTTCTAGGGCATATCATTACTCCGGAAGGTGTTAAGCCGAATACCGAGAAAATAGAAGCTATGCAAAGAATAAAGTTACCACGAACTGTCAAAGAAATTCAGTCCTTTTTAGGTCTGACTGGGTATTATCGCAAATTCATCAGAAACTATTCTATGATAGCCGCCCCTATAATAAAATATTTGAAAAAGAACGAAAAGATTAATATGAAAGATATTAAATATATTGAAGCTTTTGATAAGTTGAAGCTTATAATGACCTCACCCCCACTTTTAGCATTTCCTGACTTTTCAAAAAAATTTGTGGTGACAACGGATGCCAGCAATGTTGCGATAGGCGCGGTTCTTAGCCAAAATAATAAACCAAAATTTTTTTTGCTAGTCGCACATTGAACGGCTTCGAAAAACGCTATCATACTCTGGAAAAAGAGTTATTAGCGATTGTGTGGGCGGTGAAGCATTTCAGGCCATATTTGTTCGGGGGTTCATTCCTTGTACAAACGGATCATAAACCTTTAAAATGGCCGTACTCTATGAAAGACCCAAGCGCACGCATTCTACGTTGGAAAACTTTGCTCAGCGAATACGAGTTTGAAGTTGAATATCTTAGAGGTAAGGAAAATAATGTAGCCGACTTTCTTAGTCGACACCAAATTGATTACGAGGAAAACCTAGACATAAAGTCTTTGTTTGAGAACTCCATAGATACGGTGCATTCAGAACACGAAAATCAAAATCACCATTTCCTTATTTCTGATTCAATTGTGAACATACCTTATAATACGAGTATATATAGAAGAATGCGATGTAAGTAGCAACATTTATTTATGTGATTTATTCAGAAGGCACATAAAGAAAGGAACAATAGGAATTCATTCAGAATTACCCGATAACCTTTACAACGTAGTTCAAGAAAAATTAATAACTTTATTTTCAAATAACGGTAATATTAAATTTACTAAATGCAGCTATAAAGCTCTAGACATCAGGAGTGATGAAGAAATTTTGGGTATAGTAGAAAAAGTTCACATTTAAAGTAACCATAGAGGTATCTTGGAAAATTATGAGCAAATGAAGTTAAAATATTTTTACCCGAATCTCAAAAAGATAATAAACAGATTTATCAACAGTTGCGATGTATGTAATGAGAGCAAATACGCTAGAAAACCATTGAAAAAATTATTTAATCATACACAGACTCCTGGCAGTCCCAAAGAAATAGTGCACACCGATGTGTTTTATTGTTTTCGTTCATGCTTTTTGACCACGATTGATAGATTTACCAAGTTAGCATCTGTACATAAATTACCAGACAGAAACATGGTCACCATAAAAATCAAACTACAAGAAAGGTTTGCATGGTTGGGAAAGCCCAAAAAATTAATAATGGATAATGAATTTAACAACGCGTCCATACGATTATTTTGCCGAGAAAATTACATTATCCCTCATTTTACTACGCCAAATAGTCACACTGGCAATGCAGATGTTGAAAGACTGTATTCCACATTACTAGAACACATACGCATTCTAAAAAATACGGAAAACACATTGGAAATAGAAAAAATTGTGATTAAAGCTATCGGCTTCTATAATAACTCAGTGCACAGTTCAACTAATGTAAAACCTATAGATTTCATTAACAGAAATGATATTGATCTTGAGAAAATAAAAAGTTATACTTATGAAAAGAAAAAACAAGCTATAGACAAAATTAACTCAAGAAGGGAAAAAGTCCCGAGCTTCAACAACGCCAAAATATACATGAAAAACCCTCTTGCTTGTAGGAATAAAACTGCCAAAAGATTTATAAAATTACCTGTTAGTTACCCAAATAAAATTGACATAGTTCAGATCAAAAGGCCTCACAAAACTTTGTAAATATTACCACAGTATATATGTTTATATTTATATGTAACTATGTATATTTTTTTAACAAAGATAACCACTGTATTTTTATATCAAATAAAAAAATTAAAAAGCGAAACAACTTATGTATAACTACATTGACAAAAAGAAATCCAAATCCAAAGCAATGGTATATTAAATTTAAAATTTCAAAAAAATTAGTATTTCTAATTCAAAAAAAGTTTCAAAGAAACATTTCAGTTTGCAGATACGCCTGTAAATTAAAAATTTTATTTACTATCTTTTACAATATCGTAAAACATTATTTTAATATCTTAATAATTTCGGATTACAATTTGTCAAATAGATAAACTACACAAAAAAAAAAAAAGCAAAAATATTAGAATTAACTTACATACATATGTATGTATATCGAAAATTACCGACGCTTTTTACTATTTTTTACAATATAGTAAAGTAATTATCTATATACGTATCAGTAATTTTCGAGTTATACCTTCAATCTTGGCGTGTCATTCGCAGAGACGCGAATTTTTTTACGGTGGGCGAGTTATGTATGCTCATTCTCTCTCACTATAAACTAATTTCTGAACTATATCACTAATAACTCAATATGTACTCATTAGTACTCTCGATTTACTTCCAAAACTTTTATCTATTTGACTTATGATTAACGGTTCATAAGAAGCCTATAAAATGATCTTAAGCAAAAGCTCTTAAGTTAGTATACGATCGTGTCATATCATCGCCTCATTGTTATGTGTCGTAATAAATCTAAATGTTCCTAATGTGTAAAATGATAAGTTAAAATGAAAACTAATTAAAAGTTATATAAAAAAATATATATCAAAAACCTTTAAATTCTTTTATTTATATATTCGCGTGCACCCTTGGAACCGCGAACGTATCTTGTGTGCATAAGCTGTAGTGGCATTTGTTTAACTATTCGAACACCTATTATTCGAATAGTTGTCATTTATTCGGTTAGTGGGGTTTGAATAGGTTTTATTTGTTATTTGAATAATTAAATAGCTATTCCAATAGTGTTCTGCGAATGAGTCTCTGGCTAGATATGTATTTTCTTTAAAATTAATATAAATATATATATGAATACATATGTATGTATATTGTAGCTATATTTGCATGGCAGGTATTGTGCTAGGGTCTTAAGCAAGCGATGCCACGATCGAAATTCATTGTTGACATACACATTTATTTACATAAATACTTTGGGTGCATGTACGTATATATATCGCAAAGTGTTTGTTATAGCAGGCACATATATCGTCCGTGGAAGTATTTTGCTAGAGTCTAAAGCAAGAAATACCAGGATCATATTGCTAATATGTGAGAATGCGTATACATGGATATTTGTATGTTTCTCGCGTTCACTTTTTAATAACATTAAATCATTACTTGCTTGAATTAATAATAAGTTATTATTTACAGATCAATTATTTTGCTAAGTATTTATTTATTTGATTATTCATGTCCTAATACAAAAAGTCCTGTTAGAAATTTGTTTCAGTTAATAGGTGTATTCAAGTTTTGTGGCATAACATTACAGGACTTGCAATTGAAAATTAAGAAAATTCTTCATTTCACCATCCGCCTACTTTTGCCTTGAATTTCCATTGTAGTATTCTACTTAACAATAAATAATAAGTAGGTAGTATTATTTTGTGTATGTTGCCTTTACGCAATTTAACCCAATTCTTTGCCTGCCATAATAAACAGTATATGTGTATGACCACAATGCATTTCTATCCTGGCATACCTTGCTTAAAACCCTATCACAAAACCTGCCATGCAAATATAAATGCAATAAACATACAAAGGTACTAATAAAAATCTATTTACAGTAACTTTAAGGTAAATATCTATCTAGAGATTCATTTACACACGAGAATTTTATTTAATTATACGCAGAACACTATTCGAATAGCTATTTAATTATTCGAATAATAAAAAAAAGCTATTCATACCCCATTTTCCGAATAAACAACTATTCCAATAAATGACAACTATTTCAATAGTAAGTATTGGAATAAAGAAATGTTACTACTGCTTATGCACACAACTGTACATACATCCAAACAAAGGTACAAACATAAAGCCCATGCATCCTAATACGTTCAAGCGATAGATACGCTGAATTTTGCACCCGAAATCACTTGCTTTAAAATCTAGCACAATACATATTATTACATACTATGTAAAAATAACTGAAATATTTCTATTAACGTAAATACACATAAATATTTATACTAAGTTTAGAGCAAATCTCCTGTTTGAGTTTCTTTTATGCACGTGAATAGTAGGTAATTATTCGCATTCCATCCAATATCTCAATACAACTATTCGAATAGTACTATTCGAATAAAAGTATAAATTATTCGAATATATATATAAAGTATGCCTCAAACAAAAGGAATCGATTACATTTCAATTCCTCAAAAAAAAAATACCAAAACTAATTTCTTCGTTTTGAAGCTCGTAACATAAACTTCTGACCTCAAAAATTTACTAAAGTATGTATGCTTTTAGCTCCGTTCGGCGAGGGTAATATCTTTTAAAAAATATATAAATTTTTACTGAAAAGTGTTCGGCGACACAAAACATTCGCATGGAACAACAGCTGATCGTCACATAAGAAAGCAACAACAAAACCAAAAAATTTTAGCTATTAACCAATGAAAAAAACTGTTTTGCCAGAGAGTTTTACGTCATTCTCACTTTACTGACAGTTCTTTGCAAGTTTTGTGGCCAAAAACACGTTTTATCTTATCTTGTTTGTGCAAGCTGCATTTTATTCTATTCAACAGTTTTTGAGTGATGAGCGCCCAAACATAGACGGAAAGACAAAAATTCTATAACTTCCGACATCACAAGCAAAAAGTATATTCTATTCAGATAGTGATAAAATTATAATTACAACTGATTCCACATTTGGAAGTTGAAATCTAAAGGGATTCTATGTCACTCAACCCTGCTGTTATGTTGATAACAGTGCATAGCCCTGCATCTGTTAATGGAAGTCCATACATACTAGGCATGGGATTATTTTCGAATAAACGAATAAAAATATTCGTTTCAAAAAATTCGAATAATATCTATTCGAATTATTTATTCGTTTACTCGAATAGTGGTATTTAAATAGTTGTATTGAACTGAAAGAGACTTAAAAAGCTAAATTCAATATTTTCATCGCTTGTACCTATGCGCATGCACGCTTTGTATGTACATATTTGTTTAACTATTCGAATACTTATTATTCGAATAGTAGGCATTTATTCGGTTAATGGGGTTTGAATAATTGTTCTTTGTTATTTCAAAAATATTAGAATGTTGTTCTGCGAACAATCAAATACAATTCTTGTGAATAAATGAAGCCATATATATATAAGTATTTACTTTGAAGCTACTATGTATAAGTAAATATGTATATGTAGATATTAATACATTTGTAAGTTTATTGCAGTTATATTTGCATGGCAAGTTTGGTGCCAAGACTTTAAGCAACAGATGCCAGAAGGAAAATCATACTGGGCATACACATACAGGGTAACTGCACTAGTTTCCTAACAGTGCTAGTGTCCGGACACTATGTCAATGTTTTGCGAGTAATAGGCAAATCACTGACAAATAGTCTTAACTAACAACACAAATGGAAGTGTACATGTTTACTGAGGGGACGTGGAAAATTTAAGATGAATCAAAAGCATAGTTTAAAAGTTACACGTAATTTTAGTGTCAAATGTCTGAGCATGCGACAAAATTGAAGGTTTTCGTAAAAAAAAAATAGTGGGAAAAATAAGGGCCCAAGCAAGTATTTATTAACATATTACAATAAAAGTTAATACTATTTTTTTTAAATATAAGAAACCTTCATTTTATAAATAAAAACTAAATTTACTTTAATTCTTGGCCTAAATTATTACTGTCCGGATACCAGAACCAACATTTGAGATGATTTTCAGTTTCCGGACAGGCCGATAGTTTATTATATTATATATGCAATACAAAAAGAAAAACATATTTTTCTCCTGTGTTTTCAGTCTTCGGACACGTTTTTTCAAGTACAAATATTGCTGTCCGGATAGTGAGAAAATAAGTTCCAATGTCCGGACAGTTAGCATTTTGTACAAACTTTGTTGTTTTTATCGATATTATTATTTAAAGAATGAATGCAGACTTTTACTTCAGCCCTTCGAGGTTATAAGGTCAAACCAAACAAGCATCAGACAAGCGGTAGCTTAGGATAGCTGTGGAACTCCTAATAGTCGGAGCCTTAATCTGGCGAGCGACAGGATCACAAAATATGTTCAAGCATTCGTTGTACAACCTATAAAAACATAATATTGTAGTCTTGCCGTTTTACGGACAAGAGCTAAGTTGTTAACCCATACGACTCGCACACGGCCTCGGAGACTTTGACATCCCATGTTACTCCTAAGCCGTTTTTGCTTGGTAGATCGTTTAAAGATCTTGACTGCTTTTCAATACTCTCAATCTGATAAAGAGTTCTATAGTATACTTTTCAAAAGACTTCCCCTTCTAGGTGAAGATATCATCCCTTTTGCTTCCATCTATGCCCATATGACCCATGACCAAGTATAGATGTACGTTCCCTCCTTATAAATTTTTCCTAGCGCCTGTTCCAATTCAAGACACTTTCAGTTTTTGTAATTTACCTCCTTTTAGGATTTGTTTAACTTCGGATAAGCACAGTATAAAGCAGATTTGGAGAAATCGGTGTAAATGTGTATGGTACCAACCGAATCTTACGCCAACCCTTCACATCTATTGCAGCTTCAACACTCATTTCAAAGTGCGGGCGGGACCATACAGTCTGTCGGCCCCGTTTTTGATGGCGCTGATACAAGCTACTGCCACGAGGTATTGGGGTTTCAGTTGTCAACAATATGCTTTTGCCCACTAAGTCTACGGGTGCGATTTACAGAATGGCATTTAATAATTTCGGGGTGGCAATTCAAGCCTCCCATTATACTAATTATTGATTATGTGCATACTCTCTCCAGTTTGTTAACAAAAGTTCTTTTTTTTGTGTGGCTGGTAATCAAACGAGGACTCCATAATGACTATTAGCTTCACAATCGCGATGAATACCCAATCTAAAATAGGGTGAGAAGTCTTCGGTGCTACCCACTACGACTACGTAAACCCGCATTTTGCGATTAACTCAACGCCGGATGCCCAGACAAGGACCTCCTGACGTTCCTGGACCTTCATATAGCTAATTGTTGGAAAAACTCTACCAATTATGACAAATAAAACATCAACTGCGTACGCCGTAAGTTTGGCTGATCCCTCGAACCACCGATCGAAAAGTTGTTTTATGACCAGTGTCCAATCAGTGAGATACCCATCCAGAAAGATGTGAATATGATTGAAACGTATTTATTGTATTCATATGGTGTATATACAAATTTCGAGTGTCCGCAAACTAAAACCAAAGTGTCCGGAAACTAAATTTGACTGTACGGAAACTAGAGCAAATCGAACTTTTTTGAGTTTTTACTTTAATAATATAAACAATATTATATTTTTAAATTATACAGACGTCATATTATTGAGCAATATTTTTGCTATTATAAACAGTATATCTTTTCGCGGTAGCGTTTGCAGTGAGAAAATGAGTCGAAGTCAAAGTTGAGGAAAACGTTAAGTGTCCGGAAACTGGTGCGTCTACCCTACACATACGAGTATGAACATAAAAAATCAGCACGAACCAGCTCTTTGCCTACCATAATAAACAGCATATGTGTATGCCCACAATGAAGTTCGCTTCTGGCATCTGTTGCTTAAAGCCCTAGCACCAAACCTGCCATGCAAATATAACTGAAATAGACTTACAAATGTATTAATATCTACATATCCATATTTACTTATACATAGTGGCTTCAAAGTAGATATTTATATATGGCATTTTTTATTCACAATAATTGTATTTAATTGTTCGCAGAACAGCATTCTAATATTTTTGAAATAATAAAGAACAATTATTCAAATGACGGCTAAAAATGTCTGCCAAAATTTTGAACTTTTTTGGGCTACATACATATATGACCAAACCAAATTTGGTTTAGAATTAAAACTATGCCCGATTTCGACAAAATGCGTGTGATGAAAAGGGTTTAAATTTAAAACCAGAATTGTTTAAAAAAATCAAAAATTAAAAAATGTGTACCAATTGGTAGGACTCGAACCGACGCGTCCCGCATCAGAGTGCATTGCTCTAACCACTGAGCTGCGGCACGCACATGTATGATGGAGAAAAGTTGTGTGTGTCCGGGATACGTAAACGTACGTTACACACGTTTGTGTGTAATTGGACTATAACAGAAGTGCAGCGAAACCATAGTATATGCCTACTAGTAGCGCAATTGCTTAACTTACTCTGAATCTGCACACACACAAGCCACACAGGGTGCGTTGTATGCAATAATAAAACAATCAAAAGTAAATACTGCAATATTGAACGTGAAGACATAAAACTGCCAAATTAGTGAATATAAAGTAGTTATACCTTATCAGTTACTATAAAACGTCAATTTCACTTTAAATCAAAGTTCTTAGTTGTAATTTATATTTAGAAACAACTCTGAACGCGATTCCCTTCATTCCACTCTCTCGGAGTACCTTCATCCACTACCTGCCACTCCGATTCGCAAAAGAAGATTCCAACCTAATTGACGTAAAAAATTTTGGGAACGAATCCAGTCACTCGGTTTCTAATTATGTTTCTATTTTTATGTGTTTCTGGGAACAATAACAGCAGAAACGAAGTTTCGTTCTATACAAGCTTTTGTTACAAGTCTCTAGTTTTGCCAGTTAAGTTTTAAATCCAAGCCAAAATAAATTAAAAGTTGGTGTAGGTAATTGAAAGGTTTGGAATTTACTACAAAAAAGTTTAAAAAGTTGCGTAAAGCAATGAATGGTTTAAAGTTTAGGCTCAAATTATTATCCATGTAGCAGTTTCTACAGGGGTGGACAAGAGCGAAATTGGTGTTAGAAAAGTAGGTTCTATTGAACAGTTAAAGAGATATTTAGTATCATGTGGGGACAAACAATATGTAGGACACATATTTGATATGATGGGGTTGAGTCTGGAAAAGTAAATGTAACCTATTACAATATCTAGATCGACATTAAGCCAAAGTGACTCTAGTCTACCTAGGAAAGACGCTCCTCTCTTCAGCTGTTTGAGGTGTGTTAATAATGGAGTCCACAGGCCGAGATTTGATAGAGGTATCTACCTCAACCATGCCCAATGCCCAGTTTTATGTTAGTAGAAGATTACACGATTACACAAGCAATTAAAATCTTAAGGCATCGAAACCCAAAATATTTTTGTTTTAAATAAAATCTGGTTCACGTGGACGTGTTGAAATAAGAACTTTATGAAAAACCCCTATCTTTTTTTATCGAAAATTAGCACTATAGACCACCCGCTTCACCTCGCTTTGACGATATTGAAGAAAATAGTACCATTTGGCGCAATATACCTCGGAGAAAATTAAAGATATGCATTTCTCCTCTCCAATTGACGTTTGGTAGGTCCCACATGTTTTAACTCCGAAAGGTTGCTGCTAAGCCAGATGGAATTTTGATAGAATCTCTTCATGGTAAAAAAACACTAGAAGAGTGGCGACCCCGCTTGGAAAAGCCGTAGTCCTGCAGTTACACCTAGAACCTTTAGACCCTCCCCCTTACCACGGCCAAAAATGGCAATAGAAATTTGTATTACACAAACTACCACAAGAATCAGTGGCAATAAGAACTAATATCGGAGTGGATGAAAAATGAAATAATGGTTAGCAAGGTTACTTACAATAATTATTCTCAAATATCAGCCCATGGTCGGAAATATTTGTCAGCTTGCCCCATCCACCAACTAGAATCTGATGCTAGGCTTGCATTATTTTAAGTTTATACAAATCTACCACAAGATTACAATTTTGAATCTTATCCAAAAATATTTTTCAATGAAAGTAAAATACGTTCATGAAGTATTACATACATATATGGATATGAATGAAAAAACAGAAAAGTAAGTATTTTCAGATTAAAAAACGCGTTTTCTCAAAAAAGCCGAGAAAAATGAAAACGAGTGCAGGGGTGCTCACAGTTCCGATATGGTAATGTGGCAAAATTAAAAAGTTTAAATTTTAAAAGGGGACTGTGAATACCCTAAATATAAATATGTATATATTAAACGTCGTGTCCAAGACCGATTGTAATATTTTGGATGAAGCTGTTATGCTACAGTTTTGGATTTTCGCTGTTTTATTGATGGGTCGATAGTTTTTATGCATAAAAACTTTTCTCAGAGAAAAACAGCTGAATTGTAGAAGATATCTACTTTTTAAATTAGCTAAGGTCCCTACCTTTGTATGGAAATTTAAAATTTTGAACCCGAAATTAAAATTTAGCAACAGCCTTTATTTGCACATACATCATTGTAGATTTTTTAAACTATATTTACAAAACAAATTTCAGATTGACTTCGTTCTGAACTCAAGTTCTCTCATACAAGTTACATGTGCATGAGACATTTTTGACAGAAAATTCATGTTGTAAGTTTATAGCAAAATGTATTTATACCAAATTATTCTCTTGTAAGGGACTATTATGTCTACCGAATGTAAAAAAAATTTAAAAACCCTTTGAGTTGCATGTAGCTTTTCACTTTCGTCTATAAGTTTTATCAAAGATGACAAGAACAAAATACAAGAACTACCCATCCAGACAGAACAATAATAAAACACATTTTTTACAAACCGGTTTTAGCCATTTTTTTGTTTTAACTGTCCAAGTCTTGTGCCTTTTTTACATCCATTTAAAGATTAAAGTTTTTTAATCAAAACATTATTCGGCACAATTCGTGACTTGTAGAATCTTTCATTTCTCTGCCAACTAGAAAGTTGACCAACAGACCTTACGGCAGACATGAAGACCCCAACAAAACTTTTGTGACAAATGTTCGGGTAAAATTCGGATCTAACCCTTCAAAATATCTGACCTTCGGAGATTTTTTACTAGCAACGATATTATTTTAGTATCAACAATAGAATCATTAATTTCCAACAGAATTTTCATCAAATTCCTTCATTTGAATAGAAGTCAAAAAACAAAAACTGAAATTTCGAAAATTAAAAAAAAACCGTTAAAATTTGTTTTCTAAAGGTTTTTTAACTGAAAAGATTATTTTCAAATCGGTTAAAGAATTTTTCTGTTTCACATTATAGTTTTGTTCCATTGAGAGAAACGTCACTTTGTTGAATACATTTTGGTTTATACTGAGGCCGATTTTCATATAACTGTAGTTTCAGCTTCTTACTTTGGCATATAAGTTTAATGTATGCTATGAGTAGAATCTTTATATACGAAGTTTGTGGAACTTTACGCCAAGCAAATGTTCAGCAATTCTTGACGCGCCTATCGGTTAAAGTTGGAGTCAAAGTTCACCTAAAAACCACATCGCCATATCAATCCACAACAGCTCATGCAACTTACTTTAAGTAGCCACGACGTACTGGTGCTTTTCGATCGGTATGTGTTGAGTGAAAAATATTCTCGTATAGTTTTGTGCGCATACCGATCCATGTTGGCGAAAATTACGATTTTGTACGATCTGAACGTGCACTGGTATGTGACTTGTGGGAGTGGGAGCCATACCATAATGATTTATTCATACCATACTATAGCCAACTTATTGAATTCTGATTCAATACCCTATCCATAACCTATTGATTTTGTAAATTAATTAACTTGTTTAACTTTTTGGTTATTTTATTTTCCTAATTCTGAAACATTTTGATTAAGTGAGTTTTAAATTAGGAAATTCATAAGGAATTGTTTGCATTTTATTGGTTTTTATGAAGTTATCATCTTTTTAGGGTAAAGCACCAATGATCGAAGACAATAAATATTGTTAAGTTATGGCATTTTTATGACTATGGAGTTATGGTTATGGTAGTTTATCTGCGTAAGGCCGATTCACATGGAAAAGTAATCTCAGAATTCTACTTTGACAGATTTTAATGTGTGTATAGTCTTGCTATACAAAGTTAGTAAAAATGTCTGATGTTGGAAGGCTAGTAATCGTCTAAATATACAACTTTAGCCAATATATGATTTCCTTTTCCTATATTTTTATTGGAATAAAAAAATTATAATTATATCACCCAAATTATAATTATCTGGTACACATAGAGCTTAATAATTCTCTTAAATCTTTTAATGCATATAAAATATTCGTACATGCGTAAAACTGGGAGAATCCAAATATGTTTCTCAGCTCGAAGTTTTTACTGCGTTGTACGAGCGTGGGTGTATGTGTGTGTATTAATATTTCATATTTGAATTTTTAACTCTTTTTTATTGTTCTTAAACATTTACCCAAATTAAACTAAATATTTTTAACTATCGGACCAATGTTAGTTCCAACTACGAACTTCAATATCAAGGCATTGCTTCCGAAATATTAAGAGCTATGTACCTAACTCGGTACTAATCAAATGGGCTTTGAGAATACTAATTATCAAATTTTTCAGTTCCTAAAATAATACTTTTGGCGACGTTAATGCTAATATAATTTTTGAATCTATGTTTGATTTTTTTAGTCCAGTGTGACGTATTTTAAACTAACAAACATACCTTTTATTTCACAAAAATAAAATATGTTATAAAGCTCTTAAAATTGTAAGTTAGTATGGAAATGTAATTTTACTAAGCTGTTTTCAAACCTATTTTATTTGCATGGATACAGTATTTAATATATATATATATATATACTAAAAATATATGTATGTATATGTATACATATATTAACAGTCTTTAATTGTTATCCTGAATAAATAGTTTTCAAATTGCTCGCTATACACTTTGTATGGCTATAAGTTATGATGCCTTCGCAAACTGTATAACCGAACTCATGCGCATCACTTTCGTGCCTGTTTCATCGCTAACATTGGTAATGCGAAGTGTTGTATTTGGATCGCCATTGGCTCCCGAATTAAAAGGACCACGCGGCTTATCCATTTCTCTCGTGGATAAGTTTCTAATGGATCCATCGATGGGGGAACCTTCGCGCATGTAAAGTTTACGTTTACGCAGCGGTAATGTCATTACATCACGATCCGCCATCATCATAGAATCGCTTTCTGGTGAAGACGAACGTTCTGGTGATTCTGTTGAAGAACGTAACGGCGCTATTGCTGCTTCAACTTGGCGAACAATTTCGTTGTTTAGAAGTGACGGTCTGGTGAAAGAAAAAATATTAAATGATTAGGGGCAAAATAAGTATGTAAATAGGCGTGAGTAATTGAAAACGTGCAAATATAGCTTATATTAAGATTCCTGCCTACAACTCTCTACAACAGTAGTGAAGTAACTGCAATCTAATTGCCGATTTACATAAAACTCTGAAACTTTGAATTTAAGATTGACTGACTGCCATCTAAGGCGAATTTATACCAGGTGATATCACGGCGAATTTGTTGCTGTTTTTCCTTTGGCGGCTTCTCCTGTCAGATTGCATAGAATTTTTGTATTTTGGCAGAAGAAGCCACTGCTCATATGTTCTTATGAGATCACCTGTAAGTGAATCCGCCTTGCTGCCATCCCTAAATTCAACAGCCAAGCGTAAAATATCTCTCAAAAATCTTCATGAGCATACAATTTGTATGAATCATCCCCAATTGAAATTTTCAATTTTAACAGAGCGTTCCGCCGTGAATTTGTCAAAAAAAGGAAGACAAATTTGACAGAAATTTATTTGGGTATGGCACGCGCTGCCACAGTCGGACGGAATGGAAAAATGAGGTATGTCAAGCAAAGATGACTTGATATGACTCTCCCGCTCAATCATTTCGCTCTTAAGATGGTCCCCGATTATGCAGTGTTGCCAACTAGCATTTGCAGAAGTCAGTGCTATTTTATTTGTTGTGATTGCGGGTGTGAAAAAGCAGTGCGCTGAAAAAAACCTCAAAAACCTCACTTTATGGCCAAACTATAAAATTACGGCATGGATAGGTATTGCCAAGCTGCAGTGCCGTCAATCAAAAAAACTTAAAAAAAATTAACTATAATATTCAAAAATTAGTTTAAAAATACACTAACACAAATTGCCAAACATGTATTGACACAATAGAGCCGTAGATGTGTGAGTAGACATGTCAATCATGTTTTTATATTACTTGTGTGATCGGCTCTCACTGGTAGTGAACCAATGAAAAACAATTATTCGCTCTATAGATTGTCCATTGTGTGAGTAAATATGTCATGCATTTTTGCTTTAGTTGTTGTTATTGTATTGATCACTGGCTACGATGCCCAGTGTCAGCGTCTCTTCTGAGAGCACGAAAAGTTGCTTTGTTGGAGACATTAAACAAGCAATGTGAAATATGAGCAAATATGTAAACTTCATTGCTGATACCTGCAAAGAGTGTTTACAAAAACAAAGTAAATGATTATTCATAAAGAGTATTCAACACCGAAGGTTGTTTTGTATTTGTGGTAGAGTTTGTGTGAATGAAATAAAATAAAATAGAATAAAACAAAGTTTATTAAAAGAAAGAGAAGGGAAGAACAGCAAAGGTGAGTAACGGAAAGGAAAGAAAAAGAAGGGAATGGAAAATAAAGTAAAGGAAAGGAAAAGAAAGGAAAGAAAATGAAGGGGAAGAAAAGGAAAGTAAAGTAAAAGAAAGGAAGGGAATGGAAAGAAAAGAAGAAGAAGCGAATGGAAAGGAAAGGAAAGGAGAGGAGAGGAGGATAAAGCAAAGGAAAGGAAAGAAAAGGAAAGGGAAGAAAAGGAAAGGAAGGGAATAGAAAGGAAGGGAATGGAATGGAAAGTAATGGGAAGGGAAAGGAAAGCAAAGGAAAGGAAAGAAAAGGAGAGGAAAGGAAATGAAACAAAAGCAAAGGATCAGAAAGGAATGGAAATGAAAATAAAGAAAAATAAAGGAAAGGAAAGGTAAGGAAAGGAAAGAAAAGGAAAAGAAGGGAATGGAAAGTAATGGGAAGGAAATGAAAGGCAAGGTATGAAAAGTAAATTAAAAGAAAGGAAAGGAAGGAAAAGGAAAGAAAAGGAAAGGGAAATGAAAAAGAAAAGAAAAGAAAAGAAAAGAAAAGGAAAGAAAGGGAAAGGAAAGGAAAGATATGAAAAGGAGAAAAAAGGAAATGAAAAGAAGGGAAAGGAAAGGAGAGGAAAGGAAAGAAAGAAAAGGAGAGGAAAGGAAAGGAAAAAAGAGAAAGGAAAGGAAAAAAAGATAAAGAAAAGAATAAAATAAATTTAAAATAGAGACTGTAGAGAGTAAAAAAAAATCAAAGAAAACGAAAATATGTTAGAGGAAAGGAACGGCAGAGAAAGGAAGGGAAAAAGGCGAATGAAGGGTATAGCAAATAACTGAAATAAAATAAGGTTTTGTGGTTGAATTTCAACCACTGGGCGATCTCTAGTATATATAAACTTTATAATTAAAAAGTTTAAAATGAGGAAGGTAAATAAATGTAGCATGAGCTGTGCTGGCGACCAACGTTTTCACAAATTCCCTAGCAAGCAGAAGGATAAATCTAGGTGATTATAATAAAATATAACTTAATTCTTTTAAAATTGTGCAGGTATTTCAATGGAAAATTTAGTAATTACTTCAAAATAAAATATGTCAATTGGTTAAAATTTACCCAAACTTTGAAAGCTCTATTTTAGGATTTCTTACTAAGTTTAAAGAATTTTTTGAAAATAAATACATTTTTAACTTATACATTCCTTATAGTTATCAGATTTTAAAAGGAATTAATCTTCGATAAACCTATAAAATAGAACAATTATGAAAGAATATGTAAAATGTGAAATATTATTTTATAAAGGTTGAGATATACGAGTTACCAAAAAAATTATATTCAGATTTTTGTGATTTTAATTTTTTCTTTAGTGAGATTCCAAATTTTTTAAACACATACTTTTAAAAGTAAACAACTTAGGAAAGAAGGCGGTCGCTCATAATTTTTATTTTTTTATCAAATAAACAATTACTGTACATATTATCTAAACGAGCTTTAGGTAGGCGTCTTTATGTAGACCTTAAAACATGAAAATAAATGGTGATTAACCATTAATGCGCAGCATATTTTTTAACGATCGTTAATCATGGAAAATCCCATACGATAAACAATGGAGGCAATTCCAAAATATTAAGGCAACATGCGCAACATATTTGTTAAGGGCTGTTAGGCCTAAACAATGGAGACTTTAACCCACATGCATTTGGAATTTCTGTCCTTTCAACGAAATACAGCAAAAGAACATCTGAGAAATTTGGAAGAGTAAAAAGCTACAAAAGAGTTGAAGAGAGAAGCGAGGCGGCTTTTCCGGGCGAAAAAAAGAGAGGCAGAAAAGCGTGAAATAAAGGAGCTTGAGATGCTGGCCAACGGGAATAATGGCCGCAAATTCTATAAAAAAATTCGGCGAATGACAGAAGGTTTCAAACCCGGGGCAAACTCCTGTAAGAATGAGAACGGCGACCTGGTGACCGATTTTCAGAGAACACTCAGAATATGGAGGGATCACTTCTCTGCCCTTTTAAATGGAGAAACTGAGCAAGAAACCAGAGAAGATGCCGAACCCGAGCCCACAATCGAAGATGATGGAATTGACGTTCCACAACCCGACTATAATGAGGTGCGAATAGCAATATCCCGATTGAAAAACAATAAAGCAGCTGGCGCTGATGGTTTGGTTGCTGAGCTATTCAAACACGGAGGCGAGGAGCTGGTAAGGCGCATGCATCAGCTTCTATGCAGAATATGGTTGGATGAATGCATGCCTGAAGATTGGAATCTAAGTGTTCTCTGCCCAATCCACAAGAAGGGCGATCCTGCAAACTGCGCCAACTATCGCGGAATCAGCCTTTTGAATATCGCATATAAGGTCCTATCAAGCGTATTGTGCGAAAGACTGAAGCCTGATGTGAACAGACTGATTGGACCTTATCAGTGTGGCTTCAGACCTGGTAAATCTACCATCGACCAGATTTTTACAATACGCCAAATCTTGGAAAAAACCCGTGAAAAAAGAATCGACACTCATCATCTCTTTGTTGATTTTAAAGCCGCTTTCGATAGCACGAAAAGGAGCTGCCTATATGCCGCTATGTCTGAATTTGGTTTCCCCGCAAAACTTATACGGCTATGCAAAATGGCCTTGAGCAACACCGCCAGCTCGGTCAGAATTGGGAAGTACCTCTCCGAGCCGTTCGAAACTAAACGAGGTTTCAGACAGGGTGACCCCCTATCGTGCGATTTCTTTAATTTAATGCTGGAGAAAATAATGCAAGCTGCAGAACTTAACCGCGCTGGAACAATATTTTATAAAAGCGTCCAACTGTGCATATGTTGACGATATTGATATCATTGGCCTTAACAACCGCGCCGTAACTTCTGCTTACTCCAAATTAGAAAAAGAAGCGGAGAAAATGGGATTGGTGGTGAACGAGTGCAAAACGAAGTACCTTCTGTCATCATGCAAAGAGTCAGCGCATTCGCGCCTTGGCAACCAAGCCACTGTTGGCAGCAATAATTTCGAAATAGTAAAGGACTTCGTTTACCTGGGTACCAGCATTAATACCAACAATAATGTTAGCCTAGAAATCCGACGAAGAATCACTCTTGCAAACAAATGCTACTTCGGACTGAGTAGGCAATTGAAAAGTAAAGTCCTCTCTCGACGAACGAAAATAACACTCTACAAGTCACTCATCGCACCCGTCCTGCTATATGGTGCAGAAGCGTGGACACTAACAACATCTGATGAGGCGGCTCTGGGAGTATTCGAGAGAAAGGTTCTTCGAAAGATTTGTGGACCTCTACGCGTTGGCGACGGCGAGTACCGAAGAAGATTTAATGATGAGCTGTATGAACTTTACGCAGACGCCGACATAGTTCAGCGAATTAAAACACAGCGGCTTCGATGGCTAGGCCACGTAGTGCGAATGAGCGAAGATGCTCCAGCCCAGAAGGTATTCTTATCGGCACCCGCCGGTGGAAGCAGAGGAAGAGGGAGACCACCACTCCGATGGAAGGACCAAGTGGAGACCGATTTGCGATCCCGCGGTGTTTCCAATTGGCGCCAGTTGGCGCAACGAAGAAACGACTGGCGAGCTATGTTGGACGGTCAAAATCGCCCAGGCGGTTAGATGACCATTTAAAGAAGAAAGAAGAAAAGCTACAAAATAAGCTACTTCGAAACATGTCATCCCATACCATCGCTGTGCATATCGTTGTAATTTTTCCTCTAATATCAATTAAAAAATAATATTCTTTGACAAAATTTTGGTAACTTCGTAAAATGTTATGACCACTTTTAGATCGCTCGTTTCGCATCAAGTCATCTTTGATGGCAAGACCCCACAAGAAAAAACAACCTATTGCTACGAATTTTCAATGCAAATGGCGATCGACGCTAGCGTATATGTATTATTGTTTACGTCTACTAGTTTGGCATCTTCTTTTGCGAATCGGAGTGGAAGGTAGTGGATGAAGGTACTCCGAGAGAGTGGAATAAAGCAAATCGCGTTCAGAGTTGTTTCAAAGTATTATTTAGAACTAAAAACTTTAATATAAACTGAAATTAACATTTTATGGTAACTGATAAGGTGGTATAACTAGTGTATTCACTAATTTGGGAGTTTTATATCTTCACGTTCAATATTGCAGTATTTAAATTTGATTGTTTTATTATTGCATACAACACACCCTGTGTGGTTTGTGTATGTGTGCAGATTCGGAGTAAGTTGCGCTACTACCCTGCAAAAAACGGAAATACTCCGTTTTATACTCCATAGAATACTCCTAAAGGTGTATCAGAGTACTCCAACACATATCCTCATTCATATAAAAAAGGTGGTCCAATTTACATGGCAATGTCCGGTGATTGGATCACCTATATAGACCACCTAGGTGAGAGTGCTCTCAAAATACTCCCATGGGACTACTCTATGGAGTATTCAACAGCAAAGCGAGAGTGGGAGTAGGTGGTCCTCAAAAGAAGACATACTCCCTTCTCGCTTTTGTCTAGAATACTCCATAGAGTAATCTTTTGGCAGCATTGTACTCCAACGTAGGTGCTCTATAGAATATTCGGAAGCAAAGTAAATGGTACTCCGAGTAGCATTAGGTGATCCAATCACCAGACATCGCTTTGTACATTGGACCGCCTTTTTTCTATGAATGAGGATAAGTGTTGGAGTACTCTGATGCTCCATCGTTTTTTACAGGGTAGTAGACATATACAGGGTGTTTTTTTTACAGGTTTGTTTTTCGAATAGAGATAAAACTGGCATTTTGTGGTCAAATCTGGCAACTCTAATGTCATTTATGTTCAGTTTGGTTTGCCATTTCATCATGAACAGGTTGACAAAAGAACAACGCTTGCAAATCGTGCAAATTTATTTCGAAAATAATGGTTCAGTTCGCGAAGTTTACCGTGAGCTCCGTCCATTTTATGGTCGACATAATCGTCCATCAGAGCAATTAATTCGGTTAACCATGGATCGTTTTCGCACTACGTTTACTCTATGTGATAATACGCATCCGCAGAGACGTCGAACAGTGCGCACCGAAGAAACAATTGCCGCTGTAGAGCAAAGTGTTGAAGAGGACCCGAATGAATCGATTCGCCACCGTGCACAGCAATTGGAGCTTTGTCCATCAACTTTATGGAAGATTTTGCGCAAAGATCTTGGCTTGCGACCTTACAAGATCCAGCTTGTGCAAGAATTAAAGCCGCGAGACCATGCAATGCGTCGTGATTTTGGTGTATGGGCCGAAAATGAGATTGATTTCGATGCTGATTTTCATCGCAAAATTTTGTTCAGTGATGAGGCTCATTTTTGGTTGAATGGCTACGTCAACAAGCAAAATTGCCGCATTTGGAGTGAAGAGAATCCACATGAGACCCTTGAAACGCCATTACATCCACAAAAACTGACTGTTTGGTGTGCTCTATGGGCTGGTGGAGTCATTGGGCCATACTTCTTCCGCAATAATGCTGGAGAGGCAGCTACCGTTAATGGAGACCGGTATAGAGCCATGATAACCGACTATTTTGTTCCCGAATTGGATGGCATGAATGTGGATGAGTTGTGGTTCCAACAAGACGGCGCTACATGCCACACAGCGCACGTCACAATCGATTTATTGAAGGAACCATTCGATGAGCGCATAATTTCGCGGAATGGACCTGTCAATTGGCCACCAAGGTCGTGTGATTTGACACCATAGGATTATTTTCTTTAGGGATATGTGAAGTCGCTCGTCTACACCAACAAACCAGAAACGTTAGGGGAATTGGAAGCCAACATTCGTGGCGTTATTGCCGACATTCGGCCCCATATGCTCGAAAAAGTGGTTGAAAATTGGACCTGTAGAATTGGCTTTATTCGAGCCAGCCGCGGCGGCCACATGCCCGAAATCATATTTAAACATTAATGGCATAAAACTATCCTTCCAATAAAGCCAAATTGATGGACCTTAAAACGATTTTCTTGTGTTTTATTTCAATTCGAAGTTCTATACCCCTAAAAAACACCCTTTACTATGGTATGTATACAAAGAGGGAGAGCACGATTTTAGCGAGAAACGCCATGCATGATACAGTGGGCAAGCATTAATATTACACTGATGATACATAAAGACTTCCATGATGATGAAAACAAAATTAACAGCAACACTCCTTCTCTTTCTAGCGAAACTTCTCTTTCGGATAGTGTTTATGTGTGTTGTTGTTAAAATCCCCCTTCACTTTCTAGCAATACTAACTCCTATTTTCCCTTTCATAATATAATTTATGCTTGTATTGGTACCCATCACCCATGCCCCGTAGGGAAAGTACGTTCAAACGCTTTGCGTCTCGCCATGCATAAATGTTTTGATATATTCGCATTCAAACACACATATATTTTTAAAAGCACCAATCGTAAAAAGCTGGACATGGTTTTTAAAAAAATTATTTCTAAGAAATCGAGCCCTAACCGCAATTTTAGCGTAACCAACAAAATTTAGAAAATCAGTATTTTGACAGATATCCATAGTTCTGTTTATTTTAAGCCATCTCACAAAATATCACCATTACAAAAATAAACCAAAGCAATTATTATGTAAGTAACATTTTGCTTTAAAATTTTGTATATTTTTAAATTAAAAACCCTTCTGCAAAATTTTATTTTTGTTGGTTACACTACACTGTTACGGCTCGAAATATTTCTCTCTTTGGGATGAGCATAAGTGTTGGAGTACTCTAATACTCTTCAAGGAGTATTCTTTGGATGATGGAAGGGAGTATTTCCGTTTTTTGCAGGGTACATCTACAAGCTGTGTTGATGTTTATTAGTGTTAGTGTCCTTCTCTGTTTAATCCTTGCAAAAAATTCGATTAGCCTGCAATGAATCCGGGATTAGTCACAAAACCAATGCCAGTTTTCATCTCTTTATATGTGTTGAAGAGATCCCTTTTGATTGAGCATATCCTATGGGGAGACTAGTTGCTCTCTTTTGTGACTGAAAGGGTAGTGCCGGAAAGCTCACCTTTGTTTTCAACAAGTTTACTTTCAACACCTTTAAATAGTTTACAGGAATTAAAATCGACCTATCCCAACTATGCTTATAACGGAATAGGAAGGGTTGCGAAACCATAGATTACAATTACGGCAATTAACACAAATTAGAAATACAATGGCAGATATCGTCACCTTAAGGTATTACGATTGCAGCAATTTTAATTTGCAATTTAGTTGTTTAATGTTCCATGAAATAAATTTTGCTTCATAGTATATGTCTACTAGTAGCGCAACTTACTCCGAATCTGCACACACACATAAACCACACAGGGTGTGTTGTATGCAAAAATAAAACAATCAAATTTAAATACTTCAATATTGAACGTGAAGACTTAAAACACCCAAATTCTTGAATAAAAAGCAGTTATAACACCTTATCAGTTCATGCAGAATGTAAATTTCAGTTTAAATTAAAGTTTTTAGTTATAGATTTTGCTTTAAAGCAACTCTGAACGCGATTTCCTTCATTACACTTTCTCGGAGTACCTTAATCCACTACCTTCCACTCCGATTCGCAAAAGAAGATGCCAAACTAGTATGGGTAAACAATGGTTTGCTTATAATTAAGCTGGCTGCAATCGGGATCGTGATTCAACTTATACCTAATTAAACGAATTCTGCTTGTAATCGCAATAATTAACTCCCAGCTGTGTTGACCATGAAAAACTTAAGGCTTCATTTTTATTTTATTTAACTAGTTTATGTGAACTTATTTAGATAACCAAACTTATACGACTACAAAAACTGGAAATAAACAATAATGCAACTGAATAAAAACTCACTGAAATTTAGGCACGGGCGCGTATCCTTTATGCAGTCCGTGTTGTGCAAGTTCACCTCGTTTGTAATGTTCAATCAATTCGTTCGCCTCTCGTGTATCATCGTATTGTGTAACGTCTTGACTAAGTGACGTAAGGCGTTGGGATGCATATGATATTGTAGGTATGCGAGATGCTGGCGAATCTACATGCTGCGGATAATCTTGGTATTTATGTTTATGCAAAAATTTACTTTGTTGTGACTGTTTTAACCGAGCTTCTTCTTGTGTGACTCTCTCGTCATACGAGACATCTAACATATCTCGGCGCCTCACAATAGATGCCGCTTCAAGCAAAGCTGGATTAATGGTGGGAGCTTCAATTACTGGTTTATCAGATTTTACTCGATGATACTGCATTTGTTGGTAATCATAGTTTGCTGATATCTTTTGTCGATTACAATTACTTGAGTCTTTTATATGGTTACTTTGATATAATTTAGTGGCTGTTGGATGTGGAAATTGCTGTTCCAACTGTTGTTTGCTTAAATCTGTTGGCAATTCATCTATTAAATAGGTGAATGTATCGATGTTGTTATCCATTGAATTCCTAGTCCATAGAGACAGAGATAATTGACGGTTATTACTAGCACCAGCTAGTCCACTATCGCGGATGTGATGATCGACTTCGATTGTTTGCTGTGTTTGGGGTGAAGTCGGCAAAGATTCTGGCGACTCCGCAGAAAGTCGTGATGCAGAGGCAAACGATGAGCTTGGTGATAATGTAGATCGTAGTGAGCTGGGTGTTGTTGGGCGTACTAAGCTAGGAACTGCCGTTGTTATAGATGAGGTATAAGTTCGTTCTTCTTTCCTTTTTCGTGATTTGTTAGCTGCCACTCCAGAGGAATTTGGTGAAGAAGGTGATCCTGGTGTCGACGGGCATTCACTACTTGAACTACCAGATGTAGAATTGATAATTTGACCGTCATCATCGGGTATTTCCTTCGAGTGCCCTTTGATATGCAACTCCATCTCCTTCTTACTCTTAAATGTTTCATCGCAAATTGTGCACTTATAACATTTTGATCCGTAATGTTGAACTCTATGAAGCTTAAGTACATGATTGTAACCAAAATCGCGAAAGCAAATGTCACAATGATAAGGTTTTTCGCCAGTATGAGTACGTGAATGCACTTTAAGTTGTTTAGAGCAGGTGAAACCTTTTCCACAACCTTCTACCGGACATTTATATGGTTTTTCACCAGTATGAGTTCGCATATGAATAACCAGTTGTCCCGATTGAATAAATGTCTTCTCGCATACTGAGCATTTATGTGGCCGTTCGCCTGTATGTATACGCATGTGTCGATGTAACTTTCCCGAATGTTCAAAAGCTCGCTCACAAACATCACACTTATACGGCCGTTCTTTGGTATGTATGCGACGATGTACCTGCAGATTCTCCTTTACGCTGAAAAGTTTATGACAAAATTCACATTCGAAAGGTCTTTCGCCAGTGTGAGTTCGATAATGCCGAATCTGAAATGAGTTAAAAAAAATAAATATGTTAGACTAGCCTATCTTGGGTTACACCATTCCGCCGGGTGGCTGGAAAATTCCCCTATCTCGCAGCTCAACCATATAAAAATACACAGCTTCAAAAAAAGTATAACCACAGTGATACAGTAGTAAAACTCTGGTGAAATCCCGTCCTGGAGGTGAAATTTTCAGAGTCGAAATTAATTGTACTATGTAATTTCTTGGACGCATGGTAGCATTGCAGCACCAAAAAAACTTAAGGAGTAATTTAAGAAAAAAATGGCATTTATTGCACATATTATAAAATATTGTGCTTATTGTTCTATGACTAGTATCCAAATTATAAATGCGTATTAATGATCAAATCAATGATCAATCGCTCTGAGCGATGACAATGGAAAGCAGTTTTATGCAATAGAAAGACTCGTGGTAGTTGAGGACACTCAGGTGAATTTTAAATCCTTGTAAATTTCCAAGAAAGGGGGAAAAAATATTGGTTTGCAGTGTATATTTAATTTAATAGCTATTACATATAATTATAAATTAATTTTACATCTCTATACTATTTATTTAATTAGCCGGCTATTGACAATAATGGGGGAAGGAAAAGACAACCCGTTTGCAAAATCGAACCACACAACATACAAGTGAAAGATTAAAGGCGCTTGTCCGGAATACTTTTCAATTATTTACAAAGTAGTTAAACTAATAGCGTGTGCATATGCAATTTAAAAATCTCATAAAAGCTAAAATCACACATAAATCGCCATAGTTCTGAGTAAAATGTTGTAACGCTCTGTGACAGCTGCGATTTTGATAACACAAAATATAACCAAAAACATCGCAATACGATCAGAGATATGGCAAAAAATATTTTTATTATTTTTTAACCAACCTTTATCATCTTTCCTTTGTTTCGAAAGATACATTTAAAGTAAATCTGTGTACAAGCGAAACATTGTAATTAACATTCAACCTAAGTTCTAATGTAGAAATATTTTAGAACCACCTTTGCCATAAAAATAAAGCGTTATGAATATAAACATAATTTAATTTAAAGCGAAAAATGTCTCAATTTAATTTTAACAATTTCTCCTTTCCTAAATAATTTATTCACCTAATTAATTTTGCTACACAACCCCCTGAAATGCCCAAAAAGCGTTGACTGCAACCCCAATCCCGTCCCGGAGGTGAATATAATAAGCTTATTGGTGCTCAGTTTTACTACAAGTTAGACTGTGGTATAACGATAAGAAGGTCAACAGGGAATGTAAGTGGCCGCTGAGAAATCGATGGTAGGTTATTCACCACTGTACTTGAGTGTAAAATGTTTAAATTCACCCTGTTTTAATTGAATACTCACACAAAAAATTATAGTTACAAAAACGTTGAATTGTGCAGCCTAAAAAATTCTCATTTACATTCTGGGTTGCCTTTCATTGAAATTATGTAAAAATAGTAGTTAAAAATGCAATATTATAAAAAATTTTAAATAAGTTGGTTTCAGAAAATAGATTAATATGCACTATTATTTAGATCGACTTTTGGGGGTGTAGGGTAATCGTGGACGTTTAAAACTTGGGACATTCCGGTATGTAGCAATGGCTGTCTTAAAATTTTGTCCCTGCATACTTATATACTTACTTAGGTCTATCGTGACTTGAAAGCTGTTTCTTATGTTTCGAAGTATTGTTTTTAACAAAAACTTTTTACTATTCTCTGGGTTTGATAATGAGTTCTGGCTTAACTTATGTATAAATAAACAGTTTTAAGTCAACTTCTGTTTTAATTTTGCATGCATAATAGGAGTCAATCCTATCTTATTGAAGCTTATCACTTTACTATACACTTGGCAGACTATGTCCGTTTGTCTTTATGCCCTGAAAAGTTTTTAAAAAAGATACATCTTGTCAATTTGTCATTATTATTAAAAAACATAGTCCTATAGTCAGAAGCACGAATGTGCAATTATCCAGAGTTTGAGTTGATAAGTTTACTATATTAGCCATTGCAGGTTCTAAGATTGACGAAAATCCCTGGTACCATGCTTACAACGAAACCAGAATATTTTGCAGTCCATGTAAGCCGCATGAGCCGAAATCAAGCTTTCCCATTTTCTACATTCATGATTCTGGCAAGAGGGCGAAGTGCGTACATGTTTTAATTGCAGATACGTATGCACATATATAGATAATTTCATTTTTGTTTGAGCAGTGACCGTTTTTTATTGTTTATTAATTGATTATAGGCGGCCGCCGTGGTGTGAAGGTAGTGTTGCCGGCCTACCACACCGAAAGTCCATGGTTCGAGCCCTGGTACAGGTAACATCAAAAGTGATTTGAAAAAAGTTTTTCAAAACGGGGTCGCCCCTCGGCAGTGGTTTGGCAAACTCTCCGAGTGTATTTCTGCCATGACAGGCTTCTCAGCAAAAAATTCGTCTCCTTTGTAGATGCCGTTCGGAGTCGGCAAAAAACTGTAGGTCCCACCAATTTGTAGGGAAAATTCAAATCGGCACACCACAAATTGGAAGAGAAGCTTGGCGCAAAAATCTCTTAGGAGGTTTATGATGATATACCTGTTGTATATCGCGCCATAGATAGATAGAATTGATTATAGAGAAAGTTTACAACGATTTATACAGTGATAGTATGGGATGATATGTTTTGATGTTGTATTTAGTTGACCTTACAAAATGTATTAGTACTAATTTCCTACTTTTCTGATTTTTTTCTATGATTTCCTCGACAAATGAAAATAATACTCCTACTTTTTTTTCGTTCGCAAAAGAAACCCAAAAAATGGAAGTGTCAAAAGTAAACTTCAGCTAGAGATCATGGCAAAACCAACAATTCAATTGAATTGTTGTCATGACGGTGGCAATTCGTTCGGAAAAGTTTTCTCCCACCGTCATATTCAAAACGAGGAGAATTCAATCAAATATTTTAAATGCTTGTACACAAACCAACAATGATGACATTTTTGTTGTTTTGAAAAAAAAAAAATATTAAAAGTAACTAAACCTGGGGTGGAATTACGACATATGTTCCGTGATCGTAATCCATTTTTTTAATTCACAATAACGTTGAAACTGTCAAACTTTTTAAAAGAGCAATAATGCATAATTGAACCGACCGGTACTTCCAACCAATTGCTCACGTAAGTCGTCATTCCGAATTATGGGCTTCGAACTATTGTGATTTAAAAATTCGCTTTCGATCACGGAACGTATAACGTAACTCGACCCCTGGAAAAGACGAAAGGCAGCTTGAAAATAACATCGGCCAAATTGACCCCAACCCTAGTCCAAATTAATAATGACGATGATCCTAGCGATCAGAATGTTGGGAGCGTAATATGACAGCACCGTTCTTTAATCAAACCAAGGTTTTACTCTTACAAACATACTTTACCACTGGCGCGCTATATTGGACGACCGACACCTTTCGAACGTCTAAGTGCCATTAAGATGGGTAAGTTTACGCGGATATGAGCATAGTGCAGTGAGGAAAGGGTAAGTATCTACTGAGATGGAACCAAAAGGTGGAGGATGTTTTGACCTCCCTTGGTGGTTCCAATTAAACGCCAATAAATAATGATTTTCTACCGCTAATTTGCGACAGCCACTTCTATCTACCTACCTTCCCTTTCTCTCTCTACCACTTTCTCAGTTTTATATTCTTTTATTTGAGACTAGAAAAGCCGGCAAAGTTTCGCTGCTTCTCAGAACTTATAATATACTGAGTCCGATATTAATCATCGTATCTCTGAAATCTGTTGAGGTATGGAACTTATTCGCATCGCTTATTGCAGTATTCGTGAGAACCTTTCTTTTGATACCCATATTAAACTAACACACCTTCGTCCGAAACTGGTCGGGTTATTAAAGTCAGGGATATTTTTAATTTTAATAATGATCCCTCCTATACATTTTTCTTAAATATCTGCCATTACCATTTTTTGTTTTAATTAAAAAATTGGTATTTATTCAACAAAAATTCATATTCACACATCTAGTTTTGTACATGCTTACGGTATTCTAAATAAATGTTTTTACTCATTTGCATTTGATAAATATTCATACATTTTTAACAAAATATATCGTATGGAAGAAACCGTCTATCGTTAAATTTAAGTTTGTTATAAAAAAAAAAATTAATTGGGGGAAGGAACCCCCAACACATGTTTCGTTAGCAAATATAGTGTTAGCAACTGTGTTTGTTTTCATACGATTTCTTATTATTGAAGACGTCAAATTTTATTACAAACAGCTTGACGTGCCCAATGCTAAAATGCTGTCAGCCTTTTCTTACAAAAATTTTATGTTATGAGCAATTTTAGTTAAAAGTGATAGATTTTCAAGCTTGCGGGGTAGATGTGGTAGGCACTCACAAAAGTGATAGGTCTACTACTAAGTGGAAGTCCGATCACTGATGCTTATGTTTATGTGGCGTTACCATAGCAACGGCCCAACTGTTTACATGCAATATGGATAGGTACACCGATTTGACTAAATTAGTTGGGCAGGTATGTATGCCACAGCCCAACCCCACTAAATCAGTTCGATCGGTAGAGATACCAGCAGTGACTACCCTACCGGATAATCCTGATGTGCACCAACACATACAGATATTTGTTTGATCAGTCACAACTCAGCTCCCTGCAGTGGAAATGTCAATTATGAAAAACTTGCTAGTTTAAAAATAAACACTTTGTGGCAATTGTAGAAAATTATCCCTTTTCAGCATACTTAAAAATAACTAAGGTCTAATTAGACCATAAAGAGGGGTAGGTAGGTATGTCTGCGACCCAGGTCGCCCAGGTAGCTTTTAGCGGCCGTTTTGATGCCATCAAAACTCGTCTAAACCAGCTGAATGTAATGCGGGTATATGCTACAACCAACCAAAGTTGTTGATAAATTCAAGGATGTTTGGAATCCCTATTTAAGATACCCTACCTAGATTTTCCAAAAAGGGGCTGCGGAAGGATTTTAGATGAATTCTGGATAGAGTGGGGCCTTTGCACAGAACATGCTCAACGGTCTCTTTCCTAGTTATGTCCTTACAGCTTCTGCAGTAACTATGGTGCGGAACGCCCATCTTTTCCGCATGCGTGCCTATCGCTCAGTGATCAGTGCAAACTGCTATAAGTTTGCGGATGTCTGCTCTTGACCTGCTTAATAGACTCCTTGTCCCCTTCTCGCTATATCTTGGCCAGGTAGATCTTGATATTGCACAACTAGTGGTATTCCTCCACTTCAGTTGTGCTTTGTTCATATAGAACTTTTTAATGTTTCCTTTGTCCTCTGCTAAGGGTACACCCATTTCTAAGCTGGTTGTTTCCTCATTTCCTTGCGATGAGTCCATGCGCCAGCTCATCAGCCCTCCCGTTACCCTCGATTCCTCTGTGACCCGTAACCCAGGTAATGGATAGCTTAAGGTCAGTTAGTGCAGCCAGTATTTGCTTGAATGCATACAATAATTTCGAGTTAGTATGTGGCGATGCTACTGCCTTTATTGCTCCCTGGCTGTCAGAAAAGATCGTTACTTTACCAGTTATATTCATGTAGGCTTGCAAAATATCAAGAGCTTCTGCTTGAAACACACTGCAAAACGAGGGAAGTCTGTATGATACCGATATGTCTAGGGACTCCGAGAAGATCCCTGCTCCCACACCCGAATCCATCTTGGATCCGCCGGTGTAGATCTGAATGCCGTTGCCAACTGTAATCATGCCCCTCTTCCATTCATTCCTACTTGGGATGATAGTAGTAGCACTGCTCTACAACTGCAGTTTGTGAGGATAATATACTGTTTTGGTACTAATTGTGCCTGCTGGAGGATTGTTAAGAATACTATGCTCTTGTTGAGTATCCTTCCATCACCCAGACTCCCTGACCACAGATCCCTAGGTCATCACAGGCCGCACCACCGCCTCGTAGCACCATCTTTGGCTTGAGACCCATTTCTTAACAAACATTGATTTGCAGGCATAGAAAGCAATTAAGGATTTCTTTACCCGGTCATCAATGCACGCTTTCCAGTTTAGTTCACAATCAGTTATTAGTGCTAGATGCCTGGTCTAAGAAGATGGATGGCCATTTAATTTAGGTAGTTCGAAAGTAGGTGGCTTGTCTTCCTCGTGAAGAGTAGTAGATCCATTTTATCCGGGTTTAGCCTAAGGCCACATTTCTGTGCCAACCTACTTAGCTTTGCCAACGTTTTTTCCATGACTTCACTCATCACAGAAGAGAAGGGACCCGAAGCCAGGATCGCCACATCGTCGGCGTACGCTACAATCTTTACCCCACTTGTATTAGTTGCACTAGGATGTCGTTGTTGTTGTTGTTGTTAACAGTGCTTCGCCCTGCCCAATCGGCTCGATCACTCTAAATTGTCATCAGGCTCTTCTAACGGAAGTCCGAGGGAACGCGCAGTTTCCACAGGGTTGGACCAGAGTGATATAGGTGTTAGAAGAGTGGGTTCGACTGAACAGGAGAAGAGATGTTTGGTACTATGAGGGGACATACCACATGCAGGGCATGTGTTTGGTATGTTGGGGTTCAGTCTGGATAAGTAAGAGTTTAACCTATTACAATATCCAGAGCGAAGTTGTGCTAGCATAACTCTAGTCTCCCTCGGAAGTACACGCTCGTCTTCAGCCAATTCAGGTGGCTGAGTATCGAAGACGGGATTCACAGGCCGAGATCTGAGGGATCTTCCCACCGACTCGGTATGAAGGATATTTAGAACCCGTATGTGGTTCCGCAGATCAAACGGCAAAGAGATGTGGTGCCGGATCTAATCGTAGTGCTTACGAAGATGTCTCTTATGTCTCTGGGGGTCGATTTGGATGACTGGGTTTATGGCAGTTCAGAAGGAACTGTGTACTCAAAAGTTCCGAGTGCTCTGGAACATTGAGCAATTTTGCCTCTTGATGGAGGCGAGACTCAGATGTCATAAGCACACATCCCGTAGCAATTATGATGGCGGTGTTTTGACAGATTTGCAATTTCCCGAAATTGGTGTCAGCAAGATTGGGCGACCATATGGGCGCAGCGTAGTCAATAACCGGTCGTCCAATAGCCTTATATGTAGCAAGCAATGTTTCTTTGTCTTTTCCCCAAGTACTGCCGGCCAGTGACTTGAGGATCTTATTGCGGTTCTGTACCTTTGAAGCTATTGCGGTGGCATGACCAGCGAAGGTGAGGCCGTTGTCCAATGACACACCCAAGATTTTCGGGTGGTTGACAGTAGGTAGAGGTACTCCGTCTACATGGACATTTAACTCTTGCCCCATCTGTGCATTCCATGTCGTAAACAGGGTCGCCGTCGATTTAGTCGGAGATAGGGTCAGATTTCGCTCTGTGAAGAAGCTGGAAAGGTGACGGAGGTAACTGTTGATTCTAGTACAGAGTTCGTCAATGGAGGGACCCTTGCCCGAGGCCATTATCGTGCAGTCGTCAGCGTAGGAAATAATGGTGGGGGGAAGTCTCGAAATATAGAAATTAAACAAAAGGGGAGAGAGAACACCACCTTGCGGCACCCCTTATTTTATTCTGCGTGGCCTAGATTTCTTGTTCCTGAATTTGACTGATGCCTGTCGACCATTGAGGTAATTAGCGGTCCACCTTTTAGGGCCGGCAGGGAGTGGTGTCTCTTCCATGTCTCGAAGGAGTGTGGCGTGGTTGACCGTATCAAATGCATTTGATAGGTCAAGTGCCACGAGAACCGTCCTATGGTTTGGTGGGTGTTGATTCAAACCATAGTTTATCTGCGTTGTAATGGCATTCAAAGCATGTGCTGTGAGATTTTGCGGAAACTATGCTGGTCATCGGTAGTTTCAGATTTGCATAAAAGTAAGGGAGCAGAATGGTCTCTAGTAGTTTCGCAACCGGCGAAAGGAGGGATATCGGACGATAAGAATCTCCTTGGTTCGCCGGCTTCCCTGGTTTTAAGAGGGGAACTACAATCGCCTGTTTCCATATCTCAGGTATGACGAAAGTAGTTAGAGAGAGGTTGAAAAGAGCCGCTAAATAACTCTGTCCCTCGTGGCCTAAGTGTTTGAGCATCTTCATGGCGATTCCTCGGGTCCGATGGATTTTGAGGGTTTGGCCTTCATTATGGCTTCCTTGACCTCTGCGACTGAGACGGTAATAGGAGCAGTGGAGTGTTTGTGCGTACGTCGGATGACTCTTCTCTTAGTCCTATCCGCAGGTGGATGCATTATAAACTGCCGGCAAAATAAGCTCGCGCATTTCCTGACGTCCAATTTGACACTGTCGCCGAATGCAATGGCGACCTTGTCATTGCTATTTGGTCGGATTGGATAGGGCCTTAACAGTCGACCATAATTTTCCGACTCCGCCGGAGATGTTGCATGCCTCGAGGTGTTGTTTCCACTTGGTCAGTTAGTGTTCGTTGACTATTCTACGAATTTCCACATTGAGATCTTTGATTCTGGGATCTGCGGGATTGATGAGTATCACTTGGTCACGTTCTCTTGGATTCGGACAAATTTCTGGTATTCTGCCAGCAGGAATAAAGCGGCCTGAGGCAGAATCAATGACCTTGCGAAACTCTCTTTCACCTTTGCATACGTCTGTAGGAGTGGGTAAGGCAGCGAAGGAGCGCTCTGTATAGTCCGTAAAGCGGCCCCAGTCGCTTTGGGGAAGTTGATGTATGTTAGTTTATCAGTCGTTATGAAGTCGGTCGGTCGTTCAACGGAGAGTATGAAGGGTAAGTTGTCTGAAGCTAATGTAAGCATCGGTCGCCAGTTGACAAAGTTAATTAGGCCCGCGCTCGTTATGGAGATGTCTGGCGAACTGTGGCAGTTACCTGCCACCCTGGTGGGGGCATCTCCATTGACTATATAGAATGCTAATTGTCTCTGCTGTCTGCTGGCAAGTTGGAGTTCCAGAGATCGTGATGTGCGTTGAAGTTGCCTAGGATTAGACGGTTATCGCCCCTTAGCAACGCACTAATGTCGGGATGATAATCTCTAGAACAATACGTGGCAGGGGGAATGCAGATGATTATGGCTTGCAGGTCGACGTCGCCTGACCGGACTACTATGCCTTGGCATTTCAAGGTAGAGTCCCTGGGGTCGACGTCAGGGGAAAATAGAGAATATATTATACAGAGTGATGTGTAATGAACGCAAGGCCACCCCCATGACCGCTGGGACGGTCTTTTCGATGTACACTATACCCATCACAAGTTCGTAAGTCCGATCTTGTGTTCAGTTTTGTCTCTTGTATCGCGGCAATTTTGATGTTGTTGGACTTCATAAAGTCAGTTATCTCCGCGATCTTACAGTTCAGCTGCAAAATTTTTAAGTGTGTAGGAGGGGAGACGGAGGGCATGCTAGGCGTGAGGGACGGATGCGTTTGCCTAGGTGGAGGTAGGCTAAGGCCTAAACTATGTCGCAGTCTAGAGTTGACAGCGCCATGGCCGATGTTGTCTGGCGTGGAAGGCGGCTGTGTACTGCAACAGGGGGCTATGGACGTATCCATCCAAAGGTTACCGTTTGCGAGCACAGAGCACATAAGACTATGACACGGGCCAAGGCAATTGTTGCACTTGACCGATGTCGCAGGCGTATATAATCTTTGCCGACAAACAGTGCACGTAGTGAAAGGTACGAGGAGGTTGTGGTCCTGGCCCACGTGCAGGCTGGAAGCAGGGGAGGAGGCATTGGGGGCGGTGTGCCTCTACATATCCGTTTACTTACTTTTGCTCCCCGATATCAGCCGATATTTCACGGTTAAGTAGGGACGAGATTCAATTCCTTATTGGTTCCTCCACCCCTACCCCCACGAGTGCTGATGATATTGCGTCGGCACTCACGTTATTCAAAGCGCTCTCCAGATCAACAAACGCAGATAGAGTAATCCCTTCATATAGAAGGAACCTCTTAACTGGTCCTACTACGTCGTGTAGTGCGGTCTCTGTGGATTTCCCCCTGAGGTACGCGTGATGCCATTTAGCCATTTTTCTTCCGTGAAAAATAGTAGTAGGAAAGTAATTTTGACGTCTAAAAATCCAAGGTGAAACAAGCGAGAAGAAGAGCACATAAATAAAAGAAAAGTAAGTAAATAAACGAAAATTAAACAAGAGAAATATGCATGGTTTAAATATAAAAAATAATAGCCCGCAATTTTTTATAACATTCCTACTTGCGTCGTAAAAAATGACGTATTTTTCGGTTTCGTTCAGAACGAAACTAGGCATTGAAAATGGCAGAACGCCGAAACCGGTTGGTCACAAAACCAAACTTGACAAGGGCTGACGGAAAATCGTTCCAACCAAAATCAGCTTACTACCCTGTCGGAAGATCAACACAACAAAATAAATTATTTATTTTCCGCTTTCGGATTATTGATACCAGGGTCAAAACGCGCCTTTTGATACCTCTCCCGCCATTTTGGATGTGTTTTAGCAGTTGACGTTGGATTGAAATTAATACATATTGTTGGAATAAAATAATAATTATTTATTGAATAAATATTAAAAAACTACGCATTTACTTACTTTTCTCGTTTTGTTTACTTTTTTCCTTCAAGAAATATAAGTTATCACTGGGGTCAACACACGTAGCCGTGTGAATATGCTGACTCTGCACTTCCCAAAACATATGCATTTCAGCCTGAAATGCAACAATACGTAAACCGATACCTTATTGAACAAACCAAAAATGCAATCCTTGGGAAGCGTAGTGTCAGCAAATATTAAGTAAGAATTAGTAGCAGGCTGGTTTAAGTTTTAGTTTAGTAAAATCATTTCTGTTTGGAACGACGAAATAAACGTTTTTGATTTTAATTGGTGTTGTATTTATTTCTTACAGGACGATCTACTGGAGCCGAGGGGCGGCTCCCAACTTTAGCTTTTTGGCGGGCACACCCGTGCTCGCCGTAAATGGCGCCCGAGCAGGGACCCAATGACATGTGGGTCCCTGGAAAAAGGACCTCCCTAAATGAAGGGGCCTTACAAAGTGGTAAAAGTGTAAAATATAATAACAAGTGCCATAAGTGGAGGAGGAGTGTTATTTTACGCAAGGTACGTGGATGATATCATATGCGTTTTAACTACCAACAACGAAGAGCAAGTACTGGAGTACCTCAACAAGCAGCACGTGAACATAAAATTCACAATGGAAACCGAAAAAGACGGAGAAATCAATTATCTGGACTTCAAAATAAGTATTGATAAAGCTAGCAATAACTTCAACTACGACATATATAGGAAACCAACGGCCACCGACACAATAATACATAATACCTCGAACCACCGACAACAACATAAAAATGCAGCGCTAAGGCACTTAGTACAAAGATTGCAAAGAACACCTCTTACACAAGAAGCATATAGAAGAGAGCTTGGTATAATATATAACATCGCTACAAACAACGGATATAAAAAAGCACTAGTAGATAAAATCAGGAGAGACCTTAGAGAACAAAAAAGAAACAATGGAGAGGAAAGTACACAAACCTTGACGACAATGACATATACTGGAAGGGCAACACATAAATTAGCAAATTTCCTTAGAAAATACAACATCAACACAGCGTTCAAAACATCGAACAATTTAGGACGGAAGCTAAGAACCAAAACCAACTCAGAAGATCCGTTTAGCAGCCATGGTGTATACAAGCTCACTTGTGAATGCCAGCACAGTTACATAGGACAAACAGGACGACAAGTAAGAACGAGGTTCAGAGAACACATTAGAGATTACAACAAAAAGATACAGAATCCAACCATCATACCAGAGTCCAACTTTGCGAATCACATGGCGGAGAATAAATGCCCCCCCGGAAACATCAAAAAAACAGTCAAGGTCCTACATGTACAAGCAAAAGGCCGACGTCTGAACGTGCTCGAAAACATGGAAATCTACAAACAAAAAACATTCGACGGTAGAATAATAAACGAACAGACAAACACTGTTTCCGACACAATATTCGAACCTTTACAATTGGTTTACAAAAAACAAAGCAACTACTCAGGTAGAACAAACTCACACGCACCGACACATAAACACAAAACAGCAAAAGATCAAAAACAACAAACAAGCAAAAAAGGTCAAACAACAAATATCACCAACTTTTACCCGCCTCAGTCAACCACACAAAAACCGATCGATGCAAACCACCACCATTTCTGAATGTACACACACAACACATGCACACACGTACACAAACAGACACCCATGCTGACGCTACCTGCTACCTACTATAAATACAAGACAAACGACAACAACAGATCAGAACAAAAATCGACACTGATGATGGCACAACGCCGAAACCGGTTTGTCTCAAAACCAAATTTGACAAGGGATGACGAAAAATCGTTCCAATATACATCAATGCCATAAGTGCACCTTCGGGACCCTCCAGGATAAAAAAGCTCCTCCCCAAGGAGAGGTAAATTATAATAAAATAGACATAGGTGATAGTGAAACAGCGAAAGTTATAAATCAATTTATAACGTCCAATCCTATAATCCCTGAGCGGCTGAAACAAGAATTAACACCAAAGGGAAGCAATCCTGTGACCCAGAAGACCCTCGGGTGCGCAAGTGAAAAAATTAAAATAAAAAGCGGAGACTTGTAACAAAACCTTGGATAGAAACGAAACTCCGTTTCTGGCGCTATTGTTCCCAAAAACACATAAATATAGAAACATAATTAGAAATTGAATGATTGGAACCGTTCCTAATGAGTAACAGAAGTGTAACGAAACTCTACGTATCAAAACTGGCAGAAACCTAACCTGTAACAAACACTAGGCACAGAAACGAAACCTGAAACTCTACCTCTATAACAAAACTGTAACAAAACATATCTGTATAGAAACAAAACTAGGAACTGTTTCTCGTAATCAACACTTAATAGAAACCTAAGCTATAGAAACAATACTAGTAGCGTTTCTTGCGTACCGAAACTGTGACGAAACAGAAACAAACACCTATACGGTTTCTGCTACTGAGTTGTTTATAATTATGTATGTATGCATATGCAATTTTTATTTAACCATATTTTCTCCTCATTTTGAAGCAAAAAATCGGCCGTCTCGCTGTAAAGAAGTGTTAAAAATTGGAAAAGCAACTTTCTTTTTCAATTTGTTTAAATCATTGCGTCCAGCTAAAATAGTCAGCAAGAACCCCCAAGAAGAACGGCTACCACTTGGATAATTTTTTGGCATTTGGCAGTGCTGCAAGTACGAAACAAACGATTATCCGGGCACTCTTGCTACAAAACTGTATCAGGCAATAGGTGCCAGAGAAACTCATGTCATGGAAAATGATACTTCACGCAAAAAAATATGGCCCCACAGATGTATCAATTAGTTAAAATTGTGAATGGAGCTCTTCTCGGGAGTGCACTACATATATTCGTCATTCAGAACAAGCATGAAATCGAGTATATTGAATGATATATTGCTTCTCAGGTGCAATGACAAATTTAAGGCAACATGCAGCAAAAATAGATCTAGAAGCGGCGAAAAACGTAAGTCTAATATTCCAATATCCAGAGAAAATGATATCAAACCCGCGAAGACGTTTCATAAAAATGAGGATCAAGACATTGTAATACAGCAAACTTTTTATGAATTAACATTAGAAAATGAAATATCTAATGATAATTATAATTAATTATTAATGTAAAATTTTTACAATCCGTTGACTTATATGTGAATAAAACATTTTATTTTCTATCACCATCGCCAGTTTCTTTATACGAATCAAACAAAATTTGTACTTTTTATCCCCCCTCCGCATGGCCTCTCCTCTAGTGAAACACTGTACATGTACTGCATACCACTATTATTATTTGGATTTCGTTTCTGAGGTTTCATTACAAGTTTTGTTTCTGTACCAGCGTTTCTGTTACAGTTCTGTTATTGTGATCAAATCTGTAGGTAGTTTCGGTAGTTTCCGGGAAAGTTGTTCCAAGTTTTGTTACAAAGGAGTATCTCAGAGTTTCGTTACACGTTTTGGTATAGCATGTAACGATACAGTTTTGTTTCGCTACTTACCGGTGAAACAATAACGAAACAGAAACGCGTTACAAGTCCCAGATAAAAAGTGAAAAGTTACGTGAAGGCGATTTTGGACAGATCCCACCATACCGAAGGCCAGTTTATGGTTAACGAATTCTGTGGCGTTGCAATATGCTCCAAAAAAGCTCTCACGCGACCTGCTGGTTGTTGTTCCCTTAAGGATACGGCAATATATATCCTTTGCATTAGCTTTCCCTAGTATACACATAAGAACACACTAAATTTGGCTACATTTCTTCTTTAGCGGTGTTTCCAGGGTACACATCAGAATACACTGGAAACTGTCATTTGCTTGTGAAATACTTCCAGGGTAAACATAGAAAACACCGGTGATTATAAAAGGTCCAGTATTACGTTGTAGAGTAAGCTGTGCCTTGGTAGGTTGCCCTCAATCTGATTGTTGACGACTAAAAAGGACAACACGGCCCTCCCCTGGCCAAAAAATCTAAAGACTAATGTACAGTGAAACGCCAACTTGGTACATGTTCCCGTCCACATAAGAACACGGTGAAAGTTTCACCTACTTAATCGGTGTTCCTTTCTTCTCTTTCAGAACACCTTGAAATTGTAAGGAACCGAATCAACCAAATTGAAGTAAAAAATTAAGTGAGCAAAAGAGAGAGTTTTCTAAAGAGTAAATTTGAAGCACACAATGCATAAAATGGGGTTAGTTGGAAAATAAATGCAAATGACAAAACAATATACAACAAAAAAAGCTGACTATATCTTTTGACTATTTTGTCTCTGAAAAGTAGCTACATATCAATTGGTTGAGATCTTTTACAGGGGTAACCATAGGTGACCGGATTCCAGCCATCGACGAACAAAACTAATTAGTCCAAGTATATGAAAATTTACAGTAAATATACAATACCAGTTATTCGTACGCAATTTAAGTTAATTTTACGTTAAATTCGTTTCCTGCAGGGCTAGCACGCTTACATTCGCTTCACCGTAATTTCTAGAATCTCAATCCTGTAGGTGTGGTATCTAAATAAAAAAAATAAAGAATAAAGAAAAGCCTTGCCAAGCCAAAGGAACTAGCCTCTAAGAAACAATTTTGTCTGGAAAGCCCCACGAGTGAATCCCAGACACATGGGCCTTTTGATGGAACCTAAAAAATTCTGGGCTTAACCAGGCCGGAGGAGGTGTCCTCAGACCTCCTCAATCCAGTCGAGTTAACAAGAAGGCACCAATATACAACATTACTCCAGTAAACTGAAAGGACTGTGTATGATCTACGAGGAAATACCGGCCCTGCCCTAGTCATCAGAAATGCCGGATGGCATCAAAATTTATTAATGCGAGCGGTATTCTTCGCAGGCTACGAAACCGGGCATGGATTCCAGCTGCCGAACCATCGATGCTCGAAGCCATTCTGAAGATATGTCCCGAACGAAAATGCGAAACTATCCAAAAATTAGAGAGTAGTTAATTTTAGTGATCCTCATCATTATAATAAATCGCTCCCGGGCCTTAAGGTCAGTGGTGAAGTTGCTGTTAAAAGTGCACGATCACTCTAAGAATCGTCATCAAATACTTCTACGGAAATTGGCAATGTCAATGGGGTTAGACCAGATTGAAATTAGTGTTAAAAGAGTAGGTTATATTGAACACCTAAAGAGATGTTTAGTATCATAAGGGGGCATACAACATTCAGGGCAAGTAGTTGCACATATCAGTTCTGATAACGGTGTTTTGGGAGATTTGCAACTTCCTCCAGTTGGTGTCTGCCAACAAAAGTAATCCTCCTATCAGAAAATGCTATACATTTTGCGATTGTCCCCTAAAGTCAGTTCTGTTTTGACATTTGTGTAGTAAACACATGCGAAATACACGTTAATAAACAATGTTACGCTACACTGCTCCAGAACGCGGAATATTGCTGACTATTTATTTGACCAATAATCGGTCGGTGAAAAACGGTTACTGCGCAAAAGTAATCCTCCTATCAGAAAATGCTATAAACTTTGGGATTGGCCCCTAAAGTCAGTTCTGTTTTGACATTTGTGCAGTAAACTCATGCGAAATACACGTTAATAAACAATGTTGCGCTATACTGCTCCAGAACGCGGAATATTGCTGACTATTTATTTGACCAATAATCGGTCGGGGCCAAACGGTTACTGTGAATGGTGAGCGCTACAGAGCAATGATCAACGAGTTCTTTTTGCCGCAACTTGATGAATTGGGATTGGGAAACATGTGGTTCCAACAAGACGGTGCAACAGCACACACTGCACGTGCCACAACCGATATGCTGAACATCGGAAGCTTACTTTTGCGCCACCTTGTACAGGGTGTTTTTTTTACAGGTTTGTTTTTCGAATAGAGATAAAACTGGCATTTTGTCGTCAAATCTGGCAATTCTAATGTCATTTATGTTCAGTTTGGTTTGCCATTTCATCATGAACAGGTTGACAAAAGAACAACGCTTGCAAATCGTGCAAATTTATTTCGAAAATAATGGTTCAGTTCGCGAAGTTTACCGTGAGCTCCGTCCATTTTATGGTCGACATAATCGTCCATCAGAGCAATTAATTCGGTTAACCATGGATCGTTTTCGCACTACGTTTACTCTATGTGATAATACGCATCCGCAGAGACGTCGAACAGTGCGCACCGAAGAAACAATTGCCGCTGTAGAGCAAAGTGTTGAAGAGGACCCGAATGAATCGATCAACTTTATGGAAGATTTTGCGCAAAGATCTTGGCTTGCGACCTTACAAGATCCAGCTTGTGCAAAAATTAAAGCCGCGAGACCATGCAATGCGTCGTGATTTTGGTGTATGGGCCGAAAATGAGATTGATTTCGATGCTGATTTTCATCGCAAAATTTTGTTCAGTGATGAGGCTCATTTTTGGTTGAATGGCTACGTCAACAAGCAAAATTGCCGCATTTGGAGTGAAGAGAATCCACATGAGACCCTTGAAACGCCATTACATCCACAAAAACTGACTGTTTGGTGTGCTCTATGGGCTGGTGGAGTCATTGGGCCATACTTCTTCCGCAATAATGCTGGAGAGGCAGCTACCGTTAATGGAGACCGGTATAGAGCCATGATAACCGACTATTTTGTTCCCGAATTGGATGGCATGAATGTGGATGAGTTGTGGTTCCAACAAGACGGCGCTACATGCCACACAGCGCACGTCACAATCGATTTATTGAAGGAAACATTCGATGAACGCATAATTTCGCGGAATGGACCTGTCAATTGGCCACCAAGGTCGTGTGATTTGACACCATTGGATTATTTTCTTTGGGGATATGTGAAGTCGCTCGTCTACACCAACAAACCAGAAACGTTAGGGGAATTGGAAGCCAACATTCGTGGCGTTATTGCCGACATACGGCCCCATATGCTCGAAAAAGTGGTTGAAAATTGGACCTGTAGAATTGGCTTTATTCGAGCCAGCCGCGGCGGCCACATGCCCGAAATCATATTTAAACGTTAATGGCATAAAATTATCCTTCCAATAAAGCCAAATTGATGGACCTTAAAACGATTTTCTTGTGTTTTATTTCAATTCGAAGTTCTATGCCCCTAAAAAAAACACCCTTTATAAGGCTATTTACCGACCTAACCCCTGCAACGTTTCTCTCGCTTTCTCCAAAAGTTGGCGGCAAGTGACTTGAGGATCTTGTTGCGGCTCTGTATCTTTGTGACTTTCGCGGTTTGGCGAAGATAAGACTATTGTCAAACGTCTCATCGAGGACACCGCCTGAGAGATTGCGTGTCTCAAAATATATCTGCGATGGAGTTATCTGTTACAGGTTTCACTCTAGTTTTGAATGAACTTATTGGGAACTTTACAGTAACAAAAATTATGTTCAATATATTAGTTTTAGCATGAAGCGTTTTTTTACAAAAAAAGTAAACTCCCAGTAATAATATTTTTAATACACAAGACTTTCTTTCACTCAATTGAAGCATTTGCATTTATAACGTATCCTTCGTTGGAATAGTCACAAATGAAAACCAAAGGCTTGAAAAATTTAAAAGACTGTACAAAATCGTAAAAGATATATGATACTCGATGAGCAAATAAAATGTATTTTGTAAGGTTTATTTTTGTACCCTGTCTCCGTTTTATTAAGCAAAATTTTATTCATATTTCTTAAAATTATTCATTATTTGGGTCACTTTCTTTCCACCTATTTTTATTTACTTTTATTTCGACTTCTATTAAAATTGCATATATGGAAATAGATACACCTTTTTGATCTTCCAGAAGATCAATTTATGCAAAAATGTTTAAAGTTAACTTAATTAGAAGTTCTGGAATATAAGTTTTATTATACAAATAAAACATCGAAAAGCATGACTTGATTCTTTGCCTGTTGAATATAGGTAGCATTATTTAGTGAAATATATTTGCGCAAAGGATAATTTCAAAAAGCTAGTGTATTTATAAAGTAATATCTAATCTTCTTTTAGTTTTAGCTAGAACGTGAAGTATGTCATTCGTAGTGACTTCGACATCTCTTTGAATATTCAATACTGCTAATCCATTCAGCCTATCCTCTCCAGTCCTGTTTCGGAGACATGTTTTTACTCTTCTCAGGGAGGAAGAGGACCTTTCGCTTGAAGATACCGGTACAGGCAATGCAGCCCCGATTAAAATGAGGTTGTACATTTGTTTGTAAAATTTGTTGTTACAAATGTCCAGAGCTTCAATAAAATTGGTTGGGCGGTCCTTTGCAGCAATATTTGAAAAGAACCTAAAATGGTAACTAAATTAGTACTTCTTTTAATTTTAGAGTGAAATGCAATAATTACCACCTTTGGTGGTTTCAATTTCGTTGGGACATTCTTTTATAAATATAAATGACAGTCTGTTTTATTTCCGATTCATAGTGGTGCACATTTTGCTGGAATAATATTTTAGACCGCCGTGGGTGGCGGTAGTGTTGCTGATCTACCACACCAAAGGTCCAAGGTTCGAACCCTGGTACAGGTAACATTAAAATTGGTTTGAAAAGTTTTTTCAATAAACTCTTCGAGTGTATTTCTGCCATGGAAGGCTTCTCTGTAAAAATTGCCAAAAAACTGTAGGTCCCGCAAATTTGTAGGAAACATTACAAGCAGCACACCACAAATTGGTAGAGAAACTCGCCCTTAATCTCCCCAGGAGGTATATATCGCGCCAATTATTTATTTTATTTGAGTTGATTTGGTTTTGTGTTTTTCCGACAGGGTGGATACTGGATTTATATTGGAACGGATTTTCGTCATCCCTTGTCAATTTTGGTTTTGTAACAAACCGGTTTCGACGAACCGCCATCTTCAGTGCTTGATTTCGTTCTGATCTGTGTCTATCCGTTGACATGTATTTATAGTCTGGATGCTGTATCAGGTAGCCACGTGGCTATGTTGTATATGGTGGTTAGTTCTTTCTTGTATGATTCCTGAGTGAGGGGTGTTCTTTGAAGTCTGTCCACTAGGTGCCTTAATGCCGCCTTCTTGTGCTGTTAAGGATGGTTTGACGTAGAATGAATTATGGTGTCTGTAGTCATGGAGGCATTCATACAGAACTTGGAAACAAAATATATGCAAGAACTAAAAAACGAATTAGGAGTGACATTTTACGCAAGGTACGTCGACGGCATCATCTGCATACTTAACAATAACAATGAAGAACGAATACTAGAATTCCTAAACATACAACATGAAAACATAAAATTTACTATGGAGACCGAGAAAGAAGGAGAACTGAACTACCTGGACCTAACAATAAGAATTGACAGAATTACAAACAAGTTTAAATATGTCATCTACAGGAAACCTACAACTACAGACACCATAATTCATTCTACGTCAAACCATCCTTAACAGCACAAGAAGGCGGCATTAAGGCACCTAGTGGACAGACTTCAAAGAACACCCCTTACTCAGGAATCATACAAGAAAGAACTAACCACCATATACAACATATCCACGAGCAACGGATAGTTGAGATATTATACACTTGTGCCAACGGTTTTTCCAATCTTCGAAGCACTTCAAAAAATCATTTTTTTGTATCTTGTTCAGCTCCTCCTTCGATGCCGTCTTTATCTCGTCAAGAGAAGCGTAACGTCGTCCTTTCATGGGCCTCTTCAGTTTAGGGAACAAGAAAAAGTCACAGGGGGCCAGATCTGGGGAATACGGTGGCTGCGGCATCATTAGTGTGTTGTTTTTGGCCAAAAAGCACAAGCAACGATGCGTGAGCAGGGGCGTTATCGTGGTGCAAAAGCCAATTTTTGTTCTTCTTTGCACATCTTCTCGGCCTTCTGAGAACATTTTGTACCACCGATAAACGTTGCTTCGGTCCAAGGTAGCTTCTCCGTATGCCACAGTCAACATTCGGAATGCATCCGCGCACTTAATTTCGTTTTTCACACAAAATTTGATACAGGTTCTTTGATCCATTTTTTTGAATAGGTAAAAATCGAAGACGATCCAAAACACGTGCAAGCAAAGCAGCTGTCAACAATTAACTGAACATTCAAAATGGCCGAGCTTGTCGGCATAAGTGAGAGACATGAGTACCAACATAACGCCACAAAAAAATCGAAATTCGAATACACGTAACCAGCGAAAATTCAAAATTCGCGATACGTTTTGAACACACCTCGTACACTGGAAAAACGACACACAAATTGGCAAACTTCTTCAAGAAACACGATATCAACACAGCGTTCAGAACATCGAACAACTTAGGACAAAAACTAAGAACCAACACTAACTCGGAAGAACCATTTAGGAAACAAGGAATATACAAGCTTACCTGCGAATGCCAGCACAGCTATATAGGGCAAACAGGACGAAAAATAAGTACACGATTCCGGGAGCACATCAGGGACTACAACAGAAAAACACGGAAACCCACTATCACAACAGAGTCAAACTATGCAAATCACATGTTCAAAAACAAATGCACCCCGACCAACATCAAAAACACAGCCAGAATACTTCACGTACAAAGAAAAGGGCGGCGTTTAAATGTACTAGAAAACATGGAAATATGCAAACTTAAGACATTTGACGGGAGAGTAATTAACGAACAAACAAACACCATTTCTGACGCAATATTTGAACCGCTAAAACTAATTTACAGAGGACCAAACAATACCGCAGGTACAATAACAAAACGAGTAGCAATAAACGAGCACACACACAAAACAAATCAGAGAACAAAAATCAGTGACTTCTACATGACTAACGAGCGTCAAAACCCACCCTTAAGTATACACTTAACATTACCTGACCTAACATTCTCAAACTAATTATCTGTTATAACACAACTAATAAACGAGCGTTAAAAACAACCCTCATTACAGGTACCCGTTCGGATACGTTCGTAAGACACGACTCATATACACGAATACTAACACTACCTGATACAGCATCCAGACTATAAATACATGACAACGGATAGACACAGATCAGAACGAAATCAAGCACTGAAGATGGCGGTTCGCCGAAACCGGTTTGTTACAAAACCAAAATTGACAAGGGATGACGAAAATTCGTTCCAATATAAATGTTATTTATTTATATTTTGGACCTCCGACAGCATGTGTACCATGAATCTCGACTCCATATTTATCCAAAAATGGGATAAATATTATATTATATTATTATCTGCTGGATCAGCCTTTGTTCTTTTTGCTGGTGGTGATTCTAGTTCTTTTTCAATACTCACTATCATCCAAAATAACTCTGCCGAAGTCTTTATACCTTTCATGAATACGCATCACGGTTTTAAGCGTCCGATCCTTACTCACAATTAGGACAAGCTCTGCAAAACTGTTAATTTAAAGATACATAGCCCAAACCCCATTTATCGCAAAAATAGATTGTATGGGAGCTATATGTGATGTTGGCCCGATCTGGGCGATTTTCACTACACACATTACATATATAATATGTAGCAAACCTGCAAAATGTTTGCGTTCCTAGCTTTTTAATTGTAAAATTTATAGCCCAAAACCCATTTATCGAAGCTATCGATTATATGGGAGCTATATGTTATATTGGTCCGATTTGGTGATTTTACGTTACTAGCTTTTTAATTGTAAAATTTATTGCCCAAAACCAATTTATCGAAACTTTCGACTGTATGGGAGCATGATTTTAATGATTAATGCCATACAAAATGGCTGCCTCTTACCAAATTTCATCGAGATATCTCTAAAACTGAGGGACTAGTTTGCGTTCAAACAGACAGACGGACATGGCTAAATGGCTCAGCTCATCGCCCTGATCATTTCGGTTTACTTATTGGTGGGCCTATCTCTTCTTCTTCTCATACTTACAAACATCGGACCAAAGTTATAATACCGTATCATGTTCATGAAAGGTGAAATTATGTTATTTTTGTAGGCTTGCTTGGACCTCGTGGACCCCTCCCTGTATGCAACATATGCATTCAAACGCATACGTACATACCATACATACATTCCATACATATGTACATACATTTTTCAAATTTACTACTCCAACCTTATGCGGATATTCCACGATCGTTTCAGAAGATGAATAACAAAAAGAACCTTCCGTTTCGCGGAGATTACAAGCAACATATACATACGTTTTTGAAGATGAACGACTAGGAAAACGTTCTTACTTTAATTTGCGAATGCATATACGAAATGTTCACGTTCGCGTTTTAAGTCGTAAAAGAACGTACGTGAACCTTCATAAAAGAATAATTTCGAACGCTGGTACATTTTAGGCCACTCTGGTCCTCTTAAAGTTAAGTCAATTCTATACAATAGTTTTTGAGTTATGCGCGCCCAAACATACAGACAGACAGCCAGATACAAATTCTAAATGCTGTTGCTTTGGATTTTATTGGCTCAATAATTACCGTAAACTCGTTTGAGCGAATCTTATGCCCATGGACCAAACGGATAAATCAGCTATTTTCTTGTGTTTACATTTGATACAATGTTGCCATTGATCAGTTTTCATTCATGCTAACGCAGACATGTACTTTTGAAATGGTTATTTTAGATCGGTATCAACTTCACAAGTAATTGCTCAAAAAAAATTTTGCATTTTTTCTTGCGTGAAAAATAGTAGTAGACAGTAATTTTGACGTTTGATATTTTACCGTGAATAGTATAACAAGGTAGAAGAAGAGTGTAAACAAAAGGAAAGATACATTTTGTTTACATTTTTATTGTGCGATTAAATGTGAAAAAGAGGAAAAGCTCGAAAAGGTCAAAGCCAAAAAGTCCAATACAAAAAAGTAAATGTGAGAATGCTATACGACAAAAGAATCAAGCCGTAAACTTTTTACGTATCAGCGCAAGTGTGGATGTGGTAGCTAGTCGCGTCCAATCTGCACTAACCACACGCAAGGTCAATTGCTCAATGGCTGGTGTCGTGAAAGCTATGGATGCTGCAAGGAAAGGCATAAATTTATAGAAAATCTGGGGGTCAATTCTGGGTTTTGCGTTAACGTGAAGTGAAAATTAAATGCGTCAATTCACCATGATTTTTGATTCTAGTTTTATTTTAAATTTTCGATTTGAAGTGAAGTGAAAAAAGTTAACGCCAATATAAATTTGGTGTTAACGTCAAAATTAAAAAAAATTAAAACATCTGATCTTTTCTAAATTTAAACATTTAGGGCTGTTTACTCAATGTCTGGTTATGATAAACTTTATCACATGATAACCTAATCATGGCTTGCCTCAGAATGACATTTTCGTTTACACAAAAGTCTGATTAAGTTATCATGATAAAGTTGGTCATTGTGAACGTTTTTGGGAAAAATTCACAAAAGTTGCATTGTGAACGCATAAAAAGTGACAGCTGCTCTTGTTTACAATCTCAACTAACCATTTTCGGAGTACAAATTTCGATTGTGATATTTCTTTACATATATGGATATTATTACATTTTCAAACTCCATTACTCGCAGAGTTTGATAGCAAAACAATTTATCACAAAATCATACTTTTACTTTCAGCTGTCACTTTTTGTTTTGATAAGCACATAAACAGAGGCACATCCTTTGATAACTTTTATCAGAATAATCAGCGCATCGGTGACAATCAGATATTGAGTAAACGGTTTTGGGCCAACCTCTGATCAAGTCTTGATTAAGCAGTTAATCAGACATTGAGAAAACGGCCGTTAAAGTGATACAAATTGCTCTTATCTCTACAAACTATCATTTAGCAAGCACAACTTGTGTCAAAGCAATTCCAAATGTTCTTCTGCAAACAGTTTCATCGCACATAACATAATCGGATTTTGGACCTCAGTGAAGTGAAGAAAGGAAAACGTCAAGTGATAACTAAAGTGAAACGATTTTTTCACTTCACGATAACTCAGAACCAGAATTGACCCCCTGATTACTTATGGAGAAATTCAAATCACAATTGGATTTGTATGTACAAGGTTCGGTTATGGAGAAAGCAATGTTAGATACATCTACCACATCTGTGCCGCAAGGCGATGTTGACAATCTGCTACAACAAGTGGCCAATGAAGCTGGGTAAGTGGCTGCACCTGTTTAGAAAATCGTAGTTAACTTACAATTATGTTTTATACATTTTTATTTGCAGCTTGGAGCTCAATATGGAACTACCCAGTGGTGTGCAAAGTTCAACAATTGGTGCATAGACAAAAGTTTCGCAAGAACAAGACGAGTTATCTCAACGGCTGGCACGTTTGTGACAAGCCGAATAGTTCGAATGCATTTTCAACCAAACTACCTACACGCTTTAGCGCTTTTATAGTTGCAATTGTTAATAAAAAGGATGTTTTTTTTATTACTATTCAATAGCTTAAAAAAATAAATATAACTTATATAAATAAATGTAAAGAAGCTATGCATCTATAGTCACTATTCAAATGTCCTGTTTGTATTGTACAAATTGATGTTGCAATAAGAATTGCTGCTCCTGTTGTTCACCAAAATGCTGTGATGACATTTGCTGCATAATTGCTTCAACGTTTCTTTGTTGTGGAGTAGAATTCTTTTGACGCGGTGCTTATGTACCTTCCTCACTTTTCCATCAGCTGTTTGCTGCTGCTCGTCCATAGTATTCTTAGCTTTCGGTTTCGGTCCACGCTTTTGTTCAATCTTACGTTTGGGATGTGGCGCCACCATCAGCAATTGACGCCACATATGATTTTGTTTATCCAGTCCACGTGTATTTTTTTTTCTTCATGAGACAACTGCTAAAACACGTCAAAACTGTCGGGAGAGGTATCAAAAGACTCATTTTGACCTCGGTATAAGTAATCCGAAAGGGGATTTCGTTTTTTTGTTTCTGTCAAGAGTTATTTGCAATTAAGGTTTAAATTTGTCTACCATTTTCATGTGATTGTTGTAGACACAGATCCGAAAAGTGCAAAAGTGTGTTCTGCGCAGAAATACTGTGGATCGCGTAGCAGGTGTTGAACCGGCTAAGGGTTATTTTTTTGAAGCGCGGCCGAAGCTCGCTTACCCCGAAAGATGTTCTGCACATAAATACCTTGGATCATGGGTAATTTTTCTGGTTTTTTGTTAATAATTTTCACTGAAACAAAAAATAGAAAATCTGCTTCCGGATTATTGATACAGAGGTCAAAACGCGTATTTTGACATCCCTCCCGACATTTTTGCAATCAAGGAAATCAGCTGATTGTGACACATGGTTGTGTTTTATTCCACAAAACAGTTCAATTGTATGTTTTAATTTGCGTATGTTTTTAATTTTTTTGCATAGTTCAGTTAAAATATAGCACTCTTAAATGCAAAAAATATTTTTATTCTCACAATGTTGCAATTTTGTTTGTCTGCTGCACTGTGGTGATCAGCTTACGCTCAAGCCTGTCACTTTTTGCAAATTTAGCGTTCGTGTAAAAATTTGCAATCATCTCTCAGCGTGAGAGAATCATTAAAAATTCGAGAAAATCTTCGTTGCTGGATAACAATGTGGAACAAACTCAAGTTAGCAAAAGTTAGGTCGATTCTGAGAGCGAGGGGTGAAAATAGAGGCTAAATTAGAAGACCCGTATCGCGGCGTTTGTTTATGTTAGTTCGAATTTTTTTTTAATTGACCTTCGAACTTTGCAGTCAAATGCCGATTTTCAGCATATTGTTTGTATGGTGTTTTTGGTTATAACTCGTCGACTAATTGATATTTTTTCAATCTGTTAAAGCCAAATTATTGCTAGAGACCTGTGCAACAATTAAAATTTAAAAAAAAATGTATTTATAAAATTTTTGTAGTGCTTATGAAACCAAATGTTGGAAATCTTTTTTTTCACGCTTTTTGAACATATTTTCCACAAAACTAAGTACAAGGTGGCGCAAAAGTAAGCTTCCGATGTTCAGCATATCGGTTGTGGCACATGCAGTGTGTGCTGTTGCACCGTCTTGTTGGAACCACATGTTTTCCAATCCCAATTCATCAAGTTGCGGCAAAAAAAACTCGTTGATCATTGCTCTGTAGCGCTCACCATTCACAGTAACCGTTTGGCCCCGACCGATTATTGGTCAAATAAATAGTCAGCAATATTCCGCATTCTGGAGCAGTGTAGCGTAACATTGTTTATTAAACTGTATTTCGCATATGTTTACTACACAAATGTCAAAACAGAACTGACTTTAGGGGCCAATCGCAAAATTTATAGCATTTTCTGATAGGAGGATTACTTTTGCGCAGTAACCGTTTTTCACCGACCGATTATTGGTCAAATAAATAGTCAGCAATATTCCGCGTTCTGGAGCAGTGTAGCGTAACATTGTTTATTAACGTGTATTTCGCATGTGTTTACTACACAAATGTCAAAACAGAACTGATTTAGGGGCCAATCGCAAAATTTATAGCATTTTCTGATAGGAGGATTACTTTTGCGCCACCTTGTATTTTTTCTTTCTGTTTGATCTATAATATGCTTCTCAATTTTTTCAGTGTTGTTTTTGAAGAAACATTGAAATAGAAATTATCAAAATACGGAAAAAAATATAATTCTGAAATATTTATTATTAAAAGTTTTAAGTAAAAAAATTAAATAAATTAAATTAATGATTTGGCCAGTTGCCGTTTAGCAGGCGGCTGTGGATCAACATCACTGCTCTCTCTAATATCTTGGTCATCATCATCATCATCAGAAAGGTCGATAAATTCGCTACGCTAAATATATTTGCTGCGAAGACTGGATTAAACCGTAGATGATTCAGGCATGGAAATTTTTCCTTTAGTCCGCAAAAAGCATTTTCTATAATACACAGAGTCGTTTTATGAATTGTTGAATCTGTTTGGGCTTGGTTCGTTGGATCGTCATAGGTTGGTTGAATTACCCACTCACGTAAAGGATGCGCCGAATCTCCAAGAAGCACAGCGTTTCTAGAGGTCTCCAACCACTTTCCATCCCGCGATATAGATAACTATTACGAAGTACCCGTGCATCGTGCACACTTCCAGGCCAATTTGCACTTACATAAAAGAACTTTAAATTTGGTCCACACCCAGCCATGAAATTTGTTGGATGCTTTCCATGGCGATCGACGTAAGCGGGCTCGCTATTCGTTGGAGTATCGATGTTTATTAGAATTCCATCTATTGCTCCGCAAACTTCAGGGAATCCTGCCAAATTATGGAACTTTTGTACCACATTCAATGTCTTGACAGGCCATCGAATAACTTCGTAAATTTTTTTTTTTACGGCGCTAACAACTTCGTGAACGCATCTGTATACTGTAGTTTTTGATAAACCGTACATGTCAGATACACCATGGTATTGTGGTCCGTTTCCGAGCCAATACATTAGAAGTTTCTGTAATGGTGACAAGCCATAAAATCTATTTGTCGCATTAACGATTGTTTGGCCTACGTCTTGAAGAAGAGTTTCACACTGTTCTCTACTAAGTCTAAACCTTTCTACAAATTCTCCATCCTTCGGTGTATTGAAGTTAATTCTCTCGAGATACCGATACTATTTAGGACCATTATCGGCTTCACTTTCAGAATCACTTGACCACATCTCGTTAATAGATTTCACAATACTGAATCTACCCAGCTTTGAACATAGGTAGTTATTTTTTTTTAGAATTGTTTACAATTTCGTAACCCAACTGTACAAGAGTGCGCGTTGTGTTGCGGAAGGAAACTACAATTGTAAACAAGTAACAAAATATCGGTATCGAAGGGCAAAAGTAGGTACACGGCTACAAATTTCACCTTTAACTTTAAACTTGTCTAGGCCAATCAAATTTGGTTTGTAATTAAAACTATGCCGGTTTTCGAAGAAATACGCTTAATGAAAAGGGTTTAAATTTTCACCAAAAAAGTTTTAAATTAAAAAAATTTCAAATTAAATGGTATAAGTCGGAAGGATTCGAACCGACGCGTCCCGCATCAGAGTCGAGTGCTCTACCCACTGAGCTACGGCACACACATGAATGGCGTGAGAAAAGAACCCTTTGTACTGTGTATGTGGTTTTTTCAGTTAAGTTTTGAAGCTAAACCGAAAGAAATTATAAGTTGGTGCAGTTAGTTGAAAGGTTTGGGATTTACCACTACAAAGTCCGTGTCCCTATTCCTATAGGATGATGAGATTCTCGAAAAGTCTTGCTGTAAATGTTTTTCATGCGCTCAACCGTTTCTGACTTAGAGCTCCAAAAAACTTTGAAAAAAGCTCCTTCACCTAAGTTTTGTATCTGGACCCAAGAAATTTTAAAGTTTGGTCGTGGCATCGCGCCAGGTTGAAAACTATCTTGAGCGACGTTAGGTCTTGAATCGCTTAAAATTAAGAGTTTTTCTTTGTTATTATGTTTTTTATTAGTTCTTGTTTTTTGGCCATTTCTGAATTTTTTGGTGCCGCCTTTGTGCAGTCATACAGCCCAACCTAATATAAACGCAATCCGGTAATTTTTTGTCAAAAATGTCTCATGCACATGCAAGTTTTATGAGAGCAACCTTAACTAACCGCGCAGCGTAAAAACCTAACTCAATTTCCAATTTTTTGTTTTGCGTGACATATCGATTTGATATTTACGCTCAGCTGATTTTTAATTTTGTCTCGAATTTTGACATTACACTCATCTCTCAGTACGATTTTGACGTTAAAATCACAAATTACAAAAACAAAATACATGGAAAATGTTTGTGTGTCTGTATGTTTGTCGAACTGTTGTAGTTGGATCATGGCTGGCAACTCGTGTGTGTATATGAGAGCTACTCACGCACGAAAATTTATTTCGGTTGGAACCAAAAAGCCGTTTATTTTCGTGCGGTAAAAAACGCTGTGCGTTATATTAGGTTGGGCTGTTAAGCTTTGGTTTCCTCGAAAGCGGTGCAACAATATAGCACTCGTAACATTGCGGCGGAGTAAGTTGTCAAAAATGCTGCAATTTAAGAGCAAATATGTGGAAACTAACCCGTGAGAGTACTTTCAAAATGCTACCAAAAGTACACCTACTCCGTCTCTCGCTTTGGTGTTAAATAATCCATGGCATAATCTTTTGGGAACATTTTGAGAGAACTTTCACGTAGGTGCTCCATGAAATATTCAGAAACAAAGAAATGGAGTACTACGAGATGGAGTACATGAGTGAGGACCAGTGTTGGAGTACTCTGATAATCCTTAAGGAGTATTCTTTGGATGATTGAACGGAGTATTTCCGTTTTTTCGGGGTCCGAGTTGTATTTGCAATTTTTCTTAGTATGTGTGTATAAAATCAATAGTCGAATGTTGGAATCCAATTGAAGTTTATTTAAAATTAAACAACTAATAATAATATTTTTGGATTTTATAAAGTTTCGTTATACTTACAAAAATATGTAAAAATGAACAGACCATAAAACCAACAACAAAATTTTTTGTATAAGTTTAAAATGAAAAATATATACTTCTAGCTGTACTTATACAAATATGTTTACAAAAACTTTGTTTTCAATTAAGATATAATAGCATGCATTATATTTTTAAATTTATATAAATAAAACTGTATAAACCATTAAAAAGAGTACTTGCTTCAGATTAGTTAGACACAGATATGAATATAAAAAACTCATCTGAAGCTTTATAAAAGAGTTAATAACATCCTCAAATACGACACCAAAAAGGATCCTACTACAGGAATCCAAAACAGCTTCAGAAAAGCATCAATAAACGGCTCCAAAAAGACTCTGAAGTTCCTCAAAATTCATCGGATTCGAAGTCATTTTGGATTTTTTTATGACTCCTTTTGGGCTCCGAACAGAGCTCATTCCTGAGGGTGAGGCTCAGAGAAATGTGCGGTATTTGGCTCCGAATGGAGTCTTTTTCCCTACTTTTGGTTAGCTGGGGACGCCCTACTTTGTTGTGTGTGCATGCAAGTACTTTGCTGATTGTAATCGTGTCTAAACACGATGAATGTTATCAATCGGCAAAAAGACGTTTACGATAAATATACAGTGTTTTCTAAAACAAAATAAGTGACTATTCATGTTAATTTTATTCTAGCTCAGAATACTAATGAAATAAAATAAAACAAAATAAAATTTAATTAAATTAATAAAAGGAACTATGATAATTTACATATAATAAAGTTTCCAACTTTTAGAAAAAATTTTAATTTAATAATAATTTTTGCCTAATGATATGGCATTTTGACGCCTTGCCGGCTTACTAGTAATTAAATAACTTACCAGCCTTGCGGGTACTGCAAAAGTCTTTTGACAGACATTGCACTGATACGGATCACCTCCAGTAGCTCCACTCGTATTGAGTGTTTTTGAGACACCCGCTGTTAAACCTGCATCGCTGATATCTGCCAACTTTGCTGTTACGGCACGCACACCGACCGATAAATCAATATTCTTCGTATGTGACTTTGTGTGCGATGTATGAGCTGATTTACTACCGAAAGTCATTCCACATTTTTCACATTTGAATTGTGGCTTATTTGGTTTCCTAATAGCAATTTTGCCGATAGTTACATCTGCGTTGATACTATTTTTAATTGTGGCTATAGATGTAGCCGATGATGAAGCGTCTTTATATATTTGTAAGTCAATGTTACATTCAGATTTTATATTGGTATGTAAATTTACATTCGATGTATTTACGGATAAATTCTGCGCAGGTATTTGCATAGTTTTTGTTGCTATAATACTTTTGTTAGAAGATTTTTGTTGCTGTTGCATTATAACAACATCATTGCATTTGGTATATACATTTGATGGGATTTGTTGAAATTGATGTTCTGACGGCATATAGATTAAAGACGGTACTTCTAAGTTTGTCGTTGGCTCTGATGTCACTGTCGATGTTATTTGCAATGGAGTGCAGTACTGCGCCTGCGATGGCTGCTCTGTTTTGATCATCAGTGGCGTAGATTGGTAATACACCATATTTGGCTTAGATTCTTTAAAAAAAGGGAGAGATATTTTAATTAAAACTCGTTTGGTGTCTTTATAAATAAATATATTATTACAAAATCAATAAGTCCTCAAAAATCCTAGGATTTTTTCCTAAGAAAAGTTATTTTATAATAGGAGTCAACAAATGTACACGGTTAAAAATTAAAACTTGGTTCACAATTTAAACCTTCAATTAAACAAAAAATGTTTTTAGTTGGTAGGGTTGCGACGCGATCCGCAGTAGTGTCGATTGCTCTGCCCACTGATCTACGACACTCACAAAAATGTCTTAAAAAAAAATTCAATGGCTTGGAAAAGCTTGCAGGAAAACAAAATAATATTTTCTTTGCTCCTATCAGCAAGACGTTAAAAGTATTTGCTTTAGTTTAAAAACATTTTAAGATTTTAAACTTTTTATTCAGCTAGGTTTAAAATTTAAACAGAGGCAAGTTAGAAATTCGGAGTAGGCAAAAAATTGCTTAAACCGATGAATGGTTTCCAATTTAGAAGCAAATTTGTAACCGTGCATGCTTCTAAAATAATAGATTTAGAATAAATACCACCCTTGCTGCAATATATGAAACACTCAAGTTTCAAATAATCAGCCCATTGCTTGAACTATAACAAAATTTAACTCAATGACTATTGTTATAACTGTGACAATAGATATATTTAGGTATGCTCAAAGTGTATTCAATAAAGAGTGATTGACAGCTAAATATGAATCTCTTGTAAGGGACTATTATGTCAACCTAATGTAAACAAATGGATTAACCCTTTGAGGTACATGAAGCTTTTCGCCACTCATATATTTTGTATTTTATTTTTTATTTTATTTGACAGTATTGTCAAAAATGACGAGAAAAAATTAAAAGAACTATACGTCCAGATAGAACAAGTGCGAGAAAATAGAATTCCACAAGCTACAGTTTATTCTACAATACATAAAATCATTTGTTACTTAAATAAAACAAATTTTTTACAAAACCGTACTAGCCATTTTTTGTTTTAATTGTATAAGTTTTGTGGAATTCAGCATCCATTTAATGATTGACGTTTTTTAATCTAAACATTATTCGGCACTTATAAAAGCAAGATTTAATGCTCTCATTCAAATATGTGTGTGAGTTCGGTTCTAAAATTTTATCATTGGCCATAAACTTTCATACAAACGGTTTAAAACTGTTTTATCGCATTAAGAAATTTGTTATTTGGTTTCCTAAGGCTCCCATCCTAAATTCCGGGTATCCATTCATACACATGCGAAATATTTCGTCTATTCATACTTGTTTGAGGAATCCTCTCTGCTTTCAACTCTGTTATGAGTGTTTGTTGCTTTCATACTTGCTGTGGTTGTTGTTGTTGTAACGACAAAAACCCTCACCGAAGGTTTTGGAGAGTGCTGTCGAACTGACAGTCCTTGGCCGGATATGAATCTGATACGCTCCGGTACTCCCTTGCGGTACTGCCCGACTGTCGTTGTAGCGATTTGGTATGACCAGTGGAACTTTCTAGGTCATTATCCTTACGGAAGGAGGGGTGGGTAATGAGAGGTGAGAGGCATCATATGCGTAGATCAACCATCGCGTTTCACGTCATTGCCTTGGTGCATATTAGTCGCCTCTTACGTCCGATATGCTTACCTCGGGCATATTCTAAGCCCCTAACCCGGAGGGGCCCTTTCATTCTTCTTCTTGTTTCATTCTTTTTGGCAGTTCTTTTTTGAATATTAAGTAAATGAAAGACAACACTGAAGATGGCCGAACGTCGAAACCTGAAAAGGGATAGTGGAAAATGTCTGATAAAATATTTTCAAAGATTCGGAGAGAAAACAAGTTTAAATACAGCTATTACTTACACCTTATGAAAATCTTCACTCTTCTTTTTGATATTAGGGAAGTCCACTAAATCTTCCCTGTCAGATTTCTTTATTAGATTTGTGATTCAATCCCACAGTTTATGTTCTATTCATGCTATCATATTTGTTATTTTATTATAAAAACTATGCATTTCAGGGCAACTTAAGTTGCTCTTCGTGTCTTTTAGAATCTTTAATTTTTTTTTTTTTGTCAACTAGGCAGTGGACTAACATCAACTTTAAAGCCGAATTGGCTGAGACGATATGAAGACTCCAGCTTTCAATAACGGCCTCCCTAAAATCCAAGACTTTTATGAGAAATGTTCGGGTAAAATTCGAGTCCAACCAAACAAAATAAAGGTTTTTTTTAGTATCAACAATAGGCATCTATTTTTCAACAAAGTTTTCTCTCCAATTCCTTTATTTGAATTATAGTCGAAAAGGAAATATTTAAGCTTCGAAAACTTTAAACAAAAAGTATTTAAAATTTGCTTTTTAAAAGTTTTTAAGCTAAAACGATTATTTTGAAAAGGGTTAAAGATTTTTACTGTTCGACATCATAGTTTTGTTCCAATTGAGAGAAACGTCAAGTTCAATCATGTATGTGACAATGTTGAGAAAAATATTTTTAGTATAAAGTCGCCAGTGATTTGAAGGCGGCATTGGTGTACATAGAAGATATTTGACTGATTCTAGCCAATGGGGCAAGGATGAGGTGGAAAGCTGTCGAGGTGAGGTGCAGGAGGAACAAAATGCCAAGGAAAGTTCAGGGAGCTCCCTTTTTTGCTATAGAAAAATTATTAGTGGCCTTGAGCTCATTCATAGTCATGATATTGAAAATGATCAGGCCGTAAAAACCAACAAATTGTTGGAATAAAAAAGCAATAATTAAAAAAACCGTGAGCACCTGGTAGCAGGCTACAAAGCAGCTCTGCAAAAAATCCATCCTGATCAAAAACTGACTGCCAGATGGAATTGTTGTTCATGTATATGGTAAAGTGAATATAATAAGGAGTTTAAAGGACAGAAAAACAAGCGTACTATTAGGTTAATGGTTAGCCGTGCGTGCGAAAATTTCTTTGATGAGTGAAGTCCAGCAGCTTCCGAAATGGATCTATAAGAAAAGCTTTGGCGGTTGTCTCTAAAAATTTTCCTTTTCTATTCAATTAAAAACTTTTAATAATTAAAAAAACTATTAAAAAATAAAAAACAATAATAATTTAGAAAAATGATTAGTGGCCTTGAGCTCATTCATAGTCATGACACTAAAAAAATGTTTAATTTTGAATTTTTTGACACTTTGAAATCTTTTCACCTTGTGTGTAGTGAACTAAAAAAGGTTTCCGATTGTCACTTTTGGCTGTGCATACCTATAACAATTTGGAGTGCCAAATTTGTGTCTATTGAGTATAACTATTGTTAGCTAAAACAAATTGAAAATAGGGCTGAATATCTCAATATAACTACACATTATCCAACATGTATTTCTGTGGATTTTTTTTTAAATAAGTATCTTAAAGTAAACTTTATATAATAAGCGACATATAAGCGTTTTCAGTGTGTATTTATTTGAAGGTGTAAAGCAGGGGCGGATTCACGGGGGGCCGGGTCCAAACCCTTCCATCGGGATCCAAAAAGTTATATTTTTCAGCCATTTTTCCATAAGTATTTATTTTTTGGAACTTGACAGTACAATTCGCTTTAAGAATTAAAAAAAATTGTTGGATTGGAACGTAAAATTATATCGGTTATTTTATTTCATGTTTGCAAAATGTATGTATAAATTTAAAACAATTTAAATTGTGTTCCAAAATCCAAACATCCCATACTTAATCGTTTTTAAATTTTCGGGGCTTTTGGACAAATTCTTTCAGGATTTCGTATTCAGTTAAATCAATCTGGTTATGGATATTCTAAGAAGCTAGACCATTAAGACGCCGTTGTCCCATCGTATTTCTCAAATAATTATTTATTCTTATCAAGATTGAAAATGACCGTTTGGAGTCGCTGTAGTAACTGGCAATAGTGTGAAAACCCGCAATAACGTATTTAAACTTTTGAATGCTTTCACATTTATTACCTAGAAAATGCGAAAATAACATTTAATCTTACATTAAATGTTATCTACTTGATAGTTCAAAACGTGTAGAACTTGTGGTTAAATAAAAATTGCATATGTATACATAATTATAAAAAACAACTCACAAGCAGAAACCGAATAGGGGTTTGTTACACACAAGCAACTCTACTAGTATTGTTTCTATAGCTTAAGTTTCTATACAGTTTCTACTTCGAGAAACATTTCCTAGTTTTGTTTCAACACAGATATGTTTTGTGACAGAGGTATCGTTTTAGGTTTCGTTTCTGTGTTCAGAGTTTCGCGACAGCTATGGTTTCCGTCGGTTTTGTTACGTAGAGCTTCCTTACACTTCTGTTACTCATTGGGAACGGTTCCAGCCACTCGGTTTCTAAATGTGTTTCTAGTTATATTTACAGTTGCTCACTTAATTCCGAAATAATTTATAATCGAATACAGGAAACAGGAATATGTAGTTAAATTCAAGTAATGAGAAGTGTAAATTAAAAGTATCCAAACCATTTTATTAATAGAAATACAAAAACTACAGATATTGCTATGTAACTGAAAAAAAGGAAGATTTCACAACACAAAAGTAAGTACACAGAAGGCATAAAAGCAAAAATAGTAAAAAAAATAGAATTGTTTCAATACTTTGTGGGATATCAAAACTGCGTTAAGACGTGATGGCATCGATTTTACCAGATTTTGAGTGGTCTCTGGTGGTATTTTACACCATTCTTCTTTAAGGACACGCACTAAGTCTGTTTTAGTCCTGATTTGATGTTTTCTTATCTGTCGGTCTAAATGTTCCCACAAATGCACGATGCGGTATAAGTCAGGTAATTGAGGTGAGGTTTTGAGCTGTTTTCGCACATTATAAAGAAGCCATTCCCGGACAATAATAGCGGTATGCTTGAGGTCATTATCCTGTTCGGAAACAAAGGAACCCTCAATATCCAATTTCATGGCACTTTGTTTCAGGTTTTCTTTTAGAATGCGCAAATATACGTATTTGTCCAATATTTCATCAATTATAACCAAATTTCCCACCCCATTCACCGCCATACAGCACCAAAGCTTTACACCACCACCTCCGTGTTTTACCGTACCAGTCATATTGTTGGGATTCAATTCTCCATTATTTTTCCTCAAAACTTTTGCGCGGCCATCAGACCCATGGATATTGAATTTGCTTTCGTCAGAAAAAATTACTTATTCCAAAAACGTATACACATTCGGTCATTTTTTAAACGATTTACATATATGATACCTTAAAGTTGACACTGCCAATACTCTCTCTCTCTATGGCGCGATATACAACAGGTATATCATCATAAACCTCCTAAGAGATTTTTGCGCCAAGCTTCTCTTCCAATTTGTGGTGTGCCGATTTGAATTTTCCCTACAAATTGGTGGGACCTACAGTTTTTTGCCGACTCCGAACGGCATCTACAAAGGAGACGAATTTTTGCTGAGAAGCCTGTCATGGCAGAAATACACTCGGAGAGTTTGCCAAACCACTGCCGAGGGGCGACCCCGTTTTGAAAAACTTTTTTCAAATCACTTTTGATGTTACCTGTACCAGGGCTCGAACCATGGACCTTCGGTGTGGTAGGCCGGCAACACTACCTTCACACCACGGCGGCTGCCAATACTAGCAAATATTTTATTTGAAAGACAATCCAAAAATGCCACTTTTGGCCTTATTTAAAAAATAAGAAGTTTGTGGATAAAAGATGTCCTCGAAATGTAAAACAAAATGTTGACCCAACCCTTCCTAAAATCCTGGATCCTGATTTAAAGCAAACTTTTTATGGAAGTAAAATGCAAACGTTTTCAAAAATTTAAAAAAAATATACATTATAAATTTTTTCTACTCAAAATGTCTCAAATTCTTTTCGTCCAATTTTCTACGTTGTAATGGCTTCCCGAATTTTGCCAAGAAACAGTTAAAATTACAGTTATAACAAAAATAAGAATTTATTTTAATATACTAGATTTATCTATTTTAATACTCTTCTTCTTCTTTAAATGGTCATCTAACCGCCTGGGCGATTTTGACCGTCCAACATAACTTGCCAGTCGTTTCCTTCGTTGCGCCAACTGGCGCCAATTGGAAACACCGCGGGATCGCAAATCGGTCTCCACTTGGTCCTTCCATCGGAGTGGTGGTCTCCCTCTTTTAATACTAGAGCGAATAAAAATATAGTTTAAATTGAGGTCTAAAATTTTGTATAGGTTAACATTTATAAGTTTTTCAAACGTTTTGTAAACGAAAACACAGGGTCTTGAAAACTAACCCCCGCTCCACACGTTCTTAAAACAAAAAAAAGCTTTTATAATTCAAAATTTTTATGGGAATCACATTTTAAAAAGCTTTATAAACTAATTTTTTTTGAATATGAGGGTTAATGTTTATACGACAGCGCTGGCTAATCTAGAGGCCAATGTAAACACATGCGAAATACACGTTAATAAACAATGTTACGCTACACTGCTCCAGAACGCGGAATATTGCTGACTATTTATTTGACCAATAATCGGTCGGTGAAAAACGGTTACTGCGCAAAAGTAATCCTCCTATCAGAAAATGCTATAAATTTTCCGATTGGCCCCTAAAGTCAGCTCTGTTTTGACACTTGTGTAGTAAACACATGCGAAATACACGTTAATAAGCAATGTTACGCTACACTGCTCCAGAACGCGGAATATTGCTGACTATTTATTTGACCAATAATCGGTCGGTGAAAAACGGTTACTGCGCAAAAGTAATCCTCCTATCAGAAAATGCTATAAATTTTGCGATTGGCTCCTAAAGTCAGTTCTGTTTTGACATTTGTGTAGTAAACACATGCGAAATACACGTTAATAAACAATGTTACGCTACACTGCTCCAGAACGCGGAATATTGCTGACTATTTATTTGACCAATAATTGGTCGGTGAAAAACGGTTACTGCGCAAAAGTAATCCTCCTATCAGAAAATGCTATACATTTTGCGATTGGCCCCTAAAGTCAGTTCTGTTTTGACATTTGTGTAGTAAACACATGCGAAATACACGTTAATAAACAATGTTACGCTACACTGCTGCAGAACGCGGAATATTGCTGACTATTTATTTGACCAATAATTGGTCGGTGAAAAACGGTTACTGCGCAAAAGTAATCCTCCTATCAGAAAATGCTATAAATTTTGCGATTGGCCCCTAAAGTCAGTTCTGTTTTGACATTTGTGTAGTAAACACATGCGAAATACACGTTAATAAACAATGTTACGCTACACTGCTGTAGAACGCGGAATATTGCTGACTATTTATTTGACCAATAATAGGTCGGGGCCAAACGGTTACTGTGAATGGTGAGCGCTACAGAGCAATGATCAACGAGTTCTTTTTGCCGCAACTTGATGAATTGGGATTGGAAAACATGTGGTTCCAACAAGACGGTGCAACAGCACACACTGCACGTGCCACAACCGATATGCTGAACATCGGAAGCTTACTTTTGCGCCACCTTGTATATTTCCTTTTAAATATGTGCCGCACTTGATAACTTTATGGGACTTTTTATTGATTAATACAGTGATCTGTAATTAAGTTTTTACTCGTTGTACCTTTTATATAAATAGCAACTAATTTATATAGCAAATAGAAATATTAGCCTTAGTTTGACGTAAATTTAAAAATACAGATTTCAATTGTTCATTATACGAGGTGTGTTCAAAAAGTATCGCGAATTTTGTGTTTTTTCAAAAATTATTTATTTATTCATGAATATCTATTTTGTCCCCTTCAAAGTAATCCCCATGAGATATTATACACTTGTGCCAACGGTTTTTCCAATCTTCGAAGCACTTCAAAAAATCATTTTTTTGTATCTTGTTCAGCTCCTCCTTCGATGCCGTCTTTATCTCGTCAAGAGAAGCGTAACGTCGTCCTTTCATGGGCCTCTTCAGTTTAGGGAACAAGAAAATGTCACAGGGGGCCAGATCTGGCGAATACGGTGGCTGCGGCATCATTAGTGTGTTGTTTTTGGCCAAAAAGCACAAGCAACGATGCGTGAGCAGGGGCGTTATCGTGGTGCAAAAGCCAATTTTTGTTCTTCTTTGCACATCTTCTCGGCCTTCTGAGAACATTTTGTACCACCGATAAACGTTGCTTCGGTCCAAGGTAGCTTCTCCGTATGCCACAGTCAACATTCGGAATGCATCCGCGCACTTAATTTCGTTTTTCACACAAAATTTGATACAGGTTCATTGATCCATTTTTTTGAATAGATAAAAATCGAAGACGATCCAAAACACGTGCAAGCAAAGCAGCTGTCAACAATTAACTGAACATTCAAAATGGCCGAGCTTGTCGGCATAAGTGAGAGACATGAGTACCAACATAACGCCACAAAAAATTCGAAATTCAAATATACGTAACCAGCGAAAATTCAAAATTCGCGATACTTTTTGAACACACCTCGTAGTTCCAATGCTCGAAAGTGTATATTCTTATGAAAAGCATTTGAGCAAGAAACTTTTTTATTTTTATGAAATTGGAGTACAAACAGCCTTATTTTTTTGTATAAAATATTACTGTTTTATGTACTATTGAATAAAAAATCGAATAAAACATGTGAAAAGATGACTTCCTTTTAAAGCTGTGTTTTAGCCCTAAAAAAATTTTTTTTTTTAGCTTTTTTTCTCGAGTCTAGCTGTATTGTTCATCTTGTTAGTTTACACATTTACAAATATACTTAGGGTGATTCGGGTTAATTGATCCATATTTGTTATAAGAAAAAGTTGAATACTTCCATAACAGTGATAAAATAGTTGAAGAACCGCGATAAACGGCTTAACATTGGGTTAAACCCGCAATTTCAACGCTAAAAATGAAAAATTTTCAGTAAGTAAAAAAAACTCAATATAAAGTGCCTCAATTTTAAATTTTTGGACTACATATATGTATGTCCAAACCAAATTGTTTAAAATTAAAACTATGCTGGTTTTCGAAAAAATGCTGGAGATGAAAAGGGTTTAAATTTTAAACCAGAAAGTTTTAAACATGCTTCAATAATAATTTTGTGTCCTTTAATCAGCTGTGTGTTTTGTGTTTTTTCTAATGCTCCTGCTAAAACCAATTGCAAATATGGCGATATTATTCAATAATAATCACTTTTCAGCCATGCTTGCAACATGTAATTTCTCACAATTGCATATTTGTCTTGTTTCTCTTCGCTTCATTCGCTAACACCAGCCAGTTGCTTTGATAATCTTTACGCCAGTAGGTTGTTGCTGTAGAGTTGACTTTACCTTATTATTGTTCCATAATTTTAAATAAAAAACAAGTAAGTAAGTCTAAGGGTCGAGTCGAACATTGAATACCTAGTAGTGATCTATTATGACATCGCAATTTATGCAGGTATATTTCAGTACTTTTTAGTTCATATTATAAAGCCATTGTTTGATTGCTTTCAATAAATACACTTCTGTTATGAGCTCTGAGTGGTAAATTAATTTATTTGTATATAAATAGGTTCCCTACCAACCCAGTGGGTAAAGGTAATGTCTAGAAATGCATAAAGTTATGTATATTCCCTGTAGACTATATATGGAAACATGCATGCATTTTTCTACAGCGATGTCATAGGAAAAGTACTGTGTAGCTCGCAACAAACTGAAGCGACAAAGTATACATTACTTCTTATATTACATTTTATAAATGAAATCATCCATTACATGGATCCTATTACATCTAGCATAACTTTCTATGAGAGAAAAGATGTATTACCTGCAAAACATTATGTGCAAATTACAAACTAAGGAATGTGTCCTCCTAGTCCAAGGTGTTAGCGACACCGTACCTTTGCACTATGTTGGCAGCCAGGAGGTCACAACACAGCCTATATTTTAAAGCCGCGTCTAATCCCGGGGAGCAACAGGGGCTTTACCATTGAGCCCTGCTGCTGCCGATGACCTTTTTTCACTCATCTCGCCATGTCGAGCAGTTGGTTGTATGGCAAGATGAGTATAACAAATAAATGTATGGCAACTAGAACATAGACAGAAGCAGACGGTTTCTGTTTGTATTTCGTATTTTATTTGAATTTAATATTTTTACAATGAAATTTAAATTTTTATTCAAGGGTTTCTTCTGTTAAGAAAACATAAAAACACAGTGAAAAAATTAAAAATATAGTACTACAAAAAAAATAGACGGACAAATTACTGCTTCGATAGCTTTTAGTTTGATCTTTTTTTACAACGATTTTCGTATATCTTTTCATGAATGAAAAAGGTAATGTATTCCCCATTTTCCCACTGGGAACTGCTGCTTATAACATATTTTTTCAAAATTCCAATACACGCATATGTTTGAAAAATTTGCGTTCAAATAGACAGACGGACAGACAGACAGACAGACGGAGAGGCGGACATGGCTAAATCGACTCAGCTAATCGTCCTGATTATTTCAGTATACTTATTGATGGGCTCAGCTCTTCTATTTACTACTTTTTCGGATATTTTTCTTGTGTGTTATCCTATTTGCCTAATTTTGGCAGGAGTATACTAAATACTATTGAAAAACAGCTGACCAATTTTCATTGAAATATCTAGCTCAAACTACAAGCAATCGCCTTTGAAAATAGCATAATTTTTATGCTGAAAAGTAAGCGGTGCCCCGCCTACTTCCACAAAATCCACAAAAATTGTTTGCGGTCAAGTTTTGGTTAAAAAGCTTATTAAGTGGGCAAGATCTTATTGATATAACTTGAAAAATCTCAAATTTAGTGACTTGAGATTAGACAGACTTACAGAATACAGCTATTAATCGGAAATTGGGGGCGCTTAGATATGAAAGGCATTTCTGTCGGTATCAATGGAATTATTGATATGAAAACTTTGTGATTTTTAAAATGTCCCGATAAAATCATTGTTTCAATAAGACCGTTTTCACCAGTGATGTCGCGAATATTCGCATTCGCATTCGCATTTTCGAATATTCGCATGATTTTGGACATTGGCATTCGCAAAATTTCTGCGAATGTTTTGCGAATATGGGTATCAGAAAAAAAGTAATTTGAAAATAATACCAGGTTAGTAAGACTTAAATCCATTTATTTACAATGTTTTTTAATGCATGAAAAAGTAACTTAACTAATAATATATGATCAAACTAAAAATATATTATTCAACGATAAACTATAAATATATGTAATCTAAACAAAGAAACAAAAAATTGTAGACGCTTAAACAAAAATACTTCTCTCTTAGAAAATAACAATGATTTAATAATTAAACTTCAGCCACTGAAATATAACAATAAATCGCAGGAGAGCTACAAAGAAAATCCCGTGACTGACTGGATTTGACAGAATCTGCTCCCGTTCTCAATCACGGTTGCAATAATCGCAATCACGTATTGGCTTCGTCAATATGAACAAGTAAATCTGCGATTTGTGTTATTTAGATGATAGAGGAATGCATATGCGAATTTAAATTTATAACACAAACAAATACGTGCAGACTAAAAAAATTGATGCTTTTTCACCAATGTTTTTTAATGTTTATTGCGATATGAATTATCATGGGCTTGCTTTAAGTTTCGAATGCTCAATTTTAATAAATGTGAATATTTTCTTTTGGTGTGTAAAAGGAAATTACTTTGCAAATGTCGTTTAAAAACCAAAACTTATAGTTATTTTTGGTAGTTTTTTGGGAAGGTGGGTAGTTATTTTGCCATTGCTATTGTTTTAATTTGATTCAAAATTTCTTAAATTTTGCAATATTCGAACACTGCAATAAAGTTGCATAACCAAAACATATACAATAACAATAATCATTAGCTGAGTTTGGTGACAAAACTTGCAAAGAAGGTTAGTAACGTGAGAATGACGTAAAACTCTCTCGAAACGCCAAACAGGAGTCAGTAAAAACTTGCAGCAAAACATCTGTTGCCATTTTGATTGGTTAATAGCTAAAATTTTTTAATTTTTGTTGTTCCTTTTCCATGTTTCGATCAGCCGTTATCACTTGCAAGTTTTACTGAGTGAAATTCCCCCAGGAGAAACTTGCAACTCTCTCTCTCAATGAAATGTGAAAATGCGCTCTCTTGCTGCAAATGTTCTGTGTCACCGAACACAGCTACTGCTCCTATTCTATGTCTACCACTGTGCAGTCACAGTCTCGGATCAAAATAGCTGCGACTGACAAATCATAGTCACAAGACACACTGTTCATAAAAAAACTAACTCTAATTTCAACAGAGCGCTGTGAAGATGAACACTTTTTATACCGCTTTGGTGCCACTCTTCGGAAAATTAGCAAGCTAGAAATGCTTTATTTTCAATTATTTGTGAATTTTATGGGTCAATATTATATTATTTAAATTTGTTTGTTTTAATATTGGACGCAAACCACCCCGTGTTGGTTTGTGTTGTGGGACTTCGGAGTAAGTTGCGTTGCTTGTAGCCATATACTCGTACTCTGGCCAGGAGGGCCAGAAACACTAGATTATTTATATTTATAAAAACTAATCGTAGACAACTTCATAGACGGCGCCATGAAATATGTCGAGAGGTGTACCCAGGAGCGTAGTATATGGAGTACCTTCATCCACTGCCTTCCACTCCGATTCGCAAAAGAAAATGTCAAACTAGTAGGAGTAAACAATGCCTTGGCAAAATGTCGATTCGCGAATAAAATGCAAATGAAACGCACGTCTATCGAATGGGACTGCATAGCTCTACACAATTATCGACAAATTTGAACAAAAACTGAAAGTGGATATTCGCTTATATTCAAAAAGTGGCATTCGTTACATCACTGGTTTTCATCATCTTCTGTTAGCGCTAGCTGGCACTTCATCTGACAACAATTTCTGTCAATGTATCTGACAATTGTCGTCCGTGCTAGTACATGAAGATGATAATACCTGAGTGTATCGGTCCTCGTCAAAATGCGGACTGCTTTGCTGTTAAATCAAGAGGGTACTGCTTTGTATACGACTTGACTTTTTCTTTTTCTTGCTTCTGTTGTACATCAAACTACAGTAAAATCAAAATAGTTTATAACATATAAATAAAGGTAGTTTCAAAATTATGACATTTTGTGCTATTTCTTTGACCACAACTCATAAGCACTTTTCTTTTTATTGCAACCCTTCAACTCACGAATTACGCGAATATACTCTAGAAACACTGGTATTGCCAACATCAACAAAATCTAAACGACACCATACGCTTGTTCGATGAACCCACTAGAGTACTTTACTGCAGGGAAACGCGTTCGATGAATTCTTTTTTGCACTAAGCTGTTCCGAACTGTGTTTTTTGAGTAATCACTAACTTACTCTTTTTTGCATTAAAATGCACTAGCTTTTTATCTGGTGTAACTTAGTGCAGCATATAAAAACACCTGCTTTTGATCGTTCAGGCGGAAAACAAATAAAGAAATACGAAATCCAAGGATTAAATCCATTTCGGCCCATTTTGCACTAGTTTTTCGAATGCTTTGTTCTGGATGGACGGAAATGTTTGAATAATTGAGGTTAGTTATAAATACATCCAGCTCAATTGCATAATTGGAGCGAATTTAACTGTTGATTGTGGATTTTCACTTTTATAAAGCTGACAGTAGAAAAGGGTTTGTTTACCAAAATCAGCTGGCTCGCACTTAACAGCACTGTTTTCGTTTGTTACGCCGTTGCACTAAACCGCTCTGACAACTGTCTAATGCTTTTCTGCCCTACACTTTGAGTGCACTCACCGACTTAACTTGGCGTTGGACCTTTTTATTGTTCACCGTTCTTTGCCTCATGTAATCAAAAATTGTAGTATTACCCAAAGAACGTAGAAACAATAGAAGAAATTTGTTCTCCCTTCTTTGTATCACCATTGTGAAAATTTAGTAAACTACATACTACAATTAGGCGATTTCGTTCAATTGAATGATCGAACGAACTAGTTCTTTTTTCAAAAGTGAAATAAGTCGCTCACTTCGTTCAGTCGTTCGATCGTTCAATCAAAGAGCAATGAATGCAGCGAGCATCGAATAATAAGAAAGCAACGCATAAAACCACATGCACAAGCACATCAATTCGCCAGCAAAGGGCATCGAATAATCCTTCTTATAGTTTCTTTCAAGGCGAATATATAGATGGTGATGGCAAAGCGAATTCAAGCATATTCGCCTCAGATTTTTGTACCCGAGAATGTCAAAGTGAAGAAGAATAATAAATGACAATCAAACGGACGAGCAATGTCTGTTTACGTTGCAGAAAACCAAAAATGCATATAGTTGTGTTTTAAAAGTGTTATATAAGTTTTATTTTAATAGTGATAATGTGAAGTGCTTTCATATTGAAGAAAATGTAGGGCAATATTGTACATCCAACGTCAACTGTAAAAACTGCACTAGAAATGTCGATATTGGTACCTAGAGACGCGTTTCGCTCCCAGGAACCTTAATTGGTAATTGTTTCCTTTAGGAGACAACTGCTAAAAAACGTCCGAAACTATCGGGAAAGGTATCAAAAGACGCGTTTTGACCTCGGTAACAAGAATCAGGAAGCGGATTTTCGAGTTTTTGTTTCAGTGAAGAGATATTTGCAATCAAAGTGGAAAATTTTCTGTAATTTTTATGTCGTTGTTGTAATCTTTCGGATTATTGATACGGAGGTTAAAACCCGTCCTTTGATACCTTTCCCGATATTTTTGGACGTGTTTTAGCAGTTGTCTCCTAAAGGAAACAATTACCCGATTTTCGTATGTCTTGCATGAAATTTAAGTCACAAACACACAATTTAATCATTTCTTTTATTAATTTATTAGATTTTTATGTGTATAATATGAAAAAATCCTAGCATTTTCAATGTAAGCAAATTGTTTCAGATTTTCTCTTACTGACATTCGCAAGTACCACTGCAGGGGAAGAACAAGCAATCAGCTGTTTCTATGCCATCACCAGGTATATGAATTCGCCTTGGTTTCTTTGTCGCGGGTAAGAAACTTAGGAAACAAAAGAAAAAGCATAGACTATTATGATGGTGTAACTCAGGAATTCGTCACTCCGTAAGCAAAAATTACTGTGGTCATAATAGCCAATGTCAATTTTATGAATCACGTAAGCTGTTTTTCCAAACTAATATTGAGTTTGGTTGCTGAAGCAATTGTAGCTCACCCTTGATTGTTATTGCTTGTTGCCCCAGGAGCACTTGAACTACTATTTCACTGAACGAGGTTGAAGCGAAGTAGTTAGTTCAGAGAACTAATTCGTTCAATTGAACTAGTTCGTCCCCGAACGACACAGCTCTACTACATACACTTGGAAATATATGTATATACTGTGTACATATATTCAAATTGACAGAGGCTGCATACCTACATGTGAGACGGCGTGCCCAAAGTTGGAAAATGTTCGGAGAAAAGTGAGTGGAAAACAACCCCAGATACAGTCAGAAAATAAAAATGCCACCCTCTCCCAATCTGCTCTTATGTCTGCTGACATAGAGACACAGCTGAAGTTTGGCACACAAAAATTTCCTTTCACTTTCGCATTTGCTTTGCATTTGCGTGTCTAAATTCAATGACCTGCATATTTTAGGGGAGGGGGGGTTAAATGGAAGGAATAATGTTCTAAGTGCTCGAAAGAAGTTATGCCGCATATACTGATAAGAAGTAAATAAAAAGTGTTTACATTAGGGTGGATGTTATGGTTTCACTTTACACCACAGTTATGACAAATAGAAACCCCGAGGAGTCAATCGTTCTGAATCTATCAGATATCGGATATTCAGTTTATTTTTAAGCATCTTACAAAATATCACAACCATAATAAGTACCATTTAAAAGATAAACCAAAAGCAATTATGATGTCAGCGAAATTTTGTATTAAACTTATTTTACATTTATAAATTTAAAAAATTTATTTGACGTATTGGTTTCTAATTGCCACATGAATTTCATTATCCAAAAATTTATTATGCTATACAATATATGAAGGAATTTTATTAAAAATAATGAAGAAAGTTATATGGTGACACAGTTCTCTCACGTCTCTCTTTGAACTTAGAAACTTAACCTAAAAATCCAAAATCTGTAGTTTTACAAGTTTCTAAGTTAAGTTATTTTCTGGGTAACGTGCTGCTTATTTGTTAGATGTAGGGTTTTCAAGTCAAGTTAAGTCTAAGTCTAGGCTAAAGCGGCCATTACAGCTCAATTATATAAAAACGCACCGCGTTTCTAGCAGAATTTTCTCATGTTTATATAACTTTCTTGAGAGCAAGGGAAATTGAATTCCGTGCGTTAAAAGCTAAATCAAAATCCGAAATTTGTTTTACGTAAAATGGCACGACGTTATATCCTCACGATAAATTGTTGTTTCGTTATTTTCGCTATTTAAATGAATTGTTTTATACAAATAAATGTATTTAAAACGTGCACTAAGTTATAAATTACAACTTCCATATACATATGTATATAAAAAGCACTGATTTATACTCAGAAAAGCCACGCACAGCAACAAAGTGTCTTTCGGGATCATATTCGACATTTTCTGTTTGGCATTTTCGGTAGAAGGCCGACGCCAGAAATGTAACTGCGAAATACGATCAACTGTTTCGATGTATGTAAACAAACTTTGTTGTCTTACGTTTTAAAACAACTAACATAAATGTCGACTTGCAAGGTTGCCACAGACAAGTTTAGCTCACTGTATTGAACGATTTGTTTATATTTTTCTCTTGTTATTAAAAAGTTTTCATTTCTACAAAAATGAGGATTCGGTCGGACACTGTATTACACCCTAAAGTGACTGGGCTGTATAACCACACCTATGTATGTATTGGGCCTATTAGTGCGGCTGGTAAATCCAACATCGACCGGATTTTTACAATACGCCATATAAAAAATTGGCACATATCATCTCTCTGTTGATTTTGAAGCCGCTTTCAATGGCACAAAAAAGAGCTGACTATATAGCGCTATGCCTGAATTTGGTTTCCAAGCAAAACTTATATGGCTGTGCAAAATGACGTTAAACAACAGCATCCTCTCAGTCAGAATCGGGAAGGACCTCTTCGAAAAGTTCGAAACTAAACGAAGTTTCAGACAGGGGACCCGCTATCGCAAAACTTAACCGCGTAATAGCAGAAGAAACGACTGGCGTTGGCAACGTTGGGCGGCCAAAACCGTTTAGGAGGTTAAGTGCCATTTGAAAAAAAAAGAACGAAGAAGATGTGTATTTTCGAACCAAAAAATACATGTGTAAAGGCATATGCATTTCCAAGTGCAATTATCAATAGTTGTTGTTGTTCATTGCGCCGATGTGAACGTATCAATTTCTTGTATTTATTTCTTTGTATCTGTGGCAATAAGGGAAAACTACCAAAGTAATTTTTTTGAGTTTTTCAGTAGAGTGAAAGTTAAAATTGTAGTGTAAATGCATGGAATTTAGATATAGTTTTTTGTCCATAAAATCCGCAAAATCCGTGAAATTTAGTGTGATTATAGATCCTACCACGGAGAAGACAATGGTGGTACTATCTAGTTTTCGACAAAAGTTGAGTCTGGTGTTTTCCGCTTATTGCCACAGTATTTCAGTTTTGTTCAATTTGTAAAGAGTGTTGGGACGAATTAGCTCAGAGATATGTATCTAAACACTTTTCCTTAATTTTCATTTACCTACAACAACAATTGAAAGTTGAAGATAAAACAATTGTGGAAAAATTTAAGTGAGATATTTTTGTTCACTCGACTGTATCTATGTATGTACATTAGAGCTGGGCATTTTCGTTCAATTTAAAGATCGACCAACCTAGTTCTTATATCAAAAGTGACCTAGGTCGTTCAGCCGTTCAATACTAAGTTTTCTTTTCAATCAGTTTCTATATCCATGAGCACAGGAAACAAAAGAAAAAGCTTGGATACAGAACGATGGTTTGAAACTCGGGTAGGAGTTTAACGTTCGGTAAATAAACTTCATAATGGTAATAAGAGCTAATATCGACTTACTTAAGCTGTTTTTCCAAACCAATATTGAGTTGGGGTGACATAGCAAATTTTAGTTCACCTTTGGTTGTTATTGCTTGCTGTCACAGGAGCATTTGAACTACTTACATTAGCGTCATACACAGATATGCAACATTCACTGAACTGAACTAGTTCGTTCGCGAACTACACAACTCTAATGTACATTTGTAAGTATGTTTGTAAAGTAAGTGGATTTGTTAAAAGAGAAAGATTTAAGTCATATTATAATCTATGAACGCACCTCGAGCAGCTTCTGCCCCAATGAAGGATATTTTGACAGATTTTTGCCCGGTAGACTTGGCGTTTTTATCCAGTGTGTTCCATGTTGTGGGAACTTCCATTAATTCAATATCTGACTTGGAAAGTACATCTTTGATCCATGTTTGTTCCGCACTCCAACTGCTGCCATTGTTGCAATTTTCAGACATTTTTCTTCATATTTATGTATGTACATATAAAATAGCGGCGACTGCGAAGGAAAGCAGTAATATTTGTGTTTTTCGGTGCAATCAAGTAATGCCCATCTAATATTTTACACCAACGATTCAGTCTTATAACCAGTTATTGGTTCATAATTAGGTTTCAAATCAGTCATTGTGTTTTCTTTCAGTCTCAGTGGCTTTTAGAGGTAGTTCCGAGTTAAGTTACATATATATGTATTTATAAATACATTTTTAATATTTATTTCCTTGTATATGTATGCTTCTTTGTACGTATATTTTCTATAAGTTTATTTAATAAAAGTTACTATGTGGTCTTACTTCTTACGATTCAAATTGTCATGTACATTTATATTTGGACATATTTGAACATTACCCGACATTACTAGCTCAGAACTAACATAGAGGAGCTAAACCATTTGACGATGAGTTTTAACTCAATATCCAAGCAATGCTTTCAACTAGCTACTTTTACATGACAATTTCATTTTCAGTGGCAATTGTCGATCAGCGCTGTACTTGGCACCTCTTTCTCAAGGGAGCTTCGCTTTGGCTATATCTCAACCATTTTTATAGTTCCATTTGGGATAGTTTAGAGCTAGCTCTATTTGTGGATGAGAGGTTTTAAATATCCGATAATTCAATTCGTAATTTCGCTACAGGGCAGTTTCTAATACGAAAGTGCTTACTTTTTTAACTAACTCTTATTACATTTTACTTTGTTATTTATTTTCTTGCCCATTAAAATAGCATGATATATTTTTGTTTCTTTTTATAGTCTTATAAGACGGCTTCAATTGCCATAATTTAGAACCTAAGATTACGATTTAAATTTTTTTTTTCCAAAGTCCGATTTGATTATTTGCTTTTTAAAATTCGCAATATCTTTTTCACGTTCTTTGCATCTACATTATTACAATTGTTTTTACTTTTTGCAGCATACCCACTCTCGTCTTCTTTAAACACTCAAATATGTTGTTCATACAGTAATTTGATTGTCCTTTAATCGATGCCATTTCTTAGAACTTTACAAATTATGAATAAACTTAATGTTGATAAATTATTTTATATTTGCTTTGACAGTGAAAAACTTTTTTATGTACATACATACATATCTTTTTATATTTTTTTCCTCTCTCATAATATGCATATTTGATTTCTTTTTTCTCTTTCATTGGTTTCCCCACACTGTCATTTTTGTTGCTATTTCTATTTTTTTATATTCCGCGAATGCCAAGTTCAACGTTAGATAGTGTACCGCAGACTGGTGGGTGAGTAGCCGAAAAATATTCTTACCACCATATGCCACATAATCAGAACTGCCACCACCGACTTTTCCGTTCTAATATATGTAATTATACACAAACAGAACATACACACAAATACACACATAAACTTACATAAATGTGTTATACGCATTGAAAGATACGCAATATGAAATAAAAGTATTCTCCAAGCTATTGGAAATGAAAACCTCTTTAACAATTTCGAAATTAGAAAAAGCTACATATTTTTTACCCGCTTCTAATATGCTATACATATGTATATATATATACTATGTACATGTAAATATGTATGCGTACATCTGTAGTTTCATAGTTACGCTCTTAATACAGATGCATGTATATATGAACATTCATATGTACTATGTACATTCGTACAAAAAAGGGAGACATTAGAAATGTGCGTGAGAGAGGTTCTTATAAACTATTTTTGTGTGAGGCAATTTTGGGAAAAGCACTCAGAGGAAAGCTTTCTGCGTTCTAAATGAGTGAGCTAACATATTCACAAACATATACACTATGGAGGTATTCCATATATGTACATACATATGTATATTTCAATATAAATATTTACGTTTTACTTTTATTTATCAAAAAATAATTTTTGGAAGTTGTAATACAAACATTTTTAATTATAAAAAATTGTCAAATAAAAAAAAGGTAACACAGTCATGGCGTAATTATTATGGTGATATCGAGTAACCATCTGATTTGTAATTTTTTTCGCAGCGACCGTACATAATTGTCAATTTGATTTGTTTTTTCTTACATTAAAAAATTAAATTGAAAGGGTGACATTCATATCTATATTAAAAAAAAATATTTTGTTTTGCCACTTTCGGCTTCAAGAAATCCATTCAATATGCCTTCATGTGATGTAATCTGATTTTGTGTCACGTCAACTGGCTTGATCTGACAATACATAATCTGTATTTGATTTAGTATATAAACTAAGTGGAACGTATGTAAGTAAAACATGTAAGTTTCTGCCCTTATCCTGGGCCGTCCCTGACCCAAGCCTATCTGATGCGACATACGTTGCGTCTACCATCTAACTTATCTGGAAGACATTTAATCTAATCTGATCTATTGTTTTACAACAAGCGATGCATTGTTTTTTACGATTTGTTAGGCATTGCATCTTTTCCATTTTATTTCATTTGACTCAGTGACATAATTTTTACAGCTTAGATTGTATAGGGTGTTTTTTTTACAGGTTTGTTTTTCGAATAGAGATAAAACTGGCATTTTGTGGTCAAATCTGGCAACTCTAATGTCATTTATGTTCAGTTTGGTTTGCCATTTCATCATGAACAGGTTGACAAAAGAACAACGCTTGCAAATCGTGCAAATTTATTTCGAAAATAATGGTTCAGTTCGTGAAGTTTACCGTGAGCTCCGTCCATTTTATGGTCGACATAATCGTCCATCAGAGCAATTAATTCGCTTAACCATGGATCGTTTTCGCACTACGTTTACTCTATTTGATAATACGCATCCGCAGAGACGTCGAACAGTGCGCACCGAAGAAACAATTGCCGCTGTAGAGCAAAGTGTTGAAGAGGACCCGAATGAATCGATTCGCCACCGTGCACAGCAATTGGAGCTTTGCCCATCAACTTTATGGAAGATTTTGCGCAAAGATCTTGGCTTGCGACCTCACAAGATCCAGCTTGTGCAAGAATTAAAGCCGCGAGACCATGCAATGCGTCGTGATTTTGGTGTATGGGCCGAAAATGAGATTGATTTCGATGCTGATTTTCATCGCAAAATTTTGTTCAGTGATGAGGCTCATTTTTGGTTGAATGGCTACGTCAACAAGCAAAATTGCCGCATTTGGAGTGAAGAGAATCCACATGAGACCCTTGAAACGCCATTACATCCACAAAAACTGACTGTTTGGTGTGCTCTATGGGCTGGTGGAGTCATTGGGCCATACTTCTTCCGCAATAATGCTGGAGAGGCAGCTACCGTTAATGGAGACCGGTATAGAGCCATGATAACCGACTATTTTCTTCCCGAATTGGATGGCATGAATGTGGATGAGTTGTGGTTCCAACAAGACGGCGCTACATGCCACACAGCGCACGTCACAATCGATTTATTGAAGGAAACATTCGATGAGCGCATAATTTCGCGGAATGGACCTGTCAATTGGCCACCAAGGTCGTGTGATTTGACACCATTGGATTATTTTCTTTGGGGATATGTGAAGTCGCTCGTCTACACCAATAAACCAGAAACGTTAGGGGAATTGGAAGCCAACATTCGTGGCGTTATTGCCGACATACGGCCCCATATGCTCGAAAAAGTGGTTGAAAATTGGACCTGTAGAATTGGCTTTATATGAGCCAGCCGCGGCGGCCACATGCCCGACATCATATTTAAACATTAATGGCATAAAATTATCCTTCCAATAAAGCCAAATTGATGGACCTTAAAACGATTTTCTTGTGTTTTATTTCAATTCGAAGTTCTATACCCCTAAAAAAACACCCTTTATCAAATAAAATTGTTTGATGTGACTGGATGTGCCGGGATATCAAAGTACTTTTTTCTTTCCAAAATAAACAATCGAATTTGCGCTTTACACACAATATAGCGTTCTCATGGTCCAGTTCTATCTGTTCGGCTACCTCACGCAAGGCAGCCTTTCATCCAAGCCGAATTTTTGCTCTTGTAAACGTATTGCATTTTTCTTGTGGCATATCAGAAATTGACTCAAGCAATTGACTCATAACAGCTTGTTCCGAGAAGACATGGAATCGCCGCTGCTGGTTGGAACTGGTGGACTCATCAGTATGCACTTTATTACTTCTAAATGCAAGTGATGCTGCTGTAGTAGCATCCTGTGCTGTCCCTTGCTGATATATTGCAGATAAATTAGCACTTTTGTCATCTATTTGCTGTGTTCTGCCGCCACCAATATTTCCATATATCAAACTAAAGGGATAATCCCTTAAATTGTTATATAAATTTTGCTGTCTTTAACTTGCCCAGAAAAAATATAATATTTGGTTCTACCGCGTTGTTAATCGCATTTATTTTGAATATAATTGTCGGATTGTCTCCGACGATTTTAAAAATTGACAATTAAGTTTGCCAGCGAATAAAGATTTTGAGAAAGGCGAATACGGCGAATAAAGATTTTGAAGTATCATTTGACAAACAATTACAAAAAAAACACTAACAAAATACACGGAAATTGTTGTTGTTAGCGTAACGAAACGACCATTATAGTTGGGCCATGTAACACAGTTTATTAAAATTGTTAATAAAAATTTAAAGTGAATTTACAAGCAAAGTATTAACTCATGACCCTACACTTGCGGACCCTCCAGTGAAAAAGTTTTGAGTCGATGAAATGGTTTAAGAGTCGATAGTGAAAGTTCGAACTTTTGGTGATAAAAGTTGAAATCGTATATTGAATACAGAGCTAAACCTTTTGATGATAGCAGTTGAGGTCGAGTTTGAGCTTGTTGATGTGGTTGTAAAATGCTGAAGTGACGGGGGGGTTGTTGCTTTGCAGATCCTCGAGCCGTCGACACCTATTCTGTTGTTGCTTGTAAACCTTTCATTATATTTGACTGTTCCGTTGGAGGTGAAGGTAGTATACATGTGTATATATAATTTTCAATATAAATATTTACGTTTTACTTTTATTTCTCAAAAAATAATTTTTGGAAGTTGTAATACAAACATTTTTAATTATCCAAAATTGTCAAATAAAAAAAAGGTAACACAGTTTATTAAAATTGTTAATAAAAATTCAAAGTGAATTTACAAGCAAGTATTAACTCATGACCCTACACTTGCGAAGTGAAACGAAGTTTTAAGTCGATGAAATGGTTTAAGAGTCGATAGTGAAAGTTCGAACTTTTTGGTGATAAAAGTTGAAATCGTATATTGAATACAGAGCTAAACCTTTTGATGATAGAAGTTGAGGTCGAGTTTGAGCTTGTTGATGTGGTTGTAAAATGCTGAAGTGACGGGGGGGTTGTTGCTTTGCAGTTCCTCGAGCCGTCGACACCTATTCTGTTGTTGCTTGTAAACCTTTCATTATATTTGACTGTTCCGTTGGAGGTGAAGGTAGTATACATGTGTATATATATTTTTCAATTTAAATATTCACGTTTTAATTTTATCTATCAAAAAATAATTATTTTAAGTTGTAATACAAAAATTTTTAATAATCAAAAATTGTCATATTGAAAAAAGGTAACACAGTTATTTAAAATTGTTAATAAAAATTCAAAGTGAATTTACAAGCAAAGTATTAACTCATGACCTTACACACACATGTGTATGTATTTATGTTTGTAGCATACCCTGTGGGGAAAATCTCTAGTTCTGAACTGATGCTTTCTGAACCCCTACTATGTTATCAACTGGCGAATTTAACATGGCGATGTCCTAGGAGGTGGAAATTGTGCCCCGCTGCATGACCTTTTCAACAGTTCCGAACTAGGTAAAAATTCGACAGTTGGGATGTAGTTAGTTTATTGCTACTTCTAACCCATTTCCAAATTCTGCAGTTTGGATGTATGTAGTTAGTTTAAAATTAAAAAAAAAAATATTTTGAGAAGCCTTCCATGGTAGAACTACACTCGGAGACTTTTTGCCAAATGACTACCTACGGTCGACCTCATTTTGAAAAACTTTTTTAAACCACTTTTGATGTTACTTTGCACAGGACTCGGACCTTGGGTCTTCGGTGTGGTAGTCCAGCAACACTACAGCCACACCATTGCGATTAGTTTATACACGCCTAAAAATTTGAGCCGAAATTTTAAACCGCATTAAGAGTCTGGTTTCCGTCTATTCCCACACAAAGCTTTCATCTGACACTTTTAAAATTGTGATTATTATTATCAATTATTATTAACAATTATCCCCCTCTGCAGAACTTTATAACGCGCTCTAAACTCTCTAATTGGTAGCCGGTTCAGATATGATTCGAAAAACAATAGTCGTGTAGCAACAATGTTCCTAACAGAATGCAAAGTGCCTAGCTTGGAGCTAGTTCAACTATTTGTAGCTATGGAGTATTACAAAAAAGCCCAAGAAAATTTTAAATGTAAGCATTTGAGAAACGAAACAATGTACTTATTTTAAAATTAAAGTTTATTCTGTGTCATCATCACATCAAATCTCCGATGTTACCTTTTTTTACTTTGTATTAGTACTATTAAGAAAATGCACTGTTCGACACTTTTTTCCTTATTGGGTGCAATTGTGGAACTTTAAACACTTTCTCAATAGCAAAATAAATTGAATCGGTTCGTGTAAAATCCCCATAAGTCCGAAAATTAGAATTTTACAGGAGGCAATAAAAAAAGTTTAATTCGCGAAGAACCGGGAGTTTGATAACTTTGTTTAACCTTATATATGGATTGATTGTCCAAATGGTGTTTTATAGGGTTTTTGCACGAATTTGGATTGATGGTCACCAAATATGGGCAAAAAAGTCATACTAAGCATGTTTCTGTTGATATTAGCATTTAGAATTATTTATTAAAATTTTTAAATGTTTATATATTTTTTGAACATATTTATTTTTATATATTATACCATCTTTTCAAGTGCAAAACATCTTCATTCTTCAACTTATGGGGTTTTTGGCTATGTAGCTTTCTTTAGTAAATTCAGTTCAGAACACATTTAATTATACTATATTAAATTAATGACATAGTGAGTTTAACACGTTGAGTGACACCATATAAGAACAAATATAGGATCCCGTTGCCACACAAGTTTTTTTACATAATACTATAGAATATCATGCACCAACTCAGAATAACCAGTTTGTATCCAAATATATGCAAAATTCGATAAATACTGTTAGTTTTTGTTTATGGTGATAGATTGGTCTCACGCGGCCAGGAGATTGACCGCAAGTACTTCTGTGCCTTATGAGACCAATGTGTCACCACGCCTTTTGTATGTACTTTGATCAGTTGTCGCTACGTTTGTGTTTAGGTATTGGAAACAAGTAGCAATGCGTCACAATGTGTGACATATCTGTCGAAATTAAATTATATAATAGCAGCCTTCGCCGTTCCATAGGAATGGTATAGGAAACTTGCCATAGAACCAATCTAGTCTCACATGGCACTCAACGTGTTAATTATAGGTTTTACACCAGCGTTGTTGGTACAACTGCCCACCATTGCCTCCAACTGCCCTGCTGTGCATCCAATTAGCACCAGTTAGGAGCCATAAACCCTCTAGAACGAAACTGTCCCGTTGAGTGTTGCATCTGTTTGTGTTCTTTTTTCTAAGTTCCTATTAAACAATTTTGTTTGTTATCAACTTAAGACGCAATATATAAGTATATCAAACACACCAACGTTAATTCGCCACAGTATTTCAATAGCGGAATTATAGTGTTCTCAACTTAAAAGGCACGTAGGAATCAAGTTGAGAAACTACTCATTCGTCATAACACGCATCTTTATTTAATGTCTTTTAAGGATGTCAAAAATATAAAATTTGTTTTTTCACTGAGTTCATTTATTTCGTTCATTCGTAGTCTTATGCGGAACATACAAACATAAAATTAGATAAAATATAAGATTTAACAAAGAAATAAATTTCGTTTGGCATAAATTAAACATTCTTCATAAAAGGGTACAAGTTCCGTTCTTAACTCTAAATTCACAAAAGTTTTTTAGTTTTCTTTACAAAAGAACTCTTTAAATAATATTTAAAAAAAATAAAAAATTTATCAAATCAAAAAACTATAATGTTATAGTAAAAAATATATGACTTCTCATCCTAATGATAAAGCTACGTCATTTTGACTAACGTTGTGATCATAACTTGCCAATCAATACAGTTAAATGAAAAAAGACTCCGAAATTAAAGTTACTATCTTTCTTGTTTGTTCGGTTATTTTCAGTACAAAATTAGAGAATCTTGCTAAAGGTTTTTGAGAAACTTCCTCATCAAACTGAGTCTTCACACTCGGACAATATATCAGAACCCTGCATCCAAATTTATAAATAGGTAGGCCAAAATGGGGTTAATACTGCTACAAAAAAAATCGAAAATGACAAGCAGAAATATGTGCTTTACTTACCCAGTCTCCCTCACAACAAACAATTCTTATACATAAATACTTAGGTATTCACTTATGTATACAAGTAGCTGCTGTAATTTATTACTGTTATGTTTGTACAGTGCTTTTCATTAACAAAAAGTAGCACAAAAGTTCATTAACACTTCGAACGGACGCAGACCGAAAGCGAAGAAAGTCAAAAAAAGAGAACCAACAAATTTTGGAAACAGTGCTCATGCAACTTTGATTGAGACGCGCAACAATGCGCCTGTCGGACATTGTACTCACATAAGCGCATAGTAACATACTCGTATGTATGTAAGCCCATAGTAAAATAGGTATGTATGTATAGATACTTTAGAGTATATCGAAAATCAACAATTTGCAGTACCCCTTCAAAACAAAGTATTTTTGCAAGAGATTTTTTCCATATTTTGGCCATTTTTAAAGTATGTAAAAAAATATGTGCCGAGGAGACATTAATTCCAAGCAAAATTTTTAGCAAGCGCTACTCGTAACATCGATTACATAACGAGTTCCTACAGGGTGGCTGATGAATTTTGCTACATTAAGAAACTCAAATAATTTTTTTTTCAGTGTATGGAATTCATTTTTCTTTTATTCATGTTAAAGCTCATTAAATTTTATTAAATATAGCTTAATTAGTTTTAAAAATAATAGAATTTAAATGCCCCCCCTGCTCGTCGATGCATGTGCGGCATCTTACCAAAAAGTTGTTCATTACTGCTTGGAGAGTTGAGACAGGAATAGCCGCAATTGTTTCTCGAATGGATTGCCTTAGTTCATTCAAATTTGTTGGTTTTGCTTTGAAGACTTCCTGTTTGCAATAACCCCACAAGAAAAAGTCAGGTGCAGTAAGGTCAGGCGACCTGGGTGGCCAACGGAATGTGGAGTTTCTGGATATCAGCTTATTGGGAAATTTTCGTCGCAATTCTGTCATAACAGGTTGGGCTATATGAAGAGCTGCACCATCTTGCTGAAACCACACACAGTTGAAAGAAATTCTCATTCGGCGTAATTCTGGATAGAAAAACTCTCTCAACATGCTCAAGTAACGGTCTCCAGTAACCGTAACGGTGTGACCGTTTTCTTCGAAGAAGTAGGGCCCGACAATGCAGCGTGATGAAACTGCACACCACACTGTGACACGAAGTGGATGCAATTCCGTCTCATGGAGTATCTGTGGGTTGGAAGCACTCCATATTCGACAATTTTGTTTGTTTATGTTGCCGTTTAAATCGAAATGGGCCTCGTCAGACATGAAAAGACAGTTCAACATGTTTCCATCCTCTTCCACCATTTGAAGCATCTTCTGGCAAAATTCCAAGCGAATCGGCAAGTCTGCAGCGTTCAGTTTGTTGGCCATTTGAATTTTATATGGGAATAAGTCCAAATCTTTGTGCATAATTGACTGTAATGCATGTCTGCTTACACCCATTTGAGCAGATAAGCTTCTTGTCGAAACACGTGGATTGTTTTGTATGGCAGCAGCTACAGCAGCGATTGTTTCCTCCGTTCGAACTGAAGGGTGTCGATGGTAAGGTCTTCTGTTGACTGTCCCATGCTCGGCAAAATTGTTTACAAGTCTTATTATGGTCCATCTGCTCGGAGGATTGCCGCCAAACGTGCGCCTATACTCTCTTTGAACCGAAACTACGGACTCCAGTGCGTGATAGCGGCGGACAATCCAAATTCTTGTTTCAGTGTCCCAGTTATCCATTTTTGTTAAATGTAAAAGTCAATCTGCAAAATAAAATAAAAATTTACCAGATTCATTAAATAGAAAAAAAGTTATTTAATTTTTTTTTGGTGGCGGCTTTCATCAGCCACCCTGTATGTAGTCAAGATATACTTCCTGATAATTATTTCCATTACCAGTTATAAAAGCCGCATTGCATTACAGAATCACCTCTGAGTAATGCAGAAAAGAAGCGAGCAAAATAAAAAAATTTCCATTTGTTATTTTTTCCTAAAATTACAGTTATTTTTTTTCGCATTCTGACTATTTCATAAATTGCAGGAAATAATTTCTGTAGTGCATTATTTGCAAAAAAACCCAAAAATGACCCAGGTCTGATCCCAAATAGGGGGCTTGATCCAAGATATTTATGTGCAGAACACCTTTCTGTGCTTAAAAAAAAGAACCCTTAGCCGGTCCAACACCGGCTACGCGGTCCACAGTATTTCTGCGCAGAACACACTTTTTGCACTTTCCGGTACATCCTAATCTGTGATTACAACAACCACATGAAAATCATAGAAAATTTTCAACTTTGATTGCAAATATCTCTACACTGAAATCCGCTCCGGATTACCTTTCCCGATAAATTCGGACGTGGTTTAGCAATTGTCTCCTAAAGGAAACAATTACCCAAAAAAGTAATTCTATGAATTGTAATTGTAAAATTTGTGTTTTAAATTTCATTTTGTTTATTAGGATGATTGAATTTGGATCCTATAGTGAATCTGAAAGAAAGTCTTTAGACAACTGACCGACCCACTTCCTGTCGTCTAGCCAAATCAAAATGTGGTAATATGTCAGATTCCTTAGAGAGTTTAGATTCGACGGAATCCCAAAGTAGTAATGGCAGCGCTAGCGCAAAGAAGCAAGCGAAATCGCCTGGTTCATCACCCACACACCAGCTGCGCAACATTTGAAAACTTCAAATGATGAAGTCGTCTGCACGCTAGATCTGATGAGTATGTTGGAACCAGATTGCCAATTAACAGTGCAATAGAAATCACTTCCTTCCGCACTTACAACATCAACGCCCAGTTGGCGGTAGTCATACACCCGTTTATCATACGATTAATGATATCGACAATGCTCTTCAAGAAATATTCCGTTGACCTAATGGCAAGCTAATATAAGTTAAACTTCAAGGCGCAAATGCCAGTCCGGCAGGCAATTAATCGCCTAATAGTCCAATGTCAACTATACAACATGCTGCAGCTGGTCGGTCCATACAAATAACACCAGCAAGTGCTCATGCGACTCAACAATATTATATAGTGTAACAACATTAACAACAAACCCAAAATGCAATGCCTCACCCAAATGTTGCGTTTTAGCAATACAACAGTGATACCCAAAAATACTAAGTACCTTTATCGGTCTCGGGTAGCTTACTCGGAATTCCTATCTCCAGTATTGTGGATCAACAAAGCAGTAAAAAGTCTTGAGACGCTTTTTTCAATATCTTTTCTTTTATTCTATCATATTTTTCTATTATTCTGTACTATTATTGTTATACTCTGCACATCTACATATTTGCTCACGCTAAGACTCTTTTCAACTACATATATGTTTTCAAATATTTATTATTATTTTTATTATTAAATACTTTACTTTGTAACCGTATGCTGTACTGACTAGCACTATAAAATAATTTTGTTAAATCGTTGTGCTAGGAAAAAATTCAATAAATACCAATACAAAAATTATAGAGTTTTACTTAAGTCCACCTAAGCTAATTTACATAAGTAGATATATGCACATAGATATATACAAACACCGGTAACATCCAATTTAGAGTGCTTAAAATACAAGGTGGCGCAAAAGTAAGCTTCCGATGTTCAGCATATCGGTTGTGGCACGTGCAGTGTGTGCTGTTGCACCGTCTTGTTGGAACCACATGTTTTCCAATCCCAATTCATCAAATTGCGGCAAAAAGAACTCGTTGATCATTGCTCTGTAGCGCTCACCATTCACAGTAACTGTTTGGCCCCGACCGATTATTGGTCAAATAAATAGTCAGCAATATTCCGCGTTCTGGAGCAGTGTAGCGTAACATTGTTTATTAACGTGTATTTCGCATGTGTTTACTACACAAATGTCAAAACAGAACTGACTTTAGGGGCCAATCGCAAAATTTATAGCATTTTCTGATAGGAGGATTACTTTTGAGCCACCTTGTATTATTGGTCTCTGAGGAAAGCATAGATTATAATAGCTCTTTTTATCCCAAAAGTCACCACCCTTCCAACCACACCAACCTTTTGCCTGTATCGTGTGTAATTCATCGGCACCAGTAATGAGCACTCAATATCAAAAATCTTACTTTCGAAGTCTGTGAGCAGTAAACAATGCCAATTATGGTGTGTGCCAACACACCATCGCCTATCATTATTGGTATACCTTGCGTTTTTACATCCAAGTAGGAACACGGTAAAAAGGGGCCAAATTCCTGCGATCAAGTTTTTTTAATAATTTAAACTTTTACAAAAATTTAGTTACGTACCTGAGGGAAAAAGTGAAAACCAGTGCTGCATTATCTTCCAGCTTCTCAAACATACTTTGCTCGAACAACCGTAGCGAATGACATATGCTCTCAATAAGGAAAAATCGATTTTGTGTGAAAAACTGCAAGCTAAGCAAGCCACATTTGTTGAAAGTGAAAGTGCTATTGTTGATAGTGAAGTGCATCATTTACAGGATGATCAACCAAATGGTGTAACAAAAAAGCTGAGGCAACATCAGCTTCAAAAATTTAGAGGGCAGTAGAGAAGAAAAATAGAGAAGGACATAACAGAAGACAATAGGGGTGCTATGATGGTAAGTTTCTTTAAGCCCGTTTTAATTTTTTTACTTATATTTATATCTACAGATCGCGAGTTTAAAAAAGCTGATTATACCCGGAGGATGGAGTAAAAATTTGGAAAGGATCCTTGCTACAGAGGTCATTTTAAAATTAAATTATTTATTCAAATCTTGTAAAAACATTTTTTTTCTTAAATATGTTTTACATATCTTAAATTATTTAACTAATATTATTATTATTTGTAATCTGCTGGTTATTGATTTTATGTAAGCTCGCTCTCTCTAAAGATTTTTAATTATTTATATTGGTTTTGTTTTCGAAATGTTCAATCATTCACCTTCAGAAAATCAAAACAACAATAACACACAAAATACGAACATCGACACTTATACAAACATTACTCAAAACATACATACAAACAATATTACAACATTGGAAGATAACTTAAGGACAAATGGAACTAAAACCTTTAAACTACCTCAATTTTTGAAGAATGTCCTGAAGCATAGTTTGCCCTTGTTGAAGGAAAATTTGAAATAAATAATTATAAGAGATGATAATATTAAATTTCAAAATATTCTAGTTACCCTTCAACGAGGAACAATAGCTAAAATTATAGATGTTATTTAAAACAAAAAAAAAACAAAAAATAAAAATATTATAGTTGAAAAACCATATTTACATTTTTTATTTAAATTCAAAATTTATCTATCTTCACTTTTGAAAATTCAAAATTCGAATAATATTTTTTTTATCTTTGATAAATTTTAAATTACAAAAATTAAGTTGATTCAAAAATAATAAAATATACAAAGTGTAAAATAAACAAGTAAAAATGATCAATTAAAATAAACCCTACAAACTGCTGTGCGAGATGTTCGCGTCGGGGGCGTTAGCGGCAGCGGGTATTACACACTACTTGCTGGGCAGTGTTAGTGCTGCTAGTCTTGGAGACTGTATCTGGAACATGTGGCGGTGCGACACTGAAGCGAGGTTGGCCACGGGACGCCCCAGGGCGTGAACAGCAAAGGGCCACAAAAGTTTTGTAGAAACTAGCGGGTCTGCGTGTGGAGGGATTTAGTCCGGAGAAATTTGTTAAGTGCAGCCATCTTTTACATTTGGAACATTGGAGGAAAAATTAGGAGTTAGACAGGGTTACATCGAAATAACATAATATTATACCATTATCTGCGAAGTTAACACTGACATTATTTTCGGTTTCAACGAAGTCCCACACATTTAAAATTTGTAGCTATCAAAAGTGACTTGGCTGCGAAGAGAAAGATGTCAGCAAATGCTTCGCCTTGTCTTCATTCACCACAATACCCACTTTTTTGGGTTCCTTATCCAGGCCAGAGAATGCAGAACTTACTGCACGGTTGTTAAGGCCAATGATATTAATAACAGCGGCACACGCAACTCGGGCTGGGCCCGATCGCGTATATGTTATGGGCAACTAACCCCGAAGGAAAGAACTTGATTCCTTTGCGGTGGGGATGTTTGTATGCCCAACAAGCATTTCTGTAAATGTTTTCAAAAATAATAAGTAAACTTGCTTCAATAAGCGATATGTAAGCTTTTTCTGTTTTAATTTGTTTGAAAGTTTAAAGTAATCTTTTTATAAACTTCAAGAACAAACGGTTATAAATAATTTTACCTTAAAAGTGAAATACAGATGTTTACAGAAATTTCAGAGAAAATTATTTGTAAATTTTTTTCCTTTTAATTAAAAAATTTTTTTATTTATTTTCATAGAAAATTTTACATCTGAATGAGGACGAAAAAGCAAAAATTATGCATCTTAACCACTTTTACAATCTGCTAATAATTGGTTTAAGTTGCAGCATTCAATGTATTATTATAACTTATTTATTTATTTTATTTCAATAGCTAAATAATACAAAATATATAGTTTTAATTAAGTTTCAGAAAAAAACTCTTATAAAATGCTTTCTTTGAAAATTGTTTACAGGCTTACATTAATAAGCTTTTTATCAACGTGTCGTTTCAATTATAAAACGTTTATTTTCAAACGTTTTACAAGCGCAAATTCAGAATTTGGGATACTTAATATTTAATTTGGAAAGCTTTTTGAACATTTATTTTAAGCTTACTTTGCTTGTTGGGTGTATACTTAAGAAAAATACTTTATTTAACATACATTTATTTGACAAGAAATTTGGAAAATTCATGAACACAACAATGTTTCAGAAAGTAAGAAATACGCGTGAAATTACTGAATTCAATTCTGCTCTCGTTCTCTTTTGTGTTTCCTATTCGCGTTTACATGTGTCAATTTTCCTTGAAAGCAACTGTGGAACAAAATATGGCATACAAGGGCAAAGAGCATGTATGAATAAGAGGCGTCAGTTCGCTCATTTGAAAATCGGCAGAATTTTCACTCGTATGTTCGATGCTACTCGATGTTTTCTATTAGGGTTTCAGCGAGTCCTCTTTGTGCTTTGTCCTTAATATTTCCAAATTATTTGAGTTAAAGTTTGTACTTTATGAGTGGGAATCGCGTAAACCCAAAAGGTAAACAAACGGAATGAGTTGAATAAACGACTCATTTTAATGTGATGGCCGTGGATTTTGACGTTCGTTTGCCAAAAAATGCAAGTATTTTACTTGAAAATAATTTTGATGCAAAAATTGAATTAAATGCTGAAAAATACTTTGTGCTATTATTTCGAGATTTCCGATCTCAAATCTATGTATGTATAAGACTCCCGCCCTGGATTAAAACATTTTTCCTTTCTATTATTTCTATTTCCAATAGCTATTTTATGACTTAAGCCTTTGGTTCAATCATTTTAATAATTTTTTTCAATAGGATATTTTAAGTTTAAAGTCTTAGATACATTTTTTTAGTAGGTAGGTATGCAATTGCTTTCAATTTATAATAAATTGGTTAAAGGTAAAAAAAAACTTAAAATACCATTTATCGTTATCAGATTATCTGATCTAAAATTTAAACTTTTTCGCAAAACGCAAACGAAGCTGATTTTGCTCATTGAATATCTTTGAAAAAAAAATTATTTAATGGTTCCTAACAAACAATACCATTTCTACTTATAAAAATTTCTACAAAGAAATAATAAAAACTCGTAATTTTCGAGCGTTTTGGAATTCAACCTAAAACATGAAATTCATAGCATTACATTTTAAATAAATATATGTTATAGTAAACCTGAAAATAAATATAAAAAGCAGGTAAGGATAATTAAAATTGCATAAAACAGTAGGGTAAATGTTTCCTTTAGGAGACAACTGCTAAAATCCGTCCAAAATTAAATCATTTCTTTCAGTGAAAAGTTATTAGCAAAAAACCAAAAAATGGCCTAGGTCCGATCACAAATAGTGGGCTTGATCCAAGGTATTTCTGCGCAGAACACACTTTTTGCACTTTTCGGTACACCCTATTCTGTGATTACAACAACCACATGAGAATGACAGAAAATTTTCAATTTTGATTGCAAATATCTCTGAACATACATAAAATATCGAACTTCCGCTTTCGGATTATTGATACGGAGGTTAAACCCCGTCGTTTGATACATTTCCCGAGGTTTTTGGACGTATATTAGCAGTTACGTGCTGTCGTATAGAATTACCGCGGATTTTCAATTTTTTGTTTCAGTGAAAAGTTATTCGCAGAAAACCCAAAAATAACCCTTAGCCGGTCCAACACTGGCTACGCGGTCCACAGTATTTCTGCGCAGAACACACTTTTAACCCCTACACCCTTTTACACCCTAATACGTGATTACAACAACCACATGAAAATGACAGAAAATTTTCAACTTTGATTGCAAATATCTCTTCACTGAAACAAAAACTCGAAAATCCGCCTCCGGATTGTTACCGAGGTCAAAACGCGTCTTTTGATACCTTTCCCGATAACTTCGGACGTGTTTTAGCAGTTGTCTCCTAAAGTAAACAATTACCAAAATTTGTTTCATAGCAATTGCATTTGAAATAAATTTGAATTATTGAATATAAAAATAAATATAGGGAGTAGGATTTTACGTAAGGATAATAAAATTGCAGAAAAAAGGAGATATGCATGTGAATATTATATCAATAAATCATTAATATGGGAAGAATGCATTTTGCCGTCGGCAAATCACACATTCATATTCCCATATCATCCACCAAAAAGTGTGCATGCGTAAAGCTACCGCGCACGCACATATTTGTGTACATACATATGTCCAAAAAAACAAACAAACGTATGCGCACAATCACACATAAATACCTACACATGTCCTCACATCCCCCTCTAATGCATGTGCTGTCCTCAACTACCATGATACAAAAACAAAAACCCTTCCTACGCACAGTCGCAGCAGCGAAATCTGTCCTACAAATCTGTCGTCATAAATACAACAATAACTATTTCATTCATAAATCAAATATTTCCTGATCGACAAAATTAAAATCTGACAAAAATCTTAATTTCCAACTTCAATTCATATTGGGGGTATTCAGTGACGGGGTAAACTTTAATTCAACTGGGCATATTTGCTACAAATTTTTAATTTAGGAACTTCATAGGTACTTTGCTAGGCAACCAGCATTGTATATTGGATAAAATTCTGACCCACCATACAGAAAGTCCCAAGTACAGGCACCGGGACAGGTAACATGAAGAAATTGAAAGTAAGACACGAGATATATATATGCAATATGTTGATATTATTACTATATATACCAATATATTGGAAATCTTTCCAAAAATTTAAACAAAGAAATACAGATATTGACCAGCAATTGGTATAAATCTATACTAAAACACGAAAAAGTTATTATTCAAAATTTTCTATATATTTTTCATATATTTCATACAAAATTGGCATTTTTATTTTAAACGTGCCAAAGTACGCAGTATATGTCGTTTGTTCAATTTTTGAGCTTTGTGATGAGAGCCCTTAAAAAAGTAGATCGCAGTAGCAGAGCGACTGATTTGCTTGACAATGTTGTACTAATTATCAATTTTACCCTTTCGGCACCAGCTTCCTTTGTGACTGCCTTTTGCAAATTTGGATATTTTCGAGACTTCTATGCTATTAACATTTCTGAAATGTAAAATAAAAGCGTAGTCATCCGACTATCTATAGTCCTGCCAAGTTACAAACCATAATAAATGAAAATAGTACGGATTTTGCGTTTTCACTAGTAATTTATTTAGCCCCCCTTTTCTTGCATTTTACTAGAAGCGGGAACGGCAACATTGTTCTTCACTGTCGCGCATGCATATGTATTTATGTGTGAATGTTCATATTGCACGAATGAAGGTGTTATGTGGAATTTCAGCATTTTCGCTATGTCTATGAAAATTCAGAACATTGAACTGAGTTTTCGCGAAATTTAAATGTTTGCACATATATCCTTCATCCATTCAACGATGCCAGCAGCCTTGGACATACACAAATATGTACATACATATATTAGATGGCATAATACGTATTGACGTTTGTACGTACAAAATTATGTGATAATAAACATTTTCTTATCAAATCTGATTATGAATGAATCTTTTTTTGGATAAAACTATTATATTAGTATATTATTATAAAAAATAATAGGTTATGGCTAGGTATTTTTAATTAAAATTCGGAAAAAATATATAGAATTAGCTATCAATTTTTTCAAAAAAATAGGTGAAAAAATAGATAACCTAATTTAAATAAAATTCGAAAATTGCCATTAGAAGTAGGTATGGCTTTTTTGAAAACTATGGACTAGTGATTTTTTTTTTTGAAAATTTAATTCAAATTCGGTAAGAAAATATAAAAATTTTAAATTAAATAAATGAAAAGTTATAATAATATTATTGAAATAGTCTGTATATTTCAGCTATTTGATATCTATTTCTACTTTTGCACATATATACATATGTGCCTATAGCAGAACACTTTGCAATCAAATATTTCATACTTGTAAGCATGCCTTGCATATCTTGAAGCATGCTTTTCATATCTAGTTGAAAATTTTATTTTCTTTTTATTTTCAATCTAAAATGCCTTTTCTAGTTAAAAAAAAGTATCAAATATTAATAAAAAATAGGGAAAACAAAACTTTTGTTCCTTTTGATGGGACTTGAACCTGGGTCTGGTAAGCCAAGCCACCATATCAAATGGAAGCTTGCATGCATATTTTATGGAAATAAAAATATCTTCAAATATCTATTGGAAAACATTTTCAATTAATAAAATGAAAATATTCCAATATTTTGATATTTGTCACATTTAATATTTTATTTCCATTAAGTTGATCAATTTGCACAAACATAATAGGCAAATATCCTCAACTTCATGAAAACGCAATGTCCGGAAAGACTCAACTTCATCAAAAAGTCAATGAAGTCAGCTACTCAAAATAAAAATTTGCTACTCATTCGATCAGCTGATATTTGGCAAAGTCACTCTAAATAAATTAAGAAAATGCACAAAAGGGAATGCTTGAAACCCTAATAGATATCGGCGAGCAAGTGTGGCGAGTAGCTCTGCTCGAACATACGTGTTGGTGCCTCTTATTCATACATGTTCTTTGACAAGGGAGAGATAGAGAGAAAAACTTGAAACGACTTGATGGTACGAAGGTACTTGTACTCTCCCCCTCTCTTCTCACCCTCTTCGCCTACATCACGGCAAAGAGCATGTATGAATGAGAGGCACCAACACGTATGTTCGAGTAGAGCTACTCGCTACACTTGCTCGCCGATATCTATTAGGGTTTCAAGCATTCCCTTTTGTGCATTTTCTTAATTTATTTAGAGTGACTTTGCCAAATATCAGCTGATCGAAGGAGTACCAAATTTTTATTTTGAGTAGCTGACTTCATTGACTTTTTGATGAAGTTGAGTCTTTCCGGACATTGCGTTTTCATGAAGTTGAAGATATTTGCCTATTATGTTTGTGCAAATTGATCAACTTAATGGAAATAAAATATTAAATATGACAAATATCAAAATATCAAAATATTGGAATATTTTCATTTTATTAATTGAAAATGTTTTCCAATAGATATTTGAAGATATTTTTATTTTTATTTCCATAAAATATGCATGCAAGTTTCCATTTGATATGGTGGTTTGGCTTACCAGACCCAGGTTCAAGTCCCATTTTTTTAATTTAAAATTTTTATATTTCTTTACCGAATTTGAATTAAATTTACAAAAAAAAAAGTCAATAGTCCATAGTTTTCAAAAAAGCCATACCTACTTCTAATGGCAATTTTCGAATTTTATTTAAATTAGATAATCTATTTTTTCACCTATTTTTTTGAAAAAATGCATACCTTATAATTTTATATTATTAACCAAGTTTCAGTTAAATTTCAAAAAAAAAAAATTACAATTCTATAGTTTTCAAAAAAGCCATATCTACTTCTAATGGCAATTGCTGAATTTAATTTAAATTAAGTAATCTATTTTATTATACCTATTTTTTTGAAAAAATTTATATATTTTTTCCGAATTTTATTTAAAAATACCTAGCCATAACCTATTATTTTTTATAATAACACTAATATAATAATTTTATCCAAAAAAAGATTCATTCATAATCAGATTTGATAAGAAAATGTTTAGTATCACATAATTTTGTACGTACAAACGTCAATACGTATTATGCCATCTAATATATGTATGTGCATATTTGTGTATGTCCAAGGCTGCTGGCATCGTTGAATGGATGAAGGATATATGTGCAAACATTCAAATTTCGCGAAAACTCACTTGAATGTTCTGCATTTTCATAGACATAGCGAAAATGCTGAAATTCCACATAACACCTTCATTCATGCAATATGAACATTCGCACATAAATACATATGCATGTGCGACAGTCAAGAACAATGTTGCAGCTTCCCTGCAAAAAACGGAAATACTCCGTTTCATACTCCGTAGAATACTCCTAAAGGAGTATCAGAGTACTCCAATACATATCCTCATTCATATAAAAAAGGTGGTCCAATTTACATGGCAATGTCCGGTGATTGGATCACCTAATCCATCTCGGAGTACTCCGTTTCTTTGCTTTTGAATACTCTATAGACCACCTACGTGAGAGTACTCTCAAAATACTCCCATGGGATTACTCTATAGAGTATTCAACAGCAAAGCGAGAGCGGGAGTAGGTGGGCCTCAAAAGAACACATACTCCCTTCTCGCTTTTGTCTAGAATACTCTATAGAGTAATCTTTTGGTAGCATTTTCAAAGTACTCCAACGTAGGTGCTCTATAGACTATTCAGAAGCAAAGTAAATGGTACTCCGAATAGGATTAGGTGATCCAATCACCGGACATTGCCATGTAAATTGGACCACCTTTTTTATATGAATGAGGATGAGTGTTGGAGTACTCTGATGCTCCAACGTTTTTTACAGGGTTCTAGTAAAACGCAAGAAAAAGGCACTAAATAAATTACCAGTGAAAACGCAAAATTCTTACTATTTTCTTGTATTATGTTGTGTAACTTGGCAAGACTATAGCTAGTCGGTTAACTACGCTTTTATTTGACATTTCAGAAATGTCAATAGCTTAGAAGTCTCGAAAATATCCAAATTTGCAAAAGGCAGTCACAAAGGAAGCTGGTGCCGAAAGGGTAAAATTGATAATTAGTACGACATTGTCAAGAAAATCAGTCGCTCTGCTACTGCGATCTACCTTTTTAAGGGCTCTCATCACAAAGCTCAAAAATTGCACAAACGACATATACTGCGTACTTTGGCACGTTTAAAATAAAAATGCCAATTTTGTATGAAATATATGAAAAATATATAGAAAATTTTGAAAAATAACTTTTTTGTGTTTTAGTATAGATTTATACCAATTGCTGGTCAATATCTGTATTTTTTTGTTAAATTTTTGGAAAGATTTCCAATATATTGGTATATATAGTAATAATATCAACATATTGCATATATATATCTCGTGTCTTACTTTCAATTTCTTTATGTCACCTGTTCCGGTACTTGTACCTGGAACTTTCTGTATGGTGGGTCAGAATTTTATCCAATATACAATGCTGGTTGCCTAGCAAAGTACCTATGAAGTTCCTAAATTAAAAATTTGTAGCAAATATGCCCAGTTGAATTTAAGTTTACCCCGTCACTGAATACCCCCAATATGAATTGAAGTTGGAAATTAAGATTTTTGTCAGATTTTAATTTTGTCGATCAGGAAATAATATTTGATTTATGAATGAAATAGTTATTGTTGTATTTATGACGACAGATTTGTAGGACAGATTTCGCTGCTGCGACTGTGCGTAGAAATGGTTTTTGTTTTTGTATCATGGTAGTTGTGGACAGCACTCGCATTAGAGGGGGATGTGAGGACATGTGTAGGTATTTATGTGTGATTGTGCGCATACGTTTGTTTGTTTTTTTGGACATATGTATGTACGCAAATATGTGCGTGCGCGGTAGCTTTACGCATGCACACTTTTTGGTGGGTGATATGGGAATATGAATGTGTGATTGGCCGACGGCCGATATACATATTAATGATTTATTGATATGATATTCACATGCATATTTCCTTTTTTCTGCAATTTTATTATCCTTACGTAAAATCCTACTCCCTATATTTATTTTTATGTTCAATAATTCAAATTTATTTTAAATACAATTGCTATGAAACTAATTTTGGTAATTGTTTCCTTTAGGAGACAACTGCCAAAACACGTCCGAAGTTATCGGGAAAGGTATCAAAAGATACGTTTTGACCTCGGTAACAATACTCAGGCGGATTTTCGAGTTTTTGTTTCAGTGAAGAGATATTTGCAATCAAAGTTGAAATTTTCTGTCATTTTCATGTGGTTGTTGTAATCACGTATTAGGGTGTAAAAGTGTGTAGGGGTTAAAAGTGTGTTCTGCGCAGAAATACTGTGGACCGCGTAGCCGGTGTTGGACCGGCTAAAGGTTATTTTTGGGTTTTTTGCGAATAACTTTTCACTGAAAAAATTGAAAATCCGCGGTAATTCTATACGACATTACGTAACTGCTAATATACGTCCAAAAATCTCGGGAAATGTATCAAACGACGGGCTTTAACCTCCGTATCAATAATCCGAAAACGGAAGTTCGATATTTTATGTATGTTCAGAGATATTTGTAATCAAAGTTGAAAGTTTTCTGTCATTCTCATGTGGTTGTGGTAATCACAGATTAGGGTGTACCGAAAAGTGCAAAAAGTGTGTTCTGCGCAGAAATACCTTGGATCTAGCCCCCTATTTGGGATCGGACCTGGCTCATTTTTGGGTTTTTTGCTAATAACTTTTCACTGAAAGAAATGATTTAATTTCCGCTTACGGATTATTGATACAGAGGTCAAAACGCGTTGTTTGATACCTCTCCCGATATTTTTGGACGGATTTTAGCAGTTGTCTCCTAAAGGAAACATTTACCCTACTGTTTTATGCAACTTTAATTATCCTTACCTGCTTTTTATATTTATTTTCAGTAGACCTACATATATTTATTTAAAATGTAATGCTATGAATTTCATGTTTTAGGTTGAATTCCAAAACGCTCGAAAATTGCGAGTTTTTACTATTTCTTTGTAGAAATTTTTATAAGTAGAAATGGTATTGTTTGTTAGGAACCATTAAATAATTTTTTTTTTCAAAGATATTCAATGAGCAAAATCAGCTTCGTTTGCGTTTTGCGAAAAAGTTTAAATTTTAGATCAGATAATCTGATAACGATAAAAGGTATTTTAAGTTTTTTTTTACCTTTAACCAATTTATTATAAATTGAAAGCAATTGCATACCTACCTACTAAAAAAATTTATCTAAGACTTTAAACTTAAAATATCCTATTGAAAAAAATTGTTAAAATGATTGAACCAAAGGCTTAAGTCATAAAATACTTATTGGAAATAGAAATAATAGAAAGGAAAAATGTTTTAATCAAGGTCGGGAGTCATATACATCCATAGATTTGAGATCGGAAATCTCGAAATAATAGCACAAAGTATTTTTCAGCATTTAATTAAATTTTCGCATCAAAATTATTTTCAAGTAAAATACTTGCATTTTTTGGCAAACGAACGTCAAAATCCACGGCCATCGCATTAAAATAAGTCGTTTATTCAACTCATTCCGTTTGTTTACCTTTTGGGTGTACTCAATTCCCACTCATGAAGTACAAACTTTAACTCAAATAATTTGGAAATATTAAGGACAAAGCACAAAGAGGACTCGCTGAAACCCTAATAGAAAACATCGAGTAGCATCGAACATACGAGTGAAAATTCTGCCGATTTTGAAAAGAGCGAACTGACGCCTCTTATTCATACATGCTCTTTGCTAATACAGATGTTGATTTGTTGTAATCATTAAACTTTATTTCATTTAGGTAGCATAACATGACCAAAAATTTGTAAAAGTCTCAATGTTTTGGAACTGAGATATTAAGTCGGCTAAAGAAACTTTCTGCCATATTACATGTTCACCTGGCGATTCCATCAGCATTGTTTACGTCTATTAGTTTGGCATCTTCCTTTGGGAATCGGAGTGGAAGGTAGTGGATGAAGGTACTCCGAGAGAGTGGAATGAATGAAATCGCAATCAGAATTGTTTCTAAGTATAAATTACAACTAAAAACTTTGATTTAAACTGGAGTTTACATTTTATAGTAATTGATAAGGTGTTATAACTACGTTATATTCGCTAATTTGGGAGTTTTATATTTTCACGTTCAATATTGCAGTTTTTAAATTTGATTGTTTTATTATTGCCTGCAGCGCGCGTGGTTTGTGTGGGTGGATATTCGGAGTAAGTTGCGCTACTAATAGGCATATACTATGTCCATCAGTAACTGAAGCGACTATGTGCACTTTTTGCTTTATTACTCAAATGTGGGGAAAAAAGTTTGACTTGCCACGACGCAAATATGTTGACTCTTTGCTTGATGACAGCATCTACTTCGTTTTGCCCTCTTTATTAAAATAATTTAGTTTGTGTAGTAGCCGCCACGCTCCCCTTTCCAATAACTCCAAGTTTCTGTCATAAGTTTTGCATTGATTAAGTAAATACTCCCACAAATTTATGATATGGGGTATAATTAATTCAGTTTGTATGGGGGATGCCGTGCCCCCTTTCCAATAAATCCCACTTTTTGCCATCAGTTTGGTATTAACTTTGTATATCGTCTCACAATGTTTCGATACTCTACTGCAAACAGTTCCTGATTATGCCTAGTAGTGCTACGCACACAAGGTATATTAACTTTAGTCGCCTAACGGCAGTACGTAACGGCATAAACGGATCGAGATAGATATTGACTTATACTATAAAAATGTTCAGGACGGAAAGAGAAATTGATTAAGCCATGTCCTTCCGTCCGTCCGTCCGTCTGTGAACACGATAACTTGAGTAAATTTTGAGATATCTTAATGAAATTTGGTATGCAGGTTCCTTGGCACACATCTCCGAGCGCTATTTAAAATGGGCGAAATCGGATGATAGCCACGCCCACTTTTTATATATAGAATATTTTCGAAAACACAAAAAAAGTGATTACTCAATACATAATACACCTATAAGGATAAAATTTGGTGAATTCATTGAGATTGAGGCATAAAATAAATTTTTCAAGAAATTTTTGAAAATGGGCGTGGCACGGCCCACTTGATTAAGTCAAATTTAGAATTGTTTTTAATCATAAATCAAACACCGTTCAAGATATCGAAACGAAATTCAGCACGCAGGTGTGCAAGGAATGTTCGAGAAAAAAACGGGCGAAATCGGTTAAGGTCCACGCCCACTTTTATATGAAAGATTTTGAAGAGGATCTAAATAGGCAATAACTTTGCGTAAAATAGCTTTACATCATTTATATTTCACTTTTAAAGTTTCCGTAAACTAAGAAATCCTAAAAAAAAATTTTCGAAAATAGGCGTGGCTCCTCCCCTTTTATAATGGATTATTCCACAAAACTTTTTATGCCATAACTCCGCCAAAAATTGATTTGTCGAAACGAAATTTGGTGATAATGTTCAATATATAAAGGTAACTGTTTGTTGTAAAAATGGGCGAAATCGATTCACGTCCACGCCCAGTTTTTTAACATAGTTCTGAAAAATTTTTTTGTAAAATTTAAAAACCGATATTTCTACAACCAAGCAAGTTAAATCAATCCGATTTTGCACACATTATAAGCTTTTTAAGGAAAACTCGACCGCAAAAAATTTTGGTCAATTTTTAAGAAGTAGGCGTGGCGCCGCCCACTTTTCATCATAAAATTCGCTTATAATTCAATCTTGATATTTCAATGAAAATTAGTCAGCTGCTTCTCAGTAACATGCGCTGGAAAATGAAGTGGAGAAGGACTTGGTTTCCGTTCCTGTTGATATTTATCACAAAAGCGCTGTGACTGGAGGTCGCATTTGATCACAGCCATAACATAGAAGAAGAAGAATTATGTGCCTTATTGACAGACACAACCACACATTTAATCGTAAACAACCCAGTAGGACGCCGAATCTGCCAATCATTAATACTTTTAACACTACTTTTTATGTGCGGATCATAAAAAGTTCAATGACTATTTCCCATGACTAACGCACGGCTATGGCCGCCTTCGAATGAGTGACTTTCGCTATAAAAAATAGCAATGAAGAAAAACCGTTCGTATACGATCGTGGGTACATGCTTACATAGGTGCTTCTTTCATCTGGTAGTTGCTATAAGAGATAGGTAGGAAGAAGGTATAATTGGGCATTTATGAACCAGCTAAGTATATGACTGCTTCATAGCTGAAAAAAGCATGAGATCTCATTACATAATATTTATGTATATTTATATATTTTATTTAATTAAACAACATGTATTCTCCAATTAAAGTAGATGTTCAAAAAAATATAAGCAAACTTAAGTTTAATACATAGTTTTCTTAAACTAAAAATGCCTACAAAGCGGTTTTCGTAATGGTACTTTTCACTATCAGAACCATTGCACAACTCTACAAGTAAGTTACATATGTTTGTTCCTTGATTTTTTTAACACACAGGCTTTTGACACTGATGAAAACGTCAAACCAGCGGTTGACCCTGACAACCCAAATCGTAGCAGGGATGTAATTTTCAATCAAAAATGGAGCGAAATTCCAGTGAAGGGTTGCTGTGTAGGTTAAACTTCTAAACCAATTTAGTATGAAAATGTTCAACCAATTTAAATGTAAGACAAATTTTTTAACTAAAATTGTCGAAAGATAAATGGATTTTTCAGTTTTGATGAAATTTAATAATCTTTTTAAGATAAAGAAAGTGATTTCGGTCTCTTATGACAGTATGACATATCATGCACTCATAAATTGACATGAGTTCATATTAGGCCCCAAAACCATAATAAAACGAGCGTCAAGTTAGTTTCCCAGGTGTTCAGCAACTCAGTCGCAAGTGCAATATTCGCTATTCACAGCTCCTTACTTTTGAATACTTCACCGTTTCCTTCATTCTTCAATACAGCAGTTGTTTTCCTTTTCTTTCATAAATTATTAAACATATTTAATAGTCTTGTTTTTGGAGCAATTGGAAACTTCAAGCGCCCTTTCACCACAATAAATAGAATTCCTTGAGAAAACTGAACGATTTCTTAATTCTACATGATAAATACGGTCGTGACACCACGAATACCTTTAGCTTCATTAAAGGCTGGCTCCTTCATATTAATAGTTTACGAAATTTGCGGCGATCCTGATCAGGCAAGGGATTCAAACATAAACATAAAGGCAATTGCGAAATGTTGCCTGATGATTTGGAGGAATCAATTTCGACCAGCACTCTTCAGGAAGCCTGTAGTGACGATTTGGTCAGGGACACCTGCTGGCAAACATTTCAAGGTCTACCTAGACATACGTTAAGGTCTTTTCAGAATGTTTATATTGGTATATCTGTTGATATAGATGAAAGCAGTTTTCTTCATCGTAGTGCCTTCGCATATTTTTGTGGTTATTTATATTTTAAATATTTTAAAATGCATAGTGGCTTAATGCCTTTGCCCAGATTTGATGGTGGTGCTAGTGAAAATGACTTCCTCTTTACAATCGAAAAACAGTTCAGCAACTGCGAACTCCGTGGAACCGCCTTCTGAATTTATTGACTTTATTTCAAGTATCGAAAAAATTTATTCGGATAATTTCGATTCCACTTACCATAGAGTTGGTTGTTCCCAAATACAATTCGAGAAAATGGTGGACGTAGCGCCTAATTTTTTTGCGAAAACTGGAAAACCAGACGTCATTATTACGAAATATTTACGAATAAAATGAAGAAAATAAAACTTACTGCAGGCCATTTTTTTGTAAAAAAGAGAAATGACATGGCATCACGGTTGCTTTGTTGAGTATCACATAAATTTTTATGATGTTTTACAAAATTCCATAAAAGTATCAAAAACATATCAATATCAATAACATACTACAAAAAGCAATTTTTAGCATATATTTTCTTTTATTTATCTAGTTTTTATATAGTTTCTATATCAGCTAGTACTTTTTTTTAGTACCAGTGAGTAAGACTATGCGATGAATCGGCTCTGAATTGAATGATCCCAATCAGGTGTGAACAGCTGTGAATCGAACAGCTGATTGATAACCTACTTGTTATAATGATCATAACTTTTGCCTTTGTTTCTCGCACTGCCTTCATTTGTTATCTGATAACTTTGGCTCCACCTACTTTAAACCTGCTGTAGTAAGTTGGAAATTTGACCAGGCAATACATTTTTCAAGTACTTGCGATCAATCTAACAAAATCATATATTCTGGTATGAATAACATTCGCAGGACCTAACAAAAAGTCCTAGTGGGAAAATTTTTACGCCAATCAACATTCATTACTTTTTCAATTACTTTTGCAAGTTGTTTGAGGAATAGGAAATTGGAAACTACTTTTGGTATGACTTGTAATGCAATTGAAAAATGTTCATTACAATTTGAATTATTTTTCAAAGTATTAGAGAAGAAATTTAATTTTATTTTTCAGGTACAAAAAAAAATTCTATGTACTCGAGCCTCAAAACGAGCGGAAATTACTTTTGGTGGTAAAATTTTTAAGGAATTGAAATGTAATCATATAATGTGAGGCAAAGGAATTGATTCCTAAAGTAATGATTACTTCCTTTCCAGAGCAGTCAAACTTTAAACATTGTGTTCTGATTTCACGTTTTTACTTTGGAAATTGACCAAAAACGCAAATGTGTACGCAGAAAATAGAAAAACACAAACCCTGAATGGCAATTGTATGGTCTAACAAGTAAGGAAAGGGCTGTCTTCGACTGCGCCGAAGACTTTATATCTCATGAATACGCATCATGGGTTTAATTGCCCGATCTTTACTCACAATTAGTAAAAACTCTGCAACACTGTTAATTTAAAGATACATAGCCCAAACCCCATTTATTGGAACAATCGATTGTATGGGAGATATATGTTATGGAAGTCCGATCTGGCTGATTTTCACTACACACATTACATATCTAAAAAGTACCAAACCTGCAAAAACTTTACGTTCCTTTTTAGTTGTAAAATTTACAGCCCAAAACCCATTCATCGAAACTATCGATTGTATGGGAGCTATGCGTTGTATTGGTCCGATCTTGCAGGTTCCGACAAATGATTAATGATTTACAAAATGGCGGCCTCATACCAAATTTCATCCATATATCTCTAAAACTGAGGGACTAGTTTACGTTAAAACAGACAGGCGGACGGTGGGTTTATCTCTTCTTCTCATACTTACAAACATCGGACCAAAGTTATAAAAATAATTTCATGTTCATGAAAGGTATAAAAATAGCTGTCAAAATGTGTTTTTATTAAGTTACTTTGCAAAAGGTAACCCGGCCACACTTCGCTGCGTCTCAGAACTTATAATCAACTGAGTACGATTTTAATCATTATATCTCCAAAACTAGCTGAGATATGGAACGTAATCACATCGCTTATTGCAGTATAGGCCAGTCGTTTTAGATTTTATCTGCAGAATAATTTTTGTATATAATATATAATGAAAATGTGAAAAACCGAGTATGCCAACAATTGATTTTTGACTTCTCAATCCCGCAGTTCCAACGCATCGCCATTAGAACTGCCATGGGATGTCTGCTTAACCATAAGCGGGCTCTAAACGACCTCTATACCGAGTCGGTAGACAGATCCCTCAGATCTCCGCCTGTGAATCCTGTAATTGACATCGAATCACCTGAGGAGCGTATTCTTGCGAGGGAGACTAGAGTCATGCTAGCACAACTTCGTTCTGGATATTGTAACAGGTTAAACTCTTACTTATCCAGACTGAACCCCACTATACCAAATACGTGCCTTGGATGTGGTATGTCCCTTCATGATACTAAAGATATCTTTTCCTGTTCAATTGAACCTACTCTTCTACCACCAATATCACTCTGGTCCACGCGTTGTTGAAACTGCGAGTTTGCTTGGACTCCCGTTAGAAGAGCTTGATGACGATTCTCAAAATGTGATCGTGCCCATTAGGCATGGCGAAGCACTGTTAATAACAACAACAACAACAGGCCATTCGCTGAGACGGTATCACATCCTCCGACGCAAGAAACAGCCTCGTTTTTGAGTAAACCTGCATACAAGGCTCATCGCGTAGAAGTGGAAACTCCGGCTTGGGTAGACAACATTTTGAAAGCGTTGAACAGAGTACAAAAGAAAAGTTTCTCCAGTAACCCCAGCAATTCAGGTGACCGAAAACGCAGAGCTGAAGGAGATGAGCAAATCTCCCAGCCAAGTCAATCGTTAAACTAGTCGGAGATTATGGGACAAACAAAATGTGGGTTGTCGAGGCAGCAAACCAATCAAGGACAAATATACTAGTAGGAAAAACAAAAAGAGATGGACGTATACCGGTAAGAGTACTTAATGAGTTCAAATCACCAATCAAACTTTCTTAAGGTGCTATTTTGGGGCAATGACAAGAGGTCGAGATAGCTATTTTTTGTGAACAGCTTCAGAAAAATGCTTCCACCAGCAAGATTGATCTTACAGATAATACAACGGCGTTTACGGAAGGGCTCGAAAAAGATCATCAGAATAAGGCAAAAGAACTTCTAGTAAAGTACTCGAGCATATTTGACAAGGATGGTTCCAAACCAGGTTGGACCAAAGTTGTGGAACATCACATTGATACTGGTGATGCAAGGCCAATCCGCCAAGCTCCTCGTAGTATTCCATTGGCCAAACGCCAAGTGGTAAACGAAATTATATAGGAAATGAGTGACAGGGGTGTGATTGAACCATCAGCTAGTCCATGGAGCTCACCGGTCAAACCGGTTTCTGCGTTCCACCATCCTCAATGCAAAACTAACTGTTTCTAATTGGCGTTAACTGACATAAAGAAGAAATGACTGGCGACCTATGCTGGACGGCCAAAATCATTAAGGTTAAGCGCTGATGTGTACTGCTGTTGAAATGGAAACGGGGAGAGTTGCAAAATCTTTTAGCAATTTGTGTAAGTTATGAACTGACGTTTTGTCCCACTCTGAAGTGCGTGAAGTGCAGTTTTTGGCGGAAGGTTATGTCGCTTTAAGAACCTTCTCCATAAATTGGTTCCAGCCACAATATTTATTCTTTGAAAAAGTGGTTTATAAGATTCAGCAAGCTTAAATAAACTTGTGGCATTTTCTTTACTGTGATTTGCTGCAAAATCGAAGCGACACCTCTGAAGACCGTTTTATGTTGAGTTAATCGAATATCTATTTCCATTGTTAGATGATAAATGCTTGCAGTTTTGAGTTAATTTGTGTCGGTTCTTTTTGATTTCAATATCTATGTCGTTTGCATTTTTTTACAAGTACTAAACAATTTTTCAAAATAATGTTCGTCGGAACGAATACATCGTTACTCCGCCACTAAGTCTTTTGCGAAATCCACTACAAGCTCTAAATCAATCTTTATTTCTTGGAGTTTATTACACAAAGGCAGAACGTACCTTTTGAGTAAAGGGTTTTTAGTGTTGTTTTAACAAAAATGCTAAAAAATTCGTTTATTATTTAAACAAAAATTGTTTTCAATGTTGATCTATGATTTTTATTGTACTAAGCAATAAAGAGGGTTCGAACGGTTCATGGAGTTAAATTTACTATCAATCAAGTGCTTGGCAACGTCCAGGCAGAGGTGAATCTGCTTAATGGATGTGAATTGGAGACGGTATTAAATATTTTATTTTTTCAAACCCGCTTGAAGAAGCAACAAAAGATTTAAGTTCTAATTAAATTGTTATTTCTAGTAGAGATAGTTCGGCTTTGCAAACATCATGAGCTTGAACAGGAATATGCAATTTCTTGCTCTTATGTAGTTCAAGATGCCAAACCTCGCTAGGCCATATGCAAGTTACACTTTTACAAATTTATTTTAGTAAAAAAAAAAAATACTTTGGACGTTAGTGCAGCTTTAATGATCAAACAAATGACGAATGATAATTTTAATATGTTTACAATGATTTTGATACAAAATTTGGTGTATGCGTTCTGTCAGGTCACGTTGCACCTACATGTGCTGGAAAAGTTGTTCTTTCGCGTTCCCGCGACGTCCTCATATTTTGGTTGCTTGTGTAGTGTCGTTTAGTCGAGGAGTAGTTTTAATTAAGTCAATATTATATTTACAAATGCCTTTGCAGCAGGCTTTGTGAAATATTTTTTTGCAGAAACCCTGACATGCCACTAATTCGGTGTCACTAGATCTTGAAAACTGCTTGTCACATTTACCACAAAAAGTATCCATTATAAAACAAGAATAAAAACAAATTAGAAGTATGCAATAACGAGAGCAGTTAACAAACACGTCTGCACGCAACGACATATATACAGTGAGTGAGATATCCGTTTGTATGGCTTCATGCTCATGTGCAAACGTTGTGTTAACTACCCTCCTCTTAAAAATTCACTTCCTTGGACATCAAAAGTATGGTAGGTCGTTAAACTTAATGTAGGTTTATTTATTTGACTGGCCGTGATGGGTGCAGTGATTGTCGTTGGAGCTGTTTGTTTTTTTCTACGTATTCCACTGTAATTGAACTTCGTAAACGCAGGATTATTGATATCACCACCGAGGCAATGCATGTGGGTATGCTAGGATTTGTTAAGAGGTGCGCTAAGGAGTTTGATGATCCGTACAAAGGCCCTAAACATATCGTTAGTCCGTCCTATACTTGAGTATTGCTCGTGTGTTTGGTGCCCAGTATATCAAAATCATATAAAACGAATTGAGTATATACAAAAGCAATTCTTCATTTTTGCCCTACGCGGACTCAATTGGAACCCAAATATCCACCCCCTTATGGGAATCGGCTTCCTCTTATTAGTTTACCTACTCTGGAAAAGCTGAGAAATTTACTAGGGGTAATGTTCCTCCATAAACTGATTATAGGCGAGATTGACTCTTCTGTACTACTCGGCAAATTGAATTTTTTCGTTCCAGCTAGAAAGTTCAAAAACTACGTGCCTTTTCATTTACCTCTTTGTGCATTTGGTGTTCGCACTACAACGACTTGTATTGCTGTATAAGCTTTCAATGTACATTTGCCACTTTACGTAATGACATACTTGCATATCTAGCCTGAAATTACTTCTTTCTGACTTTGCTGTATATCGCATTTCTTATATAAGGGAGAATTAGAAACAGTGCCGTCTTTATCATAAGGGCACATGGGGCCAGTGCCCAGGGCCCCATCCTTAGGGGGCCTGGAAGGACCGACAAATTCTCTCACATTTATTCTGTAAACATTTTTGGCAGGCACAATACAAAAAAAAGGTACAGCTGAAAATTATTCAATCGAAGTTATTCCTAAGGCTATGTACTTTTTATGTTTACACGAAAAATTATAACGGCTTTCTTTGAATTGAATTACCAAAAAAATTTAAAAGTTTCCAAATAATTAATTTGCCGGTACAACGAATGTAGTTACCACACTAGAATTAGGGCGTTAAAAAAAACGTTCGGCAGAATACCAAGAAATTGATATTCGATTTCGTTTTCTTAGTCAGTTAGCAAAAAAATTCAAAAAATATTGCAGAATTTTATCATAAAGATGTTAATGAATATGAACTCCAAATAGAATGTTTTCATTTAAGCCAAAATAACGCAAAGGGTTAAAATATCTCAGCTTCACGTAACCTAATAAATTCAGATAAATTAGAAGAAAATTTTCCAAAGTTGCTAAAGATGTTCCTTTCCCTAGTGGTTACCAATTGTAGGGGAGAGCGTTAAGTTTCGCAGCTTAAGAGAATAAATAAAAAGATGATACAAAAAGCATCTATTTCTATTTTTTAGTGCTACCTACATAAAAGCAATTCCAGTTGTGATTATTTTAGTTTAAGGAACATATGTATATGTTTTACAGCCTACTTCACATTCTAAAGATTCGAATTCACGCAAATTAGTAGGGACGAGCAACACATTAGCACAGTTGGCACGATGCTATTCTGATAAAACTTATTAGTGGATATCTTCTGTAATATGGAGTGCTATACGAGGTGTGTTCAAAAAGTATCGCGAATTTTGTGTTTTTTCAAAAATTATTTATTTATTCATGAATATCTATTTTGTCCCCTCCAAAGTAGTCCCCATGAGATATTATACACTTGTGCCAACGGTTTTTCCAATCTTCGAAGCACTTCAAAAAATCATTTTTTTGTATCTTGTTCAGCTCCTCCTTCGATGCCGTCTTTATCTCGTCAAGAGAAGCGTAACGTCGTCCTTTCATGGGCCTTTTCAGTTTAGGGAACAAGAAAAAGTCACAGGGGGCCAGATCTGGGGAATACGGTGGCTGCGGCATCATTAGTGTGTTGTTTTTGGCCAAAAAGTCGCGCACAAGCAACGATGCGTGAGCAGGGGCGTTATCGTGGTTCAAAAGCCAATTTTTGTTCTTCCACAAATCCGGGCGTTTCTGGCGGATTGCTTCGCGCAAATTGCGCATAACTTGCAGGTAATATCCCTTATTGACCGTTCTTCCCTGTGGCAAGAACTCATGATGCACCACGCCCCTGCAATCGAAGAAAACTGTCAGCAAAACTTTCACATTCGACCGAACTTGGCGCGCTTTTTTCGGTCTTTGTTCGTGCGGCAGCTTCCATTGAGATGATTGAGCTTTGGTTTCCACGTCATAACCATAAACCCACGATTCGTCACCAGTTATGACCCTCTGGAGCAAATTTGGGTCGTCGCGGACAGAGTTTAACATCTCATTAGCAATGTTCATGCGATGCTGTTTTTGGTCACAATTGAGCAATTTTGGTACGAATTTCGCGGCGACCCGTCTCATGCCCAAATCATTGATAAAAATCGAATGGCACGAGCTAATCGATATGTTAAGGTCCTCAGCCACTTCTCTAACGGTGATTCGACGATTGGCCAATACCATTTTCTCCACTTCATTAATTTTTTCGTCTGTTGTTGAAGTGCTCGGGCGTCCGGCACGCTCTTCGTCGTTCACATCTTCTCGGCCTTCTGAGAACATTTTGTACCACCGATAAACGCTGCTTCGGTCCAAGGTAGCTTCTCCGTATGCCACAGTCAACATTCGGAATGCATCCGCGCACTTAATTTCGTTTTTCACACAAAATTTGATACAGGTTCTTTGATCCATTTTTTTGAATAGGTAAAAATCGAAGACGATCCAAAACACGTGCAAGCAAAGCAGCTGTCAACAATTAACTGAACATTCAAAATGGCCGAGCTTGTCGGCATAAGTGAGAGACATGAGTACCAACATAACGACACAAAAAGTTCGAAATTCGAATATACGTAACCAGCGAAAATTCAAAATTCGCGATACTTTTTGAACACACCTCGTATGTCAAGTTTGAAGTGTTAAGCTCACCAGGAAGTTACTCAAAACCCGATCGCAAAATTCCCCCCCTTTTTCTCAAATTAAATTTCTAGGTTACCAAGAAGTTAGTTAAAAATCCATCGCAAGATTCCTAATTTCAAGCGAATTTTCAAAATAGGTAGATCTGTGGGCCACCTAGGGCATTTTTTATTAAATACTGCAGTATCACCAGGTTCTCAACTACGCGACAAGATTCGAGTCTCTAGCTTAACGGAAAGCTACTCAAAAATCGATCGCAAGATTCCAAGGCCTTTTATTGTTGATCTATGTGCCAAGTTTCAAAGCACTAGCTTACCGGGAAGTTACTTAAAAACTAATCGCAAGATACCACATTTTAAATAAAACTTCCATATATCTACAAAGAAAGGGACTATATATAAAGGTACTCAAAATTAATTGCGAACAACCACAGTGTAACAGTAAGCAAAGTAGCCAAAAGAAAAAAGTAAACATGCTTATTTGACAATTCGCTTGAATGTATGAGTTAAAAATTTTCATCAAATGTCGGTTGCTTTAACCCTTATACATTTTATTTTGCTTTGTTTCTTTCATTTCATTTCATTTTCATTTCATTTATTATTCTATAACATTAGTACAATAAGAAAATATGAATTCTTTTTTAGTACAACAATAGGAGATAATAACACATACAAATGTCAAAAACACAGTACATGTGAGCTTAAAAGTAGTTAATTAAATACGATAGAAACATGGGCCCGGAGTCATAGTCAAAAATTTAAGTATGATTCCAGGTCAGTCAAAGCCTCTTTGAATTTAATTTAAATTTAGAAAAAGAAAAGATATTGACATTGTATTATATTAAAATACATGTGCGTTTTATATTCTGTACGTATTTATTCCTAATTGTTACAGGGATCGGAAATTTTCGCAGTAGGAGTTTTATTACTTCTAAAGATATCGGAAGCTAATAATTGAGCTTTGAATGCATATCATCTGCAATCTTCTAGTCCTTTAGACAGAAAATTACATACTACTATCAGTAGAATTCACCCAATTTATTGAGAAAGGGAAGATTAGAAGCTATATTACGGTAAATTCAAAAACAAATGCAGTATGTATGTGGCAATCTTTAGGTGTGTTCGGCGAGAAAGCTTGCAAGAATTCTATGGCCCTGCCGATTAGCACAAGGACTAAGTAAAGAAAGAATTGAGTCAATTGTGAAATGGGAGAACCACATAATATATATATATTTATTTCTTAAGCTCGCATACGAACCGTATGTGAAATAGTAACTGGAGCTTTTGGAACTTTTCGTTCAGTTGTTTTCAAATTGTTAATGAAAACAAATTACTAATAGTCCAATTACCCACAGACGTGTGTAACGTCGTACGTTGGAGGGAACTATGCCCGTGGCGCCAACGGAGAAATCAGCCATTTCTGTTGTTTACATTCAATACAATGTTGCCATTGATCAGCTTTCATGCATGCTAACGCAAAAGTGTACTTTTGAAATTAATATGAAATAATTATAGAAAGTCAATTTATTTAAAAGCAACAACTTAATATCGTAATTTCAGGTTATTTCAACATTATTACGAAAATTTAAAAGGTATTTTGAGGTATTTTTGTAAAGCAACTGCAAACGATCCATAACCAGCATACACACGTATGAATAGGCAACACTGTCATATGAGAGAGCAATCGGCTGACACGTTCCTACGGAAAAAATCAAAATTTCTTTGATTTCTACGGAACGTCCTACGTATACGGAAAAATTTAACGTCGGTGAGTGTTCGTTTACATGGCACTCTCATAAGACAGGTCGTGTGTAACGTACGTTTACGTATCCCGTACGTACGTACGTTTGAGGGAATCTTGTGCCCGTGGCGCCAACGGAGAAATCAGCCATTTCCGTTGCTTACATTCAATACAATGTTGCCATTGATCAGTTTTCATGCATGCTAACGCAAACGTGTACTTTTGAAACAATTATTTTTCATTTTATGAGTGTCCGAAATTAATATTAAATAGTTATAGCCAGTCAATTTATTTAAAAGCAACAACTTAATATCGTAATTTCAGGTTATTTCAACATTATTACGAAAATTTAAAAGATATTTTGAGGTATTTTTGTAAAGCAACTGCAAATGATCCATAACCAGCATACACACGTATGAATAGGCAACACTGTCATATGAGCGAGCAATCAGCTGACACGTTCTTACGGAAAACATCAAAATTTCTTTGATTTCTACGCTACGTACTACGTATACGGAAAAATTTTACGTCGGTGAGTGTTCGTTTACATGGCACTCTCATAAGACAGGTCGTGTCAGCTGACACGTACTACGTACGTGCGTCGGTGGGTAATTGGACTATAAGAGGCGTCAGTTCGCTCTTTTGAAAATCGGCAGAATTTTTACTGGTATGTTCGATTTTCAGCGATTCCTCTTTGCGCCTTGTCCTTAATATTTCCAAATTATTTGAGTTAAAGTTTGCACTTTATGAGTGGGAATTGAGTGAACCCAAAAAGTAAACAAACGGAATGAGTTGAATAAGCGACTCATTTTAATGCGATGGCCGTGGATTTGGACGTTCGTTTGCCAAAAAATGCAAATATTTTACAGGAATATATTTTTGATGCAAAAATTTCATTAAATGCTGAAAAATACTTTGTGCTATTATTTCGAGATTTCCGATCTCAAATCTATGTATGTATATGACTAACGCCCTTGACTAAAACATTTTTCCTTTCTATTATTTCTATTTCCAATAGGTATTTTAGGACTTCAGCCTTTGGTTCAATCATTTTAATGATTTTTTTAAATAGTATATTTTAAATTTGAAGTCTTAGATACATTTTTTAGAAGGTAGGTATGCAATTGCTTTCAATTTATAATAAATTGGTTAAAGGTAAAATAAAACTTAAAATAACTTTTATCGTTATCAGATTATCTGATCTAAAATTTTAATTTTATCCCAAAACGCAAACGAAGCTGATTTTGCTCATTGAATATGTTTTAAAAAAATTATTTAATGGTTCCTAATAAACAATACCATTTCTTCTTATAAAAATTTCTACAAAGAAATAGTAAAAACTCATAATTTTCGAGCGTTTTGGAATTCACCCTAAAACATGAAATTTATAGCATTCCATTTTAAATAAATATATGTTATAGTAAACCTGAAAATAAATATAAAAAGTAGGTAAGGACAATTAAAACTGCATAAAAATGTAGATATGGATATAAATATCATTGCAGGAAAGAATTAATACGGGAGGAATGCATTATGCTGTTGGCAAATCACATGTTTATATATCCATACAATTCACCAAAAAGTGTGGATGCGTAAAGCTGCCGCACACACACAAATTTGTGTACATACATAACAAACGTATGCGCACAATCGCACATACCTACACATGTCCTCAAATCACCCCTCTAATGAATGTGCTCTCCACCAGCTACCATGCTACAAAAACCAATTCCTACGCACAGTCGCAGCAGAGAAATCTGTGCTAAAAATCTGTCGTCATAAATACAACAATAACAACTTCATTCATAATCAAATAATATTTCGTAATGAAGTTGATATGAATGTAAAATAAAAGCGTAGTCAACCGACTAGCTATAGTCTTGCCAAGTTACACACCATAATACATGATAATGGTACGGATATTGTGTTTTTACAAGTAATTTATTTAGTCCCCCTTTTCTTGCATTTTGCTAGAAGCTTCAACGGCAACATTGCTCTTTACTGTCGCACATGCGTATGTATTTATGTGTGAATATTCAAATCACACATTCATATTCCCGTATCATCCACGAAAAATTGTGCATGCGTAAAGCTACCGCGCACGCACATATTTGCGTACATTCATATGTCCAAAAAAACCAACAAACGTATGCGGACAATCCCACATAAATACCTTCACATGTCCTCATATCACCCCTCTAATGCATGTGCTGTTCACCAGCTACCATGATACAAAAACAAAACCATTCCTACGCACAGTCGCAGCAGAAAAATCTGCCCTAAAAATCGGTCGTCATAAATGCAACACCATTTTTAACGCGTTTCCCTATTCACTAACTTTTAACCACACAAAAAGTGTTAGCTAACCCTGTCGCGAATTATTTTCGGGGTGTTAACAATAGCGTGAGTATATTTGCAAGTGTTTTAGCGTTTGGAAAAAGTAAAAACATTGGTTTTAAGATTTTTGCATGTAATATAGTACAAAATACGGCGAAAAGAGAAGTATTGCCATTTTTATCACTATCAAGAGTCAGCTGTTTAGCGGCGTTAAAGGAGAGTTACAGAATGGCAAGAACAAACGCCGAAATTTTCGATAAGCTTAACGCTCGGCGAGTGGTTAAAAGTTACAGAATCGGGCTAGAGATATATATATGCAATATGTTGATATTATTACTATATATTCCAATATATTTTACAAAAATTGAAACAAAAAAATGCAGATTGACCAGCAATTGGTATAAATCTATACTAAAACACGAAACAGTTATTATTCAAAAGTTTCTATATATTTTTCATATATTTCATACAAAATTGGCATTTTTATTTTAAACGTGTCAAAGTGTACGCAGTATATGTCGTTTGTTAAATTTTTGAGTTTTGTGATGAGAGCCCTTTAAAAAGTAGATCGCAGTAGCAGAGCCACTGATTTGCTCGACAATGTTGTATTAATTATCAATTTTACTCTTTGCGGCACCAGCTTCCTTTGTGACTGCCTTTTGCAAATTTTGATATTTTCGAGACTTCTATGCTATTGACATTTCTGAAATGTCAAATAAAAGCGTAGTCAACCGACTAGCTATAGTCTTGCCAAGTTACACAACATAATACATAAAAATAGTAAGGATTTTGCGTTTTCACTAGTAATTTATTTAGTCCCCCTTTTCTTGCATTTTACTAGAAGCTGCAACGGCAACATTGTTCTTCACTGTCGCACATGCATATGCATTTATGTGTGAATGTGCATATTGCATGGATGAAGGTGTAATGTGGAATTTTTGCATTTTTGCTATGTCTATGAAAATTCAGAACATTCAACTGAGTTTTCGCGAAATTTATATGTTTGTACATATATCCTTCATCCATTCAACGATGCCAGCAGCCTTGGACATACACAAATATCTCCATACATATATTAGATCGCATAATACGTATTGACGTTTGTACGTACAAAATTATGTGATAATAAACATTTTCTTATCAAATCTGATTATGAATGATTTTTTTTTTGGATAAAATTATTATATTAGTGTTATTATAAAAAATAATAGGTTATGGCTAGGTATTTTTAAATGAAATTCGGGAAAAATATATAGAATTAGGTGAGCATTTTTTCAAAAAAATAGGTATGACCAAGTAGATTACCTAACTTAAACAAAAATCAACAATTGCCATTAGAAGTAGGTATGACTTTTTTGAAAACTATGAACTTGTGAATTTTTTTTTGGAAATTTAATCCAAAAAATAAAAAATATATATAAGTTGTAAATTAAATAAATGAAAATTTATATTAATATTATTGAAATAGTCTGTATATTTCAGCTATTTCATATCTATTTCTACTTTGCATATTAAGGTTTTGTATAGCAGAACACTTTGCAATCAAACATTTCATACTTGTAAACATGCCTTACATATCTTGAAGCATGCTTTTCATATCCAGTTGAAAATTTTATTTTCAATCTAAAATGTGTTTTATAGTTAAAAGAACATATCAAATATTAACAAAAAAAAGGAAACAAAAAATTTTTGTTCCTTGTGATGGGACTTGAACCTGGGTCTGGTAAGCCAAACCACCATATCAAATGGAAGCTTGCATGCATATTTTATGGAAATAAAAATAAAAATATTTTCAAATATCTATTGGAAAACATTTTCAATTAATAAAATGAAAATATTCCAATATTGTGATATTTGTCATATTTAATATTTTATTTTCATTTAGTTGATCAATTTGCACAATCATAATTGGCAAATATCCTAACTTCACTAAAACGCAATGTCCAGAAAGACTCAACTTCATCAAAAACTCAATGAAGTAAGCTACTCATAATAAAAATTTGCTACTCATTCGATCAGCTGATATTTGGCAAAGTCACTCTAAATAAATTAAGAAAATGCACAAAAGGGATGCTAGATAGCGGCGAGCAAGTGTAGCGAGTAGCTCTGCTCGAACATACCTGTTGGTGCCTCTTATTCATACATGCACTTTGGTTTCAAGCATTCCCTTTTGTGCATTTTCTTAATTTATTCAAAGTGACTTTGCCAAATATCAGCTGATTGAATGAGTAGCAAATTTTTATGAGTAGCTTACTTCGTTGAGTTTTTGATGAAATTGAGTCTTTCTGGACATTGCGTTTTAGTGAAGTTAGGATATTTGCCAATTATGATTGTGCCAATTGATCAACTAAATGAAAATAAAATATTAAATGTGACAAATATCACAATATTGGAATATTTTCATTTTACTAATTGAAAATGTTTTCCAATAGATATTTGAAAATATTTTTATTTTTATTTCCATAAAATATGCATGCAAGCTTCTATTTGATATGGTGGTCAGACCCATTCAAGTCCCATCGCAGGGAAGAAAACATTTTTTTTTCTTTTTTTATTCATATTTGATATTTTTTAAAATAGAAAACGCGGTTTAGTTTGAAAATAAAACAAAAGAAATTTTTCAACTGGATATGAAAAGCATGCTTCAAGACATGCTTACAAGTATGAAATATTTGATTGCAAGGTGTTCTGCTATACAAAACCCTAATATGCAAAGTAGAAATAGATATCAAATAGCTGAAATATAGAGACTATTTCAATAATATTATTATAACTTTTCATTTATTTAATTAAAAACTTCTATATTTTTTTACCGAATTTGAATTAAAATTTCAAAAAAAAAAAATCACAAGTCCATAGTTTCATATTCCATGGCAATTGTTGACTTTTATTTAAATTAAATAATCTATTTTTTCATACCTATTTTTTTTTAAATAATTCATATCTAATTCTATATATTTTTTCGGATTTTATTTAAAAATACCTAGCCATAACCATATATTTATTACTTCTATATTGGCAGTAAGAGCTAATACCGTTCGAAAATATTACAGTACAGATATATTATTTTTGAGCGAGGCAGGAATATATTTTTATTTACAAAAATATTTCAAAAAGTCATGAGCGTTTCAAAAAAAAATAAAAAATCACTACAGCGGTCATTGAAAGCGATATATACACAAGAAATAAACTATGTCTAGGGAGTCTTTTATATTGTATCAATTCTGTAGGCTGTTTCGCGTGTTCCAGCAGAAGAAGAACAAATACAATATTAGACAAGTGAGTTAACATCACAATGCTTTTAAAACCAAATAAAATAAATAGGAATTAGTTTTCCGAAGCACGCTCTTTTAACTTAAGAGTTTGTGAGTATTCTTTGGCTCAGAAAATGTATAACTACACAAATATGTAATTGAGGTTAGTTGCCAACGCTATTGAAACATACCTTTTTTTTGATAAACAACCTCGGTTATTATAAGAGAGAAAAATGTAACATGTTATCTATTCCAAAATCGGTTATGCAGTGAGATAGGAGCGGATATTCCAACACACAAGAATATATCCTTTAAAGTTATAGCTAAACTCATAATTAAGGCCAAAAACGATTTATACAAGGTGGCGCAAAAGTAAGCTTCCGATGTTCAGCATATCGGTTGTGGCACGTGCAGTGTGTGCTGTTGCACCGTCTTGTTGGAACCACATGTTTTCCAATCCCAATTCATCAAGTTGCGGCAAAAAGAACTCGTTGATCATTGCTCTGTAGCGCTCACCATTCACAGTAACCGTTTGGCCCCGACCGATTATTGGTCAAATAAATAGTCAGCAATATTCCGCGTTCTGGAGCAGTGTAGCGTAACATTGTTTATTAACGTATATTTCGCATGTGTTTACTACACAAATGTCAAAACAGAACTGACTTTAGGGGCCAATCGCAAAATTTATAGCATTTTCTGATAGGAGGATTACTTTTGCGCCACCTTGTACTTTATTATACTTTTGACAACAAGCATTATTACTTTTTCCAACAGATATATTATTTTTTCCTTTTTACAATGTCTTAAATATTGTTTAAACTTGGGCCCCTATCAAGGGAATCCGCTGCTGGATTGCTTTGAATATTTTGAAAATTTGTTCGTTTATAAATATACACATACACAATACATTCACAAAAACGGTACTAGCGTGCCTCAAAATGATTTCGTATTTTTAACACATTGGGAAGATACATTACTGCCAATATAGAAGTTTTACATATATGGCCATAACAAACATTTAAAATTCGCGAAAACTCATTTGAATGTGCTGAGTTCTCAAAGCCATAGCGAAAATACAAACATTCCACATAATACCGTCATCCATGCAATATGAACATTCACACATAAATTCATATGCATTTGCGACAGTAAAGAACAATGTTGCCGTTGCAGCTTCTAGCAAAATGCAAGAAAAGGGGGACTAAATAAATTACTTGTAAAAACACAATATCCGTACCATTTTCATGTATTATGGTGTGTAACTTGGCAAGACTATAGCTAGTCGGTTGACTACGCTTTTATTTTACATTGATATCATCTTCATTATGAAATATTATTTGATTATGAATGAAATTGTTATTGTTGTATTTATGACGACAGATTCTTAGGACAGATTTCTCTGCTGCGACTGTGCGTAGGAATTGGTTTTTGTTTCTGTAGCATGGTAGCTGGTGGAGAGCACATTCATTAGAGGGGTGATTTAAGGACATGTGTAGGTATGTGCGATTGTGCGCATACGTTTGTTATGTACAAGGTGGCGCAAAAGTAATCCTCCTATCAGAAAATGCTATAAATTTTGCGATTGGCCCCTAAAGTCAGTACTGTTTTGACATTTGTGTAGTAAACACATGCGAAATACACGTTAATAAACAATGTTACGCTACACTGCTCCAGAACGCGGAATATTGCTGACTATTTATTTGACCAATAATCGGTCGGGGCCAAACGGTTACTGTGAATGGTGAGCGCTACAGAGCAATGATCAGCGAGTTCTTTTTGCCGCAACTTGATGAATTGGGATTGGAAAACATGTGGTTCCAACAAGACGGTGCAACAGCACACACTGCACGTGCCACAACCGATATGCTGAACATCGGAAGCTTACTTTTGCGCCACCTTGTACATACCTACCAAAGATAACTCTTCTGACTGTTTGACAAGGAGATTAATCTCATATGAAATTTTATCGTACCTTTTATGGTGCAACGGGCCACAATGGCTCATATAAAATGAAAGTAAATGTCCTCTTTTCAATCTTGAAGTCTCACATCGTAAAACATGTTGCTCTTCCGGAGTCCACGTATTCTCCATTCGTGTTTAATTTTTCTTCCTTCTCACGACTTAAACGTGTAACTGCATATGTCCTATGCTTCTTTCATAACACTAGAGCTAGGGTGCTCAATTCCACTAACGAAGAGGGCAATTTTATAGAATCTGGCTATCTCAAGACCTATGAGCTTAATCGTGCGCTTAACACTCTCATAAAGGCGGTACAACATGTGGAGTTATGGAATCAGTTGGTTGCAAAATACACTTTCGTTGCCAAAAAGCTGTAAGTTTTTAAACCTTTCACCTTTTCCAGGTGTTTAAGGTCTACTGAGAGTAGGAGGAAGAATCATTAATGCGCAAGTAGCATTAGACAAAAAACATCCAATATTGTTGACAAAAACAAACTTACTATCTTATCTTTGCTTACTTCTACTGATGCTCATCACAAAACTTTGCTCGGTGGAGTACAGCTGATGTCGTCGTATGTAATGCGCCGCTATTGGCTCGCTCTGTGCTTGGTAAATGCGTTTTGTGTTTCAAATATACAGCTCAAGAACACCAACAACAAATGGCAAGCCTACCTGCTGTTCGACCCACAAAAGCATTCCTCCACATCGGACTAGACATGTAGGCCCTATAGCTATTAAAAAATCAACAGCGCGCAATAACGTCGAAAGGTTATATCTGCCTGTTCATTTGCATGAGCACTAAGACGATTCATTTGGAAGCAGTTACTAATCAAACAACAGGAAACTTTATCGCCGCCTTTCGTCGATTTGTGAGTACAAGAGGTCGATGTACCGACCTTTATTCCGATTGTGGAACCACTTTTGTGAGAGCCGACAAATAATTGCCTAAAAAGGCAAAAGTCTGAGGTCGCTGAGCACCTAGCAGCAGCCCTACCAAACGCAGGAACAACCTGGCACTTCATACCACCAGCGTCTTCCACTTCGGAGGTTTATGGGAAACAGGTGTGAAATGGACCAAACAGCACTTTCGCCGCGTACTCAAAGATCGTATACTCACTTACGAAGAGCTAAGCACGCTATTTACACAAGTTGACAATTGTCTAAACGCAAGACCATTGTACAAGTTAACTACTCAACCTGATGAGTCTTAAGTACTAACACCTGCACATTTTCTGGTGGGTGAGCCAACTACTTGCGTTTCCGCAGAGAATTTGCTGGACAGCAACTCGCTGGAAACTTGTGGAGCGGCTTAAACAGCACTTCTGGTAGCGATGGAATGATGAATATTTACACACCCTTCAGAAAGGTACTAAGTGGTCACATCCAAAGAAGAATCATTCTGTTGGAGATATGGTGTTGTTAATTCATGAACGTAGCGTTTCAGGCCGCTGGCGATTAGCCAGAATACATCAACTTCACCCTGGAACTGATGGTTTCTTCTCTGCAACGGGAAGTTATTGAAACGACCTATTCCAAAATTTGTATCTTGCCCATCTAGGAATCCAACCCTGACCACCACGATGCCAGCGACCGCGACACAGGAGAAAGTTAAAAATATTCGTTCTTAGAAGGGGATAATGTTCAGTACGAACTAATCAGCATTTTATTTTACTTGAATTTAATCACGCATAATTGTATTTAAGATAAGTTATCATTAAATTATTGTGAACTATCATTTTTGTTTCTCTTGACATTTGACACCACTTTTTCGTATCGCCTGATTTGTACAAAACGAAGAAATGAAATAAAGTATACATTCGTCAGAATTATTTCCACAAGTTACGAAGTACAACACAAAATACAACAATCAATCAACACTCAGCTAGAAAATTCAAGTGTTTTAAAATACGTCTGATTTTTTAGAATAGTTTTCCTGTGGACATCAGCGAATAATAAGTATTGCTTATGCCATGCATGAATAAAATTTAGAGCAAATTAATTTTAGAAAATTATTTTTTTTCTATACCTGTATTTAGTCGAAGTTATAGATATGTCATGAAAATGTCATCGAACTTGATCTTAGGCTTTTTGAGAAATCGAAATTTGTAGAAGGGGTTTTCATCAAATTCAATAGCTTATAAGTCAATTAACAAATAAGAAAATTAATATTAGGCAATAATATTAATAATTGCTTCAGAAAGCTTGACTTACTAGTTTGACCTAATCTCTTCTGTTGAAAATAGTTTGTCCGAAAGCTGGCAATAAATAGTTATTGCCAAAAAACCAAAAAATACCGAGTTCTCGTCAGAATATCCTTATGACCCTAGATAATTTATCTTTATTTAAAGGCGGTCTGGGAGACCGGGGAGTGTATTTGTGTCACAAGAAATCACCTGTGTGAAGAAAGGTTAAGAAGCTATCGTTTTCAATTACACCCGAATATGGATATAGTAAACTAATTTAGCAAGGCCTGTTTACAGTATCCAAGTTGGCCACTACATGGCCATTTTTTATTCGAAAGCTTGTTTTATTTCCCCAAAATTCATGATTTTAGATGTAAGCTCAATATATGTAGCGTAACATTGTTTATTAACGTGTATTTCGCATGTGTTTACTACACAAATGTCAAAACAGAACTAACTTTAGGGGCCAATCGCAAAATTTATAGCTGATAGGAGGATTACTTTTGCGCCACCTTGTATCATTGGAATAAATTTATACTTGAGAAAATACAGATGTATGTATATATGTGTTTATTGAAAGAATTCGCGAAAAGATGTTTTCTTCTTGCCTTCGGAAATTTACTTTTGACAGCCTTTTCGCCTAGTCTGGTCAATACTATTATTCCAGCTTAGTCAGTAGTGTTGGCTTCAGCCCATGCGATAGCTTTATCGAAGCTTTTAATAGCTTCAGTTTTCATAGGATTTCCGATCTGTGCTTCGCCTTGGCCGCCATCACCAGTATCCTCGGCATCATTATCTAAATCAGTTGTTCGTCACTATCGATTGTATTCCAAACAATTAAAATACATAAAAAAGTAAGAATGTCAAGAGGGTGAAAAATTACCTCCGCGATTACAAGTTGCAGCAGACCCTGTATCTCATGGACTTCTTTGTATTTTTCCTGCAATATCTTTTGACGAAGTAAGCGCAAAGAAGCATCATCTGTTCATCCTCGCTTTCAGTTGGTTCTGTAGCATTGAATCATTCTAATAAGGGCTTCCAACATTTCGCAATTACGCTTGCCTGCAGCTGATTCCAAGCAAGCATTAAAAATGATAAAGCATCTTTCAAAGTTAAAGTTTTTAAAACTTGTGTGTTGTCATTCTTTCCTTCCAGCTAATAGCAGCGGATGTTTTTTGTAGTACAGCTTAGTTAAACAAATCACATTTGGATCCATTAAATCATGAGTACTGATCCATCAGCATAGCTTTGGTTGGTAATAAATTTTGTAGCAAATACTTTTGAACCCAATAACAATTAAAAAGAAATAAATTCTCTGAAAACCTTTTAAGTGTTTAAAGTGCATTATTCATGTACCTGAAGGACGAAACAATGGCGAAACGATTCTCTGAAAATGTTTGCAGTCATCCATGCATTTTCAGAGTTCTGGAACTGGGATGTCACACGCCGTAAAATAGCGCGGGTTTTTTGGGCGACCAATTATTAACGGTTTAACTTCATGCTGCCCAGTTGCATTTGTACACTTAAGAAAAGTAATTCTGGCCTTTTCTGCTTTTCTCCCTGGAGCTGCTTTTTCGGTTTGGCTAACATGCGTTCTTTCAGGAAGCATTTTCCAAAACAAACCGGTCGCGTATGCATTGTTTAATTGCTCTACGCAAAGCTTCAACTCGTAAATAATATTTCTGAGTTTGTGCTTGAAAGGATCAGTTGCCTGGGTATCTGATGACAATTTCTAGCCGCACACTTTTAAAAATCGGATTTCAAAGCGAAAATTAAATCCAGATAACCTAAAAGTCAGTGTGCAACTTTATTCCCTTTTCCCTAAGCATTTCCCCAAAAATTGGCAGTTTTTTTTCTTTGAACTATAAAAAACTTGTATGACATCTCCGTCATGCCGGGATACTCGCCTTTTCTAAGAGTCTGTTTTTATTTTCTGATTCCAGAAATCGTTGCTTTAGCTACAACATAAATCGTTGGCAAGTATGAAACATCCTCGCCTTTTGCTTTAACCAAAGGAATTTGCTCGCGGGCATGATAACACTAAAATTATTAGCACACAAAAACGTTTAAAAACATATGAAACATATGAAACAATGCACATTCAGTCATAAGCGGTTTGCACCCGGCACGAAAACAAATAAAATCTAGGATGAAATAGCCGCAGCTTTTCCAGTTATAAATAAAAATTTAGCAATTTCGGGGAATACCCGATTTCGTTTATGGTTCATTTTGGTTTTTGTTTGTCAATTTATTCTTGCCGTTGCATTTAAAATTTTGTTCACTATTTTGAGGCTTTCGACTGTTCACTATTTAGAGTTATCCATGTAAAATTTCCGGTATTCAATATATCGAGATTTCACGTTAATTATGATGAGGCCCTGAACGCACGTTTGCATGTGTCGCAAAAACAGTGAAACGTTTTTAAATTTTTGCAAATCCAGCATATGTAGATACATACTATGTACATACTTGCACAGCAGTAAAAGAATTCAACACTGAAAAAAGTCTTCGAGTTGGTAATAGGAGCAATGCGGCACAGGGATCTGAAGCCGTGTATGTCATTTACACAACTGAACGGCTACTATCATTGGTATGCGATCAGCGTTGCCGTTATGACACAATTGTAAAATTTCTGATACACTTTTTTGTAAAATTCGTGTTTTGATACTTTTATACTTTTTTTATAATGGAATTCCCTATTTTGATATATTTTCAGTACTCATGTCGACTCATTGCGTAATTAACTGCCTTATTTTAGGGCACCTTGTCATCGTGACTACTGACAATTGTTATAGCCCATTCCATTTGTTCCTATAATTTGCAATAGTCATTGCAGCTGTCACCACCTTGTTTGCAGATGACAAGCAAGCTGATAATAGCTCCATAAGTCGTAGCTTTTTGTATGAGCTAAAACTTTCTTGTACGATAGTTACAACACTGCTTGTTTGTTGAAATTTGACAGCATATCCTAATTCGCTGATTTAAAGTTAAAGGTTCACACTAATGCACTTTTTTCGAAGGCCGCGGGAAAGCTGTATGTGATCTCTTCAGGATTCAACTTTCTAGGAAATCGAAATTTTTCATTGAATTTATTTCTGTTTTTTTTTTTAAACCATTTTTTTGATGTTGGGCAAAAAATTATGCATGCAAATTGCGTTTTTATTATTATAGTTTACGTTCATAATCAATTGAAAGGGGACGTGTACACGTATGAAGTGAAAAGAAAATTCCCTGCAAAAATGCGATTAGTCTAGGATGCCAGGGATGAGTCACAATGTCAGGGGGGGCGGGGGTCAAAAATTCTTGAAAAACAGTTCACGTTATTTATGGACGTCCTCTAAATTAAAATTCAAAGAAGATCGATTTGCCTCGTTGTCCGGACAGTAAAATTTGGTTTCCGGACGCCAGAAATTTGGATGAATTTTCCATCTTGAGTGAATAAAAATGTATGCCACATATTTGTAAAGCATTCCTTTACTTTTCAATACAATAAATACGTCTTAATCGTATTCACATCTCTCTGATTTGGACACTGGTCGTAAACCAACTGCTCGAAGATAGTTCGAGGGACCAGTCAAACTTACGGCAACGCAGATGATGCTTTGTTGTTGTTGTTGTAGCGGTAGATTAACCTGTCTCATTATCACCTCCCTTACCCAACATTGTTATCGAGCTCTTCTAACGGGAGTCCCAGAAACCTCGCGGCTTCGACAGGGTTGGACCATAGTGATATTGCTGCTAGAATAGTAGGCTCAGTTGAGCAGATGAACAGATGGTTAGTGTCATGGGGAGACACCCTGCATACCTGGCAAACATTTTGCATGTCAGGGTTCAGTCTGGATAGGTAAGTTTAACCTGTTACAGTATCCAAAACGAACTTGGGCCAGCATGACTCGTGTCTCCCTAGGCAGTTCTTGTTCCTCTTCTGCAACAGGTGGAGTAGTTTATCGACTCTGTGTGGATGAGTTTGAGGTCCTGTCGATGTACCTTTGGATCAAACGGCTAAAATATGTGATGCCGGATCTCATCATAGTGCTTACGGAGATGACTTGTTATTCTCTTGGGAGGCGGATTTTTGTCGAGCAGGTGCGTGTTCGGGTACTGCCTGGTCAACAACTCACTATGCTCTTTAACACCAAGCATTTTTGCCTCGGTATGAAGATGGTGTTCAGATGACATAAGGAGGCATCCCGGGGCAGTTCTCAGTGCAGTGTTTTGGCAAGCCTGAAACCTCCTCCAATGTGTGTATGCTAGCCCCGGCGCCCATATAGGCGTCGCGTAGCTCAGAACCGGCTGGCCAATTACCTTGTTCGTTGCCAGTAACGTTTCTTTGTCTTTTCCCCAAGTGCTGCCAGCAAGTGACTTGAGGATTTTGTTACGGCTTTGTACTTTGAACATGTTATCAAACGTGACCCCTAAGGGTTTGGGATGTGTGACAGTCGGAAGCTTAATGCCGTCGACGTCTAATTCCATATTCACCTGCGTTGCCCACGTCGTAAATAAGGTGGCCAAGGACTTGGTCGGTGATAATGTCAGATTTCGTCCAGCGTAAAACCCGGATGATGCTTTATTTGTCATGAGTGGTAGATATTTGCCAACAGTCAGCTATTTGAAGTTCCGGCCACTTCGGGAGGTCCATGCCTGAGTATTCAACGTTGGGTTAATCGCAAAATGCCGGTCTACAATGCGCGTGATGGGTTTAAATTTTAAACCAGAAATGTTTTAAAAATAAAAAAAAGAATCAATTAGTAGGAATCGAACCGATACGTCCCGCATCAGTGTTCAGTGCTCTACCCGCTGAACTACGGCGCGCCCATCGTTTTGTATACGTTTTTTTCCAGTTAAGTTTTAAATCTAAACCAAATGCTTTGGGGCAGCTTGGACGTAGGCTGTAACAATAATATAGTGTCATCTAAAACAAACTGTATGGGACGGTCCTGAAGGGTTGGCGTAAAGGTATTTATTTATTTAATTAAAGTCGACACAACATAATATGGTCGACTGCCAGTGAATATAAAATTGTACATGAGTAACTTAAAATTAATGAATTAAAGCTAGAATGTAAATTAAGAAAATAAGTAAAGAAATTTTTAAATATCAGTTTGGACAAGAAATTATTGCAGTATGTAAGGCAGCAAATGACAGGTCATTGATGCTCGCCAATTACGGAAAGGGTCACTTTTGGCAAAATTAAGGCGCCAAAATGACAACTGAAAAGGCACGTAGTGTCTAGACGTCCTAGCAGGAACAGCGAAGTTCAGTCGACTTACAAGGTAAGAAGAGTCAATCTCGCCGATAATCAGTTTATGGAGGAACATTACCCTAAGTAATACCCTACGATTTTCAATTTCAGATTAATAAGAAGAAGCCTACTTCTATAAGGTGGAAGATGAAGACTTGATTCCCAACTATAGCTGCGTGAAGCAAAAAATCAAAAATTGTGCTTTATGTGATTATTATATCCGGGACACCAAACACACGAGCAATATTCAAGTATAGGGCGGACCAACCATGTGTATAGGATCTTGGTGAGATAAGGATCTGTAAACTCTCTAGCCCATCGTTTAATGAAGCTAAGAACACCCATAGATTTATTAACAATAGAAGAAATGTGTGTATTAAAGCTTAGTTTTGGGTCAATAAGAACACTTAAATCACTAACATCTGATATATGCTCCATTGTGGTTCCATTTAGTACAGCGTGGCTGATGAATTTTGCTACATTAAGAAACTCAAATAATTTTTTTTTCAGTGTATGGAATTCATTTTTCTTTTATTCATGTTAAAGCTCATTAAATTTTATTAAATATAGCTTAATTAGTTTTAAAAATAATGGAATTTAAATGCCCCCCCTGCTCGTCGATGAATGTGCGGCATCTTACCAAAAAGTTGTTCATTACTGCTTGGAGAGTTGAGACAGGAATAGCCGCAATTGTTTCTCGAATGGATTGCCTTAGTACATTCAAATTTGTTGGTTTTGCTTTGAAGACTTCCTGTTTGCAATAACCCCACAAGAAAAAGTCAGGTGCAGTAAGGTCAGGCGACCTGGGTGGCCAACGGAATGTGGAGTTTCTGGATATCAGCTTATTAGGAAATTTTCGTCACAATTCTGTCATAATAGGTTGGGCTATATGAGGAGCTGCACCATCTTGCTGAAACCACACAGAGTTGAAAGAAATTCTCATTCGGCGTAATTCTGGATAGAAAAACTCTCTCAACATGCTCAAGTAACGGTCTCCAGTAACCGTAACGGTGTGACCGTTTTCTTCGAAGAAGTAGGGCCCGACAATGCAGCGTGAGGAAACTGCACACCACACTGTGACACGAAGTGGATGCAATTCCGTCTCATGGAGTATCTGTGGGTTGGAAGCACTCCATATTCGACAATTTTGTTTGTTTATGTTGCCGTTTAAATCGAAATGGGCCTCGTCAGACATGAAAAGACAGTTCAACATGTTTCCATCCTCTTCCACCATTTAAAGCATCTTCTGGCAAAATTCCAAGCGAATCGGCAAGTCTGCAGCATTCAGTTTGTTGGCCATTTGAATTTTATATGGGAATAAGTCCAAATCTTTGTGCATAATTGACTGTAATGACTGTCTGCTTACACCCATTTGAGCAGATAAGCTTCTTGTCGAAACACGTGGATTGTTTTGTATGGCAGCAGCTACAGCAGCGATTGTTTCCTCCGTTCGAACTGAAGGGTTTCGATGGTAAGGTCTTCTGTTGACTGTCCCATGCTCGGCAAAATTGTTTACAAGTCTTATTATGGTCCATCTGCTCGGAGGATTGCCGCCAAACGTGCGCCTATACTCTCTTTGAACCGAAACTACGGACTCCAGTGCGTGATAGCGGCAGACAATCCAAATTCTTGTTTCAGTGTCCCAGTTATCCATTTTTGTTAAATGTAAAAGTCAAAAAAAATTAACCAGATTCATTAAATAGAAAAAAAGTTATTTAATTTTTTTTTGGTAGCGGCTTTCATCAGCCACCCTGTATATAAGAAGTCAAAACGGGCATAACACGATGAAATGTCATATGCTTACATTTTGCGCAATTAAGAATTGGTAAATTTACTGAACCCCAGCGTTGAAATGAGTCCAAATCAGCCCGAAGAAGTTTCGAGTAGCGTGGATTGGAGGGCAAATAAGTGTAACAAAGTTTTACATCATCCGCGTACATTAGAGCTCGGGGACGAGATAGAGCCAGTGGTAACCAGGTTTTACGGTTTTGTTAATTCAAAACGAAAATCCACTGGATTTCCCTCTTCCCTTTCGTTTGGGGTAGGAATGTTTGTCTTGATCACGATGTTGCGGAATCGGACATTGAGAACTACAGGGGTATAGCTAAGCTTTCAGCTATTCCTAAAGCTTTTGAACAAATAATTTATTATTATTTATTAATTTATTATTATTATTTCCTTCACCTAGCCAACATGGTTTTCGGCATCGAAGATCTACCACTATCAACTTACTTGAGTTCACTTCTTTAGTAATGGCTAATAAGCAAACGGACGTGATATATACTGATTTCAGTAAAGCTTTTGACTCAGTCAATCATCAGCTTCTGATTCATAAACTTGATCTACTGGGTTTCCCAAAGAATTTATTAATATGGCTCACAAGCTACCTGGCCAACAGGACTCAAAAAGTTTTGTCCAAAACTGTAACTTCCACGTCAATTAATGTTACCTCCGGTGTACCCCAAGGTAGTCATTTTGGTCCATTGCTTTTCACCCTTTTTATAAATGGCTTACCACTGGATATGGTTGGTACTAATACACATTTACACCAATTGTACCAAAAACGCTAAACTGTGCTTATCCAAATTTAAACCGATCCTACCAGCTGTCCAACTACTGTGTCGTTGTTAATACTCGTATTTTTTTTCTGTAATGTAATATTTGTAAACCTTTAATGTCCACGAAATGGTATTATAACTTTGGGCCGCTATTTGTAAGTATGAGAAGAAGAAGAGATGGGCCCACCAAAAACTATACAGAAATGATCAGGGCGATGAGCTGAGTCGACTTAGCCATGTCCGTCTGTCTGTCTGTTTGAACGCAAACTAGTCCCTCATTTTTTGAGATATCTCGATGAAATTTGGTAAGGGGTCGTGATATATTATTCATTTGTCGGAACAAAAAAGATCGGACTAATGCAAAAGCATACCTCCCATACAATCAATCGTTCCGATAAACTGGTTTTGACGTATAAATCCTGCAATTAAACAGCTAGGAACTTAAAATTTTGCAGGTTTCATACATTTTATATACGTAATGTGACTAGTAAAAATCATCCAGCTCAGATCAACATAACATTTAGCTCCCATACAATCGATTGATCCTATAAACTGGTTTTGGCCTATAACTCTTGCAATTAAAAAGTTAGGAAAGTAATGTGAAAAAGCCAGATCGGACCTTTATACCAATAGCTCCCATACAATCGATTGTTCCGATAAATGGGGTTTGGGCTATAACTATTGCAATTTAATAGCGAGGAACACAAAGTTTGGCAGCTGAAGTACTTATCACATATGTAATGTGTATCGTATAGCCTCCATACAACACATTTTTCCTATAAACGAGGTTTGGGCTATGTATTGTGAAGCATGTACCATCCCTAACTCAATAACACTCCTACCACTAGTTAAACACAACAAGGATAACGATGGCTACGCTTATGCATGCAAGCATGTTAGCTATAAGCATCTCATCTAATATAGTAAGGTATCGGAATCGCGTCCATTCATAAAGCCACAATTTTAATAAACACCTCAACAAGACCATGTTTACATATGTATACCATTAAATCACAAGCTGGCAGGCAAGAGTCGGAGGATTGGAAACGCGTGTTGCTCGGAATCGCGGCCATTCCGATAACATCAACAACACAACATCTATATTCATACATACATGTAATGAGATTCAAACTCTTTGTCTCAACCTCCATTTTCGCAAATTCTGATGAGCCCTTCCTGGCTGACATGCCTCCTCCTGGGCACTACGCATCAGCTTCCTACTGAGCTTATTCTACAGTGTCCTTCCTGGCTCATGCGCCTCCTTCTGGGCATTATGCATCAGCTCCATACTGAGCTTGCATATAATAAACATACGTATAGTACACTTATTATAAGAAAGTTAAATTTGTATGATTTTTACTTCATATGTATATTTGTAATATTTATTTTTTCATTATAATTCGTAAGTTGTAACTAATTGATTGTACACTTCAGACATATACTTTGTTCTTTACAGTCACCATGCTGTCTTTATGTACATTTTCGAATTTAGTCTGTAAGAATTGTTCAATTTGTAGACTATTAAATCTTCTTAAGACTTCTGGGTGCGTAGGGTAGCACCATGCCGGACTATATAAGGCAGTGACCAGCAAGGCAAGATGATCAGTTTATTTTCAAGTGTTGTTCACTGAGCTACTGTGAAGTTACCAAACTCTTAAATTTTTATTGCGTTTACTACCAGTAAATAAAATTAGATATTAGTTTCGGTATGTGGGCGTGTGTTTATTTAACTTTATAGTGATCGAACCCAGGATTGATAATCATCGAATTCGTCACAATTGCTGTCAGAAGAGATATTGTTAAATAAATACCAGTGATTGCAAGGATAACAAGGACATGGCTAAGTTGAATGAATTAAAGATTCAGCAGCTAAAAACTGAGTTGGAACAAAGCGGACTAAACACCACAGGCAATAAATCCGAGCTCCAGTCACGATTACGGGAAGGTATGGAAGCGCAAGGAATCAACGTTGATGATTACGTTTTCCATCTTGTGGCGGTGTGGACACAAACGCGTTGATGGCTGTATTGATTCAGATGTCGTCAAATATTTCAACTCGGCTGGAAGAAGAGAATGTCGGCAAAATTGGAAGCTCAACAGGAGCGTATATCCATGCAGGTGGCACAAATGTCTTCGCAGTTGGAAGCACAGGAGGAGGGCGTTACTTCAAAACTAGAAGGGCAAGATGTCCAACAGCTAGCGCGAATACTCCAAAGGTAAAAACGCCATTCTTTCGCACTAATAATAATAATTCGCAAACGGATTACCCACCATATCCCGCCCCGGCGCGAGGGGCGCATCCGCATAACGCGTGACTTGTTCGTTCGAACCGAGTCGTTGAAATGCTTTGGTTTGTTAATCGTCGAGATCTAAAACTGATCAGCTACAGAGAAAAGTAAGTAACGTAGATATAAGATAGATTACACATTAAGAAATAATTAGTTAACAAAATAAAATTCTTCTTCTTTAAATGGTCATCTTACCGCCCGGGCGATTTTGACCGTCCAACATAGCTCGCCAGTCGTTTCTTCGTTGCGCCAACTGGCACCAATTGGAAACATCGCGCGATCGCAAATCGGTATCCACTTGGTCCTTCCAGCGGAGTGGTGGTCTCTCTCATCCTCTGCTTCCACCGGCGGGTGCCGATGATAATACCTTCTGAGCTGGAGCATCTTCGCTCATTCGCACTACGTGGCCTAGCCAGCGAAGCCGCTGTGTTTTAATTAGCTGAACTATATCGGCGTCTGCGTAAAGTTCATACAGCTCATCATTAAATCTTCTTCGGTACTCGCCGTCGCCAACGCGTAGAGGTCCACAAATCTTTCGAAGAACCTTTCTCTCGAATACTCCCAGAGCCGCCTCATCAGATGTTGTTAGTGTCCACGCTTCTGCACCATATAGCAGGACGGGTGCGATGAGTGACTTGTAGAGTGTTATTTTCATTCGTCGAGAGAGGACTTTACTTTTCAATTGCCTATTCAGTCCGAAGTAGCATTTGTTTGCAAGAGTAATTCTTCGTCGGATTAACATTATTGTTGGTGTTAATGCTGGTTCCCAGGTAAACGAAGTCCTTTACTATTTCGAAATTATTGCTGCCAACAGTGGCTTGGTTGCCAAGGCGCGAATGCGCTGACTCTTTGCATGATGCCAGAAGGTACTTCGTTTTGCCCTCTTTCACCACCAAACCCATTTCTTCCGCTTCTTTTCCTAATTTAGAGTAAGCAGAAGTTACGGCGCGGTTGTTAAGGCCAATGATATCAATATGGTCAGCATATGCCAACAGTTGCACGCTTTTATAAAATATTGTTCCAGCGCGGTTAAGTTCTGCAGCTTGTATTATTTTCTCCAGCATTAAATTAAAGAAATCTCACTATAGGGGGTCACCCTGTATGAAACCTCGTTTAGTTTCGAACGGCTCGGAGAGGTGCTTCCCAATTCTGACCGAGCTTGCGGTGTTGCTCAAGGTCATTTTGCATAGCCGTATAAGTTTTGCGGGGAAACCAAATTCAGACATAGCGGCATATAGGCAGCTCCTTTTCGTGCTATCGAAAGCGGCTTTAAAATCAACAAAGAGATGATGTTGGTTTTTTCCAAGATTTGGCGTATTGTAAAAATCTGGTCGATGGTAGATTTACCAGGTCTGAAGCCACACTGATAAGGTCCAATCAGTCTGTTCACATCAGGCTTCAGTCTTTCGCACAATACGCTTGATAGGACCTTATATGCGATATTCAAAAGGCTGATTCCGCGATAGTTGGCGCAGTTTGCAGGATCGCCCTTCTTGTGGATAGGGCAAAGAACACTTAGATTCCAATCTTCAGGCATGCATTCATCCAACCATATTCTGGATAGAAGCTGATGCATGCGCCTTACCAGCTCCTCGCCTCCGTGTTTGAATAGCTCAGCAGGCAGACCATCAGCGCCAGCTGCTGTATTGTTTTTCAATCACAGAATATAATTATTGTTAAAAACTAATATAAAAATCCAAGAAACAATTAGTTGCTATGTATTTAGGATAGAAATAATTGATTTTTTTATGCTGAAAAGAGTCCGAAATATCAAATGTACCAGAAAGAGTTATAATCTTGACACAAACAGCGAAAAGGCTCATTTAATTCCAAATTGGTTCGGCACTGTTTCAAGACGAGAAGGAACATTGAAGTTCACTTCACTTAGAAGAAACGGGCTGGAGAATGAACCATTTAGCAATTTAATCATAAAAACGATTCCAAGCATTTCCCTCCGACTAGAAAGTGTGTGAAGATTAATGAGTTTTAAACGACTGGTGGCAGATTATAAAAGGCGTCGCAATGAAAATATCTTAAAATAGTAAAAATTGTTTTTGAACTGATTCTAGGCGATCTACATGGACCTGGGAACGCGGGTTCCAAATTATAGAACCGTATTCTAGTATCGGTCTGACTAATGTAGTGAAGAGGGCTTTAGTTACATAAGGGTCGCTAAATTCTTTAGACCATCGTTTAACGAATGCTAGGACACCTGTAGCCTTATTGACTGTTGCGTTAATATGGCGGTTGAAACTGAGCTTGTAATCCATAGTAACCCAAAGGGCAACAAAATCATACACTTGTTCCAGACTATAATTGTTAATTGCATAGGAAGCCGACTGAGATGTTCCCCGCGAAAAACGCATGTATTTACATTTTTTAAGGTTAAGTGGCATATAATTTAAGTCGCACCAAGTAGCTAGTGTATCTAGATCTGATTTTAACTTATTTCTATCTTCAAATGACGCGAATGACAAGAAAAGCTTTACGTCGTCAGCATACATTAACTTTTTTTGAAAATATATTATTGTTGAAACATCATTAATGAACAGCAAGAACAGAATCGGGCATGGCTTCCTTGAGGAACTCCTGAAGAGACATTAATGACATCTGATACTAAATTTTTAAACACTACTCTTTGTGTCCTGTCCCTAAGGTAAAAAGAGATCAAGCGATTGAGACCCGGCTGGAAGCCCAACTGATCGAGTTTATAAATAAGTAATGAGTGACACATTTTGTCAAAAGCTTTGCTGAAATCCGTATAAATAACGTCGGTGTGCAGATTTTTTCTAAAGCCATTTGAGACATGACCTATAAACTCAAGTAAATTCGTAACTGTAGACTTTCCCTGACTGAACCCGTGTTAACAGTCAGCAAGCAACGTAGAGATCGGAACAGTAAGCTGTTTTGTAACAATAGCTTCAAACAATTTTCGGATGGCAGAAAGCTTTGCTATACCACGATAGTTCTCTATAACAGACCCACTCCCGCTTTTATGCAGCGGTAGAAGAAACGATTTTGCGGCCGCCGTGGTGTGAAGGTAGTGTTGCCGGCCTAGCACACCGAAGGTCCATGGTTCGAGCCCTGGTACAGGTAACATCAAAAGTGATTTGAAAAAAGTTTTTCAAAACGGGGTCGCCCCTCGGCAGTGGTTTGGCAAACTCTCCGAGTGTATTTCTGCCATGACAGGCTTCTCAGCAAAAAATTCGTCTCCTTTGTAGATGCCGTTCGGAGTCGGCAAAAAACTGTAGGTCCCACCAATTTGTAGGGAAAAATTCAAATCGGCACACCACAAATTGGAAGAGAAGCTTGGCGCAAAAATCTCTTAGGAGGTTTATGATGATATACCTGTTGTATATCGCGCCATAGATAGATAGAAGAAACGATTATACTGATAGAAGCGGCGAAATATACTCTTTTCAACGACATCAAAACTGTGTTGATACAATAAACAGAAACAAAGTTATGGGGCCATACATGCATTAACCTCTTAAAAATGGGTTCTTGACCCTGGCTAGAAAACTGTACGTAGCATTAAAAAGTAAGTATACAGTTTTTATCAGGGTACCGAATATACTTGAAATCAGTTTTACTTTTAGCTGCACCAAAATCACTGTTGACCAGTGTAATCGATAACATGTATCTGATCGGCGTGTTATACCGCTTACGAAGGATGAATCTCATAGCACGATTCTGTTGTTTTTGTAATTTATAAATTTGGCTATTATTCATTATAAAAAATATGGTTGGGCAATCATTTAAAAGGGGCTCGATTATAGCCCGGTATACCATTATTTTGTATTTTCTTTTTAGAAATTTGCAAGTGCGTTGCATGAAGTACAGCATTGTTGCAATTTTGCCTACAGAGTAATCGACATGGTCAATAAATTTAAACTTATCATAAATTTTTATTTCCAAATATTTAATATTTGGTATTTTTTTTTATTGTTTTATGGTTTATATTTGAAGTGTTCAGGTTCTGTATGTCTATAGATCTTCTGAATATGACCATCAATTTTGTTTTGCTGATGTTTAGTTTGAGTTTGTTCAGGCTTAGCCATTTGTATATTTCATCTAAATCAGATTGCAGATTTTCAACCATTTCGTTTACATTTTCACCGCTTATCATTATTAAAGTATCATCCGCAAACAGATTGACATCACTGTACTTTACACAGCTCGACATGTCATTTATATACGAGTATGTATATAATAAATAATATAGGTGCTAATACTCAGCCTTGGGGTAGCCCTACGGCTATTTTTCTGGCTTCTGAAAGCTCTGTTCCAATGAGTGTTCTTTGGCTACGGTCCTTTGTAAAACTTGCGAACCATTTCAGCTCAGTGCGACTTATTCCTATACTGGCTAGTTTTTTAGTACGAGGTCCTGATCGATTGTCTCAAAAGCACGTTTAACGTCTAGGAAAACTGCCATTACGCATTTGTTTTTACTCAATTCTGAGTGTTTCCTCCTAAAGCCAGACTGTTACGGGATTTATTTCATGTTAGTTTCTAGGTATTTTACTAATTGCTTTTTAACCACGTGTTCAAGAATTTTCTCATCATTCGATAAAGTGTTAAATGGACACAATAGTGGCAATAGCACTAAGGGAGTTATCTTGGACATGAAGGAGCAGAAGCCTCGTAAGGAAGAGGTAGCTCCTGACCATTTACTTTCATGGACAGCTGCCTCCTAAAGAAGATTCGGCAGGGCCAAGAGGAAGATCCAGATTTGGCACTTTTGTTAAAAGGACTGAATGAAAACAAACAGCCAAGAAGAGAAGAGATGGTCACAGAGAGTCGTATTGCAAAGACATACTGGGCACAATGGAGTAGCTTAAAGCTAATATCTAGTTGTTTGCATCGGTTATGGGGAAGTGAAGATGGCCAGAATGCACGAGCACTTATTGTTATTCCCAAAGCAAGAGTGGATTGATGTCGGAGTTTCCGTCCCTGGAGGAAATGAGGTTTAATAAACCGGTGCCAATCATTGAGTGTCTCGCGGCGTTTGGTTCGGGAAATGTGTCTGATCGGGACGATCAGAGACTTAGGTGGAGGGCAGTGTGGCTAATATTCTCAAGCATGTACCATCCCTAACTCAATACCAATGCTGCCAAAAGATTACTCTATAGAGTATTCTTGACGAAAGCGAGAAGGGAGTATGTCTTCTTTTGAGGACCACCTACTCCCACTCTCGCTTTGCTGTTGAATACTCCATAGAGTAATCCCATGGGAGTATTTTCAGAGTACTTTCACGTAGGGGTCTATAGATTATTCAAATTGGACCACCTTTTTTATATGAATGAGGATAAGTGTTGGACTACTCTGATACTCCTTTAGGAGTATTCTTTGAAGTATGAAACGGAGTATTTAATTGACTTTATAGTGATCGAACTCAGGATTATTAATCGAGGAATCATCAAATTCGTCACAATATATAGTAATATGAAAACCACCACATTTGTACAATGCTACTTGTACGGACATTTAAACTTATTTTCTTACCCCATAATCATAAAAAATAAAATTGGCTTTTAAGCTTTTTAAAATGACATTTCCATAAATTTTGAATTATAATTTTTAATGAATATGGGGGTTAGTATCCGGACACCCGGACATTTTTACTTGAAAAAACTTGTCCCAGTACTGAAAATATAGGAGAAAAAGACGTTTTTAACTTAGTAAATAATAAATAGTACAATAAACTCTCATTTAGGAGCATTAAAAGGGTAATTCGTCATTTTCGTCAGACAGCCTGTCCGGAGACCAACAATCTCAAATTTTGGTTCTAGTATCCGGACAGTAATAATTAAGGCCGAAAAGTAAAGAAAATTTGTTATAAAATCTTATAACTTTAAACGAGTTATTCTTGTATATTTGTGTAGTTGTATATTTGTATATCCACTACTATCTCAGGAACGACTTAACCGATTTGGATGAAATTTGGTATATGGGTAGTATCCTTTGTTTTAAGATTTTCTACTTTGGTGTTGCCACTTGGGGTGGTTCACAGGGTTGCCACCTATATCATTTTTTTTTAATATTAAGCAATATATGGGAATATGGGTATTAGGGTGGAGTGAAAAATTTTTTTTTTGAAATCGCTTTTGGCAGACCCGTAGAAAGTTGCCTTTCTACCCCAGAAATATGTGTGCAAAATATTATTTTCCTTATCGTATGTTTTGAGGTGCCCCAACGCCATTAAGTTTTGAAAAAAAAAACAGTCAGTAAAAATAATACATACATACACTAGCTTTGATTAACTTGCGGTTGTTGTCAGTGTTTACATTGATTTCAATGTGCTGAGGATATTCGATTTGATTTCAAAGCCTACTAGTAGTTTTCATGGCATACTAATTCAATTTACCACGCTATCTAGCATAATATGTTCATTAGTTGCAGTGACGAACTTTCATTGTGAGTGATAGCTTGTGTTAATTTTTGTTGAATTAATATTAATTTATTACGATTTGGTTTAAACAACTTTGTGCTAAAATATTTGTAAGTAAACCTTACTAATCGTTTCATATTATAAAACAAATTGAAGTTTACCTAATTTATATTGTAATAGTTTAAACGGCTTTTTGGCAGTTAAAATGTCTCAAGTAAAAACGCGACGAATGACAAGCTGCCCTATATTTGGTTTGCCGGAAATGTTACCTACATCACAACTACCCACTTATAATAACGTTATGAAATATTACCTCTACAGTAAGCATGAACTGAAGCCAGAGAAAACAACAAAAGAGCCGACTGTTCGTGACATATCCGGAAAGTTGCTTCTCGAGTTTTACAAATTTGGCGCAAAGCATCGCGGAAAACTGTTGGTTTTAAAAGGGTTCTACAACTTATTCGCTCTTATCATGACAAATATAGGAACATAAAAAACCACAAAAAGGGCGCCAAACTAACAAAACTTACCAAGAGAAGGTTGCAAGATTCCAAAACGAGTCCCTCCGATTATTTGATATCAGCAGTTGCAAATGTAATGTTATGGCTAACTGTAAGTGTGAAAAAAACTCTCGCGTGATTTGGTTGCCTCTGTTAAAAATGCAAAAAGGCAAGAAAGAATAGAAAAAAGTTTGTCCCGTAGTCGACAGCAAGAAGACATTGAAAAACCCTGATGCTCTCGTTCTTTGTTTGAACTTGAGCTTGAAGAAAGCAGCGATTCTTCCCACTTCTTCTTCTTTACTTTGACGGTAAAAAGGAGAAATCTTTGGTTCTTGTAAAGAAACAAGGTAAATATTATAGAGAGCAAAAAATTTAAGAGCACTACATAATTCTGTCGGAACCAGGAAGTGATTATTTTGGGCATACCACATGCCAGTCGGGAAACGCAACAGTCATACAAAATTCCATAATAACTCACTTGAAGAGTAAATCAGTTGATTTAAATGCTATAGCTGTTATTGGCTGTGATGGAACTGTAGTAAATACCGGTTCCAAAGGTGGTGTTATTCGTCTAATGGAAGAAGAGCTGCAAAAACCGTTACATTGGTTTGTCTGCCAGTTGCATTCAAATGAACTTCCACTGAGACATTTGTAGTTACATTTGGATGGAGAAACTGCATAACCCCGGTGTTTTTCAGGACCAATTGGAATTCAGTTAAAATTTTGTGAAACAATTAAAATCGCAAAATTTCCTCCTATTCCTACAACATTACCCAATGTTGCCAAAAATTACTTAAGTACCGACCAAAAATATCTAATTGATATAATGACCGCCATGAGCACGGGTGATTTTTCATCAGATCTAGCGAACATGAAGCCTGGACCTCTCAACCATTCAAGATGGTTAACCACAGCAATTAGAATTCTAAGGTTGTATGCTACCAAAAGTGATCCTGAAGAAAACTTACAAATACTGGCTACTTTCGTTATGAAAGTTTATGGTCAAATGTGGTTTACCATCAAGTTTAGTCCATCCTGTACAAACGGAGCCAAACATTTGTGGAAAACAATAAGCCCGTGCCATTACTTAAATCACAACTTAAAGAACGTTATTTATCCTGTGCTTCAGCGTAATGGCTATTTCGCTCATCCAGAAAATCTCCTTATCGCCATGCTTGCAGATGAGAGAAAAGCTATACGTAACCTAGCATATGAACTTATTTTAAAAGCAAGGTCAGAAAAAATGTCAGGGTTACGTAAGTTTACAGTTCCTACACTAAAGTTTGAGACTCCCCATTATACTGAAATAATTAATTGACAAATCTGGCAAATAACTGAACCACCTTTGACTTTAAATGTTTCAATTGAAACTCTTGAACAAATTGTTGAAGGTGAGCTCATCTTAAAGGAGCATATAGGTGAGTTTCCTTGTCATACCCAAGCCGTAGAACGCTGCGTTCAGCTGGTGACAGAAGCGTCCACTAAAGTTTGTGGAGAAAATGCACGTGACGGTTTTATAAGAGCACGATTACTATCACGACAAAAGATGCCAGCCTTCGATACAAAAAAACATTTCAAAGCTTAGTTTAAGTTTTATGTTCTTGTAAGGCTTTTCATAATTTAAATAATTAGTAATATACTATTTAAAATAATTACAGTTTCAAGCATTTAAGTTCGTTTTATGGGTTCGCAATATGGGTTTTAAAAGGGTTCTACAACTTATTCGCTCTTATCATGACAAATATAGGAACATAAAAAACCACAAAAAGGGCGCCAAACTAACAAAACTTACCAAGAGAAGGTTGCAAGATTCCAAAACGAGTCCCTCCGATTATTTGATATCAGCAGTTGCAAATGTAATGTTATGGCTAACTGTAAGTGTGAAAAAAACTCTCGCGTGATTTGGTTGCCTCTGTTAAAAATGCAAAAAGGCAAGAAAGAATAGAAAAAAGTTTGTCCCGTAGTCGACAGCAAGAAGACATTGAAAAACCCTGATGCTCTCGTTCTTTGTTTGAACTTGAGCTTGAAGAAAGCAGCGATTCTTCCCACTTCTTCTTCTTTACTTTGACGGTAAAAAGGAGAAATCTTTGGTTCTTGTAAAGAAACAAGGTAAATATTATAGAGAGCAAAAAATTTAAGAGCACTACATAATTCTGTCGGAACCAGGAAGTGATTATTTTGGGCATACCACATGCCAGTCGGGAAACGCAACAGTCATACAAAATTCCATAATAACTCACTTGAAGAGTAAATCAGTTGATTTAAATGCTATAGCTGTTATTGGCTGTGATGGAACTGTAGTAAATACCGGTTCCAAAGGTGGTGTTATTCGTCTAATGGAAGAAGAGCTGCAAAAACCGTTACATTGGTTTGTCTGCCAGTTGCATTCAAATGAACTTCCACTGAGACATTTGTAGTTACATTTGGATGGAGAAACTGCATAACCCCGGTGTTTTTCAGGACCAATTGGAATTCAGTTAAAATTTTGTGAAACAATTAAAATCGCAAAATTTCCTCCTATTCCTACAACATTACCCAATGTTGCCAAAAATTACTTAAGTACCGACCAAAAATATCTAATTGATATAATGACCGCCATGAGCACGGGTGATTTTTCATCAGATCTAGCGAACATGAAGCCTGGACCTCTCAACCATTCAAGATGGTTAACCACAGCAATTAGAATTCTAAGGTTGTATGCTACCAAAAGTGATCCTGAAGAAAACTTACAAATACTGGCTACTTTCGTTATGAAAGTTTATGGTCAAATGTGGTTTACCATCAAGTTTAGTCCATCCTGTACAAACGGAGCCAAACATTTGTGGAAAACAATAAGCCCGTGCCATTACTTAAATCACAACTTAAAGAACGTTATTTATCCTGTGCTTCAGCGTAATGGCTATTTCGCTCATCCAGAAAATCTCCTTATCGCCATGCTTGCAGATGAGAGAAAAGCTATACGTAACCTAGCATATGAACTTATTTTAAAAGCAAGGTCAGAAAAAATGTCAGGGTTACGTAAGTTTACAGTTCCTACACTAAAGTTTGAGACTCCCCATTATACTGAAATAATTAATTGACAAATCTGGCAAATAACTGAACCACCTTTGACTTTAAATGTTTCAATTGAAACTCTTGAACAAATTGTTGAAGGTGAGCTCATCTTAAAGGAGCATATAGGTGAGTTTCCTTGTCATACCCAAGCCGTAGAACGCTGCGTTCAGCTGGTGACAGAAGCGTCCACTAAAGTTTGTGGAGAAAATGCACGTGACGGTTTTATAAGAGCACGATTACTATCACGACAAAAGATGCCAGCCTTCGATACAAAAAAACATTTCAAAGCTTAGTTTAAGTTTTATGTTCTTGTAAGGCTTTTCATAATTTAAATAATTAGTAATATACTATTTAAAATAATTACAGTTTCAAGCATTTAAGTTCGTTTTTAATTATTATCCATAATTTTACTGTAGTAATGTACATATACTAAAACAATTTACAAATACCATCCTTATCCGCATCGTTGATATATGAAGTTAATATTTAGTTGTGCGAAATAGTGTCTATTTCTCTCGACCTCTTTGGTCTGCGGGCACCTCAAAACGTCATCATATAAACATAATATTCTGGGATTGTTGTTAACTCCTATAAAAGCAACTTTTAATTGCTATTCCGTTACGAAAAAAAGAAAGTCTTTTTTTTCATGTCATCACTCCACCCTAATGGGTATCAAATGAAAGGTATTTTAGGCCTTATACCAACCAAAGTATTTTCGAGTAGGGTTGCCACCTGACCGCATTTTATTTATTCCCTCAGATATCGACCACTATCTCGGGAACGGTAGATGGATAGTATGCTTCCTTCTAAGATTTTCTACTTGGATGTTGCCACTAAAGGAAGCTTAGAGGGTTGCCACCTTTCCGAATTTTAAGCAATATATAGCAATATGGGTATCAAACGGAAGGTATTTGAGGCCTTATACCAACCAGAATATTTTTAAGTAGGATTGCCACCTAGGGTTGCCACCGAGCAAGGCTCGGTCACCCAGGTACTGAAATTTAATTATATAACACACATATATAACTAACTTTCATTATAATATATTAAAAGTACTTTTTTGGGCCCTTACTTTTCTAAAACCATCCACTTTTTTTTTGTTTTTTCACGGTAACAAGTCGCGTAACTTTTAAACTTTAGTTTAATGTTGTCCGGAAACTAGTGCAATTACCCCAGGTGTTCTTTTACTGAGAAAATAAATATTACCTACACTGATCGATTCATCTAACCAAGTATGTGTCGGTAAGTCGTGTTTCTGATCGGATTCTATATACAGGTATGTGAGACGGTAAGTCGCGCAATTGAACTATGGTCCAACTAATCATAGATATCTATGGTATGGTTGGACCATGTATTGAACTATTTACATACCCAAGTACGTGAGTTGGTAATACATATATTTGGTCTGAACGAGTTTGTTCCTGGGTATGGATGTATGCATATGTAGTCATGTTACCAATGCAATTTTCCATCCGCAATCCACAAACATTTGCCTTCCTTCGTTTTTCTTTGTTTTTTTTTTTTTTTGAATTTATACGTAAGCATGCATATGGCTGTAAAGTTCTTGCATTGAGATTTCGGAAAACTCGCACATTGCCTCAAACAGCAAAGTTATACGAGTTTAAGCACGACTGCACTTTGAACAGCATGCAGTTGAAAACCGTTGCACTGCCTCCACGTGTAGTTCAAGTTCAAAGCTGTTTATTCGCCGACGACGTCGTTGCCGTTTAATTGTTTAACGTCGGCATTGCTGCGGCATACACGACCGACAATTTCTGTCTTATGTATCGATATCGTAGCCAGCTGTAGAGCCAATGCATTAAGTTTTAACTCTCACTTGCTTGCAAATGCCTGTGTGTAGAAGTCATTGTAGAAGTCATAGTACAAGGTGGCGCAAAAGTAAGCTTCCGATTTTCAGCATATCGGTTGTGGCACGTGCAGTGTGTGCTGTTGCACCGTCTTGTTGGAACCACATGTTTTCCAATCCCAATTCATCAAGTTGCGGCAAAAAGAACTCGTTGATCATTGCTCTGTAGCGCTCACCATTCACAGTAACCGTTTGGCCCCGACCGATTATTGGTCAAATAAATAGTCAGCAATATTCCGCGTTCTGGAGCAGTGTAGCGTAACATTGTTTATTAACGTGTATTTCGCATGTGTTGACTACACAAATGTCAAAACAGAACTGACTTTAGGGGCCAATAGCAAAATTTATAGTATTTTCTGATAGGAGGATTACTTTTGCGCAGTAACCGTTTTTCACCGACCGATTATTGGTCAAATAAATAGTCAGCAATATTCCGCGTTCTGGAGCAGTGTAGCGTAACATTGTTTATTAACGTGTATTTCGCAGGAGTTTACTACACAAATGTCAAAACAGAACTGACTTTAGGGGCAAATCGCAAAATGTATAGCATTTTCTGATTGGAGGATTACTTTTGCGCCACCTTGTATATGTCTACTAGTACCCTGTAAAACGAAGGAGTATCAGAGTACTTCAACACTTTTCCTCATTCATATAAAAAAGATGGTCCAATTTACATAGCGATGTCCGGTGATTGGATCACCTAATCCTACTCGGAGTACCATTTACTTTGCCTCCGAATATTCTATAGAGCACCTACGTTGGAGTACTTTGAAAATGCTGCCAAAAGATTACTCTATAGAGTATTCTTGACGAAAGCGAGAAGGGAGTATGTCTTCTTTTGAGGACCACCTACTCCCGCTTTGCTGTTGAATACTCCATAGAGTAATCCCATGGGAGTAGTTTGAGAGTACTTTCACGTAGGTGGTCTATAGAGTATTCAAAAGCAAAGAAACGGAGTACTCTGAGATGGATTAGGTGATGCAATCACCGGACATTGCCATGAAAATTGGACCACTTTTTAATATGAATGAGCATATGTGTTGGAGTACTCCGATACTCCTTTAGGAGTATGAAACGGAGTATTTCCGTTTTCTGGAGGGTAGCGGAACTTACTCCGAATCTGCATACACACACAAACCGCACAGGGTGCGTTGTTTGCAATAATAAAACAATCAAATTTAGATACTACAATATTAGCCGTGTTTTTTTTTATCCACATCTGCGTTTGCGCTTAATATTTGTATGGACTGCTAAGCGCACAACTTTATCTACAATTATGAAATAGCACAAATATTAAGCGCAAACGCAGATGCGGATAAAAAAACACGGCTATTGAACGTGAATACATAAAAAATCCCTAAATATTGCATATAAAGTAATTATAACACCTTACCAGTTACTATAAAGTGTTTTTAGTTGTAGTTTTTACTTTGAAACAACTCTGAACTTGATTTCCTTCATGACAGGACCTCTCCTTGGAGACACGACCTCTCCAACCATCCAGTTAAAAATCCAGATATTTAAGCACAACTTTAAATGAATAAATCAGCTCAATGAGAAGGTTGAGACACGGCGTCTTCAACCATTCAGTTACTATTATATTTATATGCATAGTCTGTAAGATTTGTTCAATCTGTTAGACATAAAGTATATCTATTTTGTTAATTGTACTTTCGCTATATTTTATATATTAATAGTGATTTTGCGTTGTATAATAGTACGTTACACATCTTCAATTAGTCGACCACTTTGGGTTATTGTCATCTAAAACAAAAAAAAAACCTATTTAATTCTTTTATGTTAGTTGGCTTTTCTGATCTGAGTGAGATCTGTGAATAAAACTAAATTATTCCAGTGTTTTCCCAACGTTTCGCATCATCAGAGTAATCAATTTGTTATTAAAGTTATCTTATTTTAATTGTTTGCGACACATATAAAAATATAAATAAATCGATTCTCCTGATGATGCTAAAAAGATTAGCGATACGTTGGGAAAACAGTGGAATAATTTAGTTTTATTCGCACATCTCACTCAATTAAGAAAAGCGAACTAACACAAAATAAGTAAACCAGAACTGATCGGAATACATTCAAAAAAATATTTAAATAAATTATGGTCAATCATCCAAATCGGTGCAGGCGCTCTTGAGTTATGAGCGTTGGAACTAACATCACCTTGTTTTATATATATTAGAGTTCGCCCAGTGGTTGAAATTCAACCAATAAACTTTATTTTATTTTATTTTTTTGCTGTAGGTATGTTTTATCCGCCTTTTTTTGTTCCTTTCTATGTCGTTCCTTTCCTCCTTATTTTCCTTTCTTTTTTTACTCTCTTATTTTATTTTTTACTTTCCTCAAACTTCCTTTCCTTTCCCTTCCCTTTCTTTTATTTTCTTTCTTTCCCCTTCGTTTTCTTACCTTTCCTTTAATTCCCTTTCCCTTCCTTTAATTTCCTTACCCTACCTTCCCTTTCCTTCCTTTCCTTTTCCTTTTCTTTCCTTTAATTTTCCTTCCTTTCAATTATTTTCCTTTCCTCTATTTTCCTTTAATTTTCTTCGGTGTTTAATAGTCTTTATGAGTAATCATTTATTTTATTTTTGTAAACCCTGTTTGTAGGTATCAGCAATGAATTTTACATATTTGCTCATATTTTACATTGCTTGTTTAATGTCCGTGTTCAAACAGAGAAACTCGGAGTTGCTTTTATCGGCAATTCTCTTTTGGTGTTGCTCAAGTGTTTCCGATGTTGTTCAAACACGGGAACAAATTGCTTTGGTTGATTATGTTTTGTACTGACATTCTCGCAATACATACATATGTACTAAGAATTTTTTTACTGTGTTGTATGAATATTTTGAATGAAAAAAATGTTTTTTCGCTCAAATTAATATAATTGTATTATTTTCTTGGAAATAAACTTTGAAACTCTGTTGATACAATTACTTTCATGTCGTTTATTAATATGTGTGCATGCGAATGTAAAAAAAGGTATGAAGGAAAATGTCAAAATTTAACTGCGCCCAACATAACATAATTGAGACGAACGGCAACACAAAGCGTGTTTCGCGAGCACAAGCAACTCGGTACCCGGCCCCTTCCATCGTCGCTTTCTCTCCCACAAAAAGCAAAACCGCAACTAATTGACGTCAATTTGTATCTGTGTTTGAACACGGACAATGTATCCAACAAAGCAACTTTTCGTGCTCTCAGGAGAGCAGCTGACACTGGGCATCGTAGCCAGTAATCAATACAATAACATCAACTAAAGCAAAAATGCATGACACAACAGAGTATCTTTAGTGCGAATACTTATTTTTCATTGGTCCACTACCAACTCTTCGCACTGACAGTGAGAGCCGACCACACGAATAACACAAAAACATGCATGGCAAGTCTACTCACACTACCAGGCTCTTAATTTTTTCCTACAAAGCAACTCCTCGCCCATGCTCACGATTCACCATAGTACACAAAAAGCAAGTACACACACACACAGCGTGTCTATAGTGTGAATAAGTGAATGTGTAGTGGTGTGACTTTTATGTTAAATTTTTTATATTAAAATGATTTTTTAAATTTTTTTTATTTACGGATAAAAGTACACCTCAAAATTTCCTATCTACACATATATAATTTGTATACCTTAGAATTATAGTTTAGCAGAAAACGGTTCTACATTGCATTCATCTTGTCTATTTATATATAAGATAGATTATTTGCAATCATGTAAAAATCGGCGGGCACTGACAGAAGCTGAACTATTTATGGACTTCTACGCGTTGGCGACGTCTATCTCCTTTTCAGTAAACGTTTATGTAAAAGTAGGAGTGGTCAAAATACGATTTAGCTCAATTTCACTGGGTGTTCTCTCCATAAAAATGGTATGATTATTACCAAGTTTCCAGATTCAATCGTAAACGATTGCGAAGTTATTATTTGTTCATTAGTATATGGGCCGTGTCACCTCATTTTCCAAAATTTTGCAGAAAGCCATAATAGGATGAAAAAGTCAATGTAGATACAACATTTTGGCATTATATCTGCATAAGTCAGTGAGATATGACATGTTCTATCTTGCTACCTAAATTTTAGTAAACTTTTATGAACTTTTATATAGGCGTTGACATTCACAGACCAAAAAACTTTAATAAAACTGAAAATTAAATGAATGACATTTCGATCTATTTCTATGAAAATCAAGCATTTCATTCAGTGTAAATGTAGTATTAGCATACCCGAATAGAAAAAGAAGGATAAAATAGAAACTTTGAGCTGTTTTTTTTATCACAAACGAAACATATGGAAAAAATTAATGATCGCCATCCACCGGCGAATGGCCAGAGTGATTTTGCATGCCATCCAAGCAGCTCTGGGTAGCTACCGAACACCCGTTTGGTGGTGAGCTAAACGTGAGAAGGTGACAACCTGGTAAGGCCACTCCGACATAATCGGTTTAAGGGCTTACTGGGGGATTTAAACTGCAACGTCTGATCACCATGTGGTGTGGGTGCGAGCGGGCGTCTGTCTGTGATCAAAGGGTTCCATATATAAACGTGTAATAAAATCCAACCTCCCGCAAAACGGGTTCTGCGTTATGTTTGGGACAACCACATAAAACACCTCTCTAACGAAAATCTTTTGAAACGTTTTAAGGATTACGAGATAAGGGCTTGCACCTGGAATGTCCCGTCCATTAATGGGGTAGGTGCCGCTGTCCGGATGGTTGAGATCCGGTAGACGGGCCGAAGAAATACGACCAATAAACTTTCCAACATCTACTGGAGTAGTCATGTAGACAAGCGCATATTCGTCGTGGGAGAGAGACTGCATCACCGAGTACTGTCGTTCCCACAACGGAAGATTTCGCACAATACGAGGAACAACATCAACTCTGATCACTACCTAGTGGCAGCCAAGATTCGTACCCGCCGCTGTATGACAAAACAGTTGCAACAAAAAATGCAGGAAAGCTGGACGTCAAAAAGCTGCAATCGCAACAGACCACTAATGAGTTCGCCGATCGCCTCTCACACCTATCTCCGAGAGCCCAGTTTAACCCGGTGGAATGCATTAGCAGTGGGAGCATATCTCAGGAGCACACTGTACTACAGCCGAAGAAGTAATTGGATTCCATCGAACCCCAAGAAACAACTGCCAACTCTGAGAGCGATTGCAACGAGGAGTGTGTGTGAACACTACCGCGAGTTGAAGAGGGAAGAAGGCATTTTTTCCGGCCAAAAAAAGGCGGAAAAAAGAAAATATAATCAAAGAGCTTGAGATGCTAGCCAACGGGGTTGACGCCCGAAAATTTTATAAAAAGATTCGGCCAATGACGGAAGGCTTTAAAGTCGGTGCGTAAAGATGACAACGGAGACCGGGGGTCGATTCTGGTTTTGCGTTATTGTGAAGTGAAAAGTAAATGCGATTTTGGATTCCGTTCTTTTAATTTTGGTTTTAAAGTGGAGTGAAAAAAGTTAACGCCAATATAAAATTAGTGTTAACGTCAAAACTTCAAAAAATTCAAACATCGGATTTTTTACAAATGTAAAGATTTTAAGTGATACAAATTTCTTTTATTTTTACAATTCTATAATAAACTATCATTTATCAAGCACAACTTGTATCAATGCAATTAAAAATGTTCTTCAACAAACAGTTTTCACGGCACATATCAGAATCGTATTTCAGAGCTCATTGAAGTGTAGAAAGGAAAACGTCAAGTGATAATTAAAGTGAAACGATTTTTTTCACTTCACGATAACGCAAAACCAGGATTGACACCCTGGTGGCCGATGTTCAGAGAGTATTAAGATTGCGGATGTATCACTTCTCTGCCATTTTAAACATAGAAATTTAGTTAGAATCCAGAGAAGATTGGTTACTCGAGCGACCGGCTGACTTTATAACTTCCGAAAACCGTACCGTTTTACGAGCTATACTATAGCTTCTTCGCTGCCTTACCCACACCGACAGACGTATGCCAAGGTGAATGAGTGTTTCGTCGCTTCATTCCCGCTGGAAGAATTCTGGCAAGGAAACCGGACCATCCCGCAGATCCTCGAATTAAAGATCTCAATGCGAAAATCCGACCGACGGTCTTTGACTAAAATTTGACCAAGTAGAAGCAACACCTAGAGACATGCAACATTCTCAACAGTCAAGGCCGTACCAAATCCAACCAAATACAATGACAAGGTCCCCATTACATTTGGTGAAAGCGTCAAATCGGACCCCAGGTGATGCGCGATCTCATTTTGAGGGCAGTTTATAATGCATGCACCTGCTGACAGGGCCAAGAGATGAGCCATCCGTCGGGCGCATAAACACATTCACAACATAGCGCCCATTGCCGTCTTCGTTGACGAGGCCAAGGAAGCCATAATTAAGCCCAAGCCCTCAAGATTGGCGGCTTTCTTCAACCTTTCGCTAACCACTTTCGTCATTGCAGAGATTTGGAAACAAGCGATTGTGGTACCCCTACTAAAACCAGGGAAGCCGGCGAACCAAGGAGAATCATATCGTCCGATATCTCTCCTGTCGCCGGTTCCGAAGTTCTAGGAGACCACCCTGCTTCCGGAAGACACACAGCACAACAGCTGCTTTGAATTCTATAATTGGACGGTGCTCGTGCCACTTGAACTTTTGAAAGCCTTCGACAGGTCAAGTGACGTTTGACAACAGCCTCACCTTCGCTAGTCATGCCACCGCAATAACCTCAAAGGTAAAGAGCCACAACAAAATCCTCAAGTCACTGGCCGCCAGCACTTGAGGAAAAAATAAATAAACGTTGCTTTCTACATATAAGGGTATTGGCCGACCGGTTATTGATTACGCTGCGCCCATATGGTCTTCCGACATTGCTGACACCAACTGGAGCAAGTTGCACTGCCAAAACACCGACAGAACCGCCACGGGATGTCTACTTATGTCATCCGAGCTTCACCTCCATCCATTTTACTTGATCTGCGTAACCATAGGCGGGCTCTGAACGACCTCCCCACCAAGTGGGTAGCCAGATCCCACAGATATTGTAACAGGTTAAACTCTCACTCACAAATACTTGCCCTGCATGTGGTATGATACTAAACATATCTTTTCCTGTTCAATTGAACCTACTATTCTAACACCAATATCACTCTGTTGAAACTGCGCGTTTCATTGGACTTCCGTTAGAAGAGCTTTATAACGATTCTCAGAATGATCGTGCCCATTGGGCAGGGCGAAGAACTGTTAATCACAACAACAACAACGTTCCACAACCCAACTATAGTGAGGTGCGAAATGAAATATCTCGATTGAAAACAATAAAGCAGCTGGCGCTGATGGTTTGCCTGCTGACTTCAAGCACTGCGGCGAGAAGCTGGTAAGTAGCATGCATGCAGCAAAATCTATGCAGAATATGGTCGGATGAATGCATGTGTGAAGACTGGAATCTAAGTGTTCTCTGCCCGATCGACAAGAAGGGCGATCCTGCAAACTGCTCCAACTATCGTGGAATCAGCTTTTCAAATATTGCATATAAGGTTTATCAAGCGTATGTATTTAAGTTTCTTCTAAGCAAGGAAAAATTTCTCTCATAGAAAGAATTGTGCACTGTATTTGCTCTCATCAAATAAAAAACGTGAGCACGAGTGCCTTCATCCCCACTTTTGAAACCTTGTCTGTTTTGACATCGGCCTCAACAGTAAAAATACTGTCTGCCTAGAAATCCAACGGATAATCAGTTTGGCAAATAGTATTGTTTTCACTTGATGGGAATTAAAAAGTAAAGTGGTGTCACGTATAATAAATATAAACAAAATCATGTTGCCAAACGTTGTCATGTTGTCACGTATAATAATATATAGCACTAGCAGACCCGGCAGACATTGCCCTGCCTAAAATTTGAGTTGCCTACATTTAACAAATTGTACTCTCTTCCCTCCCCACTCTGCGCTTCCTCGCCATTTATTCCCATATCTTAATTTTTCTTTCTACTTTTGCTTTTCCCCCAGCCCTATATCCCGTTAATTTATTTTACCCTCTTCATTTTCCTCTAACACCGCCTCTTCGTCTCAAAATTTCTAATTCTACTTCCCTTCTTCTCCCTTTTCCTCTGCGGGTACTGATATGTACATAGTTTAACTTTTTTTGTCTTGGTACCGCTTACTTTGTCCAAGTTCATTTTAAAACATAGAACACATTGCTACATATGTATATGATATCATTGGCTTGAACCAAATAAATTCCTAGCTATACCGATCTGCAGCTTTATATAACCTGGAGCTTTTCCAAAAACTATATACACTGTATATTATACAGCCTGCGTCGTGCCAACTAACAGAGACTTCGACAATTAACAGTAGATATTAATGAAGCACAAACAGAACACAAAATATGTGGGCGTGGCACCCACTTTCAAAAAATTATGTAAATCTTGACTTAATTACACATATCCAAATATCATTAATTTAGATCAAATACGTTCAGATTTATGAACAATTTAAATTGTATATGGCCTGAGGGTATGGCACCGCCCACTTTTTCAAAACTATATATAGCCTATGTTCTAACTAGTGCACCCAAGAATTTACTGTGAAAATTTCATGAAGATCTGTAGAGTACTTTGGACGCTTATAAAGGACACACATTTTTATTTATAAGATAGAAGCTGTTATCAAATTCTAAAAGCTATTTTACGGTTTAATTCTTATTATTTTACAATTAACTTACCATAGACTGTGTAAATATTTTTGGTTTTATAAGTGTTTTTATTTTCTGTTTAAATGTTTGATTCATAAACTTTAGAGTATTTTTCGATTTTATTTCCATCAGGAGCTTATTCGGGACTAATTATGTTCACTCCACTTTGCATAGTTTTTTTTGTACTTATGCTACACGTAATATAATGAAATGCAGCATTGGTAAATATGTCAAAGGCACTGGAAGTTAAGAAATAGCCGCAATTAGTTTTTAATTTATCAAAATTCGATTCGAGTACGATATAGCTACATATATAAATACATATGTATGCATGTCAAAAAATAAACTTGTTCTAAATAGAGTATTAGCATCGAAGTCTTGGACAAATTTGTCCCTACGACGGCCTGACACCTGAACGACCCAGATTCACATGCGGAAAACCATAGGATATGTCTATTAGTAGCGCAACTTACTCCGAATCTGCACACACACAAACCACACGGGGTGCGTTGTATGCAATATTAAAACAATCAAATTTAAATACTGCAATGTTGAACGTGAAGACATAAAACTCCCAAATTATTGAATAAGACGATATCAGTTACTCGGAGTACCTTCATCCACTACTTTCCGCTCCGATTCGCAAAAGAAGATGCCAAACTAGTAGGAGGGGGTGGGGGGAGGATAAACTGATATTTGAGACACACAATGGGTACAGGCTTCTTGTCTACTCATTTATTTTACAGAGTATTCCCTGCAAAAATCGACTACCGAAACTACAAACACAACCAAAAAAAATTCAAACTCGCTAATACCAAAACCTGAAAGTAAATAAGCTTGTGGTAAAATTTCGGTAGCCATCCGATACCAATTTAGAAACATAGTATGTACTAGGTAATTTTTAGGTATTTTTCAGGTATTCTACTTGATTTCTACTTTAATAATGCTATATCTTGCAAAACAGAATCTTTCAGTAAATTTTGGGTATATTTCTAAAATAAATACGAAATTCAAACCTATATCACACTTCCGGTATTTTTCATGTATTTCACAAGTAAAATACTTAATAATTGCCAGAATACTAAAAATATAGCCTACGTGCATGTTGGCTGTATACAAAACGATCAATCTATCTATCAAAACTTTCCCTTAAGTTCATTCAAAAAAAAAATATCGAGAAGACTCAAGAAAAATAGGTATGTATATTTACAAAGACCATTTTTGTTAAATATGTTAATACTTTATGTTAAATTTGTGTAGTTCATACGTTGGCGGAAGCAGTTGGCAAAAAAAAAACAATAAAAAAAATAAGTACCATGGGGATTTTAGGGCCGTTTTTAAGATGATTATCCATACAGCCGTCGATATTAACATCGAAGACGTTCTTCAACCTTTCCTTTTTTTCCCAGTAAAATCACTTAATGTAATCGTCGTAAAATTAACAATCTAATCAAATTCTCAACCTGTTGGATAAGTTTGCGGAAAGCAACATATATGTATAAAAATATACCTACGATTTATAAAAATAACATGTTAGTTAATATATATGTTTACTTTAAAAATCTTTTTGTATACATTAATTCTTTATTAAATAATAATAATATAATATAATAATTGAATAATTGTTGATAACACTAAAGGTTGTTGGTACATGATTTGAAATATGTAGTCCTTAAAAAGTAAGTAATTACTAACGAAAATATTGGTAGGTTCGCTGTAATCATTGAGTAGAATACCAGAAAACTAATAGACAACAATTTAATCAATTTAAGAATAATTACCAATAAACTACAATTAGTATATTTCAGTGAAATTTACTCAATATTTACAAAAAACACCTTTAAAATTATTGAAGAAAATACCACTAAATTCCACGTATTTAAAGACATTTTTACGGAAGCTACTAATCAATATATCTGTATTTATTACTTTAAGTTACCAATAGTTATCTATAAAATACTCGTAAACTACCGGTATTTGTAACTATATTTTGGCGTATATTACAAGTATCTATCAGAGAAAATTCCAGTATATTTTCGTGGAAATTACCAAACATTTTATGTTTAATTTACAAACATTTTTCAAAAATATCAAAGAAATTGCTCCTTTACTCCTGTTTTATTATTTGCTATTGTACTGGATTAATTCGCATGTACATGAAGTATATAGGGTAATTCTATCCCGATGCTAATGCTGTTTTACTGAAAACTTATCTGGAAAATTATCTAGGAAATACGGTGCTACTACCAGTAGTGTGTTTGCTGGGTTCATGATTTAAAAAAAAATTTAAAAATAAGCTTACTGTATTTTTTAATCAATTAGTGGGGTTTTCTGTGAAAGTTTATAATGTATAATCTCTTCGTTGTTATATGCTTTAGGATGTACACATTGAACATATCTACATGTTTTCTAAGCGAACATATATTTATGTACAAGTCAACAAAATATTATTACTTATAAAGTGCGTTAAGACAAAACTTAAAATCCCTTACTCAAAAACGATGCGTTCTGTCTTTTTGTAATAAACTCCAATAAATAAAGATAGATTTAGAGCTTGTAGTAGATTTCGCAAATTTCTTAATGCGGAGTTACGACTAACATTACTTTGAACAAGTAAGGAAGTCTAAGTTTGGGTGGAACCGAACATTATATACCTAGTAGTGATCTGTTATGGCATACCAATTTACGCAGGTCTATTTTAATACTTTTCAGCTCGTATTATAAATCCAGCTGATTGTTTTCAATAAAAACAATTATGTTATGTGTTTTGAGGGGTAAATTAATTTATTTGCATATAAATAGCTTCCCTACCAACCACTGCTAGCCAAATTTTTTCAAAATACCAATAAACGTACATTTCAGTATACTTATTGTTGGGCTCATCTCTTCTTATTCACATACTTACAAACATTTCATATTCATGAAAAGTATGAGAATCAAAAAAGATATATAACTTCCCTATTGCAGTGGGGTTTTCAAAACTTTCCCGGATATTTTACTTGTGTGTTATCCGATTTGCAAAATTTTTGGCAGGAGTATACTACATACTATTGAGAAACAGCTGACCAATTTTGATAGAAACATCTAGTTGAAACTACAAGCAATCGCCTTTGAAAATAGAAAAACTTTTCTTCTGAAAAGTGGGCGGCGCCACGCCTACTTCCCCAAAATCCACAAAAATTTTTTGCGGTCGAGTTTTGTTTTGAAAGCTTCTTATGTGTACAAGATCTTATTGATATAGCTTGCAAGTTAAAGAAAATCGCGTTTTAAATTTTACAAACAGACTTTTCAGAACTATGTTAAAAAACTAGGTTTGGCCCTGAACCGATTTCTCCGATTTTTACAATAAACAGTTATTATTATATATTCAACACTTTGGCCAAATTTCGTTTCGACAAATCAATTTTGCCGGAGTTATGGCATTAAAAGTTAATATAGGTACCTTATGTGTGTAGCATTACTAGGTAAAAAAATAATAGTTAATTAACTGAGGGGAGTATCTATCCCTCGAATCCGTCCCTAGCTATGCCACTGCAACGCACCCTGCGTGGTTTGTGTATGTGTGCAGATAGTTTAGTTGCCCTACTACTTTGAAAAAAGCGATGAAGTATCAGAGTACTCCAAGACATCCCCACTCATAAACAAGGTGGTCCAATTTACATGGCGGACATCCCGCGATTGAATCACCTAATCCATCTCGGATTACCATTTTCTTTGCTGCTGAATACTCTATGGAGCACCTACGTGAGAGTACTTTCAAAATGCTGCCAAAAGATTACTCCATGGAGTATTCTACACCAAAGCGAGAGAGGAGTAGGTGTACTTCTGAGGACCACGTACTCCCTCTCTCGCTTTGGTCTTGAATAATATATTAAATAATCCTTTGGGATAATTTTGAGAGTACTCTCACGTGGCACACAATGGAGTTTCAAAAGCAAAGAAATGGAGTACTCCGAGATGGATTAGGTGATCCAATCGTGGACATCGCCATGTAAACTGGACCACCTTTTTTTATATAATTGAGGATAAGTGTTGGAGTACTCTGATACTCCTTGAGGAGTTTTCTTTGGATGATGGAACGGAGTACTTCCGTTTTTTGCAGAGTAGTATATATATACTCTGGCTACATTTTGTAAACAAGCGCTCATGCGCAGATCATTTTAGATGTTAATAATTATGCAATATATTTCAAATAAACTTGTTGCTAGAATGGCTGTAGCTTCCGCTTTTACTCTTACCAACACCAGTTCTACTTTTGCCGATGCCTAATACAAGGGATTAAACTGAATACCTAACTATGTATGTTTTACATATTATATTGGTCGCAGATGGCCACGCGCACATTACTGATCGCCATTTGCATACATTATACATTGCACACATATATGAATTGCATATAACCTGCAGTCCAACCAACTAGTTGCAAACTAGTATATGCACCAAACCCAACTAGTCAGTCAACTGTCATATTTCCATATAACCAACTGGTATTTTTAACATGGCGATGTCCTAGGAGATGTCAGTTGTCAGATTTCGACCAGAACACACCAGTCATCTACTACTCATGAAATACTAGTTTGTATATAGCGGAAAGATAATATTATCATACTGGTCGTAAAACACCAGTTTCATAGCAATTCAAAATGGAACGAAATGTACTAGTAAAATTGCAGTCTATTAATACCAGTATCATACTAGTTCGAAAAAGATACAGGAATACTGGCCCAAATGTGGACGAAACCCTCTAGCAGGGATTAAAAGAAGAAAATGGACTCATCAATACACCATTTTCATTTTTCATCATTTTCGCTGTGAAAAACCTCGATTTGGGATTGCAAAACATAAACTATATCTATGGAATATTTCACAAGCTGGTTGCGAATTACAATAGCATGCAATGCAAATGAAATAAACGAAAGAAATAGTTACAGGTTATGTCGCTTAAAAACATACCATGAAAATTGTAGTCGTATACTAGTATGGATTGAAATTTTTCTACTAGTAAGATTTCATCCAGAAAATTATAGTTGGATACTAGTATGTTTACTGACTAGTTTGATATTTACTGCAGGGTAGTTAAACGCATGTTAAATATTTCTTTGTGTTTCAATGATTTTTTAATATGTGTACATACATAAGTATTTGTTCTTGTGTTTACACAAGTAGTAGGTTCTTAGGCTCTCAATAAAAGCTCTTAAGCGAACTTGGTCGGCATTGCTGTGAGCACGAACCTAATTATTTCTGTCGGCACACTAGAAACAACATTGACCTAGGTTCCAAATAAAAACTCACACAATAAAATGATTTTATATGGAAAAACATTTGTATGTGCATTAGACTGGGTCGATTTATTAACCGATATCGCGCCATCGATTTTTCGATAGGTTTTGGGCTCAGAAAAAAAAAGTTCCACTACGCATACCCAAAAAAATAATTTTCGAGCCTGCGAAATTTAATTTTTTTGACTTTTTTCGACTTTGAGTTTTAATGTGTTTTTAATGACCTACTAAAAAAAATTTCGTAATTTTCATGTATACCCTACTCTGTCCGACCCAAAAATGTTCGCTAAAAACGTTGGCGATAACAGTTTAAAAAAAAAAAATATTTGTTGGGTTTTGGGGAGTGTTTTAGTCAAAAAATTTACCCTTTCGCCATTTTTTTAAGGGTTTTTTTCAGCATACACGCAAAAATATTTTCGATGAAAACGAATTTGCCTCATATTTCCTGTCCCACTTAAAATTATGCGCTAAAAACGTTGGCGAGTTTTTTGAAAAAAAATTTTACTTTCGGGTTTTGGAAAAGTCGATTTTTCTACCAAAACAAGTCCCAAAACCCGAAAATAAAAATTTTTTTCAAGAAACCGTTATCGCCAACGTTTTTAGCGCATAATTTTAAGTGGGACAGGAAATATGAGACAAATTCGTTTTCATCGAAAACATTTTTGCATGTATGCTGAAAAAATCTTAAAAAAAAAAATTGACTCTTTCGCCATTCGATCGATCGATATCGGTTATCGATGGCGCGATATCGGTTAACTTTCGTCCATACAAATCGACCCGCCCTAATGTGCATAAGTAGGTATATTTTTTCTAGTGGTTAAGGCACGGCAGCAATCAAATATTGAATACAATTTGTCTCTTTTGGCAGTAATAAAAGAAACAAATAAATTGAACGCCTTATAAAGCTACTTCTTTTGGCCAAACAGTTTACAACATGAGACGTGAGTTTACTTAAACATAATGAGTAACTCACTCTCTGCAAGACAATGTAGTACATAAGCACGGTTTTATAAGGTCTTTTATGGCCTCACGGCCAGCGCACTAAGCAGCTCTTTAGCGGTGTTCCTTAGAATAATTCTTGCTGGGTAGATATATGTTTATTCCTGCAAAAAATCGTACGACTAATCTCTTAGGGTGCGAACAGAGTGAGCGCTGAAAGCCGAGCCGAGATTGTCAGTCTGATAAAACTGATTACATACAAGTCAATACAAATAAGCTTGTGTGTAACACAGAGAACGCCGACAAGAGCAGAGAGAAAAGGCGACGAGTGCGAGAAAACAGTTTCAAAGCGTTTTGCGCGCTTTTTTGCATTGTTGATGTTTACTTTTTAGCGTGCAGTAGTGTTTTTAATGGTTTAAAAATAAAAATAAATGGATATTGATCTTAAATCATTATATAAATGATGAAATTCACCAAATTCATTCCTTTTTAGCGTAGTTGGATGTTTTCCAAATTATTTTGTGTTAATAATTGCATTAATCACACTAGGAGAAGCAAAATACTCCTCAATTTTATAAACACAAATGAACAACAAGACTAGATGACATAAAAGCAAAAAACATGGAATAAACAGAATTTCAGCGCTGATTCTCGCATTCACTGTATTATAAACAAATTTTCTTCTCGCATGAAAATAAGCTCGGCTCGGCTCCGCTCGGCATCACCGCTCACTCTGTTCGCACCCTTGGAGAGTGGCATGCGGCTAATTCATTTCGTCTGCGTTGGGCTATAATTGATTCCTACTAGTCCATTAGGGGCATAGTGGAGATAAATCATAAATGGTCCTCAACTTAAAAGTCGATGATGAGACGTTGTCAAATGTTCCTAAATGTATCGGGTTATCTATGCGCAACAGAAGCGCAAATGCGCATTACTAAATTTGTTGATACTTTTCATATTTATTGTATATATTTACATATCGTCGGTGACACTGCAAAACCGCGTAACACATAAATGCAAAACCGCGAAAGTGATATCTCAGTTTGGCTGTTTTTCAACAACAAATTGCTTCATTTAAAGAGGAATAATGAGTTTATGGAAAAAGTTCCCATCAAGATAGATTCTTTTAACTATTTTCCAAACCAACATGTAGTGTTCTTGAAAATAAATAAATAGATCTTGATGACAGAGACCGATAAAAGTTTTTGTGCTATACGCAGTTTTGCAGTGTCACCGACGATATGTAAATTATTCATTTAGAGTAAAGACTTGTCCGCTCATATCAGTAGGGGTAGAAAGGGAGTCCATCGTACTCGTTATGGTATAAATGGGAGATAAGAACTGGGCCTTTACTCTGTAGTTCTATTCGAAAGGCTATTCTACTCGAAAGCAAAAAAGCGATTCTAATACTCTGTTCGTTAGAATTTACTTTAGAAAATATTCCATAATAGTAGGCATCACTGTTTCACAAATTTCAAGCGCAAAGCAAAATACAAAAACACTTTCCATAAATCTCAAGTGCAGTATTAGGCAGCGCAGTTTAACATGTCGCAGTAGCGCAGATGATAAGAATCTCGACTACCATGCGTGAAGTTGCAGGTTCGAACGTAAGTGCTTGCACAAGTAATTTTAATTCTTTTATTTTATTTTTATTAAATAAAATTTTATTTTTTTAAATGTGTAAATACTTCTAATTTGTGAAAATTTTGTTTTTTCCAATTTTTTACATAGAATTCTTCGATTATTTATTGTCAACAGGGATTGATTAACTCTTTCTGCGATAAAAATGATTTCTTGATGAAAAAAATAATAATGGTTTTATTATAATCATTGGATTTCCGTTTACTAAATTGTTGTAGAATAGGATTTTCTAACTTTCGACCATATTGGCATATGCTTTCGAAATAGTGAGTACCAAATTTTCTACAATCGAAAGGGGATAGATCAAATCCGAAGAGAACAGAATGGAACTCGAACAACGAATGCGTTCTACTCAAAAATTTCTTACACAGTTCGAATCACGCGAAAGCGAACAAAATTTGTTTCGAATAGAACTACAGAGTGAGGGCCCTGGCATTAGTCGTATACTATTTTGCGACTCAGCCCCGATTTATGCTAGACTAATCCTAATTTTTGCCGGGTTAAAGTTAACGCTTAAATGTGCGTATGCATGTCATAGGTAATACTATTCCGACGCTTATCTTTAAAATTATGTGATATTTGAAAGATAAATAAAGGAAATCCTTAAGCCCTATGCAGTTCAAAAAAAACCAAACACTCGATATAAATGACAGATAAGAAAAGACCAAGAAAAATTTCTTACGCAGTACCAAAGAAATGTCTACTAATATAGGTATTCTAAAGTTTCTATGAAAACGAGCAAAAGGCAACTCTCAGAGCCGAAGGTAAATTCCTTTTCTTTTACTGCAACTTTCCTCATGCCCAATGATGTGTCGAAATTTTTTGGTTGCTACTATTTCATGGTCACGAAAAAATTTATTGAGGTTTTTCTTTTGAATAGTATACAGCGGTTGACCAATTTGATGTCTCACGTTATAGGCGTTTTGATTAAATCATGATACAAATATGTACTAGAAGGTAGAACCTTTCCCTTTTTGTCGGCCATAGTTTTTCGATGTGATTTCACAAAATAATATACATACATACATACATATGTTAAAATTTGTTTAAAAACATCCCAGCGGGAAAAGTAATGTTCAGGACTGCATAAAGTAATATATATAGATTATACATGAAAACATGCGTGAATTTTTCTACAGCGATGCCATAGCAATGTGTAGCTCGCAACAAACTGAATCGACAAAGTAAACATTACTTCTTATATTTCTTTTTATAAATGAAAGGATGCATTACTAGGTACACATTATATCTTGAATTACCTTTTTGCAAATTAAATCATCCATTACATGGATCATATTACATCTAGAATTACTTCCTATGAGAGAAAAGATGCATTACCCGCAAAACATTATGTGCAAATTACAAACTAAGGAATATCGCCTCCTAGTCCAAGGTGTTAGCGACACCGTACCTTCGCACAGTGCTGGCTGCCAGGAGGTCACAGCACAGCCTATATTTTAAAGGCACCTTTTATCCCGGACAAATTTGGGGAGTAACAGAGGCTTTACCATTGACCTCTGCTCTCTCGCAGCTGGTCGTATGGCAAGTCGAGTATACCAAAAAATGTAAGGCAACAAGATCACGAACAGAAGGAGACGGTTCTGTTTGTATTTCATACTTTATTTGAATACAATTTTTTTTACAATGAAATTTACATTTTTTCTCAAAGGCTAATATAACAAAACATAAAACACAGTGAAAAAAAATTAAAAATGTAATACTACAAATAAAAATAGGGCGAGACATTACTCCTTCGATAGCTTTTGGATTGATATTTTCTTACAACGATTTTGGTATATCTTTTCATGCATGAAAAAGATAATGCATTCCCCATTTTCCTAATGGGATATTTCGAGTTTGTGATATTTTGGAAAATAAATTATTTCACAATGACGTGAAATTTTAGCGGACGCTCCATACCATCCAGTTGTGTAGGGATACGGGGATGAAGATTTTTAACTTTCCCAGTATCCTGTTTATGTTTAGGTGATGACCAAGGTTATTTAAGTTTGGTGCCGAATTTGTCGGAGTTGTTCGCTACCTCGCTCGGAAATAAACTTATCCGTTTAAGGGATACCGTTGCGAGGCCCTGAGAATCATCGAACATGATATTCGTATTTCTAACTAGCTTGAGGTATCAAAAACATGAGAAAACGTGCCAATTCATCAGCATGCTCTTGATAGAAGTCATGATAAAAAAATAAATGAGTATGACAATGTCTTAAAAACGTCATTAATGTCACTAGGACTAGGACAGAAGGTAGAACCGCTAGCTCTTTTCATTTTATATTATTATCTTTATATTAAATAATCTCTCTATCTCTATGGCGCGATATACAACAGGTATATCATCATAAACCTCCTAAGGGATTTTTGCGCCAAGCTTCTCTTCTCTGGACAAATCGCCCTTGTTTCCCTACGGGTACGGTCGGACAAGTCTACTTTCAACACCTATAAGTAGGCTACACAAATTAAAATCGACTTATCCCAACGATGCGTAAAACGGAATAGTTGCGATAATTAGAGCCCATTGTACACGAAAGGTGTCGATCGTAGACCACGCTCTTAAGAGATCAGTCGCACAATTTTTTGCAAGATTTTCATAGAAAAGTTGTCAAGCGAGTCCCTTAAGGAGGCATTACAAAGCAGCTTTCCGCAGTGGTCCACAGATAGCGCTTCCTGTCCCCCTTCTTGAGAAGCGAGGTGGTAAGGTGTCAAGCACAAAAGCCATTCCTTCGGAAGCGGAAAGGCAAGGCCTTGCAATTTGGCCCATTTCATATAACGAATAATTAATGAATGCATCGATATAGTAAGACCCTCTAGGCTCTAGAAGAGCTTCCGTAAGTGATTCTTACTCCTTCCTTTTTCAACTGGGAGTATAATACAGACATGTTCGCATGCATGTATGTACATACGTAAATACTCGCGATCGTAGATATGTACGCTTGTATGTATATACATACATAGATAGTTTTAACTATTCGGGACTTTCTTTGGAAGGTATTAAACTTTAAATGAAACAATGGTAATTGTTTCCTTTAGGAGACAACTGCCAAAACACGTCCGAAATTATCGGGGAAGGTATCAAGAGACGCGTTTTGACCCCGGTAACTATAATCGGGAAGCGCATTTTCGAGTTTTTGTTTCAGTGAAGAGATATTTGCAATCAAAGTTGAAAATTTTCTGTCATTTTCATGTGGTTGCTGTAATCACAGATTAGGGTGTACCGAAAAGTGCAAAAAGTGTGTTCTGCGCAGAAATACTATGGACCACGTAGCAGGTGTTGGACCGGCTAAGGGTTATTTTTTTGAAGCGAGGCCGAAGGCCGCCTACGCAGAAAGGTGTTCTGCACATAAATACCTTGGATCAAGCCCCCTATTTGGGATCGGACCTGGGTCATTTCTGGGTTTTTTGCGAATAACTTTTCACTGAAACAAAAAATTGAAAATCCACTTTCGGATTGTTGATACCGAAGTCAAAACGCGTTGTTTGATACCTCTCCCGATATTTTTGGACGTGTTTTAGCATTGTCTCCTAAAGGAAACAATAACCGAAACAATTAAAACGTTTGACCACGTATTTTGCAGGTTTTTTTCCAAATTTTTAAATTGCACGTTCTCCATTAGGTATGTATGTAGATATAGATTTGTATGTTTATGCCCATAATATGTACACACGCATTGTACTTGTATATGTACCCTGCAGTAATATTGAGAACCAGTCTTCAATAGACAGTCTTGAGCTACACGCTTTGTGAATCGTTCTGTGCCGATTACAAAAGTGATAGTTTAGACAGCTTGAAATATCGGATATCGATAACCACTCATCCACAACTAAAACTTTTCGAAATGGCACAGGTTGAGAACAAAAAAGCCGAACTATCTTAGAACTGTCGGAATGGAAACCTGATAAGACCGAGTTGCAAAGTAATGCACTGGCGCCAATTGTCACCACATGACATCGCCATGTGAAAGTAGACAGTTGAAAGCAATGCTTGGGTATTAGGCTAGAACTGGTAGTGTCGTCAAACGGTTTTGCTCATGAATAGTTCTGAGCTAGTCCAACTTTCTGCAGGGTACATACATTTGTCTGCTCTCACAGGTATACATTTTCACTTGAGATGGCAGTTTTCGCAAAATATGTACATATGTATGTAGGTATGCACAGACGAGTTAAATATTGTACACATTTAATTTCCCCGCCACATAGAAATATGTATTTATGTATGGACGGATTTTTACGTATCCGAATTTTGATTACATACATGCACATATGTGTTTTGCATCTTTCAACTACTAATTCACGTTTGTTACGGACCTTTGTCCAATTTTATTAGTTATCACCTAAAAAAATATAAATTGTTCACTTTTTAAAATTTGTTTCATTTTCTTTATTTAAACTTTCTTTGATTCTACATTTTTTCGTTTTATTTTGGTTTTTAAATTAAGTTCGTTTTAACTTAACTACCCGGCAGATACGTAGTGACCGTTTGCTAGCTGATTCAGTAATACCGACAACGCCAGCGAAACTTTGCCCTTGTTCTGTATCAATTTGTTCTGTGTTTAACTGACAGACGTTTTGCTTCTGCTGCTAACGCCGTCGCCGTCGCTGCCGCTGCTAAAGCTTCTGCCACAGCTGCAGCAGCTGCTGGTGGATAGGCGCAGTTATCGTCGATGGAGTGTTCTGATAAATGTAGCTGCTGCTGTTGTGACGTGCCGGTTACGAGGTCCATTGTGCACAAAATCAATTTTTGTCATGTATGGCTGGCGACTCAGAGCAAGGCAAGGCGTTAGCTGTTGCGTTGTTTACGTCGCGTCGGTGAAAATAAGAAATAAAATATCCAGCCATGTGTCGCCCACCTATTCCCCGCAGATCACTTTTACTTTGTCAAATTCTACTTTTATACATGCCTATGTGTGTATGTTTCTGAGCATACGTAGGTACATTTTTACATATTCATTCGGACAAACAAGTAGGTATGTCTGTACATACTACATACATAGGAACCATACACACACCATAACGACGTTTTACCCTTGCTTTTATTTGTGAACTTATCTAAAAATTGAGAAGCAAAAAGGATTTAATAAATACGAGTATATGTACATAGTCATGTACCGAATATTTTTGCATATTCGAATCCGTATGAGATAACGCAATAGTCTGAGGATAATAATAGGTTGATAAGATCAAAAATTGTTCTTTGCTTATGCTTAGAAAAACTAAATTATCTTTAATCATTCTTCATTACCGAAGCAACCTTTTTTTGTTCCTTATTTTTGAAAGGGTGAAAAAAGCTGGGTTTCGAATCGAACGGACGGAAGAAAATGCTTCTTTAGATAACTCATTTCCAGAAATTGTATCTTGTTTCATAGTCGCTTCTCCTAGGCAAATTTGGGTCAAAGCATGCCAGTCATCCCTTTTTAAGCGCTAGCTTACGACACTTGGAAACACTAAGCGAGGGCAAGTAATTCTCATACTCCCATCTCAGTCAAGGCGTCTCTACTTTATCTACTTCCTTACCCATTCGCATAACATTACACAGGCCAAAGGAGTCTTTGGGGCTTAACTCGCTGTACTATGGTCATACACCTCATCGTTTTATTTTCTTATATACTCGCAGCTAGAATCTCGGGGATAACCATACATCTAAGTGAGAAGTTTTCTATCTAATACTCCAAATGCCATCTAATATTCTCTCGATCTACTCAGTCCGAAGTAGCACTTGCTGTCAAGACTGATTCTCCCTTGAATTTCTCGGCTGACATTGTTTTTTGTGTTAGCGCTGTTTCGCAAATAGACGATGACTGTTCACCGCTTGACCTATTGGTTTCACTGTTGATCATGAGCATACTTCAGCAATTGCACACTCTTGTACAGTCTATACAAGTACCACAAATCGCACTATAGGGAGTCGCCTTGTCTGAAACCTCATTTGGTTCCGAAAAGATCGAATAGGTCCTTCCCCATTCTGTTGATATTCTCAACATCATTTGGCATTACAGTATAAGCTTTTAAACCTATTGCGATCCAACGGATATATTAGTATAATTTTCAGGCATAATTCCTTTCAGGCAGTATTTCAAACTTCAAGCACTCACGCCACTTCTAGTTGTTGTTGTTAACAGTGCTTCGCCCTGCCTAACGGGGTCCAAGGAAACAAGTACTTTCAACAGGGTTGGACCAGAGTGATATTGGTGTTAGAAATGTAGGCTCAATTGAACAGGTAAAGAGATGTTTAGTATCATGATATACCAATTGCAGGGCAAGTATTTGGTATAGTGGGCTTGAGTCTGGATAAAAGTTTAACTTATTACAATATCCAGATCAAAGTTGTGCTAATATGACTCTAGATTCCCTCGGAAGGACGTTCTTCTCTTCGGCTGTTTTAAGTGGTTGGATGTCAGTTACGGGCTTCACATTCCGCGATCTGTCTACTGACTTGGTGTGGGGGTCATTTAGAGTCCTGCTGTGGTTTCGCAAATCAAACGGCTGGGTAATGTGGTGCCCGATCTCATCAAAGTGCTTACGGAGATGTTTCCTTATGTCTTATGTCTAGCGAATCTTCTTTCAATTCATTGCGTTTTGGGGATAGGCAATAAAACTGTCTACTCAATAGTTCTCGTCGTCTATAAGCATTTCAGTCTCTTGTTTGAGGTGCGACATAATAAGACATCCCGTGGCAGTGCTGATAGCGGTGTTTTGCATTGATAGCGGTGTTTTAGCAAGCAGGGTTTCATTATCTTATCCCGGCTGGCGGCAAGTGACTCGAGGATGTTGTTGCCGCTCTGTGGAAGGCATTTGATGAAGGCAGTCGAAGAAAGTGGAATTAAGGAAATCGCGATCAGAGTTGAATCACATTAAAATTACAGCTAAAAATTTTAAATTACATAAATTGAAATTTACATTCTTTAGTAACTGATAAGGTGATAAGGTAATTTGTGGGTTTCATGACTTCATTTTTAAATTTTGTTTGTTTTAATATTGAATGCAACGGCACCCTGTGTTTGTTTGTGTCTGGGTGCAGTTTCGGATTAAGTGGCGCTACCCTGCACGGAAATACTCCGTTCTATCAGAGTTGTCCAGCACTTATACTCATTCATATAAAAAAGGTGGTCCAAATTATATGGCGATGTCCACTGATTGGATCACCTAATCCATCTCGGAGTACTCCATTTCTTTCCTTTTGAATACTCCATATACGTAGGTACTCGTGGGAGTACTCTCAAAACGCTCCCAAACAATTTTGAAAGCGATTCCCTTCCTTCTACTCACTCGGAGTAACTTCATCCACTGCCTTCCAATCTGATTCCAAAAGAAGATGCCAGGAGTAAACAATGGTTCGAGTTTGGTTAAATTGAGTAGAAAACCCACAAAACATATCGGTTTTAGCTTTTCTAGGCAACAATGGGCGATTTCCGTTGATAAAAGAACATTTATGTCATAACTACTCCTAACAGTGCTGTCGTTTGCTTACTTTTGGGCAAAGTGATAAATCAACAAAAACTAAGTTTTTTGTGAGATTTTGCGGACAAATGACTCGATGGTAATAGTGACGACTTCGAAGTGAAATTCGTTTTCACCAGCTTATTCAATAATAATAATGTTTAATAGATCTTAATAGACCTAATAGTTTGGTACAAAATAAATGTTCAGTCAATATTTCAGATATTCAAAAGTTAGTTCAGTAAAATTAGGAACTGATTTCGGGATTTTCGAAAGCAAGGTGAAGATTAGTGTGACCAGGTGTTAGAAAAAAAAGTGCTGAATCGGCAAAAAAAAGGTTACAAAAGGCTAAAATTAAGAAAAAACAAGGTAAAAAAAATCAGAAATTTTTTTTACGAAATCCATTTCAAATTTTTTATTTTAATTTAAACTATTTGTACATAAAGCTGATACCAAAAAGTTGAATACGAATTCGACCAGTTTTAAAACAGGGCATTTAGTTCGTTTAGTGAATTTTTATGTTCTCGGACTTCTGCCCAAAATTCAGTGGTAGAGGTCACACTTGTCCACCGTACGGTTATTAGCTTTCGCCACTGCAGCTCAATTACCGATACTTGTCTTGGGGAAACCTAGACTATTCTTTGTAAAAGTGAGAAAATACATCCGACTTTGTAACTTTCAAAGAATTATCAACTGAAAAAAAATTTGTCTTTTGTAAAGACTTCACATTATGGGGGAGGTGATGTCGAAATTGGGTTATCAACTCCAATCAAAATAGTTGACAATTTTTACGAATAATTTTCTGGATTTCGTCATCAATACTACCTTTATTTAACTTTAGTTTTATATATTTCTCGAAGTTTGAAAAATATGGTGTTGGACTAGTTTACGGCTTAATTTTGGCCTTCCCTAAAATGGACTTAAAAGTCACAACACATCACGTGTAAACGTCTTAAGATATTATTAGTCAGAGGTCGCTTCCTATGGCTTATACACGTTTTTGAAATTCTCCACAAGTCTTGCCTGAAATATTTTTTCGTGCGCTCAACCGTTTCTGACTTAGAGCACGAAAAACGTGAGCTGTCCAAAAAATTTTGCAACATCCTACTTTTTTGACATATAAAGCTCCTTCATCCAAGTTTTGTATTTGCATTCATAGTAGGATCCTTTCGTCACTTTTCCTGTAGGAAAATCAGTTAACTACAAGTCGACTTTTAGTTCACTATTTATCAGCTGGCTTTGTCTTTCCCTCGGCCAATTTACATTGCTAAAAGTCACTACTTTTACATGGCCGTTGGCTTGCAAAAGTGAGGGGTTTTCAATTGACTCCAAATTGACTACTTTTATGTTGACTTATAGCCAGCTGAATAATAGACAATTTTTGGTACTTTTAATTCCTATACTTTATATCTAAATTTTATTTATAATATGGCTAATGTGTGTTCATGTGTAAATTGCATAAATATGTGGAGGTCCTGCTCTCAAGCCATAGTCAAAAACCCATGTTTCAAATTATAACAAAGTTGAGGCATACAAATCTTCAATGAAATCAAAATATAAATTTATTAATTCCAACAGTGATGCACAACGATATAAACGAAAAAATGTTGTTTTATTGATTATCAAAAAATTTATAAAAAAATATTTCGTTTCGATAATAATCAAAAAAATATTTTTTTCGTTGATTATCAAATCAAAAAAAAATTTTTTTCGGTATCGTCTATGTTCGTGCCAGTGATGTAACGAACGCCACTTTTTGAACATTCGCGAATGCGAATATCCACTAATGATATTCGCGAATGCGAATATTCAGTTTTTGTTCAAGTTCGTCGATAATTGTGTGGGGCTATGCAGTCTAGTTTCGAAGCCCCACAACACTCATGAAATTCACAAATGATTGAAAATAAAGCAGTTCTAGCTTGCTAATTTTCCGAAGAGTGGCACCAAAGTGGTATAAAAAGTATGCATCCTCACAGCGCTCTGTTGAAATTAGAGTTAGTTTTTTTATGAACAGTGTGTTTTGTGACTATGATTTCTCAGTCGCAGCTATTTTGATCCGAGACTGTGATAGGAGCAGTAGCTGTGTTCGGTGATGATAAAATTTTTACTGGAAAGTGTTCGGTGACACAGAACATTTGCAAGTTTTGTCACTGAACACAGCTAATGACTATTGTTATCTTTGTTTTGGTTATGCAACTTTATTTGCATACTGCAAAATTGAAGAATTTTCATCCAAATTAAAACAATGGCAATATCAAAATAATTCCAGAAAACTAACGAAAATAACTATAAGTTTTGGTTTTTAATAGACATTTCCAAAGTAGTTTCCTTTTACGCACCAAAAGACAATATTCACATTTATTAAAATTGAGCATTCGAAACTTAAAGCAAGCCCATGATAATTCATGTTACAATAAACATTAAAAACCATTGGGGAAAAGCATCCATTTTTTTAGTCTGCACGTATTTGTTTGTCTTATAAATTTAAATTCGCATCTGCATTCCTCTATCATCTAAATAACACTAATCACAAATTCATTGGTTAATATTGACGAAGCCAATACGTGATTGCGATTATTGCAACCGTGATTGAGAACGGGAACAGATTCTGTCAAAGCCAGTCAGTCACGGGGTTTTCTTTGAAGCTGGCCTGAGATTTGTTGTTATATTTCAGTGGCTGAAGTTTAATTATTAACTCAGTATTATTTTCTAGGAGAGAAGTATTTTTGTTTAACGTCTACAATTTTCTGTTTGTTTAGATTACATATATTTATAGTTTATCGTTGAATAATATATTTTAGTTTGATCATATCGACTGCCGAGTGGAAGATTACCCTATTTCAAAATATTTTTCCAAAAGGCCCTATATCAGAATTTGTTTGAATAACACTCTATTTCAGAATTTTATTCAAAAACCCCCTATCTCAGAATTTTTTTCAACAACGCCCTATCTTAGCTAAAAATGTATGGAATTTTCGTTCAGATAAGGCATTTTTGAAACTAGTTTTGAGATAGGGCGTTCTTAAACCTAATTTTGAAATAGGGCGTTATTGAAAAGAAATTTGAGGTGGGGCTTTTTTCAAAGAAGCTCCGAGATAGGACGCTTTTGAAAAATATTTTGAAATAGGGTGATCTTCCACTCAGCAGTCGATACATTATTAGTTGAGTTACTTTTTCATGCATTAAAAAACATTGGAAAATGGATTTTAGTCTTATTAACCTGGTATTATCTTCAAATTACTTTTTTTCTTTTGCGAATGAGAATCCGAATGTCCAAAAATATGCGAATATTCGCAAATGCGGCTGGCTTAGAAACAAGCTTTTTTTAAATTTCCTTTGTTAAAAACAAAAATGAATTAAAAAAAGCAACAAATGTACTTAGTACTAAGTACGTATACCCAAAATTAAGTTAGCCGCAATATTAGTATTGTTTCAGTGAGATCATCACTCAGAGCGGATCCGTCTTCGAAAACGCCCGCTCTTCACTAACTCGTGTAGGTGGAGTCGCGTGGATTATTTGGTATAACTGATATAAACGATTGGTTTTCAAAAGTCAGGTAAATTGGTGCTCAAAGTTACAAGTTTCGCTGAAATTTTTAATTCTAGCAAACGCTTCTGTTTTAGTTGGAATGTCTGAATCATGTTGCCCTATTTGGCTGATTAGTTTCTCCAGTAAATTGTCATTATCTTCAGATCCTGGTGGCTTGTTCTGCTTCTGGAATGCAAGAAATTGTTTGTGCTTCCGCAACTAATGACTAGTTTTGTTTCCTAAATGATCATTTGCAATTATAAAATTGCAAAATATGCACAATCACCAGCAAAGCATGACCGTACTAATTCGCCCTCTCTTTTGCAACCCATCTTACATAATAATATTGTAGAATTATTCAAATATTCAAATATTTGTTGATACTTTTTTTTGATAAATAACGCCACAAAATTTGATTTGATATTTATTTCTTGATGTCTAGCAAAACAAGATTGATTAAAAAAATGTGCAGTAAATTGGATTATATCACTTATTTGATCTTGGTGCACTCTTAATTTTTTTCAACGCTCTTTCTTTCACTTTTAACTCTTTGTTTAGTCAATCAATAATCGACGTTAGGTCGGCTGAATCTCTTAAAATTATAATTTTTTCTTTGTTATTGTTTTTTTTTATTAGTTCTTGTTTTTGGCGCTATTTCTTAATTGTCTGTTGCCATCTTTTGCAGTCTTAAAGCCAGGCTATTAGTAACTTTATAAAACAGCTAATTCAACCAACCTTATGATAAACAATCCATTCTATTATTGGTGCTATATCGTAATTCCCTATCCGTAACGCAGCTTTACCGACCAATTGCATTTTGATTTTTCTCTTACGTTAAAGATAAGACTAGAGCAATACGCCAACGGAACCAATGTTTTGAGGTTTAAGCTTGGGTTTCACGGAAAGCGTATTTTTGCAAGATTGCTTTTTTAATTAATAACATTTTTCTTAGGAAGAAATTAATACTTTTTATGGAAATGGAAAAACCTTTGAAATGCAAATTAAAACAGTAAATTTTCAATTTGTACAAGTTATACGGAAATAAACATTAAATAGAAACAGTGAATAAAGATTATTAATTCAGCGTTTTATGATAAAATTTCAATAAGTTTTCGGTAAAAATAGCTGAAACTAGAATTAATTACCTTTTTATTCCGATATGCCATAAATTTTGAGAGTTAGCCATATCCTCCAATTGGAACATAACATGACTATGTTAAGGTACATCGTGTACATTCCTTTATTGAACTGCTTATTTATATTGTAAATTTAGTAACGATACTTCGAGTATCGAGTCTTTTTGTTTCGATACTATCGGGGACCCGATAATTGTACAACGATACTTTAAATGAACACACTATAGATACTTTACATTCGATATCGTGTCCCTACTTCCATGTACTGATGGCCAGATCCCAAAATACTGATTAGGATGTCGCGTTGTGAACACCGATTCTCCACCCAACCATGGCACGACGTTTCGAAGTGAGACTGTCCAGATATGGCGATTTTCTGCTCTGCCAATGAAGTAGTATTTTTGAGCAATAAGAAAAAACAAAAGTAAATATCAAAACTTTGTGTTATTTCTCAATTAGGCCACCAAATACGTAAACACATAGTTTAGCAAAAACGGAGGTTTGTAGCTGCTTCTGTTCTATGGGGTGGTATCAATAGTCATGGATACATGCTATTTATACTCGTATGTGGAAGTTCTTCGAGAAATTATTCACCCTTATGGTTGAGATTAATGCAGCTAAAATGGGTTTAAAAAGACAACAATCTTACTAACAATCAAGAAAAAAATCTACGAAGAGATAAGAAAACTAATTTATTGGAGTAGCCAGCTTAATCCCCGAACTAAATCCCATCTATTATAAGATTATATATAGAATATCTCTTTGAATCGGAGCAGGATGTAAAACACACATGCACAAAAGTACAAATAAATACATACATTTATACAGAACCTTTCTGGAGAGTCAATCCCGTAATTATTTCACTAAAACTAGTAAATTGTCAAAAACTAAAGATTCTCTGATAACGAGATTTCCAGTAAAAAATTTTAATTTTATAAAATTCAACGTAAATGTCAAAAATTATTTTCAACTCGAACTTCTATAACTCGAAAGAAAATCCATACTAGCAATTATTTAACTCGCTTTTCCCTTCCTCCCTTTTTGTACATGAAAAGCTGGATTTGGTCAATATTCCGAATGAGAGGAAGAAGACGATATACCCCTAAGATTTTGGACTAAGATTGATGAAACTCAAAATATTTTTGAGGCTGATTACGAAGCTAGGCTAAAAGCAAGCATAATAACATACAATGCGACTCTTCAGAACTCTATTTAAGTAGATAGCGAGCTTTGCACAACTAGCTTCCCTTCAGATGATGATATTGTGGAGCATTACTGCCCTGAATTTGAGGAAGCAAACGCAGCAGGAAGGGAGAGTAATGAAGAGGCTTCGGAGGAAGAAATTATTTAATAGCCTTCCAGAATTGATGTAGAAAATTCTTTCCGAACATTGAGTTTATATAAGGCTTTGAGCACACTGGAGACTGCTGAAAATAAAAAAAAGTAAATTTTTAGTCATTAATTTCAGAATCTTTCACTTCTTTGTAACTTTCTTTTATAGTTTTATGTAAGACCATCAACCATATTATATAAAGCTCTTATAATTTAAAATTTGTGTGGATGTCATTTTAAAAAGCCCTATAAGGCAATTTTATTTCTTTTGGAATATGGGGGTATGTATTTAAAATAAAAAAATACCATTCATTATTTAAAAAATATATACATATGTACATGTGCGCATTTGACTTTTTTTACTAAAAACAAAAAAATTCTATAGCTCGAATTCTCCGTAAGTGGAACTTTTTTTTGGGATAATAGCGATTCGAGTTATGGAAGTTCCATCACATCAAAATATAAAAGAAATGTTCTGCGCGTACTTTAAAACGCCTTCACGATGTATATTATTTCACAAGGTATCTTATTGTCTTAAGTACTATTTTTGTCAATACAACTCTTGTGAACACTACATTGAGTTATATGTCATGTTCATATACATCAAGTTGAATTTATATGTAGACTTGTCACATGTTCATAGAACATTTCAAATAAACTTTGTGCTATTCAAATTTTATATGAGAAACAAAACAAAGAAAATATGATCGTTTTTAAAATCATAACACATACGACGAATATGAGACCTTGTAAGTTGGCTTTTTATTTTCTAAAACCTACACATCGAGTTTAAAAATTATAATAAATCGTGTGGTAAGCACAACTAGGAACACAAATTATGTAAATTATGTAAAACAATCGGAATCAAAGTTCTAAGTATTATGTATTGCAAAATATTCAAAATAAGAAACGGTTGTAGGGTTTTCCCTAAACTTTTTTCCTACTCTATTCAATTTAAAAACTTTTAATAAATAATTAAAAATGTTTATTAAAAAAAAAAATGAAAAAAAACCATAATTTTCATAAAAATTTGAAAGTAAAAAATTATAATTCTTGGCCTTGAGCTCGTTTCATTAATACATGATAAACTATAAATATATGTAATCTAAACAAACAAATATAAAATTGTAAGCGCAAAACTACATCTCTCTTATAAATAAATCGATTCGCGAACAAAATAAAAACGAAACGCATGCGATCGAACGAGACGACATAGCCATTCACAACTGGCGACAAATTTGAACAAAAACTGAATATTCACATTCGCATTTGCGAATATCATTACTGGAAAAAGTGTCATTCGTTACATCACTGATGGGCATCACTGTGTTGTAGTTCTTTACTTACTCAATAACATTTTTATTATGATATCTCATTATATAAACTTTAAATGTGCATGCCCTGCAGTCAAACCCTTTAGTTGTATACTAGTTTAACACTAGTTGAAACGGACAGCCCAACTCCCCGAAGTTCTGTCTTATTTCCATATTAGCAACTGTACAGATTTAACATGGCGGTGTCTTACGAAATATCAATACCAGCCTCTGCATCATACCAGTTAAAAGACGAGTAAGCCCATGCACCAGTATCATACCAGTTACTGTACAACTTCATAGTAAGCTAGTCCCATATTCTTTGAAAAATACTCCCACTTTATTGAAGATTAATTTATCAAATATAGAATTTATGTCTATCGAAATAAATATTACTTCACTATACTAAAAAATTAGAACAAATTTCATTAAAAATGTATTTGTTATTCAAAGCAATTTTACCATTGGAAAACATTTATAAAGGAGGTAGAAATTTGTGAAGTGAGCCACCTAAAATTTCTTTTAATTTTTGGGCTTCTTCATCGTGGTCAGATCGCGCTTTAGTATAATGTTATTGGGCATTCCATTCCCCACTTTTGGCAGCAAAAACAAATTGGTGCCCGACAATGGAATGTTAGTTATTAACTTTTTTAAAGTTTGGGGTTTCTGTATGTAGCACTGTTATACAGAAAATAATATAAGAAGAATAAAGGATGTAATGATGGCAACTTGTACTAGATATTTCATTTTATTAAAAAACGTGATCATATCTCAGTACGTACCGAAAATTTTTCCTTACATAGTTAATTACAATGCCGTAAAAAATTTTAATGACTCACATCCCATTGCCGAGCGCCAATTTTCTGTTTCTGCTAAAAGTGTGTAATAGAATGACTAAATACTGAAGCGAGGTCTGACCACGATGAAGAAGTAACAAATATTTAAAAATTGGTGAATAATTTTTGCGAAAACATAAATATGCCAAAAAAGAAATGCAGTTTAGTAGAAGATACCATCTCGTATATATATTTCAGAAATTAGCAAAATCGGGCAAAAACTAAGGAGCTTCGAGAATAGGTTTATATTTATAACTTGGAAAATAATTCAAGTTTTGAGAAACTGGCCCAAACGTATTTTTTTTTTTGTTGTTGTGAACTATATGAACAAGTTTCAGGAAAAAAGGCGGGTACCATTCTACAAGACGGTTCAATGACTAATTTTCATCAAAAGGGTGTCAAAAGAACCATCTTGGTGTCAGGATAAATAACCCGAAAGCGGAAATTCAAAATGTTATTTCTGTGAAAAGTTATCGGCAAAAAATTAAGAAATTGCCCTAAAAAACCGGGGGCCTGATCTAGGGTATTTATATGCAGAACACCTTTATGCGTATGCGGCCTTTGGCAGTGCTTCAAAAAAATAAAATCAAATTTCGGAGCGCCCCCTATTTGATATTACAACAACCACATGAACATTTGCAACTTTGTTTGCAAATATCACTTAATATAAATAAAAAATTTAATTTTCGCCGTCGGATTATTGATACCCCTATCGACAATTTTTGATGAAAATTAGTTTTATAATGGACTTCACAGTTATAAATCTTTAAACTTTCCGAAAACACTTTATGGACAACTTAACATTAACACTTGTAAACACATCTTTATATAAAGTTAGCAAGCTTCAAGGAAAGACTAACTTTATATGGTGAAAATATACCTATCGAAATTCTTTGCAAATAACTATGTATGTATACGATATCGTTTATAGAATTCTAGTACATAATGTGCATGTTTCTAGTAACTAATTTTTTTTAATAATAGGGCTATTATTTAACCACCTTCCAAAATTTGTTTTTCAAAATAACGAAGAATTACACATCGTCATAAATACATATGTAGTTATTAGTTTTCATTAGGTTTAACGCGACGAATATTTAGCGATGAATTCATTTTAATTCGCCAGCTTGTACGATTGCAAGATTTGCATTTATAGTTTTTGTAAATTCAAAACAAAAAGAAGCAGCATTTCGAACCCTAGAAAGCTAACCTTCGCTCACTCCCTATAAAACCTAACCATTCGTCGATTCGACGAACATGCTTTAAAACACTTATCTCTAATAGTTATTTAATTTTTAATTAAATTTTTTGTTCGCATACTCGTATGTGTACCAGTTTTAATCCTCCAAATAAAGTATTTTTTATTTTTATGGCGGCCGCCGTGGTGTGAAGGTAGTGTTGCCGGCCTACCACACCGAAGGTCCATGGTTCGAGCCCTGGTACAGGTAACATCAAAAGTGATTTGAAAAAAGTTTCTCAAAACGGGGTCGCCCCTCGGCAGTGGTTTGGCAAACTCTCCGAGTGTATTTCTGCCATGACAGGCTTCTCAGCAAAAATTCGTCTCCACCAATTTGTAGGGAAAATTCAAATCGGCACACCACAAATTGGAAGAGAAGCTTGGCGCAAAAATCTCTTAGGAGGTTTATGATGATATACCTGTTGTATATCGCGCCATAGAGATAGAGAAAGTATTTTTTATTATTTTGGAACAATTCTGATATATTTTTTTAAGTCTTTTGGAAAGGCAGTCTTAAAAAGAGACATACAATTTTTTATAGCGTATTCGTCGAATCGACGAAGGTTACGTGTCTAGGGTTATCAATATCGATTGTGTGAATGAATCCATTTTAACAACTCTAATGAGGTTTAGCCGGACGGTTTTGAGCGTAGTTTTCTTAGTGAACGCATAAAATATAATATTGTTTTTTAATTCTTCTTAACTAGTTTGTGTTATTTTCTGTCCATAAAAATATATACAAAGCACCTGCAATTTTTCGTAGCGTTACTTTGATGGCTACGAAATTGGACTATAACTTTAGCCCTCAGAATACGAAAAGGTTGTAAAAGTTGCAAAATTATTTACTTGCCGCTAAAAAGAATATTGTGACCACACTAGAACCAGGGGCTATACCTATCACATTTGCGGATAACAGCATTTATTTTACGAAAATAGTTTTCACCGATAAAGGAAAGTCGCTATTATGGGTTACTGAATGGCACAACCGTAAAAATTATTTTCGTTATTTTCAAAATAAGCTAGGTTCCAACATAATAAAAAATTATAGTTTTAGTATACCAATGGTTCCGAATACAAAATTGTTTGCATTTTTTGCACATTGAAAGCTAAATTTTGCAATAAAATGTTTCTATAAAAACCTGATGTCTATACATCTAGACAAATTGATTCAACACGCAAACTGCGGAACGTTGAGGAAGCTGCATCAAATAAAAGTAAATTGTATACAAATGAACTGCCACTACCCCAATTAAAACAGCACAAGAACGGTAAACAACAAAACGAAAAGTACAAAGCCAGTGCGGCAGCGAACGTCGCAGCGAAACCGCACACCCCACACAAACCAAACAATCAACCAGGCGTTTCAGTCGCATGCAATTCGGGCACGTGGAGGCGTGCCTTGTTTTCAACACAATACTGTGCTGAGGCAGTGTGATGGTTGTCGACACTGACTTTCATTTCTAAAAATATCTACCCGAAAGTATGGTCGTATTGAGAAAACCTCTTCTAGAACTAACACGCTGACGAAACTTTGGTGGAGTATATGCATACATAGGGACGCACTCAAATAATAACGAAAAATATATTTCAGTTCAAACACCTTGCATCAAGAGTTTAGTACATATATATGAGACGGTCAGTGGCATATACATTCATATGTACTTGCAGGGAACTCAGTAACTACCTGCAAAAAATCGTGCGACTGATCTATAAAGAGAGCGATCCGCGATCAATACCTTCCGCTACAATTGATCCCCACTGTTCCGTTAATTTCTGTAGCCCCATTTTAATTTCTGTAGCCTATTTTTAGGTGTTGGAAGTAAACTTGTCCGACCGTACCCGTAGGGGAACAAAGTGAATTTGTCCGACACTACCCGTTTGGGCATGAAAGCGACCAATTAGTCTCTTCATAGGACATGCTCAAACAAAAGGGATCACTCCAACCCTTACAAAGAGAGCAAAACCGGCATTAGTCGCATACTCCTTTGCGAATCATCCCGGATCCACCCTAGAGTAATCGCATTTTTTGCAGAGCAGTCAAACAACTCTAATAGGGACCCGTGACGATACTGCAAGCTTGACTGAGAATTTTTAAGTGTTAGTGCACTCGGCGGTCTTCGTGTCACACCTCCTTTCATTCGACTGTCGTCGTGTCTCTGCCGGCGTTGATTGGCTAAACTCTAAAATTTAGGTTTTTTTAAGTTGACGCATAGCAAATTTGATGGTCTCTCGTCATGATTGACGAGCAGGGTACTAATGTTGTGCTGCGCTAGGCAATTGCGCCTACAGCGCAAGTGGAAGTTATTGCGCTGGAGCTGCTGGCACGATTGCGTAGCGTAGATTTTAGCCCATCAACACCGGCAGAGACACGACAACAGTCGAATGCTAGTAAGTTTGACCCGAGAACCGCCGAGTGCAATAACACTTAAAAATTCTCAGTCAAGCCTGCAGTATCGTCACGGGTCCGTATAAACGATGTAGATCGCCAGTCGGTAGACCTTCCATCGGATTGGTGATCTCCCCCTTCCTCTGCTACCGCCATCAGCTGCAGATAAGAGTACCTTCTAGGTATAGCCCAGCGGCGAAAATTCACATTACAAAATGAAATACTTCTCCAACACTTTGCAGACAGTTTCCCTTCAAGAATCAGTTACAACCAATATTACTTGCCCATAAGCAAGCCGATTACATAACTCTTTACTAGTAATGGAATAATTGTGTGAATGTACGGCAATAGAGCAAAGACGAACTTTCACGAAGTTTAAATACTATACGAAGCAGAAATCATAGAAATTATTTCACTAAATGTCAGCATACAATGTAATAGATGGTAATAAGGTTTCGTAATGCATTATGTGGAAGGCCTGCAAACTCACTCATTCGCAAAAACATGGCTTAGCCAACGCAACCTCCGGGTTTTAATTCATTGAACTATGTCTCTGTGTCTTCATAATAGAACTTCAAAACTATCGATGCCGCCGTCGAGAGTTTATTTCTTTCAGTGTCGATGAATGATTTCAGTAAGGGTGGTTCTGAAAATTGTCTACTCTTTTTGTGAAAAAACTGTTTCCAATTGGGAGTCAGTTTTTTAAAATAATTATGTATATTTAAATTATTCCATAGTGTCATTTAGTGCAAAGTTCAAGTCAGTTTTACCAACAAACTCCTTTATATATAAAATACAATTAAATAAATTCTATCTGCAATAAACACGAATATGCATGCATGCACATACAGGTGGGTTGCTTGGTGTGGGTGATTAGAAGGGCACTGAAATTGACATTAGGGTGGCACATTTTTAAGGAATTTAGGCATCTGGCCTAAACAAGCAACATGTTCAATGAGATAAGTGAAGTCACCCAAGCTAAATAGATGTATTATGCAATTCCCGAGGCTTTTTGAAAAAAAGTTTGAAGAATTTCGTCCTCAGTTAAATAAATTTTGATGGCGAATGCTTAAAGAAGCAGGTCCATTGAGACGCTCTTGCCCCATAGTATTTTTGAAAAAAGTCGTTATTCTCTAAAAGGTTGTAAATGAGCGTTCAGGAGTTGCTGTTGTTACGGGTTATACTGCTGAAATCGTAAAATCGTGTTGACGTTTTTGAATGTCTTTTCATTAACCACCTGCAAAATTCTGTGCGTTAAGGTTCAAAACATAAAGTTTATATCTAAATAAATAATGAAATTCAAATCTACTTACTGATAACACTTCGAGAGCATTCAGAATGTTCTGATCGCAGATTCGTTGTCTCCACATTTTTATTTCTACAATGAACTTTCCTTCTGATCAATTCCCTAATAAAATTTGTAAAGTTCTTTGCATTTTTTTCATCGACTTGATCTTTAGGGAATAATTGTCCGAAACAGTAGCGAATTGTTTTATGTTGTTTGAAACGGCTTTGAATATGAGAAACGTAAATATCGATGAATATAATCGTAAAAGCAGTTCTGTAGAAATTAGTAGTAGGATTATTTTCGAATAATATTCGAGTAAATACTATTCGAATAAACGAATAAAAATATTCGTTTCAAAAAATTCGAATAGTATTTATTCGAATAATTTATCCATTTATTCCAATATAATTTCAAATCGACTTATCCCAACTATGCCTATAACGGATCAATTGTAGCCCACTGTAGACTAAAGGTATTGATCTCGCCTCACTCTCTTTAGAGATCAGTCCCACAATTTTTTGCAGGGTACGAACATGCATTTTGTATGTATATATGTATGTTTGCGTGTACAAATGTGTGCATAAACTGTAGTGATATTTGTTTAACTATTCGAATACCTATTATTCACGCAAAACAAAAATTTTAAATTAAGTTAGGTTTTTGTGCTGGGCGGTTAGTTTAGGTTGCTCTCATACAATTAGTATGTGCATGAGACATTTTTGACAGAAAATTACCGGAGTGCTTTTATATTAGGTTGGCTGTAATAAGGTTAACAAAGACGGAGGCAGTACTGCAAATTGTTTGCAATTCATGGACTCTCCCGCTTAAACATAAATTTCCAAAATCAACAGAGAGAAACTTGTTGTTCCAAAGGCAACGTCTTAATGAGTTTAGCTGGTTAGAAACTTTCGTATAGCGTTCAGGAATCATGAACAACATGACTATAACAAAAAATCGGTGACGTGTCATAATCAGAGTTCGGATTTGTATGCAAGTGCATATTTTTATTTGCCAACATAGAAACCACGGACCAAGTTTTACGCTGGTTATGTAAAGCGAGGATTTAATGTGTAGTTAGTTAGTATGTGTTACATATTTTCATATTTTATGCATATTATCATAAATTTGAAATATATTTGAATATTTTTCTCATATTTTTAGCATACTTGCATAGTTGCAATCTATTCACTCACATCTATATGCTTTCGCCTTCGGGCTTGGCTATTTACTCGAAGAAGCTAAAGCCTAAAGGTATGCCGTCGAGATGAAATCGCGAACAATCCTAGAAAAATTTGGCAAATTGCTAGAGATAAGTACCTCGCCTGAGGATTGAGATTTCCTGATCTAGCGGAGCGAAATCCAGTGAGTTTATTGGGTGGGTACCATAGTCGAGTGGTTGTTATTATAAAAGATCAAGGAAGTATACACAGGGGCACTGGAAGACGTAAACGACGAAAGACAAACAACCGCCAAACATCCCTATAGCGAGAACTCAGTAACAGTTTAGTGATAGGCTAAGAAATAAGGTCTTCATATTTATAGTCCGTCATTCTGGGAACATTCTTCTACATTAGTTCAAAGCAAACCTGTGTTTGACCAATGACTTCTACAAAGGGAACGGTCTCTTAAATATCACTTATATTGCCACGAAAAAAGGCTCAATTCTAGACAGCATTTGATTCGAGCCCATTGAACAGAAACGAAATAAAATCCACAAAAAAACCGTAAACTCTTTTATTTAACTCGAATCAACCTCGACCAACTTCGATTTGGATATTTAATAATCTTAAACTCTTCTACCAATTCAAAATAGAGTGAGGGTCTTATTTTCTCAAAAGGGGAAAGTACCTAAATAGTAAACTTAAATGGAACTAGCATGTTGAGGACATATCCAAGAAGGCAATCGACGCCCTATATGCATCCAAAGCAGCCGTAGCTAAAATATAGGGCTTGAACCCCTGATTGGGTTACTCACGGGATATTGTCTAATAGGAGTACATGGTGAACGCATGGAGGGCGCATCGAATGACTTCTGTGGTAGCTGTACGGACGAGGAAAATAGAAAGAGATGCACACTTCCTCTGAAGTTGCACCGCACTGGCTAGTACTCATTTGCCTAAATAGTGCTTAATCATTAGTTTAGTGGAGCTAGGCTCTGCTGATGGTTCAACTTCCTGAAAGTCTAAAGGAGAATGGGACTTAGCCTTTATTTGTAGGGAAACCCTTTGATTTCATCCTAGTATAAATTACACAACGCCGTTGGCTTTCCACTAGGTACATAATATGATGGGCCTGACAACACTTTTTCCGGTCGAAAACAGTAATTAGACTTCCCGGTGACTAAGCGATATCTTGGCTCAAATTGAAGTTACAAAAACAAAAGCAAAACATCTTCCTATAGTTTCTTACATTCATAAATTTCGGATATTTTTTAAATATTGAAAAAACATAAATGTCAATGGATTTAGTGTCACTTTATATATGTATGTATATTAGAGCGGGCAAATTTTTTTTTCATCAGGAGTATAGCAAAAACGTAATCTACAGATGATTCTAAGAAAAATTGCTGAAGACACCACAGCTCTAAGTCCGATTTCGAGTCCGCCACTTTTGCAAAGTAGATATTTTGCCATATGAATGTATGGTTTGGCCAAAAAATCTTCACAGCTTCTGATAGAATTATAGGAAAAATATCATATTGGGCTTACTTTAAAGTTATTTTACGTACATTTCAGAATCTGTATTAATATCTTTAGTGTTTTTGAATTTTAGTGGGGATAAATTATGAGAAATTAGCCTAAAATGAAATTTTAACTACTATATAATCATTTTTAACAAATTTCTTATGGAATTTTTTTTTTTTACAGCTAAAATAAGTTCAGAACAGTTCCAACAACTTTCATTCAGACAGCAAAATTTTTGTATTTAAATTTAAATTGGATGAACCAAATCCTTCTACATCATCTGAATCCACTTTATCACATACTTGAACACGATATTATTGCATTTGGTTTATCAAGTGAATTAAATAATCTGAATTTACCGTCTAGTCGTGACATTTTAAGATTGAATTTCTTTTTAAGTGATCATGCTAAAATTCAAGGTAAAATGTTTTCGCATAAAAATGTAACTCCTCATGTAATTAATAAATTGGTTGAAATTTGGAAAAAAATCAATATTCAACTAATTGATAGACGTAGTGTTCTAAGAAAACTAAATGTTTTAATTAAAAAATATCACAAAAGCATTAAACACAGAAAAAAATTTCAGGAATTTACAGCATTCGTACAATCAACAAATGAATTATTTTACATTGGAAAATGTACATGCAAGTTAAAAACAACAGAATGCTCATGTGGTTTAATTCCAAACCATTTAAAAGAATTTATGATGGACCAACATAATGATAGAAAATTCACAATACCTGAATATATGGATGACATTGTAGAAGAAACACCTACAACAATACCAACAATGCCAACAGTTAGTGATGATCCAACATACGAACCACTTGGAACAGATATGGAAACAGGTGAAGCACAAATTGTAAATGAAGCAGTTGCAGAAGTATCTGTTACAATGAAACGAGGACATTATACCCAACGATACGATGCTATAAATTTTGAATGATGTGTGACAGATCCGGGGTTTCAGAAAGAGTTGCTTCATGTTTAGCAACAGCCCTTCTCGAAGATATAAATTTTCGAGATGCTCGCGGTGAACTTGTCATAATGGATAAATCTCAAGTTGCAAGAGAAAAAATTAAAGCTAGAGATGAAGTGTTTCGTAAACGATACATAAATTCCAACATAACTGCATTTTCTTTCGATGGCAGAAAAAATGATTCAACAACTAGAGAGAAAATTAATGAGAAATTTCATACAAATATGGTAAAAGAACCCCATTTAGTTGTTCTAAAAGAGCCTAATGCTGAATTACTTGGATATGTTAATTTTGCTGAAGAAGAAAATGAAAAACACAAATTAAAAAAATTAAATGAATTATTCAATAGCAAAAAACTGTCAATAGATCAATTAATTGGCATATGCAGCGATGGAGAACCAGCTAATACTGGAATAAATAATGGTGTTATAAGACTTTTTGAAAAGCATTTAAATAAACCACTGCACTGGTTTATATGTTTGCTTCATTTCAATGAATTACCATTTGGTCAGTTATTCAGAGCATTAGATAAAACAGTCACGAGTGGACCAAGAGCAGCAAGTGGAAATATATTCAAAGACATTCAAGACTGTGAAAATTGTCAGGTATGCATTTGTTAAAATTATTTTATAATATTTTTTCAAACAAATTAAAATAGGAAAATTATACTAATTTTAATTGATCTAAAAAATTTATTTTTCAGGTTGTAAGTGATTTTGAACCAATAGCATTGGAAAATATACCTGGTATGATCAGTGATGAACAAGAACGAGAATTATCTACAGATGTTAAATATTTATATCAAATGGCCAAAGCAATTTCAAATGGTGCTGTTTCAGTTGATTTAGCTAACATAAAACCAGGATGGCTAACCAAAGCAAGCAGGGTATTACGTCTATATACAACCACTAATACACCATCGCAAAATTTGAAAACTCTAGCAGTTTATATTATTAGAATTTATGTGTCAATGTATTTCAATGTAAAATACTATAATTCTGTTGTATACGGCAGTGTACTTTTATCAAAGTGGACACAATACCTACCACATAATTTACTTAATATTGTAGATGGTGTAATCCAAAATAATTCATATTACGCTCATCCAGAAAACAATTTATTAACAATGTTATTTTATGATAGAAAAACCATACGGGATAGAGCTATCAAAAAAATTTTATAGTATCGAGAAAAAATACTTGATCCAACTAAACTTAGAGTTTACAAAAAATATAATATCAATTTTAATGCTTCAGATTAAACTGATATGATTGATCTGAATGACGATAACTTACTAATTTTTAAGTAAAAAAATAATTTTTTAAATAAATTACATTAGCATTATAAAAATTGTGTTTTTTTGCTTATTACTTGAAAACATAAGTTTCTTTTAGAAATTTTTTTCTACTTAAACGAATTCGAAAAAAGAAAAACTGTCTGAATGAAAGTTGTTGGAAATGTTCTGAACTTATTTTAGCTGTAAAGAAAACAAAATTTTCCATAAGAAATTTGTTAAAAATGATAATATAATAGTTAAAAGTTCATTTTAGGCAAATTTCTCATAATTTAAGCCTGATATCTCTACTAAAATTCGAAAACACTATAGATATTAATACAGATTCTGAAATGTACGTAAAATACCTTTAAAGTAAGCCCAATACGATATTTTTCCTATAATTCTATCAGAAGCTATGAAGATTTTTTTGCCAAAACGTTTTTTCTATACTGATGAAAAAAAATCCATCCATACAATTTGACCCGCTCTAATGTATAGGAAATAAGAAAAATTGTATTTAATAAAATTTGAATTTTGATCGCGCGATTTTTATATTTCAAATTATCATTTTATACCTTATATAGGGTGTTTTTTTTACGGGTTTGTTTTTCGAATAGAGATAAAACTGGCATTTTGTGGTCAAATCTGGCAACTCTAATGTCATTTATGTTCAGTTTGGTTTGCCATTTCATCATGAACAGGTTGACAAAAGAACAACGCTTGCAAATCGTGCAAATTTATTTCGAAAATAATGGTTCAGTTCGCGAAGTTTACCGTGAGCTCCGTCCATTTTATGGTCGACATAATCGTCCATCAGAGCAATTAATTCGGTTAACCATGGATCGTTTTTGCACTACGTTTACTCTATGTGATAATACGCATCCGCAGAGACGTCGAACAGTGCGCACCGAAGAAACAATTGCCGCTGTAGAGCAAAGTGTTGAAGAGGACCCGAATGAATCGATTCGCCACCGTGCACAGCAATTGGAGCTTTGTCCATCAACTTTATGGAAGATTTTGCGCAAAGATCTTGGCTTGCGACCTTACAAGATCCAGCTTGTGCAAGAATTAAAGCCGCGAGACCATGCAATGCGTCGTGATTTTGGTGTATGGGCCGAAAATGAGATTGATTTCGATGCTGATTTTCATCGCAAAATTTTGTTCAGTGATGAGGCTCATTTTTGGTTGAATGGCTACGTCAACAAGCAAAATTGCCGCATTTGGAGTGAAGAGAATCCACATGAGACCCTTGAAACGCCATTACATCCACAAAAACTGACTGTTTGGTGTGCTCTATGGGCTGGTGGAGTCATTGGGCCATACTTCTTCCGCAATAATGCTGGAGAGGCAGCTACCGTTAATGGAGACCGGTATAGAGCCATGATAACCGACTATTTTGTTCCCGAATTGGATGGCATGAATGTGGATGAGTTGTGGTTCCAACAAGACGGCGCTACATGCCACACAGCGCACGTCACAATCGATTTATTGAAGGAAACATTCGATGAGCGCATAATTTCGCGGAATGGACCTGTCAATTGGCCACCAAGGTCGTGTGATTTGACACCATTGGATTATTTTCTTTGGGGATATGTGAAGTCGCTCGTCTACACCAACAAACCAGAAACGTTAGGGGAATTGGAAGCCAACATTCGTGGCGTTATTGCCGACATACGGCCCCATATGCTCGAAAAAGTGGTTTAAAATTGGACCTGTAGAATTGGCTTTATTCGAGCCAGCCGCGGCGGCCACATGCCCGAAATCATATTTAAACATTAATGGCATAAAATTATCCTTCCAATAAAGCCAAATTGATGGACCTTAAAACGATTTTCTTGTGTTTTATTTCAATTCAAAGTTCTATACCCCTAAAAAAAACACCCTTTATATGTACAAGGTGGCGCAAAAGTAAGCTTCCGATGTTCAGCATATCGGTTGTGGCACGTGCAGTGTGTGCTGTGGCACCGTCTTGTTGGAACCACATGTTTTCCAATCCCAATTCATCAAATTGCGGCAAAAAGAACTCGTTGATCATTGCTCTGTAGCGCTCACCATTCACAGTAACCGTTTGGCCCCGACCGATTATTGGTCAAATAAATAGTCAGCAATATTCCGCGTTCTGGAGCAGTGTAGCGTAACATTGTTTATTAACGTGTATTTCGCATGTGTTTACTACACAAATGTCAAAACAGAACTGACTTTAAGGGCCAATCGCAAAATTTATAGCATTTTCTGATAGGAGGATGACTTTTGCGCCACCCTGTATATACATGAAATAAAAATTGTATGTAATGAATTTTTAATTCTTTTCGCCTGCGCCGCCTTTCTCAAAGTTATCAAAATTCATTAAATAGAATTTTTTTTTATTTCATATACATACATACATATATAAAGTATAAAATGGAAATTTGGAGTAAAACCTGCTTAGTCCATTTCCTATGTAACTGCACCTGAAATAGCAGTTTCGTTGTTATTATAGAAATTAGTTAAGAATTTATGATATTTAGTGTTTCTGACATTAATTCGATGGTGACTATCGATAGTTTTGTACTTCCACTGCGTACAGATCATACAGCTTGTCATTAAATATTCTTCGGTGCTCGCCGTCACCAACTCGTAGAGGCCATACATCTTTCGTAGAACCTCTCTCGAATACTCCCAACACCGCCTCATGAGATGTTGCTTTTGGCCAAGCTTTTGAACCATAAAGAAGTCCGGGTGCGGTAAGTGACTTATAGAATGTTATTTACGTTCTTCGAGAGAGGACTTTATTTCTCAATTATTGAGTAGTCAGTCCGAAAGAGCACTTGTTTCCAAAAATAGTTCTTTGTTGGATTCCTAGGCTGGCATTATTGTTGGTGTTAATGTTGGCTCCCAGATAAACGAAGATCTTTAATATTGCGAAATTATGGCTGCCAACAGTGAGGTGGTTGCTAAGATGCAAATGCGCTGACCCTTTGCTTGATGACAACCCAGTTCTTTTCGCTTTTTCTAGTTTGGAGTATGCAGAAGATACGGAGCGGTTGTTATGCTAATGATAGCAATGTGGCGGCATACACCAACAGTTGCGGGCTCTTCTAAAATATTACTAACGCGCTGTTAAGTTCTGCAGCTTGTATTATTTTTTCCACATCAAATTAAAGAATTCGCACTATAAGAACTCGGTCACCTTGTCTGAAACCTCTTTAATTTGCGAACCGGTCGGAGAGGCTCTTCCCAATTCTGACTAAGCTGATGGCATTGCTCAATGTTATTTTGCACAGCCATGGAACTTTTGCGGGGAAACCAAATTCAGACATATCGGCAAATATACAGCTGCTTTTCATGCTACCGAAGGCGGATTTAAAATCAAGAAAAAGGTGATGTGTGCCAATTCTTTTCTCACGGGATTTTTCAATATTGCACGTATTGTAAGAATCTGGTATGTGGTGGATTTGATAGGTCTTAAGCCCTACTGATAAGGTCTAATCAGTCTGTTCACCTTAGACTGCAGTCTTTCGCACAATATGTTTATATGGTGTGCGATGTTTGAAAGGCTGTTTCCATGAAAGTTGGCGCAGTTTGCAGGATATTCCTTCTTGTGGATTGGGGAGAGAACACTTAGATTCCAATCTTCAGGCATATGGTCATCCGACCATATTCTGCATAGAAGCTGATGAAAGTGATTTGCCTTATATTAGACTCTAATAATTAGAGGTTTACGAACGCAAACTGTCAATGCAGTGTTGGGACTTCTACCACTTTAGTGGCAGATCTACCGAGTTTTGAGTTTAGAAACACATAACTTTATACTCACTAAAATTTTTATAAAAAAATCTGGCTGCCAGCATTTTAGTAATAGAAACGTGAAGCTGTTTGTAATAAAATTTCCAGCACTGCCGCTTTCAATCATGAAAATTGTAAAAACAGAACAAATAAATCGTAGAAAAAAAAAATTCTAATTTAGAGATGGAGTTCTTCTTTCATCAGCATAAAATTTATTTTCTTAAACAAATATTTATTTATGTTGAGAGCCATAGCTATTTGTGTATAAAGGAAGATGTATGAAAAGGATTTTTTATCGAATAAATACCAATATTTTAATTAAAACGGGAAATCTTTCTTCTTAAATCTGGAAAATATTTTTGCAATTACTACTACCAAATAGAAAATTCAAGTCCGGAAATTTTTTAATTTATTACACTAGTCAACAGTGATTTTGGTGGCAAAGTAAAACAGATTTCAAGTATATTCGGTACCCTGATAAAAACTTTATACTTACTTTCTTAATACTACTTATAGCTTCCGAGATATGGGCTAAAAACCCATTTTTAATAGTTGAGGGCACGTTTTGCATCATAACAGTGTTTATTTATTTTATCAACACAATTCTGATGTCTTAAAGAAAAAGACATTTCGCCGCTTTTACCAGTATACGAATTGTTAAAGTATCTGGATAATGTAAATAAAATTTTTTATAAAATTTTACAATTTTTAGCCACGGGTTTCTCGAATATTTTTTAACGACTTTATATGTAGAATTATTTTGAAACAATCTCCTGTTAATTCTGTTTTCAACGATATATAACTTTTTTATATCCTCGTAAGCGTTCCTGGGATATTCTATTTACACCAAGAACAACATTTATTAACTTCTTATGTATGTACATAAAAACGCACCTTTACGTCATTTTCGAGAGCGAGGTGTAGCAGGACAATCACGTTGCATCTCCCAGCAGTATACAGCCATCATATAATGATCCCATGATGGGACTCCCATCGGCCTTGTATCTCTCTTCCATAGTTTTTAGGTCCTGGTAAAACCGTTCTCCTTGTTCTTTGCTATAGGAACCACGATTTTCTGCAAACTGGTCAAGATGACTTTGAAGATAATGAACTTTGATGGACATGTTACATTCTACATTTTTGAAATTTCTTAGTAACTTCAACAAACGAATTCCACGCAAGTAGTTCCAAACTGGTCATTGAACTTGAGAAATCAGTATCTGTTATCAACATTCTTATCTGTGGGCCATCAAAAATACCCGGTGCCGCTATATAGCGCTCGTAACATTGTGGTGGATAACGTTTTCAAACATGCTGCAATGTAAAAGCAATCATGTGGAAACTAAAGAGACTGTGAAAACTAATTCTTCAACGTTTTTTCTCACCGTCCTTGTCATAGCGGTGTGAATTCAATCAAATACTTAAAATATATTTCCAAACAAATAATTTAGACATTTCAATGTCTTGAAAATGGTTATGTATTTACAAATTATAAATTCAAAAAAAAAAAAAAACAGCGAAATATAGAAAATGACATCGCCAATTTGTATTGGCTACTTTTTACAAACTTTGGCGACAAAATTATGAAAATTCGCGATGGCGACTATCCAAATATTCTAATTTTAACTCTGTTATCATCCTTTATCTACACCTTGCCACAGTAGCGTAGACAGGGGGGAGCGTTAAGGGATAGATATCCCCCATGGAAGTCGATGATGTCTAACTTATATATTGGGTAAATCATTCTTCGTTTTGAAGGCTGTGGAATGTTAGAAGGTAATACAGTATGAAAATATCAGACTAGTTTATGATTTTTTTGCTTCTACGTTCTACTATTCAGAGCTTCTACGTTAACGCCATGTTGCGACTTTTCTTCCTCGACCGGGGTGTTAGCGTATGTCTATTTTAAAGACGACATTTGAAATATTCAAATAAACTGCTTCACTGACAGAACAGTTCGCAACGTTGTTATGTCCGCATTTTTGTACGAATTTCGTGCAAATTTTATACGAACCGTTCGTACAAACTCGAACTTATCGATACAGTTTGTATGCATGGAATTCGCACGAATTTCATGCGAATGCAATACACACGAACGGTTGACCTGAAATTCGTGTGAATCGACGAACGCTAGGATGTACGAAATTCGTACAGACACGAATGCATGCGTCGCGTTCGCATGAAATTCGCATGAATTTTGTACAAACCTGTTTTTTTCATTTCCATTGCCAAAAATCATGCCTGCATCTTAACCATTTCTGCTATCTGCTAATAATTGGTTTAAGTTGCAGCATTCAATGTATGAATACAACTTATTTATTTATTTTATTTCAATAGCTAAATAATACAAAATATATAGTTTGAATTAAGTTTCAGAAAAAAACTCTTATAAAATGTTTTTTTTAAAAATTGTTTACAGGCTTACATTAATAAGCTTTTTATCAACGTGTCGTTTCCATTATAAAACGTTTATTTTCAAACGTTTTACAAACGCAAATTCAGAATTTTGTATGCTTAATATTTATTTCGCAAATCTTTTTAAACCTTTATTTCAAGTTTACTTTGCTTGTTGGGAATTAATTCCATAGGCCAATGCTACACGTGCAATACTTATTGAAAATATTTTTGGATCACGATATTTATTGAACGTGTAGCGTCAAATATTGATGGATCGCGAAAAATATCGCAAGATGTTTAGAAATCCAGAAATCCGCGATCTAGATAAAAATATTGTCAATAAATATTGACGGTGTAGCGTCATTTTTTGCGACCCGTCAATACTGCCTGTATTTTGGTAGAACGGACACAAATCCAGAAATCCGCGATCCAGGTGAAAATACTGTCAATAAATATTTAATAAATTTTCTACTATACGGTGTTTTTTTTTTTGCTCCAGTATCGTCTCTTATTATCTTTTTTTTAATAGAAAATGCTATTAATATAGCTAAACACGCCCGTTTTGTATTTTCTTGCTCCATTCTTTACGAACCGTTTAGCATGAAAATTACGAAAGTACTGACGATAAGTATTGAACGTGTAGCGTCAGTTTGCGATCCATCAATCCATCAGTATTTATCCTGATCCAAATATCGTGATAGCTACTGACTGTGTAGCGGGCGCCATACACTTTTTTGAAGATTTTTTTTCTAAGTAGTGTAAGAATAGAATACTAATTTATTATTTGCAAAACTAAAATCATTCAAGTGTTTTGATTGACTATTTTAAGAGCTGTTTTTCGACTTAGTACAAATCGCCTTTTTAGAAGATATTCGCCACGTTTGGAACGATTCGAAACGAAAAATACAACTGTAAAAATGATTAAGGTATGTGAGATTAAATACTCTATATGAGAAAACAAAACATATTTAACAATTTTTGAAACCTGATTTACATAGGTACAGTTCCATTTCATTAAACACATATAATTAAAAACACTATATGTTCAAAGACAATATTGTTGTTTATAAGTTGTGTCATATTCGTAGACGATAAGATTCTCCACTAGTTGTGTAGTTCGCGAACGTCAGTGAATGTAGTAGTTCAAGTACTCCGGTGGCAACAGCAATAACAACCAAGGTCGAGAAGCTGTTTATCTGTATTCCTTTCCGACCGTGTACGCACAATTGTGCGTGTAAGTTTATATCTCAATATTTCCGGAAATTTAATATTTTCGGCAATTTAAACGGACAAACACAATTGTACAAGGTACAAGGTAGAAATAAAGGATACACCGAAAATTTGGTAACCAAACTTTTTGGCTCTTTTCTACAATGGTTAAATTAATAGGGTCAAAAGATGCAAACAAATTTATTGGCTAGATTTGCTTCAGGTCGGAAAGGGGTATACCATCACTCCTAAAATAATCCTAATTTTAGAAAAAACAATTGATGACTCAGTTGGAGCTACTAGAACGAAAACATTGAAAAGATTGAATCTTACTCCATGGGTTTCAAAATATGGAGCTGTAAATGATTTTGATAAGTTGTTCCCGTTTGTGTACAAAACTTTAGATCAACTTAGAACTGACGAAAGAGACTCAAAAATGTTAAAAAATGCTATCGATTTTGAATTTGTTATAAGCTTACACTCCATTATCAGGATCTACCAGCTTTCCTTACCATTGAGTCAAGAATTTCAAAAGATCAATTTGGATCTAGTACAAGCAATAGATCTGGCCAAAGATTTACGTGACGAACTTTTCAAAATACGTTCCCAAAACACTGAATTCTCAGAAATTTTCAAAGCTTCAACAAAAATAGCAGAATCTCTTGAAATTGAGGTGAAACATAAAAGAATAGTAAGTAGACAAAAGTATCGTGGGAATCCTCAAGTTTGCAGTGCAGAAGATTACTTTCGTGCCACCGTATTTAATCTGTTTCTGGACTTCTACATAACAGATCTCGAAAAAAGATTCACCAATCACGAAAATATTCTTAAGGAATTCATGGCTCTCTTCAAGCACGATTCGGCTTAAGTTGACAAAGCACTATCATCAAAACTGTTGAGTTTTATGAACAATTCCTCATTGCTGGACCTCAAGAAGTACTCTCTGAGTTGAAAATGTGGAGAAGATAGTTGACTACTAAAGGCGGCATTAGACCCTTAAATGCATTAGATGCCCTCAATAATTGTCCAGGTGAAAATTTCCCAAATATCAACATGTTGCTGAAGATTTTGGCTACGTTACCTGTATCTACTTCTACTGCAGAACGAACCTTTTATTACTTGAAACGAATGAAGACTACCCAACGAAACGAAATCAAAGAAGTAATTTCCATTCCATGTTATAAAATGCCCAAGTTTCGCCCACTCACAGCCCAAAGTTCATCCCACTGTGGCTCCAAGTGGGCCCAACTTGAACTGAGGTTGAGCAAATGCGCTTTGCCCAATATTTGTCCACTCAGCGCCCCAAGGAAATTTTCGTGCGCGATATCGAATCGAATCGAAAGTAATTTTGTTTTAAGAAATTTGAATTGAAAACTATCCAAAAACAAAATATTGACGTCCATCTCTTTATTTTTTCAAGGATCGGTTGAATTTATTATCTTCAACTTACTTCATCAGAGAAATTTTGGCACGCATTGCTAACCATTAAGCTAACAATACGCTGGTTTTGATGTCATCTAAACTCCTAATTCTATTCTTCAGTTAGTAGTATTCAGGCCAAAAATAATTAGTTTTCACTTCAATTATTATTCTTGGTCTTGAGTTCGTTTCATGAATATTTGAAAATACAGGCTGTAAAATCAATAAAAATTGCTGGTACAAAAAAAAATTCTATTTTTATTTTAATTTGGTTGAATGCACAATGGGAATCGCAAAAAAATATCATTTTCCGAATTAAAAAATGGCAGCAAGTCTTGCTCTCTTGTACGGTAGAAATTCACTTTCGTACCTGCCGCCAACAAGTTTTTTCTTTTAATTTAGAATCCAACCATCTGCAGATTCTTTGGATCATTCAAAATCCTTTATTAAATCTTTTAATTCTACGTGGGTAAAATGTTTTGGCTCTCCAGACGCTATATCTTCGATATCACTATCGCTAGACACTTCACTATAGGTTGTTTCATGGGTAAAACCTAATGTTGGAACAGGCACTTCCTCTGAATGTGGTAAAGGTCTTCTAGCCGATTAAAAGTCGGGATAAATAATTTGTTTAACATTAACACCACACATATCGACACAGCAGAAGTGAGTGATTTTTTATTCTCTCCATTGCATAGGCACACTGAACCTCATACGGCTTCTTTTACCACTGACCCACTGTCTCACATTTTGAAATCAATTTGAGGTAGCCACGGCTTGTTTTCGCCTATAATTTGCAACGTAAAGTACGCAAGCTAAGCTTTTTATAAAATCTGTTATAGTTTTCCCTAACTTTTTGAACAAACCACATTTAGGTCACTGATACAACTTCTTCGCGATGGAAACATGATATCAAAATCTATTTATTCATAGAAAGGGACTAAGGCTTTAACCCGTGCTCCCGAAAGTTCTTATTACATCAAGTTTAAATAACGGAGGGTAGACACATAACAGCACGTAGGAAAAAATGTCCATACTATAATAAAACTCTCGAAAATTCGTGTCTGTACATTGAATATTTCTTTGGAAAAAGACTGTAGGGAATGTTGTAGAGTTCATCTAAACCGCTTTTAGAATTTTTGTCTGAACTCAAGGATCTCACTTCTGGACAGCCTTTAACTTAGGACGTGTGCAAAACTGTTTTTTTTTTTATCAACATCGCATGATAAACAAAAAGGATATACTTATTTTAGAAAACATTTCTTTTCAAATAGATTTATATGAAGAAAAATGCACTTAGTTTCTCAAAAAAATATCAAAGCGTTTCTCTGTAATTTTTTTATTTTGCTTTTCTTGTCAATTTCACCTAAGTTGAAAATGAATCTCAAGCATGGATACAGTGGCATACAAAAAAATTTACGAATCTAATTTTTTGAATTTATCTATCCATCAGCATATCCAGTGGTGCTCTTATTTTTTTTATGGAAGGGAAAATCACAATACATGTACAAAATTATGTGAACAATGTTTTGGAGATATCGCAAAAAAAAAAAACCAATTTTTTTAAATAACGGTTCCGGTTCCAAGCAGAATCAGTCTAGGTCGTGATAGGTTACATAAAGTTAATGGATTCCATTAATTAGGAATTTAGCGGTTTTTTTAATTACGGATATTCACCCTGCTAATTTTAGCTATGTAACCCAAGCAGCGCAATTTCGACAATTATAACAAAAGTGGGTGTGCGGGAATTCTCGTGAAGATAGTATCGGTAACAAACTAAATTTCCAACAAATTTATACCGATAAATATTTCATACACATATAAAAGTTGGGCGTGGTTACTTCTCGATTTCACACATTTTCGGTAACAAAATTTCCTATGCCAACTGAAATTAGCACACCAATTTTGATTCTGTATTCATCTAAACACTACCTATTGAAATAAGCTGGTATTTTTTTGGTATATCAAGGAATAGTCCTTGCTAAGTTACGGTTGTGTTCGGTTATGTTTTGGACCGTTTTAAACCAACCTTAGTTTCATTTTAATTGCTTTTGAACCAAGTTTAAGTTCATTTAGCCCTTTTGTGTCCCATATGTTTTCCTTTTTTCTTTTTCGAGTCAATTCGAGTACATTCAATACTATAGGGTGTTTTTTTACAGGTTTGTTTTTCGAATAGAGATAAAACTGGCATTTTGTGGTCAAATCTGGCAACTCTAATGTCATTTATGTTCAGTTTGGTTTGCCATTTCATCATGAACAGGTTGACAAAAGAACAACGCTTGCAAATCGTGCAAATTTATTTCGAAAATAATGGTTCAGTTCGCGAAGTTTACCGTGAGCTCCGTCCATTTTATGGTCGACATAATCGTCCATCAGAGCAATTAATTCGGTTAAGCATGGATCGTTTTCGCACTACGTTTACTCTATGTGATAATACGCATCCGCAGAGACGTCGAACAGTGCGCACCGAAGAAACAATTGCCGCTGTAGAGCAAAGTGTTGAAGAGGACCCGAATGAATCGATTCGCCACCGTGCACAGCAATTGGAGCTTTGTCCATCAACTTTATGGAAGATTTTGCGCAAAGATCTTGGCTTGCGACCTTACAAGATCCAGCTTGTGCAAGAATTAAAGCCGCGAGACCATGCAATGCGTCGTGATTTTGGTGTATAGCCCGAAAATGAGATTGATTTCGATGCTGATTTTCATCGCAAAATTTTGTTCAGTGATGAGGCTCATTTTTGGTTGAATGGCTACGTCAACAAGCAAAATTGCCGCATTTGGAGTGAAGAGAATCCACATGAGACCCTTGAAACGCCATTACATCCACAAAAACTGACTGTTTGGTGTGCTCTATGGGCTGGTGGAGTCATTGGGCCATACTTCTTCCGCAATAATGCTGGAGAGGCAGCTACCGTTAATGGAGACCGGTATAGAGCCATGATAACCGACTATTTTGTTCCCGAATTGGATGGCATGAATGTGGATGAGTTGTGGTTCCAACAAGACGGCGCTACATGCCACACAGCGCACGTCACAATCGATTTATTGAAGGAAACATTCGATGAGCGCATAATTTCGCGGAATGGACCTGTCAATTGGCCACCAAGGTCGTGTGATTTGACACCATTGGATTATTTTCTTTGGGGATATGTGAAGTCGCTCGTCTACACCAACAAACCAGAAACGTTAGGGGAATTGGAAGCCAACATTCGTGGCGTTATTGCCGACATACGGCCCCATATGCTCGAAAAAGTGGTTGAAAATTGGACCTGTAGAATTGGCTTTATTCGAGCCAGCCGCGGCGGCCACATGCCCGAAATCATATTTAAACATTAATGGCATAAAATTATCCTTCCAATAAAGCCAAATTGATGGACCTTAAAACGATTTTCTTGTGTTTTATTTCAATTCGAAGTTCTATACCCCTCAAAAAAACACCCTATATATATAAAAATGCCTTAATATTTTTCAACATTTTTTATTGTCAATTTGTTAGTGTAAATTTCTATATCATATGGAAGGGCCTGAGCTTCATACCAAATTGTTTTTGTTTTGCACTTTCATAAGAAACACAGGGACTTTCATATGAATTGTATTTATATGTATCTGGGGCATATGGGAGTGCTTTGAAATTTTTTGTTGTATTCAAAGTGTAAGCTTGTATTTGTGCCTATATTTGAGGGAAAAACAAAAACAAAAGTGCTTCAAGTGAATAGAGACTGCGCAGCCCTGAGCTATACTATACTAAAACTCTAGAAATTGATTAAAGTAGAATATCTAGGCGGCCGCCGTGGTGTGAAGGTAGTGTTGCCGGCCTACCACACCGAAGGTCCATGGTTCGAGCCCTGGTACAGGTAACATCAAAAGTGATTTGAAAAAAGTTTTTCAAAACGGGGTCGCCCCTCGGCAGTGGTTTGGCAAACTCTCCGAGTGTATTTCTGCCATGACAGGCTTCTCAGCAAAAATTCGTCTCCTTTGTAGATGCCGTTCGGAGTCGGCAAAAAACGGTAGGTCCCACCAATTTGTAGGGAAAATTCAAATCGGCACACCACAAATTGGAAGAGAAGCTTGGCGCAAAAATCTCTTAGGAGGTTTATGATGATGAGAGAGAGAGAATATCTAGGAACGCCTAAGTGGATATAAAAAAAATTACATGTAAACTGGTTAACAAATTATTCGAGAAAACCGTTATTAAAAAGAAAAAATTTACCAAAAAATTTAATTTTTCATATTACATGGTATTTATCAAGATAAATAAACAATTTGTATACTGGTTAAAGCGAAAAAAAATCGTCTTTGCAATGACATCAAAACTGTTGATAGGATAGCAAAAAAAGTAATGGGTTAATAAATGCCTTAACATATTAAGAAGGGGTTTTTGGCCCTATCTTGAAAACTATACATAGAATTACAAAAGTTAGTATCAAGTTTTTATCAGCTTTCAGACTACAGTTACAAACCGAGCTGCAACAAACAAAACAGCCTTGCAATTGTCATTACCATTGTTAAAGTCTACAGTAGAAGTATTTATCAGCTCTTCATCCACAGCTGTTCCCCCCTGGAAAGAGCTCCCCATTCAGAGGCGATTCCCTGATAAATACAAATGAATGTTTGGCTGTGTGTTATAGCCCTACTAGACAATGTTTAGTAATTTGACCAAAAATTTTAACTCCCTTATGAAACCCAAACCCCCCTTATTTTTCAACACATTCATATTTCCAAATATGTTTTGCTTTTGGAATTTATTTATATCCAAAAGAGACATCATGAATGGTGTTAATTCCATTTACAAATTCTTAAGATAGAACGAAATTGAAAAAAATTTCGTTTGTGTAAAAAGCAGGCATTAAAAAGGTTACAACTATAGCCATGGTTCCACATACATTAAATCGTCGAGGAAAGTGGTTTGCATCTCTTGGTAAAGCAAATAATATTGGTAATAGGTATTTTATATTTCAGGTAATGTAAACAGTCCTTGCAATGTTCCACAAAAGCCCGGAATTTCACTAAGTGAATTAATAGCGCAATTTGCAGGTGGAAGTTATTTGGTGAGTGAGAGAATGCCTCCAAATCGTGACAGGCGCGCGGAGCTATGAACCAAAAAACATCGAGCAGAATGTGTACCATTCCATTGTGTCATAGGCGGTGCCAATAAATTAGTTTAAGTTAAATACCTAAATAAAATGTATATAGTTAGTATATACTCGTAGATATGTTTATTCCTATATATGTATATACATAAATATATTTATTCAAAATAAAATATTTTCAAATGTCATTTGAAAAACCAAAAAATTTTGATCTTCTTCTATATAAATACTGACCCTTTTGTAAGGCAAATATAAGTACTTTAAGCCTTAGCTTGAAGCGGTTTGTAAGGGCAAATATAAGTAATTTGGCCCTGATCATCAAGTAGTTTATAGACACATATATAAGTACTTTGGCCATTAGCCTCAACCAGTTGGTAAGGGTATATATAAGTACTTAAAGCCTTAGCAATAAAGGGTTCAAAATGTAAACATTGAGCAGTTTAGTCACTAGTCGTAAGTACTTTCTAAGCCTATGAATAAGGATTTTTGTGCTTTTTAGAGCACAGTAGATATATTTTTCACCTTATTGTTAATCGTATTAGTTAGAACGAGATATGAGGTATATATATTTGCACGTACGACCGGAAAATCTTTACATTTTTCCCACGGCCTGAACAAAATTAAGTACTTTTATAAGGGATGTCGTCATTAATAAAAATGATTTTATAAGCATTTATAAAAGGATTCGCTTTCTTGTAGGGAGGTGTCCAAAGTACTCATATTCTCAGTTCGCGTTCTTCTTCGACAACAGGTGGAGCTTGTGCCTGAATGACGGCATTCACTGAGCAAGAGCTGACAAATGTGATTACCGACCCTGTGTGGATGAGGTTGAGGGCCCGTCGATGCACCTTTAGATCAAACGGCGAGATAATGTGGTGCCGGCTCTCATCATAGTGCTTACGGAAAACAGGAATTGCCTGGTCAACATCTCACTATGCCCTCTAACTCCGAGCATTTTTGCCTCGCTGTAAAGGTGGTGTGCAAGTGACATAGGTAGGCATTGAGCATATTATAAAACGTGGTCCCTCAGATTTTGGGATGTGTGACAGTCGGAAGCTTAGTGCCGTCGATGTAGACGTCTGATTCTATGTTCACCTGCGCTGTACAAGTTGTAAATAAGGTGGCCGAGGATTTAGTCGGTGACAATGCCAGATTTTGCCCAGCGAAGAAACCGGACAAGGACGGGAGGTAAGAGTTAATTTTTGAACACAGCTCATTTAAGGAGGGCCCAGTAGCCAGAATCGTGCAATCATCGGCTTAAAAGACGATCGTGACACCCTCTGGTGTGGAGGGAAGTCTCGATATGTAGTAATTAAACAAAAGCGGGGAAAGGACACCACCCTGTGGCACCCCACCGATGGTTGCCCACCCTTCAGATAATTGGCGGTCCAACGCTTTGAACAGGGGTAAAGAGTTGACTACTCAAGGTCTTTAATAAGTTAGGGGTGATTGACCGTGTCGAGTGCTTTCGACATGCATTTTGCGGAAACCATGCTGATGTTCGGCGAGTGGCAAGTTAGCGGTGTAGTAAGGGAGCAAGACTGTCTCCAAGGACTTCATCACTGGCGAGAGGAGCGATATCGGTCGATACAGCTCGCCTACGTTACCTGGTTTGCCAGGTGGCACCACCTTTGCTTGTTTCCATTTTTCTGGAATGACAACGGTAGTCATAGACATGGCAGATAGTTGTTAGACATCGTACACCTTCATCACCGAAATGTTTTAACATCATTTTGGATATTCCGGCTGGGCCTATGGAACTATAGCCTTTAGACCTCCGAATTCCCTTCTGTGGTCCTGATGACAATGGGCGCTTGAAACGTTTGTGCGCTTCCCTGGTGGCGCGTCTGATTTCCTTGTCCATCGGAGGATGCAATACAAATTGCCGGTGCTCCTCCCACTTGACGCGTTTGTTTTCATCAACTAGCCGTCTGATTTCCGCATTGACATCGTTAATTTGAAAATCCGTAGTATCCAAGCGTCGCACATGATCACTTTGAATTGCCAGGGCCGCTGCCTCTGCGGGGAAGTGCGGACGTACCTCCTTAATTGTCCCTGACGGATTGTATTGATTTGAGGCTGAGTCTATGACCATGCGAAACGGTCCTTGCCCTTCTCGTACGTCAACCAGGGTGGGAAGAGCAGCAAAGAAGCTCTCAGTAAAGTTAAGAAAACCAACCCAGTCAGCTTTGTTACAATCGGTAAATGATCTGATACAAGAGTCAACATCGGTCAACAGTCAACGCAGTTTATGAGACCAGCGCTGACTATGGTAAGGTATGGCGAACTTGAACAAATTACCGCGACTCTTGTGGGGGCATCCCCGTTCACCGTGCAGAACGTCGAATCAACTATTTGCTCAAGAAAGTATCTAAGAGCTGCTGTGTGAGGTCAGTGGCGTAGGGAGGGGGGTGAATGGGGTGTCATCATGCCCTGGGCGCTGCAATTAAGATATCCTTTAATTCGATATTTCGACCGATTCGAATTAACAGCCCTTGGTCGGTTAAAACCCGAGTCATTGAGGTAAGATAGCACCGGCTGTTGTGGGAATGTATATTCTTGGGTTCACTGGATACAACATAGGCTACATATATTTTTGAAAAGTAGGCGGTGCCACACCCCCAGGCTATATAACATTTCAATTCGTCATAACTCTGAAGGTATGTGATCTAATTAATTGATATTTGGATATATGTGTCCTTTGGGCAAGATTTACACAACTTTAGAAAAAAATTTAATTAGCTCTTTTCGTATTGTTCACATCTTCTTTAAACTTCATAACTTTGATCAACTGCTGTTGTATGCGAAGAGCTTCCAACATTCTTTACCCTAATAGTTTGGCATCTTCTTTGGCAAATCGGAGTAGAAGGCAGTAGATGAAGGTAGTTGGAGTGAGTCGAACGAAGGAAATTGAGTTCATAGTAAAAGTTACAACTAAAAAGTTTAATTTAAACTAAAGTTTACATTCCATGGTAAATGATAACATGTTATAACTGCTTTATATTCAGTAATTTGTGAGTCATATTTATATAAATAATATATCGTATAATATTATTGAGTGAAACACACCCTGTCTTGGTTTGTGTGTGTATGCAAAGCGAGGGAAGGGTAAGTCTACTTTTGAGGTGTAGAATACTCCATAGAGCATTGATCCGCAAACCTTACTCGATTGAGTATTACTCTCAAGACAAGCATTCATACGCTCTTCATTTCAGTCGCTGTTGAGAACGAAAAATCAATTTTGGCACATTGGTATAGTAACTGTTTCATTGATAAAATTGAAATTACCGGGTTCTGGAGAAATTTAGCTTAAAAAAACATAAGATTTTTCTCTGCTCCCAAAAGCACCTTCGCTTTGACATATGTGAATTTACTTAAGGCTTTTCGTCAAAACAAAAGTGTTTTTGGGCGACGCCAAAAATATAGTTTTTAAAAACTTTTAATTAATTTTGAATGCCTGCATTAATATCTCTAATTTCTTGTTAAGAGTGCATTTGATAAATTTCTGGAAGTTAATCTGCTTTTTTGCTTGGAACAGATGATTTTCATATCAAAAAAAGTGTTCGCAAAAGAATGTTGAGGGGAGAAATGATACAATCTTAAGCGAAATTTCTTTAAGCTGAGGATAAAATGGGCTATCTATCTTTTTCAATAAAAATATTATCTCTTTCCACACCCTTATACTAGTAAAAATCTTTATGTAAAGGATTGTAATGTCTTATAAAATTATATTCACGGGTCTTCTTTATAGAAGCGTAACACAAGAGACATTGCATTTTACCAAATGCATCTAAAATAAATAATTTGTGTCATTCATTTTAAATCGCGCATAAATACTGTCACATACAAGATTATCAACAAAGCGACCAACACTTTTGCTCCGCTGCTGTCGGTTAAGCAACTGACAAGAAAATTTTGTTCTTCACACCACGGTAGCGGAATTAAGCTCCTGTTTACCAATACACCCTCACATTTCAAATCGCCGTACACTGCCATAGAGTAATCTTTTGACAGAATTTTGAAAGTACTCTCACGTAGGTGCTCCACAGGTATTCAGAAGCAAAGCAAAGGGTACTCCGAGATAGATTAGGTGATCCCATCAGCAGACATCGCCATGTAAATTGGACCTCCTTTTTTATATAAATGAGGATAAGAGTTGGAGTACTCTAATACTCTATCGGTTTTTACAGGGTAGCGCAACTTACACCGACTCTGCACACACACACAACCCACACAGGGTGCGTTGTATTCAATTTTTAAACAAACAAATTTAAATAATGCAATATTGAACGTGAAGACATATAACTCGTAAATTATTGAATATAAAGCAGTTATACCTTATCAGTTACTATAAAATGTAAATTTCAGTTTAAATTAAAGTTTTTAGTTGTATTATTTACTTTGAAACAACTCTGAATAGGATTTCCTTCATTCCACTTTCTCGCAGTACCTTCATCCACTGCCTTCCCCTCCGATTTGCAAAGAGAAGATGCCAAACTAGTAGAAGTAAACAATGGCTGTGTGGTTGTTGGCAATCAGGCGCAGATCCAGCGCTTTTGTTGTTTTCTAGTTTTTCCGTCCATTTCTTTTTCGCATATTCTCCTTTTTCAATGCCCTTTTTGTTATGCCTATGCAAAATTTACAGCAATTGTTGCACCTGTGCATTGTATTTCGTAGACTACATTACTTTGTTGCTCTTTGTCGATCAAGTATTTTATTTATGTACAAATTTTTCGTAGTGTACTGTGTGGTTTGTGTGCGTATATGACGCAATCTTGCTTTATAATTAGTTTAAGTTTTTGATTATTGGTTAGGACTGGTACGTAAGGCACCCCGACCTAACTTTTGCTGTTCGTTTCTTCTGCTTCATTAGGCTAAACGTTAGAGTGGTTGATTTTTTGTACAGATTTTTCCAGAAAATTTTTAAGTAATACAAACGGTTAGCTATTTTTCCTGAGTATATTTATTATTTGTTTTCAATAATTCCTTGTCGCTTAGAATGTATATTTTCTGTATAAAACTCGTTATCGAGTTTAATTTCTGCTTCCACGGATGATTGAAGGGGTAATTGATGATTGTAGGGGTAATTGATGATTCCACCCGATGCTATTTCTTTTTATTTCTGCGACGTATTTCCACGTGAATTGCGAATGTGTCACCTACATATTTGGTTATTTATTTGACATATACATTTATAGTGGTATATGTACGAGTATGTCTTTGCGTTTTAATCCAGCTAGTCTGTCGTCCAGTACTTTGTACGATGTCTGCTATAATTGGAGGCAGTGGGTTACTCATCGGCATGCCTTAGATATGCTGATATAGGGTTCTGTTTTATGAAGAATATTTATTCCCACACAAGCAGAACTCAAGAATCGCCGAACTGTTTTTTGCCTATTTTTCTAAGTATCTCCAACTTTTTAATTTTTTTCTTTATAGTTTGTATTGCCAGATGCATCGTATGGTTGTGAATAGTGATTCACTTCAAAAGAAATCAGAATTTCGTCATCCTGTACTGTGAGGGTTTTGGTTTCGTCTCTAAGTTGGAATGAGTTTTTATGTTGAGATCCTCGGATATAATTTTTTTTTCAATATTTTCAATATGTTTTGCTAGACGGAAGCATGGAACATTCGTAGAGGTCTTAGCGGTGTATCCGGTTTGATAAGCCCGTAAAATCTTGTCGCATTTGCAGTTCAAGATGTCAGCTGATGGTTGTGTTTTGTGTCGAGTCTGTTTGCAAAGTCAAAGAACGGTTATACGTGAAGGTCCAACAGCGAACGTAAGTGGCCGCTATCAAATCGATGGTAGGTAGTTCACCACTGTACCTGCATGTAAAATTCACTGTGTTTTAATCGAAAATAGCACAAAAAATTATAAATGGTTGTGCTTTGTTTGAATATTGTATAAATATAAAAGTGCTAATAGCCTTAAAACTCGCGATTTACGCCTAATTCTATTGTGGTAATAAAATTCGTTTTACCGGCAAATAAATAGTTTATAAACTTTTGTACGCTTTTGGTATTCTGCCGGCTTAAGCTGCAGTTCAATTTCGTAACCACCAAAAACCACCGAAATCATGCACGTGTTTTGAAAATATTTTTGTGAACAGAAAATACCGCAAATTTTGTACACATACTAGTTCACAAGAATTAAAAACCAATATAAGGGTCATTCCATCAAATTTTTACAACCCAAAACATAGATTTGCCCGAAACAATTTTTTTTAAGATCTGGATGAAAAACAAATCGACACGTATTTTTTTCCGTATTATGCAACAACAACATAAAAGCGCATAGCGTGGGCGAGCAGTACTGCAAAGGGAATAATGTCTTTCACAAATAATTTTGCTTAAAGTGTTTGTTTTCAGATTTTAATTAGCTCAAATTCTATCAGTCGAAATTTGCCCACCTCACCCAAACCAAAGCTGGATAAAACCTTTTCTAAAAAAATTAAATTTTTAAATTTTGTTCGGTTTTTGGTTAAACAAATTAATGTTTTTTACTTACAGCTTTTATTCGTTATAGATGCTGAAATAGTGCATTCGAATATGTTGAAAAAAATATCAACTCATATAAATTGTTATACAAAAATAGTGCCCGCCATCGGCCTTGTATGGTCTATTGCATGCTTAGAGTTGAGGTGGCTGTAAACAAATAGTTTTTGCAAAAAAACCATTTCGCTACCCACTCTGAAATTTTAATAACATGTTCTACAAACCGTACACTTATTTTGGTTTAAAAATTACCAACATTAAGCATTGTATGACAAAAAAAAAATAAATTTTATTTATTTATATTTAAAAATTGTGAACGATTATTAAGATAACCTGTAAATTTCGTTTTTGTAGGACAACTCGTTTTAAAACAGCAACCCTTTAAAATATGTTCTAACTGCCGTATTTTTTCGTTTTCCAAAAGTTTGAAAAATGATTACTCGAAAATTTCGCATAATACGGTAAAATAAAAAAAAACGTGTCGATTTGTTTTTCATCCAGATCATAAAAAAATTGTTTCGGGTAACTCTATGTTTTGGGTTGCAAAAATTTTATGGAATGACCCATAAGCACTTTTTACACGAAGTTTCGTTCGCGTTAACATTTTATTCTGTACTGCGCATTGTTTGTTTTTGACAGCGTTGCCATATACGCTAGAATCGCGGTTACGTGAACTGCATTGCCAACGGTTGCGATTTTCGGTTAGATAATCTTCCAGGTACAAAATTACCGGTTACGCACAGAATTGACTCGTTAAACGCAAAATTTTCCCAGTGGGGAATTACCTACCCGCGAATTGATGGTTTAGCGCCTCCCACTATTCATCGCGTCAAACCTTCTTATCAGGACCGTGCGCAGAAAATATCCGAGGGGGGGGGGTTTAAACTCAAGTTACGTAATCAATGAAAAAAGATAAGAAATTTATTTTCGGAGTACGGAAATTTAATTGTCAAAAGTCATATTTAGTTACAATTATTTAATAAATCAACTCTTCGAGGTACTCAAAAAAACTCTTTCCAAATTATTTGCGGATCGATTTTGACATCGCGATGTATATTGAGTGAGGCTAAGCCGTTCAGACGATCTTCAGACATTGTTGATCTCAAATACGTTTTTAGTCACCGCAAAGTTGAGAAGGATCGTTCATTCGTCGCTGTTGTTACAGGCAAAACTGCCATAATGCGAAGCATTTGGTTAACATTTGGAAACGCATCTTCATTACAAATATCGAGTGCTTCAATTGAGTTTTTTCTTTCCTTTCCGGCAATGTGCTTTCGCCAAAGTTGTACTTCGTTCACCCAGATGTCACGGGAATCGTCGTGCAAAAATGAGCATTTTGATTGGAATAGTTGAGCGCAGGACTCTTCTTCGAAAATTATCATTCAGTTGGGAAAAAGGCAAGCGAAATTTGATAAAATAATGCGGTGATTTAAGAATCGATCTTGCAATTGTGTCAGAAACGAATCAATGTACGGTATGTAGATTGTTATACGGATGTTGGGTCTGGTTCGACGCAATCCTTGGCTGCTCGCTAATTTCGCTCACGGTTTTGAAAATTTGTCTGAACTCCCCCTTAGCGTTTTCTTTTCTTTCCATCAAAATTTGTTTCGCAGCATCAGCCAATTTGATAGCCTCTCGCAGATCTTGATTTTCTCCTTGAAGTACTCGACTCAGAAACAATGTGAGAGAATGGACCGAGCTCAAAATATGCACGGATATCTGGAAATTTGCGGTTTTTATAGCTGAAAGCAGTTGGAAAGCTCCAGACGAAGTTGTTGGGTCTTTCCAGTTGGTGGAAATCACTTCAAGAGTGCGAATTACTGCTGGTTCCAAATGGAGATATGTTGCGACGGATTCATGCTGTTCTATCCATCTGGTTTTGCAAAATTTTTTCAATTTCTGCACTCGAGTTTCCGGTACATGTTCATTTTCAATTATCGCATCCTGAAGGGCATTTTGGCGTTTCGGATAAATGAAGAAGGTATGGATATTCTCTAGAACTCCCAGACAATTTTTGATTCCCGTTATATTGTACGCAGAGCTTATTGCCAAATTGAACCTATGAGCAGCACAATGGGAGTAGAGCGCGAGTGGATAAGTTTTTCTGGCAACAGCGTGAGCCTCTTGGAACTCACCGCTAGCCGCTCTCGCACCGTCATATCCTTGCCCGAAGAAATACCTGCAATCCAGTTCGGAAGATTTTAGAAAATCAAGGTAAGCAGTTCCTATTCCCTTTCCAGTGAAATCGGTGATAGGAATAAAACACAAAAGATCTTCCTGAATGATGAACTTTTCGCCGCATTTATCCAAGTAGCGAATGCAAATTGAACTTTGTTCTACTCCTGCAATGTCTGGCGTGGCATCTCCGAGAAGAGAAAAGTCCTTCGATTTGTTCACTCGATCGATGTTGTAACTCATGATGAGGTGGTGACAAATGTTGATTATTTCATTCTGGACACGGTTGCTAATGTACATAGCATTCTTTGGTGAATCACTCAGGTGTCTTACCAACTGCTCATCAGTTTTGGATCGATATCTTAAGAGAGCTCTAAAGTTTCCATCATTCGTCAACGGTTCGTCTTCAGAAATACTTCCCTTGTCATTGGAACCTCTGAGAGCAAATCCTTGTCGGCCACACGGGATAACTGTTTCAATAATTGGAATCATCAATAATTGGAATTCTGCAGTTGCAAATCAATGGGTAAAGCATTTTCTTCTTCTGAATGCCGCTCAGTTATAAGTAATAAGGCAAATTCAAACCGCTTTACACATATAAGTGAATGCACGAACGTAAATGACAATTTGAATACATATACACCAAAAAATTTGAACCTTATCGAAGGTTGTAAGGAGTATCAGTTGGAATGGAATTTGCCCATTTGGAATATAAATGTATGCTGAAATATCTCCAATAGGGGGGGGGCGGCTTGAACCCTCAACCCAAAGAGGCTAAATCGGCAAACAAAAAAGGTTAGAAAAGGCTAAAATTAAGAAAAAAGAAGATAAAAAAAGTCAAATTTCTTATTGTAGTTTAAACTATTTGTATATAAAGCTGTAGACATTAATTGATGTATATTGGCTACAATACAAGCTCACTTGTGAATGCCAGCACAGTTACATAGGACAAACAGGACGACAAGTAAGAACGAGGTCCAGAGAACACATTAGAGATTACAACAAAAAGATACGGAGTCCAACCATCATACCAGAGTCCAACTTTGCGAATCACATGGCGGAGAATAAATGCCCCCCCGGAAACATCAAAAAAACAGTCAAGGTCATATATTTACAAGCAAAAGGCCGACGTCTGAACATACTCGAAAACATGGAAATCTACAAACAAAAAATATTCGACGGTAGAATAATAAACGAACAGACAAACACTGTTTCCGACACAATATTCGAACCTTTAAAATTGGTTTACAAAAAACAAAGCAACCACTCAGGTACAACAAACACACACGCACCGACAAATAAACACAAAACAGCAAAAGATCAAAAACAACAAACAAGCAAAAAAGGTCAAACAACAAAAATCACCAACTTTTACCTGCCCCAGACAACCACACAAAAACCGATCGATGCAAACCACCCCCGTTTCTGAATGTACACACACAACACATGCTCACACGTACACAAACAGACACCCATGCTGACGTTACCTGCTACCTACTATAAATACAAGACAAACGACAACAACAGATCAGACCGAAAATCGACACTGATGATGGCACAACGCCGAAACCGGTTTGTCTCAGAACCAAATTTGACAAGGGATGACGAAAAACCGTTCCAATATACATCAATTATTCACCCTGTCGGAAAAACAACAAAACAAAATAAAACAGTTAATAAAATAGTAAATTTTATGAAGCGGTAGAATATCTCTGCAGTATCGTCTATTTCAGCCTGACGTCGACCCGAGGGACAGTAAGGCCGATGTCCATCTTGAGATTATTTTACATACCTTCTGTTGTCCGAGTAAATATCGCCCTAACATTCGTGCGTTACTCAGAGGCAAGAATCATTTAGTCCTCGGAGATTCCAACACACAACATGACCTCTGGTACTCAAGCCTACATGGTTACACACAGGAGCTGGCTGAACAAATAGACGAATGGACGTTTTACACGGTGAACGGGGATGCCCCCACAAGAGTCGCGCTAAATTGTACAAGCTTGCCAGACCTTACCACCGTCAGCACAGGCCTCAGAAACTGCGTTGACTGGCGACCTTATGGTGACCCACGCATCGTATCATTTACCGATTGTCCTTTAACCTATCGCCCTACTCTTTATCTTCTCTAAAAATCGAACTTACATTAACTTCAACAAAGCTGACTAGGTCGATTTTCGTAACTTTACTGTGAGCTCCTGTGCTGGTCTTGCCAACCCGTCTGACTTACGAGAAGGGGAAAGAGCGTTTCGCATGGTCATAGACTCAGCCTCAAACCAATACATTCCATCAGGGAGAATACAGGAGGTTCGTCCGTACTTCCCCTGGCAAACAAACGTGATCATGTGCTACGCTTGGACCTTACGGATACTTAAATTAAGGATCTCGATGCGCAAATCAGACGGCTTATTGATCAACACAAACGTCCTAAGTGGGAGAAGCACCTAAGGTCTGCAACCTCTGTGCTGGTGTTGACAAGTTATCGTCCACTGTGAAATATTTGTCCAATCCGACTAAGCCTAGTGACAAAATATCCATCGCCTTCAGCGATAAGGTTCATTCGAAACCGAAAATATGCGCCAGAGTTTCTGCTGGCCGATTATCTAATAAAAAACATTCAAGAACAAATTTCAAACTTTGTTCAAAACCTAAGAGAATTTAACCGAGTTTCATCAAAATTCCACAGTTGTCAAACCGAATTTTCATAAAATATTTCGATATGCAGTTTTATGGCCAATTAAATTTTAGTATTTATAATAAAGTGCCAGGGTGAAGTTGGCAAAAAATAGTGCCAATCATGGGCATTTATTGAGAAATGTATGGTTCAGTTTTGTTAAGCGAAAGGCTCAATATTTACAAAATTTCAACATTTTCTCTATTGCTTAGTATTATAAAATTCTTAGGTAAACATTAAAAACTTTTTTTAATAATAAACTCAGTCTTTTAGCATCTTTGTTAACACAATGTGTTCGGCCTTTGCGTAATAAATTTCAACAAATTAAGATGGACTTAGCGCTTGTAGTGGATTTTGCAAAAGACTTAGGCCCGGTTTCACCAACTCGACTTAACTTAGTTAAGTAGCGATTTTCACTTTTTCAGTTTCACCACCTAACTTAGGTAAGTCACAACTTAGTCAACTTGCCAGCTGACTTATTCTTGACTAAGCAGTGTTGCTGTGGCTCAAAACCTAAATGTCAGTAATGTTGCTAATTTGTTTTGTGCAACGCCCCAGTCGGAAACTTCACCATGCTTGACTTCAACACGGTAAGCGTAGATGCATGTGAACGCTTGTTTTCTAGCATGCAACCATTACGAAACTATCGTTTTCAACTAAGCACTAATTTTAGTACCTTCCAACTAAAGAGAAATGGGTGTAAGATCAATACATTCCTTCTTGTATGGCCATACATGCCCTTTTCGCACTGGGGTATTGGGATGCGCAGAGTTGTCTGGTATGAAAAAATACTACTATGCATAAAACAGCTGATCGGGTTGTTGTGCTCAAAATTATTTAAGTCGCTCAGTTGGTGAAACCCAAAATTAAGTTAGTCTCGAATCTGTGCTAACTTAAGTCACGACTTAGTTTTAGTCTTAGTCGCGTTGGTGAAACCGGCCCTTAGGCCGGTTTCACCAGCTCGACTTAACTAAGTTGAGTCGAGTTTTTCACTTTTTCAGTTTCACCATCGAACTTAACTAAGTCACAACTTAGTCAGCCTGCCAGCTGACTTATTCTCGACTAAGTCAGTGTTGCTGTCGTTCAAAACCTAAATGTCAGTAATGTTCCTTATTTGTTTTGTACAATGTCCCAGCCGGAAAATTCGTCAAGCATGCCTTACGGCGTATGCGTAGATGCATGTGAACGCTTGTTTTCTAGCATGCAACCATTATGAAACTATCATTTTCAATTCAGCGCTAATTTAAGTACCCTCCAACTAAAGAGAAATGGGTGTAAGATCAATACATTCCTTCGTGTATGGCGATACATGCCCATTTCGCACTGGGGTATTGGGATGCGCAGAGTTGTCTGGTATGAAAAAATACTACTATGCATAAAACAGATGATCGGGTTGTTGTGTTCTAAATTATTTAAGTCGCTCAGTTGGTGAAACCCAAAATTAAGTTAGTATCGAATCTGTGCTAACTTAAGTCACGACTTAGTTATAGTCTTAGTCGCGTTGGTGAAGGCCTTTAGTGCTGGTGTTACGACGTATTCGTTCCGACGAACATGACTCTGAAAAATTGTTGAGAACTTGTGACTTGTTGAAATCAAATAGAATCGATTCAAACCTAGGCAAAGTCTGCAAGCATGTAACCTAGATGTTTATTTCAAGATTTCTGTTTTTTATCCATTTATGTATTGATCATATAATAATGTAAATACATAGTGGATTCACTCAACATAAAACTATCTTTAGAGATTTCGCTTCGGGTTTTCAGCAAACCACAGAGAAAAAAATTACCAACATTTATTTAAGCTTGCTGAATTTTATGAACCACTTGTTCAAAGCCAAAATATAGTGGCCGAAACAAATTTATAGAGGAGGTTCTTAAAGTGAAATAATTTCATAACTTATACAAACTCCTACAAATTTTTGCAACTCTCTCGTTTCCACTTCTACAGTAGAACTCTACTTTTCAAACCTCCTTCTTCTTTAAATGCCGCTTAACCGTCTAAGCGATTTTGGCCTTTTACCGTAGCTCGCCACTAGTTACGTCTTTCTGCCAATTGACACCAATTGAAACACCACTGGATCACAAATAGGTCTCCACTTCGCCCTTCCATCGGAGTAGTGGTCTCTCTTTTCTCTGCTACCCACCGGTGCCGATAAGAATACCTTGTGGGTCAGAACATCTTCATTCATTCGCACAACATGGCCTAGCCAATGAAGACGCTGGGTTTTAATTCGTTGGACTATGTCGGTGTCTGCATGTAGCTCATACAGCTCATCATTAAATCTTTTTCGGTACTCGCCGCCGCCAACGCGTAAAGGTCCGTAAATCTTTCGAAGAAACTTTTGTCGATTACTCCCTGAGCCGCCTCATCACATGTTGTCAGTGTCCAAGCTTCTGCACCATAAACCAGGGCGGGTACTATTGGTGACTTATTTATTTTCGTTCTTCGAGAGAGGACTTTACTTCTCAATTGCCAACTCAGTCAGAAGTAGCACTTATTTGCGTGAATGATTCTTCGTTGGATTTCCAGACTGAAATTATTGTTGGTGTTAATGCTGGTTCCCAGATAAAAAACTCTAAAGAAGTTAAAAACTTATCTACGTAACTCTACCGGAGAAGTAATTAAAATATTGATATGTGCATTATGCTTTACAATTGTTTAATATCCTATCTTATTTATCCCTTCTCTTTATACAAGAAGACTAAAACTCGCTTCATAAGTAGTAATATTTTGTTGGGGAATTCTGTATTTTCCTCAATACAAGGTTATGAAAGCAGTTTCTTTTATATGAAAGAAAAAACTTTAGCTCTTTGGAATAAAAAATTTACAAAAATCAGCAAAATGTGTCTCGACCTTAAGATTGAAGGAACTACAAAACTGCATACTCCAAAAAAATGTAAGACTTTGATAAAATAGCTTTGAATTTTCGCGAATTTTACGTACATTTTTAAAACACAATTTATTGTGTGTCTCAAATTTCAGGTTTCGATTCAAATTATTTTTTTCACCACAATTGCGCTGAACGCCAAAACCACGCAGATAAATGTTGGATCAACATAAATCGTCCCAATGACAGGACTGTGTTGGTTGCACTTGACCTGTCGAAAGCGTTGGTGGCAACGTTCAACGCAATTGGCCAGCCGGCATAATGAAATTCTAACCAGGCAGTTCCTGTTCAATTGTTACAAACCGCAACACCCGAACAGGCGCCTGCTTAAAGAATATCCTCCTTCCAGAAAACCTCTCCGTAAGCACTGTGATGAGATCTGGCATCATACCTCAAACTCAGTCATACAGAGTCGGTAAACTCCTTTGTCAGTTCTCGTCCAGTGAGTGCCGTCATTCAGGCACAAGCCCCACGTGTTGCCGAAGAGGAACGCGAACTGCCTAGGGAGACAAGGGTCATGATGGCCCAACTTCGTTTTGGATACTGTAGTGGATTAAATGCTTACCTATCCAGACTGAACCCTGACATGCCAAATGTTTGCCCGGCATCCGGTGTGTCTCGTCATGACACCAACCATCTATTTATCTGCTCAACAGAGCAGACTTTTCTAATACCAATCTCACTCTGGTCCAACCCTACTGAAGCCGCTAGGTTCGTGGCACTTGGTTAGAAGAAAGTTGTAAGAAAACTGACGACTAAGCCGGTCAAAGCATTGCTACAACAACAAGGATGGAAAAATGAGGTTCTGTATCGATTACTGCAAGTTGAACAGGGTAACGTAGAAATACAGCTATCCATTGATAAGAATCGACGACACTCTGGACTCATTATCTGGTACGAAATGGTTTTCCACACAGTCACTTTACTGGTCTAAAATTAATTCCCAAAAAATTGTTTATTGCTTAGGGGCTGAATACAGTTAGCAAGAAAACGCTTAAAAAACTTTTTAAGTTTTGACATGGAAGCCAAATTTGAAGTTATTTTTATTAGAAAATGTGCATCATGGCCAAATTAGCCTAGACTTAGACTTAACTTGACTTGAAAACCCTACACCTAACAAATCAGCAGCACCTGTACCTACATAGTTACTAGAAAATAACTTAACTTAGAAACTTGGAAAACTACAGATTTTGGATTTCCAAGTTAAGTTTCTAAGTTCAAAGAGAGACATGTGAGCTACCACATAATTTTTTTCAATATCTTTACATATAATAAAATTGTAACAGGTCGATGTCTGTACATTGAAGATATTCGAAAAAACTGATAGAGAGGTCGTTATTGGACCAGCGGAACCCAAATCTACAATTTTTAGAATTTTTGTCTGTCTGTCTGTCCGTCTGTATGATTGTGCGTGCATCACGCAAAAACTACTGAATAGAACTGCATGAAATTTTCACCATTCTATCACTTAACGTCTAACTTAAAATTTAGGACAACTTTCATTTGGATATCTCATCCAGTTCCCGAGTTATTGACCAAAATGTGGGGAAAATGTGACCAAAAATGTGGTTTTCTTACCATAACGCCCGCGTCACACAAAAACGACTGCATGGAAATGAATGAAACTTTCAATAATCATTTTCTAGACGTCTCTCCTAAAATTTAAGATATCTTTCACCGCGATATCTTACCCGGCTCCCAATTTATTGACCTAAATGTGGACCCAGGGTGACTGTATGATTTGTGCCTTTAAGGCGGAACAAAGTTCGGCGGGTCAGCTAGTATTTAATAAAATTCCTTGATATATTGTATAGCATACTGAATTTACGGGTGAATGGAATTCATATGGCAATAAGAAAGTACTACGTCAAATAAAATATATTTCAAAAAGATGACACGTTAAATAATTGACTTTCAGTTCTTTTGTAAGCTAAGTGGAGTCAAGTTAATTCTAAGTCTAGGCTTATTCGGCCATAAGGCTTTCTCTAAGGATTTTCTTAATAAAATGTATTTCAATGTGCATCTCGCATAATCAGATTCGAGTCAAGAAGGTTTTCTTGAAAATTTCTTGAGCATTTCTTGATAGGTGATACTGAATTTACCTACAAGTCTTACCTGGTAAACTATCTTTATGCGACTTTCCAATAAGTCCAATAAAACAGTGGTTTTCTTGAAGCAGGGAGCCCTGCTTAACATTTTGCTCGTTGTACCTTTATTTTTATTGTCTTGACCCCAGCACAAAAATTATTTATTTCATCGAAAAGTCACATACCATTAGAACCGTTTTAATTTGTACCATCTGAAATTAGGTATAACATAATTTGTAACCCTTCGGAAAATGGAAAAAATTACAAAATTATATAGAGAAGTAAGCAAAGACTAACAACCCCGCAAGAAATGATTGACCGCTTGCATCAAAATTTTCACACTGCTCTTAATATATTGAAACAAAATGTTGACAGATCATTAAGGGGCCTTTACCATAGTATATGTCTACCAGTAGCGCAACTAAGTCGGAATCTGCACACACACCCAAACTACACAGGGTGCATTAATATTAAAACAAACAAATTTTAATACTCCAATATTGAACTTGAACACATTAAACTCCCAAATTATTGAATATAAAGTAGTTATAACACCTTATCAGTTACTATGAATGTAAATTACAGTTTACAATAAAGTTTTTAGTTGTATTTTTTACGTTGAAACAACTATGCACGCAATTTCCTTCATTCTACTTACTCGGAGTACCTTCATCTACTGCCTCCCACTCCGATTCGCAAAAGAAGATTCCAAACTAGTAGGAGTAAACAATGCCCTTTACACAAGGAAATTTTTGAATTCAATTCTGCTTGCGTTTTCTTTTTTGTTTTCTATTCGCGTTTACGATTACATGCGTAAATTTTTCTTGAAAGCAATTGTAAAACAAAAACCGGCGTACATGGAGGAGTGAAAGTGATAAGAAAAAAACTTAAAACGACTTGACTTGAATTCAAGACTTGAAGCGTGTAATTCGGCTACAACTGTTCAGAACAGATTTAATTATACTATACTATAGGCTGTATGTTAATTGGAAACATTTTACTCAGAAATAAAATGAGTTGAGCAAATTTTCTATGCTGTAAATATGTTTTCAATTTCGAGTAAGAATGTCACTTTGTGGTACGATTTTGTTGACCACGCAACCGGGCGTACCTTCCTCGGGTATATTCTAGGCCCCCTTATCCTTACTCTGTTGTTGTTGTTTCACCGATACTTGGCCCTGTCCTGACTGTCCTGCTCCAGGATGATGTTGAAACTAGGCCCGGACCAAGAAATTGGATCTGGCGCATATTCTGGAAGCCTTTCTAAACTGTTAACGTCCTGTCCAATATTTATGTCACGTGTACGCCATATACAGCCACTTAAGTTCTTCCCGAACTTTTTGGTCCCTATAATAACGTTCGCTGTGTACCGGCAAATATTATATACGCCTGCGGCATCGGTGCTGTGCAAGGAATGTTTGGGTATACGCCACTAGCTTATATACTCCGAGATTGCCAGCAGAAACCTTTGGAGTTATACGCACCGTTAGCAGTGATGTCGACGAGTTGAGCAGGGTTTAAAACTCTCTAGGCTGTGGCAAGCCCTACTACCACGTTATCTTGACAACAGGCCCACCTTACTGTGGGTATATTCTAAGCCTACTAATTCTTGCTCGGTTAGCCAATTTCAACCTCGAAATTATAAGTAGGTACATATACATATATATATATATATATACCTGTAAAATTTTGCCAAAGAGACTATCGTCCCAATATTAGTGCTTTACTCAGGAGCGAAAATCGTGTGATCCTAGAGGATTTCTACAGAGAAAGTAAACAAGAGCTGAATGCGAGTCAGATTAGAATTTGGAGGAATTTGGAAGATACACCTTTCGTGATAATCACTTTTTAAATTAGATTCAAATTAAAGATGTGGATTTCTTTTCTCCCATTGAGGTTTGGTTGTATTTGATGTTTCTGCAATTGCACCTAGAATCTTTAGACATTCCTCCATACCACGGCCGATATTGAAAAAAAAAATTGTTGAAAAATGGCAATAGAAATTTGTACTACACAAACTACCACAAGAATCAGTGGCAATAAGAACTAATATCGGAGTGGATGCAACATAGAATAATGTTACCAAGGTTACTTACAATAATTACACTGCGTTACAAAAACGAGCTTTAGTTCTGTCCTATGAACCAAATATACTTTTTCGGAAAGGCGAGAAAAAAAAAATACACTTGTATCGGCGATTTTCATGTACACGTCAGAATTTTTTTTTTTTTTGCAGTGCTCCGTACGTGGTAGCCAAATTGTTGGTACAGCGTACTTCATTGTTGACCTTCCATCAGTGAACTTGCATAAATTTCTATAGCAACAGTCGCACACGACTAAAAAAAAAAAAAATTCTGACGTATACATGATAATCGCCGATACACGTGTATTTTTTTTTCTCCCCTTTCCGAAAAAGTATATTTGGTTCATAGGACAGAACTAAAGCTCGTTTTTGTAACGCAGTGTAATTATTGTAAGTAACCTTGGTAACATTATTCTATGTTGCACACACGTGTATTTTTATTTTTTCTCCCCTTTCCAAAAAAGTATATTTGGTTCATAGGACAGAATGTGTGTAACGCGGTGTTATTCTTAAATATCAACCCAGGGTGGGAAATATGTGTCAGCTTGCCCCACCATCCACAACTTAAAAATACTTTGGCATCTGTTTTCCACCCTTAGATAAGGTCACGCCTCAGTCAACTATAATCTGATGCTAGGCTTGCGTTATCTTAAGTTTATACTACTAAGAGATAACAATATGTATCTTATCCAAAAATATTTTTAAATGAAAGTAAAATACGATCATGGATTTTTCCAAACGAAATGTGTCATTTTGGTACGTTCGTTTCCTATATATCTGCACTCTGATGTTGGTGGGTGTACTGAGTATTTTCTAGCAATATATAAGTATTACATATATGGTCATATGACAGAAAATAAAAGCAGCGTTTCTTGTAGGGTATGTTTTTCAACATCTTGCTTTTTCATTTTCCGAAAGGATACAAATTATAACTATTATATTTTTGGATGGTACAAATTGAGAGAAATCTACTTCCATCATTTTTTTTAGAAAATAAAACATGAGCACGCGTTTTTAAAATTTGGATTTTTCGTAATTTTTCCCATTTTCCGAAGGGTTACAAATTATAGTACACCTATTTTCAGATGGTACAAATTAAAACGGATCTAATGGTATGTCATTTTTCAATGAAATAAACAATTTTTGTGCTGGGGTCAAGGCAATTTTATTTTGACGTAGTTTTATGCGAAACATATTTAAATTGTTCATTATAATTCAATGCTAGCAATTGTGTATTCTATGCAAATCATCTGAGTAAGAAACATTTTTATTTTTATAGGGTAAACGCAACAGTTTCCGGACACTTAACGTTTTCCTCAACTTTGACTTCGGCTCATTTTCTCACTATAAACGCTACCGCGAAAAGATATACTGTTTATAATAGCAAAAATATTGCTCAATAATATGACGTCTGTATAATTTAAAAATATAATGTTATTAATATTATTAAAGTAAAACCTCAAAAAAGTTCGATTTGCTCTAGTTTCCGGACAGGCAAGTTTAGTTTCCGGACACTTTGGTTTTAGTTTCCGGACACTCGAAATTTGTATGAAATTTGTATATACACTATATATTTGTAAAGTATTTCTGAAACATAAAGAAGGACTTTGAATACAATAAATACGTCTTAATCATATTCACATCTTTCTGGATGGACATCTCACTGATTTGGACACTGGTCCTAAACCAACTTTTCGATCGGTGGTTCGAGGGATCAGCCAAACTTACGGCGTACGCAGTTGATGTTTTATTTTTCATAATTCAGCTATATGAAGTTCCGGGAACTTAAGGAGGTCCTTGTCTGGGCATCCGACTTTGGGTTAATCGCAAAATGAGGGTTTTTATAGTCATGGCGAAAAAAGAACTTTTGTTAACAAACTGGAGAGAATATGCACATAATCAATAATAAGTATAATGAGAGGCTTGAATTGCCACCCCGAAATAATTAAGACTTAGTGGGCAAAATCATATTGTTAACAACTGAAACTAGGCCCAATGCCTCGTGGGAGTTAGCCTGTACCGACAGACTGTATGGTCCCGCCCGCACTTCGAAATGGGTATTGAAGCTACAATACATGTGATAATTGTGAAGGGTTGGCATAAGGTTCGATTGGTACCATACACATTTACTCCGATTGCTCCGAATCTGCTTTATACTGTGCTTATCCGAAGTTAAACAAATCCTAAAATCAGGTAAATTACAAAAACTGAAAGTGTTTTGAAGTGGAACAGGCGCTAGGAAAAATTTATAAGGAGGGAACGTACATCTATACTTGGTCATGGGTCATATGGGCATAGATGGAAGCGATAGGGATGAAATCTTCACCTAGAAGGGGAAGTCTCTCGATAAGTAAACCATAGAACTCCCCATCAGATTGAGAGTATTGAAAAGCAGTCAAGAGCTGTAAACGATCTACCAAGCCAAAACGGCTTAGAAGTAACATGGGATGGCAAAGTATCCGGGGCCGTGTGCAAGTTGTATGGGTTAATGAGCTAGCTCTTGTCCGTAAAACGGCAAGACTGCAATATTATATTTTTATAGGTTGTACAAGGATTATTTATAATTATATTTGATTCAACTTAAACTTTCCACGTACACTCAGAAAACATGTACATTTCCATTTGTGTTGTTATTTGAGACTATTTGTTAGTTATTTGTCTATTAATCCCAAAACATTGACATAGTGTCCCCTATAATTGGTGTACAAAAACTTAACAAAAAGTTAAGTTGATTGTATAAAATATAAATATTTTAATGAAAAAAGGAAGGAAATATGTGACAAGATAACTTTCGTTTTTAGCCGGAGATAATTTAATTTCTCGATGTAGTTAGATTGCTGGAAAATGTTGGCACACCAGTTCAGAAATTTTCCCTACAAGGTACCTTTGTATGAATAAATATGAACGCAGCGCAATATAAAGCGAGTGGTCCGAGTACTTTTTCTACAAAACGAGTTCAATGACCATCGCCCGCCGTCGCTTCGTTAAACGTGTCGCTACTATTTTGTTCAAAACTATTGCACAGCCTCTTGCACAGTGCACTTAGGCATATACATTTGTTCATTCGTCCATGCTTCATATGTACATATATATATATTCGGTCATGAAAAGAAGTCTACACAGCGGAGGAGTGAAATCTATTTCGAAGTGTCGGAAACCCATGCATTGCCACGAGTAGCCAATGTAAAAATAGTTGTACGTATGTTTGTGCAAGAAAATTGTAAAAATACAAATGTAGTTACCCTGCAGTCAAACCAACTAGTTGCAAACAAACTATTTTTAACATGGCGATGTCCTACCAGTTTGCATGTAGTGGAAATATACTAGGATCATACTGGTCGTAAAATACCATTTTCATAGTAGTTCAAAATGGAGGGAAGTGCACTAGTTTAATTGCAGACTAATCATACCAGTATCATACTTGTTGGAAAAAGATAAAAGAATACTAGTCCAAATGTGGACCAAAACCTCTAGCAAGGATTAAAATAAGAAAATGGATTCATCAATACATCATTTTCATTTTTCATAATTTTCGCTGTGAAAATCACAAAATTATAGTTGGCACTAGTATGTTTACTGACTAGTTTGATATTTAACTGCAGGGTACGTACCGATTAGTAGTGGGACTATTTTCGAATAATAAACGAATAAAAATATTCGTTTCAAAAAATTCGAATAGTATTTATTCGAATAATTTATCCGTTTGAATAGTTGTATTGAAATGCCAGATATGTCGGAAGCGAAATGCACTGTCTCCACCGGTTGTACCTATGAGCATGCAACTTATTTTTTTCACGAGTCCCGAGGGGTTTTTCAAAAAAACCGCTTTGACTGGTGGTTTAATAAAATCTGCCCCAACTTTGTTCATCTTCTCTATTTATAACTTATTTACTTACCCATACCTACATACAATTGTTTTATGCTTAAGTTCTAAGTAAAGTGGTGCTTAGGATATTTGAATTATTATTTACTTTAACTGTTTCTGTTTAGGTTAGAAATGTGGAGCTTAGAATATTTCAGTTATTTTTTACTTTAACTCTTTAACTCTGTTTAGAAATATGTGGTCACTAATTGCCGGAGTGGCAAAAACATACTAAAGCAACATTTGTTTACTTGGCGGGTAAGTGCTATGGGTGAATGGTGGCGTTAACTCCTCCACCTCTAAACCGAAGCGTCCCGTGTTCGAATATATTGCTGTAAGGTTATTTATTCGATTTGACAACTTCAATAAAATTTCTTCTCTTCCTTTTGAATTTTTTAAATGAATTTGAAAATCAATTTTTATAATCAATTTGTAATTAAAATATAATATTATTGTTTTATTTTGTTTTGTTGTTTTTCCGACAGGGTGAATAGAGAACGAAAATCGACACTGATGATGGCAAAACGACGAAACCGGTTTGTCTCAAAACCAAATTTGACAAGGGATGACGAAAAATCGTTCCAATATACATCTATAATATTATTGTTATCAATATTAAAGCCGTAATTGCACACCAAATGGGATTTCTCTTTATTTCCTGTTTCATTGGAGTAAGTAAATTGAAATTGTCCAATCTTAAATTAATATTCTTCGTTTCAATGTATTCTTTTACAAAAAATGGTTTAAATCTTCCTTCTTTTAAATGGTTTAAAATTCTTCCCGTTGGATTTTCATATTTTTTATTATCAATTGTTACATTATCTTGAAAAGTTACCAAGTAAATTCTATCTATGGTGTGACTATTAACCGTATGTTTTCCAGATACTATTATTGCTCCATCTTTTACAATTTTTATTGATTCGTTTTTTTCATTTATTTTAGTACAATTGGCATGCTTATTGTTTAAAATATTGGACAAACATGTATTATTTTCTTTTATCATACAAAATGCAATATTTAATTCCTTTTCACACTTTATAACTTCATTTTCAATAAACAATTTTCCATCGTTTTGTGCTATAGCTATTGCCGAAAATAATTTACATATCTTTTTTACTTTTGGAGACTTAATGTAAATAACTATTAAATTATTTTTTTGTGCAATTTTAAATTCTGATACATCCATAAGATATGATATAGTTAAGTTAATTCTTTCCTCGCTTATTATTTCTGATATTTCTTCCATGTCTAAAATTAATGGATTTAATATTCCTACTTTTGACAACGTAATCGTTTCTACTGTATTTTGAAGCTCAGTAATTAGTTTGTTTCTTTGTCTTAAAACGGTTTTTTCATTTGAGCTACGCTGTAATTGTTTCAAAATTTGTGTTAATTCCGCAATGGTCTTAAATATTTGGGAATTTGTTGTAAACTGCTTATTATTGTTTCCTATTAAATCGCTAACTTTATTTGTTATTTTCATAAAATTATCGTGGTCAGGTGTGCCTGTAATCCACTTCCAAACCGTCCCAAGTTCATTGATACCCCTTTTTGATCTATTATTAAGTTTATATTTTGTTAGTAATGTTTCTATCATTTGTATCTCAAAATCCATAATTAAGTCATCAAGTAACATTATTTCTTCATCGGTTTTATAGTTTTTTATAATATTTTCAAACAATGACAAGTTTGTCAAATGGTATATTGATCCATAACTTTCAAAAACTCCTGCATTTTCCTCCTCTACCAGTACATAATTCTCACTTGTATAATCGAGTATATCTGACGTTATAATGTGGGTATATAATATTATCAATAAAATTTGCATCAATCCCCCCATTGTTCCTATAAAATAAAATTAAACCTTAATATTATCCTTATGAATAATTCTGTTTCGATTTTGTGTTTAAACTTTGTTACCTAGATCTTCTATTACTACCTGCTTCTTATACCTTGGTCTTAATTTATTTCTTTCCCCATGCACTTTTTCATATATAACCTCCCCTCTGTGATAACTCTTTTGAAGTCTGTTCTTATTATGATGGTCTAACATATTTTCCTGCGCTGATTTTAATTTATCCTTTATATTAGCACGAGTTTCCTTATTGAATAAAATATTATAAGGTTGTTTACCTGTTACTGAGTGTATTGTTTTATTATACTGCTGTACTGTCCTCATAATCGATTCGAAATCACTTATTAAGGTGTACTCTTGTTTGAAACATCTAGAGATTTCTATAAGTGTGGAATGGACTCTTTCTATTTGTCCATTGCTAGTGGTGTGGCGTGGTGTGCAAAAATAAATTTGTATATTTAACCTTTCCGTTAGAGATTTAAATTGTAGCGTACTCAAGCCTGGTTCATTATCTTAAACTATACTCCTAACATCCGGAAATGTTTGTAGAAGCTCTAAAACCTTATCCTCTAAATTTACCTTATCTTCAATATATTTTAAAACCAGATATTTAGAGTAAGAATCTATACACGTAATAAATTTTAATTTTTGTGCGAAAAAAATGCCTATGGAGTTGTTCTCTTTCTTTTTCTGGTATAGGTGCTTCACCTATTGGTATGAATCTTGGATGCCTCTCATATTTATTACTATTACATATGCTACAATTTTTTGCATATTGTTTGAATTGTTTTATCATTAATGGCCAATAATACTGTTGCCTTATTTGAGCCAAAATTTCTCCATAATTCCCATGAGCTCTATTATGAGTTTGCTCAATAATCATTCTCTGATCCTCTCCATTGGCTATATCATTCGGAGATGATCTTGAATAAAGAAATTTCGTCGTAGGGTATGTCTCCCTTAAAACATGCTTAATGTCATAAAGCACTTCAGTGGCCAGATTCCAGAAATCGCCAAAGCTAATTCTCTATCGCCTAAAATCGCTTAGTACGTTTTAGCGATTTTTAGAGACATTTGCGATTCCAGACGGAAAAATCTCCTAAAAATCTCCAATTTTGGTTATTTTTTTAGCTTATTTTGGCAGTGAATACAAGTGAACACAAATGAACCGGATAAAACAAATCAGCTGTTTTTGGCGGCATATTTAGCTAAAATTGCGATTCTGTAATATTTGTGATTGCTAAAAACAATTAAATTTTGCTTAAAAGTATCCAATTTTGGCGTCGAAATAAAATTGCTGCTAAAATCAAAAAAGTAAGTAAAGTAAAGTAAAAGTGTGTTGTTTTAGGCTTTGAAAATACTCAACAATATAAAAAAATTAAGCGAATAGAAAATATGGATAGCAACAATAGAAGAGTGACGAAAAGCAAAAATGTATGCTTGTGCAATATTTGGAGGAGCGTACAGAGTTTGCTCGCGACAGGTATGCGGACACATTTTTACGTAAATGCGTATATAATTGTATGACTTTCTAAGATTTGTCAATGACACTGGAGCAAAAAGTCTGCAGGAGCAGTGGAGCAACCTCGCTGTAAAACTAAACGCATTAGGTGGAGCTCTTAGAGATGGAGAAGGCTGGAAAAAGGCGTGGAGTAACATGAGGTATTTTTATCCCAGTGTAAAATTTTTTCCTAATACTTGGCATGATAATTTAATAAATAATTTAATATTAGATCAAAAGCCAAGCAAAAGGGCCAATATCTCAGAAACGCTCTGGAGCAAAGTGGCGTAAATTCTTCAATCGCAGACAAAAGACTCACTGATCTTGACGAGAGGGTAATTGGAGTGATGACCACAGCAGCAGTCGTTGGACAAACTGAAGTTGGTGAGCCCCTGGTGAGTTAAGACCACTCCTTCGACCTTTAATTAACATTTGTTTAGTGATATTGTGTTGAACTAATTCGAATACTTCCTGCTTCTCATGCAGTTTTTACTCTTCCGCCCTTTACGTATATACTTTTTTCCTTTAACTTCTATAACATATTTTGAAAATAATGAAATCTTCATAATTACAGAGAAGATGCGGTGCAGTAAATTCCGTAAAACTGTTTCCACATGCCCAGGAATATTGCGAATTAGAGGTTGGTACAATAGACTTATGACCTTGTGTCTGTATTTATTTAAGTTTATTTTCCAGTTTCTCGACGAAAGTGCTGGGCCGTGACTAGTACCATCTTCGGAAAATCAAAATATATCACCTCCGGAAAATGAAGTTGTATCACCTCCGGAAAATCAAGAAAATCGATTGCCGACACAAATTAGAGCGCATAAACGTAAGAACTACTCTCTTGAAGAAACTAATACAAGGACGATTAATTTGGAAGAACGCAGGCTTGTCTTGGCGGAAAGGAAAGTCAAAAGTTTGGAAAAAAGGAACTGCATCGAAGAGCGAAAAGCGAACGCCATCGAGCAGAACAACGTCCTATTATCCAACATATTAAATAAGCTTGAAGAAGTAGGTGGTTAAACATTTCCGGTATGTTAACACAAATAACTATAATATGCGTTACACATTCAAACTTTGCGTATCTAACTTTTAATGGAGGAATATTAAGTTAATGTTATTTAATGAATGAATTCTTAGTTTTATAGGCTAGATACTAAAATTAAGCTGTAGAACAGCCATAGTTATGATTTGTGATCATAGGTTTTAAGCACTTATAACTTAGAAGAAAAATACTCTTTAGATATATGTACTACATATATATATATATGTATATAAGCATCATGCCAATGGATCTCAAAACTTTGTACAAGAACAAAATATATTAATTTTGTAAAACCCTATACTTACGTTTAATCATGCTGAACAGAAAAAATAAATTACACAATTTGGATTTATTTATAAAACTATAATTTTTTTATTCATTTATGTTGTTATTGTTGTTTTAACGGCAAAATACTTGTTCTTATGTTTAAAAAAAGTTATTAACTACATTTTGCCTCGCTCTTACGCCTTCGGGAGTGATCCTTACCTCACTAGTTTCGTCGGACGTTTCATTTCCTTCGCTCAATGAGTAATTTTCACTGTCGAATTCCGCCCCGATGTTGTTTATCAATATAATGTTGTGTAAAATAATGCACGAATTTATTATTTTCCCTGCCACAATGGGGCTATACATCAAAACCCTCTCTGCTGAAAGGCAACGAAATCTGCTTTTAAGCAAACCGAAGCATCGCTCAATGCAGTTTCTGGCTTTACGATGCTGTCTGTTATAGCTTTCCTCCGATTGCGAAAGATTGTTTCCATGAATTGGTGTCATCAGGAAGGGAATCTGTGGATATCCACTGTCGCCTGTTCATACAAAAAATAAAGTTAAGAAGGAAATAACCAATATAACATTTTATTCACCTAAAAGCCAAAAACTTCTTTCACCACTCGAATGTTTGTTGTCAAGAAAACCCTTAAGTGCACTGGCTCTCCACACTGATGCAACATGCGCAGTCCCACCAAATCGCGCATTGCAGTCCAATATTTTTAAATTAAAATCACAGACCTTAAAATAAATTTCTGTAGTAATTAAAAAAGTAATCAATTCACACATACCACTTGCGCATTTATCGAGTGTCCACCCTTCCTGCACACATATACATGCTCTATGTCCTTGCTAGGACATTTAATTTTGATGTGCGCACCGTCAATAGCCCCTATTACCCCTGGGAATCGGAATTCTTTGTAAAATCTGCGGTAGTTAAATTGGTATTTTATAATTGTTATTATTACCAATGGATATACTTCTTACTTCTCCTTTACAGCTTGTACCTCTTCAGCTGAAGTTGGAAATTTGACATATTTCGCCAATAGGTATTTGTCCATAATGTTGGAAATTTCTCTAACACATCTACTAACGGTACTCTGTGACACATTTAATAAAAGATCCTGCCCCACTGATCGTTGGTAGCTTCCTAAAAGTGAACATTTTTGTAAATATTTTGTAAAACCAAAATAATATCCATGTACGCATACCTTGAGCGAAAAATCGCAATGCTATGAGAAATCTCAGCATTTTAGAAAGTCCACTCGATCTTCTTTGCCGCATATGGGGACGGATTTCTTCAAATACATTCTTGCACACCTCTTTTGTTAACCTAAAGAGCTCCACAAATCGCTCCTCCGAAATGCTGAAGGAATCCGCAGATTCTCGCAAGGATTTGCGCTTTTTGCGCAGACTTTCTCTTAGAACTCTTTGCGAATCCATTGCAATGCGACTACCCTGTAAAAAACGTTGGAGCATCAGAGTACTCCAACACTTATCCTCATTCATATAAAAAAGGTGGTCCAATTTACATAGCGATGTCCGGTGATTGGATCACCTAATCCTATTCGGAGTACCATTTACTTTGCTTCTGAATAGTCTATAGAGCACCTACGTTGGAGTACTTTGAAAATGCTGCCAAAAGATTACTCTATAGAGTACTCTAGACAAAAGCGAGAATGGGAGTATGTGTTCTTCTGAGGACCACCTACTCCCGCTCTCGCTTTGCTGTTGAATACTCTATAGAGTAATCCCATGGGAGTATTTTGAGAGTACTCTCACGTAGGTGGTCTATAGAGTATTCAAAAGCAAAGAAACGGAGTACTCCGAGATGGATTAGGTGATCCAATCACCGGACATTGCCATGTAAATTGGACCACCTTTTTTATATGAATGAGGATATGTGTTGGAGTACTCTGATACTCCTATTGGAGTATTCTATGGAGTATGAAACGGAGTATTTCCGTTTTTTGCAGGGTAGTATACCTTATAAGGGTACTCATTACTTCACAAGGCTTAAGGTTATCTATTTTAAATTGTCGATATTTTAATTTTAAATGTTATTTCGCGCTTTTCCTCAATTTTTCACTTTTTTCGCATTCAAGATGTAAACAAATTTTGACAGCTGGCGTTGCCATCCTAGCGCCCCTGGCGGCCGGATAAAGTAACAACATTTTAGCTAGGCGATTGTGGTTTGAGAATCGTATTTAGGCGAAATCGCCTAACATTTGGATAATTCATTTTCTTTAGCATTTAGGTAAATTTTAACAGATAGGCGATAGCGATTTCTGGAATCTGGGTACAGGTGTGCAAAATAATCGTGTTACTATTTTTGGATTTAAATATTCAGATAAAACTGAAGGTATATTTTCCGGCAAGTCGTATTCGATCAAAAAACGTTTATTATTAAATGGCAGAATGATTTCTAACGGTGTAATCCTGGCCCCTTTATCAATTAAAATTTGTTGTTTAAAATGGTTTAATGGGTTTTTTGTTTCATGAATTTGACACTTCCGAAGAAGATAAATTATTCAAAACCTGTCTTGATAATGCGTCTGCAGCGACATTTGTAGCCCCCATCTTATAAACAATTTTTGGCGAATATTCCTCAATAAACTCCCTCCATCTTTTAATTTTGATGTTTGGATTCTTTTCGGATATTGCAAATGACAGCGGTTAATGATCGGTATGAATTCCCAGATCATTCACTCCATAAAGATAGTTACGCAAAGTTGTCAAAGCACACACTATAGCAAGCAATTCTTTTTCGTTAGTGGCATAATTCAATTCCGTAGAATTCAATATTTTTGAAATAAATATTATGGGTGTAACCTCCTGTGATAACGCAGTACCCAAAACTACGTTTGACGCATCAGTGGTCAAAATAAATTTCTTATTGTAATCAGGTTGCGTTAATTGCACCTGTTAAGCCAGTAAACTCTTCAATCTTTCACAAGCAGCTATTCCGTCTTGGTCAAGATTGATAATGGTTTTTTTTTTGATAAATATTGGGAAACTCTCTCCTTGCAAATGCTTAGTTAGTGCCTTCGCCAGCATTGCATAATTTTCTATAATACCCCGTTAATCCCAGAAAACCCCGCAATTGCCGTAATGTTTTTGGTATTGGGTAATTTTGTATTACTTCGACCTTCTTTGGGTCCGTTTTAGTGATATCCTTGGCCACAACATAACCCAAAAATTCCACCTCCTCCTGGTAAAATTTCCATTTCTCGGATGATATTTTCATGTTCCCCCCCTTTAATACTTCAATTATTAAACCCAAATGCCTCTTGTGATCCTCCAAATTCCTCGAAAAAACTATAACGTTATCGACATAAACGTGACAAAAATTCCCTTAAAACATTGTCCATAGATCGCTGGAAAATGCTCGGTGCATTCTTCAGTCCAAACGGTATTCGTAAAAACTCATATTTCTAATTATTCACTGAGAATGCCTTTTTCTCTATATCATTTTCTTCCATTAATATTTGGTAAAATCCAGACTCCAAATCGATCGTGGAAAAATATTTCGACCTACCCAAATTTGAAAGTATAATTTCTGGGTTCGGCATCGGGTACCTATCTGATACAGTCTTTTCATGCCTTTTTCTCTATATCATTTTCTTCCATTAATATTTGGTAAAATCCAGACTCCAAATCGATCGTGGAAAAATATTTCGACCTACCCAAATTTGAAAGTATAATTTCTGGGTTCGGCATCGGGTACCTATCTGATACAGTCTTTTCATACATTTTTTTGAAATCGATGACTAATCTCAGTTTCTGACTTCCGTCCTCATTTATCCCTTCCTTTGGAACTACCCATACTGGAGAGTTGTATGGGCTTTCACTTTCCCTGATTATTCCCTTTTGCAATAAACTTTGAATTTCGTCTTTAACAAAATTATTGACTGACATTGGATAAGGATATTGTTTCGAAAAAATCGGTCTATCCTCAGTTATTCACATCTCCGCTCTAACATGGGTGCGGAAAGGTAAATCTAAATTCACATTGCTATGTGCTGCCAAAATTTCATTACTTGCTTTACTCCGCAAGTTTTCAATAAACTTTTTTTCATGATTTATTTCGAAGGACATCCCCAAAAACTGATTGGACCCCTCGACCACTAAGTTATTTATTACGTTTTCATTTCCAGAAAATCTTTTATGTTGTTTTTGTTTTATATTTTTCCTTTTCTCCGTATTTACCTCAGCTGCGCTGTCAGGAGTTATCTTTCCCGAAATATTTTTAAATTTCCCTTTTCCCTTTTCCCCCGAAATATTTTTTACTGCCCCAGCTAACATAGTTATTAATTTTTCCTTTAAATTCAGGTAGAGATTTGATTACATTCAAACTCTCCTCACAATGAATATTAGAATCGATGCTCTCGACCGAGTACTCATTCACATTATTTGGACCATTAAATCTTTGAAGCTGGAGCCTCACTTGTTCCAGTTCCGTTTTCAATGATGCGGTGTTGGCCGCTATAAGCCTGCTTACCACATCCATATTTATTGAATTATTATTATTTAAGGCCATTGCGGAAAACTGTTTTATTATATTTTCCAGTTTATTCTACTCTTTTTTTTAAACGATTTTCTTTTGGGCACTTTGCGCTATTGTGGCTATCCCTTCATTGGATTTATACTTAACTATTCTCGCTGTAGTACTTTCAAGGATCCTTTATGTTAGGCTGTGTTCACCCCTTGCTCTGATTAATTTCCTCCTTTCTTTCCTTCTTATTCACCTTGCTGCAAAACTGTATTACAAGCTTTCTCAGCTCAACAACTTTTGTCTTTATATCACTGTTGATGTTGGGTTCACTTATGTTTTATTCTGCTTCCACTCGCACTTAATGTATCACAAGTGGGATACCTGAGTCATCGATACTTAAATTTTTCTAGCATTTGTTTAAGCTAGCAATTTTTTGTTGTGACATTTCTCTTTTTAACGTGGAGATTTTTGTCTCCTTTTTTCACGTTACCGATTTGTACCGCGTTTTTTTTTTTTGTTTTGACTTTCTCCTGTTATTAGAATACTTGTTACTTATGTTACTTTCGTGGAGATTTTTGTCTCCTTTTTTAACGTTACCGCAACTTTTTTAATAGACTTTTGTCTCTGACAGGATCGCCACTTATTTTTTGCACGAATCGCGAGGGGTTTTTAAAAAGACCGCTTTGACTGGTGGTTCAATAAAATCTGCCCCAACTTTATTCATCTTCTCTATTTATAACTTATTTACTTACCACTACATACAATTGTTTTGTGCTTAAGTTCTAAGTAAAGTGGTGCTTAGGATATTTGAGATATTATTTACTTTAACTGTTTCTGTTTAGGTTAGAAATGTGGAGCTTAGAATATTTCAGTTATTATTTACTTTAACTCTTCCTGTTTAGAAATGTGTGGTCACTAATTGCCGGAGTGGCAAAAACATATTTGACTCATGTGCCTAAGTGGCTTAATGAAGCTACATTTGTTTACTTGGCGGGTAAGTGCCATGGGTGCATGGTGGCGTTAACTTGCATTCACGTTTTGTATCTATGTATGTGATTTCGTGTACAAATGTGTGCATACCCTGCAAAAAATTGTGAGACTAATCGCTAAAGAGAGCGGTCCTTAATTAATCCCTTTCGTCTACAAAGGGGTATAATTGATCGCAATTACTCCCTTATGCGAATAATTAAAGACAAGTAAATTTTGGTTTTTAACCCTCAACTACATTCGCTATTCCAACTTACGTAACTACATTCGTGGGGTAATTTTCGACCCCAATACCATTTTTTAAATATTTTCAAAGGCATTGATTTAAAAAAAAAAATTTAATACAGAATAAAAGATTGAATAATTCTTTATTAAAAACACATTTATTTTTATTTAAACAAGTTACAACAAAAACAAAAAATGGCGTTTCTTCATACACCCTCAAAATTACACTCTTAAAAATATAGTTCATTACTTTTGTAAAAAAAACTTTTAAAAAATGATTTTAAAGAAAATGTTTGTGGTAATTTATATTAAAGAAACATAGTTAATGACAACAGTAAAACAAAAAATCTTTTATAAAATAACATACAAATTCTGACATGGCATCTTTTCGTGCATACATTCTTCAGTGAATACTACATAAAATACTAAAAGTACTGCATATAATACTACAAATACTACATAAAATACTACAAATATAAGATAAAAAGGGACTTATTTTATTTGTCACATTCTGTACATATTATGGAGTCCTTTGAATGGGTTTTACAAACAAAATTTTTACATTTTGAACATTGTTTACTGCTTTTTGTGTCTTTTGACCGAGGACATATAAGGCAACGAACTCTTTTTGTTTTTTTTGGCTGACTTGGTCCAGCTTCGGCTTCATGGTCTTCCCCAAGTATTTGATCAATAATATTTTTCAGGTCTCTGGAAAAATTTTCCGAATTTTTACTACGCTCTTTAATGTGAGGCTTGATTAAAGACATTCCCAGGTCCTTTATAAAATCACGTCGTGACAAGTTACTTTCAATATTTGATGCTTTCTAAATAACAAAGCTGTTAGCGCACGCTATACTCAAAATAGCACCAAATATGGTTGTTGGCCAACGCCGCGATCTTCGCAAAACTGAATACACAGCACATTTTTGGTCAAGTGCATCCACTCCACCTTTGGTAAAGTTATAAAATTCAATGATTTCAGGCTTCAAGCTGTGCGGATCTATATCAGCTGAATGGTGCATTGCTGACACTAAGATGACAGATTTGTTTCTCTTTGGCACATATGAAACCAAAGTTTTATCTCGAACGAATCCAAACGAAGATGACTGAACTGGTCTTGATCTAGCTGGTAGAAACTCTTTAGGAATCTCTCTCTTATTTCTACGCATGGTCCCAACGTAAGTTAATCCTTTTGCTTTTAAAGCATCAACTAGTTCGATTGAAGAAAACCAATTATCACCAGTTACGTTTCTATTTGTGCCGAATAAAGGCTCTGCCAACTTTAAGACAGTTTTGGAAGGTATCGAATAAGTGTTACCACTTGTCTGCTCTTTTCCTGAATATATAAAAGCAGAGTATAAATAGTGAGTTCTTGCATCACACATACACATAATTTTAATGCCATATCTTGCTGGTTTTGATTTCATGTATACTCGAAAAAGGCAACGGCCTCTAAAGGGCACTATCATCTCATCTACTGTCAAATATTCTGAACATATATAATTTGATTTACAGTTCAACATAAATTTGTCAAAAATATAAGAAATTAGAGCCAGGCGATCAGTTTCTCTTCTCTCTGTGCGAGTGTGTATGTCATCAAATCTAAGAACAGTTAGCAGAAAAAGGAACCTGTTCATACTCATCACAGCTCTAAAAACATTTCGACCTGTTCCATCGGTAGCCCATAACGTCCGTACATCTTCTTGATTAGATTTATAAATACCAGTCAGCACCAAAAGTCCTACTAACGCTTTAATCTCGATTTCATTAGTATGACTGACGAACGCCGGTAAGTTATCGCTAGTTCTGTTATTAATAACTTCGGTTATCTTTACATTAGTTTGTATAGTAATGTACGATATAATGTCATCTGTGATAAGTACAGACCATGATTCAAGAGGTGTCAAGTTTGCTTTCTCCGCAGCTGGACCTTTGATGCCAGGAAAAAGATGTATAATGTTGTGTGCCCTTGTTTTTGATGCTGCAGGTGCAGCTTTTGCCCATTTGAACCTATTTTTACCATAAAAATAGCCAGACTCTCTTATACAATTGTCTTCATTCTCTTCATCTTCACTTTCATTTTATTCGTCTTCACTGCTGGTCTCACTTTCGCTATCATGTTTGCTGTCTTCATATTCTCCGTCGCTGATATCACTATCTTCTACAAAATTATTGATTTCGTCATCTTCAGATAACTCCTCTACTTCACAAATTTTTGCAATTTCTTCTACAGACAAAAACCGCTTCATATTTACTAAAAAGTTCAAAAACACAAAAATTACCAAAAGTAAAAAAACTTACGTAAGTACATTCGTGGGGTCATTTTATACCCCAGCGTCCGCTTACCACAGCTATTATTCCACTTAACGAGATAAACAACCGCACGCTGCGAGAGCACAACAAGAACTGAGAATACACTGAATTTCAACACAGCAGCAACAACCAAAACTGAGTAACAAGCAAAAAACCGAGGCGTGGGGTAGAAATTGACCCCACGAATGTAATTAAGGGTTAAAACTGCTATCCTAATGGATAAATAATTTAATTTCCTCACATCTATTGAGTTGCTTACAAGCTTTTCCTAATACATATAATATAATCTAATTTCAAAGCTAACTTTTTCCTAGATTTCGTTCGTAATCCAAGCCAGACACACGCACATACACTTATTCTTTTTACCCAATATATTCCTTGCAGGCATTTTTAAATCTTGAAATACCAATTCACATAGGCAACATTATAAAGGGTGTTTTTTTTAGGGGTATAGAACTTCGAATTGAAATAACACACAAGAAAATCGTTTGAAGGTCCATAAATTTGGCTTTATTGGAAGGATAATTTTATGCCATTAATGTTTAAATATGATTTCGGGCATGTGGCTGCCGCGGCTGGCTCAAATAAAGCCAATTCTACAGGTCCAATTTTCAACCACTTTTTCGAGCATATGGGGCCGTATGTCGGCAATAACGCCACGAATGTTGGCTTCCAATTCCCCTAACGTTTCTGGTTTGTTGGTGTAGACGAGCGACTTCACATATCCCCAAAGAAAATAATCCAATGGTGTCAAATCACACGACCTTGGTGGCCAATTGACAGGTCCATTCCGCGAAATTATGCGCTCATCGAATGTTTCCTTCAATAAATCGATTGTGACGTGAGCTGTGTGGCATGTAGCGCCGTCTTGTTGGAACCACAACTCATCCACATTCATGCCATCCAATTCGGGAACAAAATAGTCGGTTATCATGGCTCTATACCGGTCTCCATTAACGGTAGCTGCCTCTCCAGCATTATTGCGGAAGAAGTATGGCCCAATGACTCCACCAGCCAATAGAGCACACCACACAGTCAGTTTTTGTGGATGTAATGGCGTTTCAAGGGTCTCATGTGGATTCTCTTCACTCCAAATGCGGCAATTTTGCTTGTTGACGTAGCCATTCAACCAAAAATGAGCCTCATCACTGAACAAAATTTTGCGATGAAAATCAGCATCGAAATCAATCTCATTTTCGGCCCATACACCAAAATCACGACGCATTGCATGGTCTCGCGGCTTTAATTCTTGCACAAGCTGGATCTTGTAAGGTCGCAAGCCAAGATCTTTGCGCAAAATCTTCCATAAAGTTGATGGACAAAGCTCCAATTGCTGTGCACGGTGGCGAATCGATTCATTCGGGTCCTCTTCAACACTTTGCTCTACAGCGGCAATTTTTTCTTCGGTGCGCACTGTTCGACGTCTCTGCGGATGCGTATTATCACATAGAGTAAACGTAGTGCGAAAACGATCCATGGTTAACCGAATTAATTGCTCTGATGGACGATTATGTCGACCACAAAATGGACGGAGCTCACGGTAAACTTCGCGAACTGAACCATTATTTTCGAAATAAATTTGCACGATTTGCAAGCGTTGTTCTTTTGTCAACCTGTTCATGATGAAATGGCAAACCAAACTGAACATAAATGACATTAGAGTTGCCAGATTTGACCACAAAATGCCAGTTTTATCTCTATTCGAAAAACAAACCTGTAAAAAAAACACCCTGTACAAGACGGTTCAATGACTAATTTTCATCAAAAATTGTCAATAGGGGTATTAAAAGACGCGCCTTGACGTCGGGACCAATAATCCGAAAGCGGAAATTCAAAATGTTATTTCTGTGAAAAGTTATCGGCAAAAAATTTTCAAATTGCCCTAAATCGGTCAAAAACCGGGGGCCTGATCCATGGTATTTATGTGCAGAACACCTTTCTGCATGATATTCTGTGATATCACAACCACCACATGAACCTTTGGAGCTTTGTTTGCAAATATCCCTTAATATAAATAAAAAAAAAATTAAATTTTCGCTGTCGGATTATTGATCCTGGCGTCAAGACGCGTCTTTTAATAGGGACAATTTTTTATGAAAATTAGTCTTTAAACCGTCTTGTAGAATGGTACCTTCACATATGTTACTGCAACGCATTCCTCATTTATCCAACTTGTGTGCTACACTGAACCCCTCCCATGCTGTTTCAATGATAAAATCTGTAATCGCATGCTAAGCGGTACACCACTGCAAAGATTGGATTGTTGAAGTGAGCACCATAGGAAAATGCAATGGCACCTGCAGCTCTAAATAGAAATTTTACATATGTATTTATATATCACATTGCATACAATTTGGTAATTGCTTTCGACCGCCACCGAGTGCTAATATTCATCCAAAAATATCGGGAGGGGTATCAAAAGGCGCGTTTCGGTTCCAGAAATGAGAATCAGCCTCACGAGAACAAATATTTTTATTATTTTGGAAATTATTTCCAATAAACCGAAAAATTACCCCAGGCCGATTCTAAACCGTGGGCCTGATCAGAAAATTTGTAACTGTGCTTGCAAATATCTTACAAACTACTAAAACTAGTTGTTCTCCGGATCCGGATAATGATTCCTGGGACCGATACGCGTCTTTTGATACCTCTCCTGACCATTTTGGGCGTGTTTTAGCACTCGGTGGCCCTCGTACACAATTGCCAAATATTTTACTCTTACCTAGATAATTCTTCCATACTGATGCCATGATCCAGTTAAGTGCCGACGGTAACACCACAGTCGGGTTCAGTTGTAATGCCTAAGAAACCTAAATCACCCATCCTTTTCCAAAATCCTTGCATTCAAATAAATTAACCAAAACATAACAAAACTATAACAGCACAGAGTTTCTTTTTGGCTGTCAAAAGTTTTCAGAGACGGCCACTGCCACGTACAATTTATCGATTATCAAGATTTATCGGTTGATAAAATGTGCGAATTTAGATACGATAAGCGTAATTCTTTCTATCCTATGTCAACTGCTAAAACATGTCGAAAAATGTTGGGAGAGGTATCCAAAGAAACGTTTCGGTCCCAGCAACCCTAATCCGGTGGGGGAAACCCAAAATTTTTAGTAGTTTGCAAGCAAAGTTAACAATTTTCAGTAATTTTCATGTGGTTGTTGTAGGCAAAGATATAGGTTGTTCTGAAAAGTGCAAAAGTGTGTTCTGCGCAAAAATTCTGGGGATCGCGTAGCCGGTGTTGGACCGGCTAAGGGTTATTTTTTTGAAGCGCGGCCAAAGGCCGCTTACGCAGAAAGGTGTTTTGCCCATAAATACTATGGAACAGGCCCCACCTTTGGGAGCGAACCTAGGTAATTTTTTGGTTTTTGCCAATAATTTTTAAATTACTAAAAAATAATGGGTTTCCCCCACCGGATTAGGGTACCTGGGACCGAAACGTGTGTCTGGGTACCAATATCGATATTTTTAGCGCAATTTTTACAATTGACGTTGGATGTAAAGTATTACCAAAACTTTTACAATATCTTTCTTTTTCGTTTGACAATTTCATGGTAACAAAGTATACAGTAAGTAAGACTTTGCGGGAAATCGATCAGAAATATGAATTTAAACATAGCGAAGAAAAATGATCGGAACATTTGAACAAACATTTTTATTATTATATTAAAATGACGTTTTCATACCAAGAAATAAATAGGTAGCAATAATTTTTTGGTTTTGCAATTCTTTTGGTTTAATGTAAAAATCACACTACTTCAATAATTGTAATGTGAAAATGCTCGAAAAAGTTGCAAACGGCTTACACTTCATAATTTCGCTATAATACTTTCTTCCTCTTCATACGATTTTCATTTATCGGAATGGGTAACATATAACCAAAGTACTATCGATAAATTTAAGTTCGTTGTAGTCGATAGTAGGTGGTCTTTAACTTTTCCAAATTAAATGAAAGATAATTTTTGAAGTGCAAAGTTAACCTGCGAGTGCAAGTGTGGAAAAAGATAAAATACGGAATCAAAATACTACATTCAGGTAACAAAATTATAATAAATCGTGTGGCAAACTAATTGAAAATAACGAAAACATTGCAGAACACAGAAGAAAAACCATTTGACGGAGAACCTGTAATATTAATAAATATTAAACTGTAATCAAGAACAGCAACAAAGATGAGCAAGGTAAGTAAACGGCATTTGCGCAGATTATTAAGCAAAGAAAGGGCAAAAAATCGGTCTAAATTGAGATTAGATAGAAGTGATACAGAAGTAACTCAGATTCCATTTAATGCAATTGAAGAAGTTCATGCTGATGAGCCAAGTTGCTCTTTGAAAGTGCCTTTTCGTGAAAAAATTAAAATGTGGGGAATCCGTAACAAAATATCACATAAAAGCCTTTCCGAACTTTTGACGATTCTTGCGGAAGAAGGCATGAATGTGCCCAAAAGTGCGGAAACTCTTTTAAAGCATAGATCAGGAACTTTAGTTAAAAATATGAGCCCGGGATTCTATTGCAATATAGGTATTAAGACGCAACTGGATAAAATCGGCGAAAAGTTAAATAACTATGACATTATAATTGTAGATGTTAATGTTGATGGTCTACCACTATACCGTAGTTCTAGAACTCAACTTTGGCCAATTTTAATGCGAGTTGTTAATATACCAAACACGACAGTTTTCGCTACTGGCATTTATGTAGGGCAGTCAAAGCCATGTTCAATAAGCCAACTTTTGAGCGAATTTGTGCAAGAAGTAGATCTTCAGATAAATGGCTTCGATTTTAATGGTCGGTGCATTATGTTTAAGATAAGGGCTTTTGTTTGTGATGCACCCGCGAAAGCTTATATTTGTGGAATACCGGGGCACACTTCCCGATATGGTTGTCCGAAATGTAATCAGGTGGGGAAAAAGTTGATGGGGTCTTAACTTATAGCACAAAGGTCGAGACGCTAGTAACTAATGCAGATTTTTTGGAAAGAAAGTATCAGGATAAGCATTTACCTGCTTTTAAAAATAATTTATCTCCTTTAGAAAACATTGGTATTAATATGATAACCCAAGTTCCTTATGATGTAATGCACCTGATTGACTTGGGTGTCATGCGTAAATTACTTCTACGATTTATCCAAAATAAATCTAATTATAAGTTTAGAAAAGAGGCAAAAATCAGCATATCCTCAAAATTAGTAGCTTTATCTCCTCATGTCACAAAAGAATTCGTTCGAAAACCAAGAAGCTTGGATGAAATAGCAAACTGGAAAGCTACTGAATTCCGTATGTTTCTATTTTACTATGGGATCTATGTTTTAAAAGATGAAATTCCCTATGATGTATATTACGAATTCCTACTGTTACATTGTGCATGCCGTTTATTGTTTTGTCCTAAAAATTACATTTCAAATATTGATATAGCGGGTGATATTTTAAATTTATTTGTTGAAAATTTTGAAGCTGTGTTCGGAGATAGCAGTATTTCGTACAATGTTCACGGTTTACTGCATGTTTCAGAAGATGTTAAAGAATTAGGTATACCTTCAAATTACTCCGCCTATTCTTTTGAAAATTATTTACAAATTCTCAAATCGTATGTCAAAAAACCAAGACAAATATTACAGCAAATTTCAAACAAGATAGTGCACGAAAAAATAGCCACTGATTCAAAATTTTTAGGGTTTAAAACCACTAACGATGGCATAAAAAGTTTTCATTTTGACGACTTTATGTTATCCAAAGAAAGTCCTAATAAATATTGTTCAGTGAAACCATTCCAGTACATAGAAATACTCGAATTTAGGGATGAAGCTAGAAAAATTATAAAAGGCAAGAAATTGTTGAATTTGGAAAGTTTTTTCACAGAACCTATTGATTCTAGCACATTGGGAATATGTATTGCAGACACCACTTCTTCGTCGAATGTGGAAGAATTTTTTCTCGATGATGTAGAATACAAATTAATGTGTATCCCTCTAAGAGACAAAATTCTTCTTATTCCAGTATTACACACTTGTATGTAGTTGTTTACTTCCTATCCCTTTATTTATAAGCACAATTCTTATCTTTTTTTTCTTTTTGAGAAAATCTTCAAAAAATTCGGAGCGCAATTCCAATCCTCAACTACGGCAATCCCAACAAAAAGAGTTAAATGTAAGTGTACATATATTCATACCTGATTTTTAAATAGCAGCGTCTTCTAACTTTTAAAATGTCTAGTTGCAGATGAAAATATGGATCCGGGGACAAGTGGCGCTACATGTAGTAATACAACCAACATAGGTAATATATCTCTGAAATAACCGCTTCATCCGAAACTATCACAACTCTATACATATCACCTGACAATACTTATTCAAGCCTGAAGTAGCCTTTTGTTGCCAGGCCTCATAAATATATTGTCAGGTCCTCAACATAGAGCTTTTGGACTAAAATTTGTGATCGAAAGAAGATTACTTACTTTTTCCTATACTTTCAGAATCACGTCGCATCAGCATTGAGCACATAGGTAAATGGCTTAGTATTTTTAATACACAGCAAAATCTCCTACTGGCGCACTTAAAATTACGGTTGCTTTTACATACCTTACTAATATCCACCTTCACTCGAATGTGAATTGTAGATGTAGAAAAAACCTTGTAGTCCTTGTAGTAAGTCTAATAATGCGCTATAAGTAGGTTTTATTGTTTTTGGTATTTTATTACTTAGGTTCCACCCAGAGCGTTTTTGAAGTTGTTTGCTGCAGCCACTGCAAAATTTTTAAGGCAAAACTCCAATCCATAGAGAATACGCTTGAGAGATTGGAAAACCAACACACCGCCATTATGGATGCCATAGCTAGTGTTAAAGTTCCAATGGAGCAGTTGGTACGCCAGGAAGTAAAGGGTGTTTTTTTAGGGGTATAGAACTTCGAATTGAAATAAAACACAAGCAAATCGTTTTAAGGTCCATCAATTTGGCTTTATTGGAAGGATAATTTTATGCCATTAATGTTTAAATATGATTTCGGGCATGTGGCCGCCGCGGCTGGCTCGAATAAAGCCAATTCTACAGGTCCAATTTTCAACCACTTTTTCGAGCATATGGGGCCGTATGTCGGCAATAACGCCACGAATGTTGGCTTCCAATTCCCCTAACGTTTCTGGTTTGTTGGTGTAGACGAGCGACTTCACATATCCCCAAAGAAAATAATCCAATGGTGTCAAATCACACGACCTTGGTGGCCAATTGACAGGTCCATTCCGCGAAATTATGCGCTCATCGAATGTTTCCTTCAATAAATCGATTGTGACGTGCGCTGTGTGGCATGTAGCGCCGTCTTGTTGGAACCACAACTCATCCACATTCATGCCATCCAATTCGGGAACAAAATAGTCGGTTATCATGGCTCTATACCGGTCTCCATTAACGGTAGCTGCCTCTCCAGCATTATTGCGGAAGAAGTATGGCCCAATGACTCCACCAGCCCATAGAGCACACCAAACAGTCAGTTTTTGTGGATGTAATGGCGTTTCAAGGGTCTCATGTGGATTCTCTTCACTCCAAATGCGGCAATTTTGCTTGTTGACGTAGCCATTCAACCAAAAATGAGCCTCATCACTGAACAAAATTTTGCGATGAAAATCAGCATCGAAATCAATCTCATTTTCGGCCCATACACCAAAATCACGACGCATTGCATGGTCTCGCGGCTTTAATTCTTGCACAAGCTGGATCTTGTAAGGTCGCAAGCCAAGATCTTTGCGCAAAATCTTCCATAAAGTTGATGGACAAAGCTCCAATTGCTGTGCACGGTGGCGAATCGATTCATTCGGGTCCTCTTCAACACTTTGCTCTACAGCGGCAATTATTTCTTCGGTGCGCACTGTTCGACGTCTCTGCGGATGCGTATTATTACATAGAGTAAACGTAGTGCGAAAACGATCCATGGTCAACCGAATTAATTGCTCTGATGGACGATTATGTCGACCATAAAATGGACGGAGCTCACGGTAAACTTCGCGAACTGAACCATTATTTTCGAAATAAATTTGCACGATTTGCAAGCGTTGTTCTTTTGTCAACCTGTTCATGATGAAATGGCAAACCCAACTGAACATAAATGACATTAGAGTTGCCAGATTTGACCAAAAAATGCCAGTTTTATCTCTATTCGAAAAACAAACCTGTAAAAAAACACCCTGTACAAAACACACCTGTTGTCAAGTACTTTCCCATTTGCGACATCAGTGAGTTGAGGGAAATTAATGAGAAAATCTCACCAGCCAACAGAGATGTATACGTAAGTTAAATATTATTTGTTGTTTGTATACCAATACTTATTGTGTTTATTTTACAGGAATCTACGCTTGCATCACTTTTATGCAATAATATGAAAAATATTAATATCATTTTGAAAAGTGAGCTTATAATATCAATAAATTTGGACGGGACACATGGCAAGATTTCCCTAAAGTCGTTCACAAACTTTTATAGTGCATTGTCAGGTATACCTTAAATCGATTTTAATATTTCATGCGACTTACAAACATTTCGAAATCTTTAGGAGCCGTTGCCACACTTCCTTATAAGGGATTTTTCGAATTATTTAAATTTTTCTTTTATTTAATGCAAATGTTGTAAACTGTGAGCATATCATTCTCAAGTTCAAAAAAGTATCGGCTTTTCTGTCGAAGTGATAAATCGTATTAGATATATTTAAAAAGTATTAATACATAAATATTTTCTTTTTTCTTTTATTTAATGCAAATGTTGTAAACTGTGAGCATATCCTAAAAGTATCGGCTTTTTTGTCGAAGTGATAAATCGTATTAGATATACATAAATATTTGAATTTTTCTTTATTTTAATGCAATTGCTGTAAACTAAGTATCTACCTTTTTTTTCGACATGATAAATTGTATTAGAAATAAGTTATATAAAAAAATTAGAATCACTTTCAAAAAAATATATAGGGTTATATGGACATATTATATTCGGAACAATGACAAGGACGCGAGGCAAAAAATATTGTATGAAAAATTACAATTTATGAAATGAAAAAAAGAACATATAACCAAAAATATTATTTATAATAAAATAAAACAAAATGTAATTTGATTAAAAAAACTAAAGAAAGAACTTAATTAAAATAAATAAAATGTTTTCAAACAAAACAGCTAATACGATTCAAATATAAGCATATATCTAAAAGATAGATTCAACAAAAATAATAAGAAGTATTAAAATTAAAATAAAAGAGAACAATTTAAAATATTATAACTAGGTAGTCAATACGATTTAAAATAAAATCGTATACCTGGAAGACAGAATAAAATATTAATTATAAAACAAGAGAATAAAATATAGAAATAAAATAATATATAGCAAATTAAAATATTATGACGAAATAGTCAATACTATTCAAAATAGAAGCTTAAATCTGAAAGAGGCGAAACAATATTAAAATTAAGATAAGGTATAATCATTTAAAATATTTTTATATAAAATATCAAATAAAATAAAGCAAAAATATACATTCCATTTAACATTAAAATTATATAAAATCTAATGTATCAGTTTATATAATGAACTTGTATAAATAAAGGAAAGAAAGCAATCGCCAATACTAAGTCATTAATCCAAATATAAAATGTAAACAACATTAAAAAATTGTAACTATAGGTTTTATTATTAAATAAAAAAAAATAAATCTGAAACTCAAAATGAAACTATTATCTTTTATTTAAAAAGTATTAAATCAATGAGTATCATTGCACTACCTGGGGGTGCGCAAAACCAGTAGTCTATATTCGAGCAGTTTTGAATGGAAAGCGGACTAGTCTCAATTCGTACACTTTTTCATGCGAAAAGGTACTACTCACTGTTTATACCCGTAAGTCTACAAAGGCGACTCATCCCTTCATACCCGTTCAGGAACAAACGGGTACAATTAGTCTCTCCATAGGACATGCTCAAACAAATGTGAACAGTTCAGCCCATACAAAATGATCAGAACAGGTATTAGTCGCATCCTCCTTTGCGACTCGTCCCGGACTGATCCTAGACTAATCACATTTTTTGCAGGGTAAGATGTAGTGATATTTGTTTAACTGTTCGAATACCTATGATTCGAATAGTTGTAATTTATTCGAATAATACTATTCGAATAAAAGTATAAACTATTATATTTTTTTTTTATTATTATCCGAATTTTTTATAGCCTTTGAACAAATGGAATTTTTATTCGAACAGTCCCATGCCTGGTACTGATGCATATGTAATTATGTGCATCACCATGCGAAAAACGGAACTACACACTGCAATCATCCAAAGAATACTCCTTAAGGAGTTTTAGAGTACTCCAACACTTATCCTCTAGAGCTGCAAACACATCGATGGTTCCCCCATTCGATGTTTTCGATAGTTTTCACAATACCTATGTGATATTGTTACTGCTGTTGCTGAATCGCTGGGACATAATGCAAATGAACTTGTAATAAATCGCACGTCATCGCAGCGCCAAAGACATTTAAATCGGCTAAAAACAGCCGAAAAAATAAAGAAAACTTTACGGTAAGTATTAATATTGAATTAATTATTTATGTGTGAGTGAATGAACAATTTGTAATGGTATATTGTTTTATCAATAGATAAAATACGGTACCTTGCATTGGGATGGAAAACTCCTTCCTGAAATAACAGGTCATGAAAGGGTGGAGCGACTTCCAGTAGTTCTTACTCACATGTATGGGGAACAATTAATAGGAGCACCAAAGCTATATGCTGCAGTAGGTTCGGAAATCGCTGAGACATTGTACGAACTTTTAGTTGAGTGGGATCTGACAGAACAGATTGTGGCCGGTTGTTTTGATACGACATCGACTACATCGACGACATCTAAAGAAGAATTGAGAAAGAACATATTTCGAGATGACTACAGAGAGTTATTTGAATTGACGACTATAAATTTAGGAGCAAGTGATTGTATAAAATTTCGTATGCCAGTCCCCACTAATCATGCGCGGTGGATGTCTAAAGCATTATATTGAAGATTTATTTATTTCGTGCCCAGTTTAAACTAACAGAATATGAAGAGAGCTCTATAGCAAGTATAGGTGCGTTTATTATATGATTTTATGTTAAGCTTTGGTTTAACTGTAGTAATGCGTCTAAACCACCTCTTCAAGACTTCTCTTTTATGAAAGAAATTCATGAATATGGAAATGTAAATTAGGAAATATCTGAAATTGCTATAAAGAAGTTTTCCAACCATCTGTGGTACTTGTCTGAAGAATGCCTTGCGTTAGCATTGTTTTAATATATGAAAAAGAATATTGTAATAACAGAATCTTAACAAACGATGAACAAGAAAAACAATATTTATTGCAAGTCGTTACTGATCATAAGAAACAATATGAATCACATAATAAATCATCCCTAATTAGATCCTAAGAAATATTTCATATTCTATCGACCTTATTCATAAAAAATCCAATTATTATCTATAGCTTTATAGACCTATTTTATTTTTTATGACTAAGTTGATATATGTATGTTTTCATAGAAACTATATTAAACAAAAATTTTAATAAAACAACTCAAAATAATTGCACATACTTGAAGTCCTGGTGCCGTGTTTGACCCTTATTTTATTTTATAACATTTTTATTATTTTTGTAATTTTAACTTTTTTTGAAAATCAAACGACTGTAGAGTTTATTTAAAATTTTACCTGCAATTAATAGATAAGGGTAGCCCAAATTTATAAAAAAAAGCTGGAAATTCTCCTTGCGCAACTTCTAAATTTTTTTCTTCATCATATTTGTTTGGAGTGCAATGTCTATTAACTTTGTTATTAATTTGCCGTTTTCTAAGATTGTAGTCATTTTGGAAAAGTAAGGAGATACAGATTTAAAGATAGCATGGAAAAGGAGTAAAGGATTTCGTGATAAATAAGTAGAGAAATCTGAAGTATAAAATCATAAAAATTCCTGCTTTTTCATGATTTTCAAGCTCCTTGCGTAACCTCTAAATGTTTTTCGATTGTTATACAACTTTGTACATATCAGTTTCTTGGCTATTCGCATCTATCCAGAAGGTGAGATCGAGGATAAATAACATTTTTTCACTAAGGGTCAACCTAATCTACATATGGCTTTTGAAAATGAATAAGAAGTTCATTTTGAAATTCTGCGTATTTCTCAAGAGAGAAATTGGTTTTGTTTGGTGCACAGGCAGTGTACAAATGGTTTTCTGGCCTTTTTTCCTTAACCACAACTTAGACATATTAAAAAAGCCCTTTCATTTTGATTTTTTAAGATGTTTCTCATCTTAACTGGTCAAGTTTAATCTACATCTGTTTAGGGTTCAAGTTTGTACTTACTTTGAGTCTAATATTATTCATAAAAAAGTAAATTTCTTAAAAAAATTCATAAAACTGTGTACGTATTTGAGTTTTGGTAAATTTTAATCATCTTCTGTGATTTTTTCACTCCAAGGTAGAAGTCGCAAACAGAAAAAAAGTTAAGAAGTAAATTAAAAATGTTTGATGACCAATTATAACTGAACACAGCCCAGAATTTTATAAATATAGTCATAACAATAAGCGACAAAATCTACCATAAAAAGAACGTAGAGATTATCAAGAAGACTCCAGAAGAAAATGAGTTCCCTCAAAAAGTGAGTAATAAACTGGTCCGAAAGTTCTACGCCAGAAGTTCTAATGAGGAGGCAACGAGACCAGAAAGTTACAAAATATACAAATCGATCACGTATGTACCGGAATATTAGAGACGATCAAAAGTTCGAACCTATACGACAAAGAGAAGGTTGAAATAGCCTTTACTTATTGTAATACATTGAGGCAGATTTACAGAAATACGAAAGACAGAATCCCAAAATCCGAGAAATCTGACGTAGTATATATTATTCCATGCAACGGCGACGGGTCCAACGGTTGCGATAAAGTATATGTGGAATTGAAATTAAAGACAAGGATTTTCGCTCACAAATCAAATATAAAACATTGAAACAGCGATTCGAACAATTAGACAGCCTTAACAGCCCACTGTGAAGACACGAGACACCATCCCGACTTTGAAAATGTCTCCAAATTGAAAAACGAAAAACATTACCACAAACTATATTTTTTGGAAATGCTACATGTAACAATGCTACATGTGACAAGAAGATGAGCTCCAAAAGTGATACTGGCCACTGTGCACATGTGTATCGCAATTTGGTACTGCAGCAACAAGAACGCACATCGACAAAAGATAATAGAGGAACATAGTACATATCTTCTTCTTTCTTCTTTAAATGGTCATCTAACCGCCTGGCCGATTTTGACCGTCCAACATAGCTCGCCAGTCGTTTCTTCGTTGCGCCAACTGGCGCCATTTGGAAACACCGCGGGATCGCAAATCGGTCTCCACTTGGTCCTTCCATCGGAGTGGTGGTCTCCCTCTTCCTCTGCTTCCACCGGCGGGTGCCGATAAGAATACCTTCTGGGGCTGGAGCATCTTCGCTCATTCGCACTACGTGGCCTAACCAGCGAAGCCGCTGTGTTTTAATTCGCTGAACTATGTCGGCGTCTGCGTAAAGTTCATACAGCTCATCATTAAATCTTCTTCGGCACTCGCCGTCGCCAACGCGTAGAGGTCCACAAATCTTTCGAAGAACCTTTCTCTCGAATACTCCCAGAGCCGCCTCATCAGATGTTGTTAGTGTCCACGCTTCTGCACCATATAGCAGGACGGGTGCGATGAGTGACTTGTAGAGTGTTATTTTCGTTCGTCGAGAGAGGACTTTACTTTTCAATTGGCTACTCAGTCCGAAGTAGCATTTGTTTGCAAGAGTGATTCTTCGTCATATTTCTAGGCTAACATTATTGTTGGTATTAATGCTGGTTCCCAGGTAAACGAAGTCCTTTACTATTTCGAAATTATTGCTGCCAACAGTGGCTTGGTTGCCAAGGCGCGAATTCGCTGACTCTTTGCATGATGACAGAAGGTACTTCGTTTTGCCCTCGTTCACCACCAATCCCATTTTCTCCGCTTCTTTTTCTAATTTGGAGTAAGCAGAAGTTACGGCGCGACTGTTAAGGCCAATGATATCAATATCGTCAGCATATGCCAACAGTTGCACGCTTTTATAAAATATTGTTCCAGCGCGGTTAAGTTCTGCAGCTTGTATTATTTTCTCCAGCATTAAATTAAAGAAATCGCACGATAGGGGGTCACCCTGTCTGAAACCTCGTTTAGTTTCGAACGGATCGGAGAGGTACTTCCCAATTCTGACCGAGCTGGCGATGTTGCTCAAGGTCATTTTGCATAGCCGTATAAGTTTTGCGGGGAAACCAAATTCAGACATAGCGGCATATAGGCAGCTCCTTTTCGTGCTATCGAAAGCGGCTTTAAAATCAACAAAGAGATGATGCGTGTCGATTCTTTTTTCACGGGTTTTTTCCAAGATTTGGCGTATTGTAAAAATCTGGTCGATGGTAGATTTACCAGGTCTGAAGCCACACTGATAAGGTCCAATCAGTCTGTTCACATCAGGCTTCAGTCTTTCGCACAATACGCTTGATAGGACCTTATATGCGATATTCAAAAGGCTGATTCCCCGATAGTTGGCGCAGTTTGCAGGATCGCCCTTCGTGTGGATTGGGCAAAGAACACTTAGATTCCAATCTTCAGGCATGCATTCATCCAACCATATTCTGTATAGAAGCTGATGCATGCGCTTTACCAGCTCCTCGCCTCCGTGTTTGAATAGCTCAGCAGGCAAACCATCAGCGCCAGCTGCTTTATTGTTTTTCAATCGGGATATTGCTATTAGCACCTCATTATAGTCGGGTTGTGGAACGTCAATTCCATCATCTTCGATTGTGGGCTCGGGTTCGGCATCTTCTCTGGTTTCTTGCTCAGTTTCTCCATTTAAAAGGGCAGAGAAGTGATCCCTCCATATTCTGAGTGCTCTCTGAACATCGGTCACCAGGTCGCCGTTCTCATTCTTACAGGAGTTTGCCCCGGGTTTGAAACCTTCTGTCATTCGCCGAATTTTTTGATAGAATTTTCGGGCATTATTCCCGTTGTCCAGCATCTCGCCCGGAAAAGCCGCCTCGCTTCCCTCTTCAACTCGCGGTAATGTTCACACACAATCCTCGTTGCATTCGATCTCAGCGTTGCCTTGCAGGCTTCGTCCTTTCTTTTCGTTGCAGCGCGGCACTCTTCATCATCATACCAGTTGTTTCTTCGCGTTCGCCGGAATCCAATTACTTCTTCGGCTGCGGTACGGAGTGCTCCTGAGATATGATCCCACTGCTCATGCATTCCACTAGGTTGAATTGTGCTCTCGGAGAGCAGGTGTGAGAGGCGATGTGCGAAATAATTGGCGGTCTGTTGCGATTGCAGCTTTTCGACGTCCAGCTTTCCCTGCGTTTTTTGTTGCACCTGTTTTGTCGTACAGAGGCGGGTACGAATCTTGGCTGCTACTAGGTAGTGATCAGAGAACACACATATCTACATAATATAAATATTAAACATACATAACTACGTATTTTTTAGACTTTTTGTTTTTGTTTTCTCGGTTCTTATTATTGCATATTTTTGTTTACACTTGCAGTATATTAAATTGTTCACTTTTTATGTTCAAGCTTTGTAATAATTTTGTTTTCGAACATATGTGTAAGTTGTGTTTTTGATTTACATATTTATATACTCTCATGCATGAAAAGTTAAATGTTATTTTTATAACTAACTAGCAGACCAGGCAGACGTTGTTCGCCTTAAATTTGACTTGCCTACATTAATTAAATTGCACTCTTTTCCCTCCCCACTTGGTGCTTCTTCTATAGGTATCCTTATATCTTCCTTTTTCTTTCTACTTTTGCTTTCCCCACCCTTATATACCGTTACTCTTCTTTAGCTTCTTATTTTTTCTCCTCTATGTTTCAAATTTCTATTCCTACTTCCCGTATTATCCCATTTCCTCTGGCGGTACTGATATGTCCATAGTTCCGAAGACATATAGAATTAACTTTTACTTGAGCCTGGTACCACTTTCTGTTTCCAAGGTTTTTTTGCTGCGACTTGAACCAAATAAACTCCTAGCTAACCCGAATTGCTTCTTTAAATAGCCTGGGGGCTTTTCCAAAAGCTATATGTGGTCTGTGTCGACCTCAGCGAACTGTGAAAGTTTCATTGAGATCAACAATAAACTTTGTACATGAATGAAGGACAAACAAAACACAAAAAATGTGGGCGTGGCAACGGATAACACACAAGTAAACTATCCCTGCAACTTGTTAATACCCAACTGCAATAGGGAAGTTATAAACCTTTTTTGATTTTCATTCCTTTAATGAACATGAAATGTTTGTAAGTACGAGAAGAAAAAGAGGTGGGCCAATCAATAAGTAAACTGAAATAATAAGGACGATGAACCCCTGCGGGTTAGGGGTTTAGAATATGCCCGAGGTAGGCATACCGGTCGTAAGAGGCGACTAATATGCACAAAGGTAAAGACGTGCAACTCGATGGTTGATCTACGGATATGATGCCTCTCACCTCTCATTACCCATCGTATCCTTCCTTACGAAAGGAGGGGTGACATGACCTAGAAGGTTTCACTGGTCATAAATCGCTACCACGACAGTCGCGCAGTACCGCAAGGGAGTACCGGAGCATACCGGGTTCAAATCCGGCCAAGGACTGTTAATTCGACAACACTCCCCAAAACCTTCGGGAAGTGTTTTTGTCGTTACCACAACAACAACAACAACATGAGCTGAGTCGATTTAGCAATGTCCGTCTCTCCGTCCGTCTGTCTATTTTTGAACGAAAATTTTTCAAACAAAAAATGTGCTTGTATTTTCAAAACATCTGGTTAGCAGTTGTTCGTAGGGAAGTTATGTATATACAAATAAATTAATAGCGGCCTACCACACCGAAGGTCCAAGGTTCCAGTCCTGGGACAGGTAACATCAAAAGTGGTTTGAAAAAGTTTTTCAAAACGGTTCCGACTTTCGGCAGTGGTTTGGCAAACTCTTCCGAGTGTCTTTCTGCTATGGAAGGCTTCTCAGCAAAAATTCGTCTCCTTTGTAGATGCAATGCGAAGTCGGCAAAAATATGTAGGTCCCGCCAATTTGTACGAAAAAATTCAAAACGGCACACCACAAATTGGAAGGAAAGCTCGGCGCAAAAATCTCTTAGGAGGTTTATGATGATATACCTGTTGTATATCGCGCCATACATTTAGATATTTTCTTTTTTACCCCTTTATTTACCCCTGAAACTCATAACAGAAGTGTTTTTTTTTTAACAATCAGCTGGTTTTATAATACGAACTGCAAAGTAATAAAATAGACCTGCGTAAATTGGTATGCCATAATAGATCAGTACTAGGTATAAAATGTTTGGTTCCACCCGAACTTAGACTTCCTTACGGGTTATTTATAAGATTGTACCTGTTCTCTGTTTGTGTTTCTCAGTCCTGAGGATGGCTTCAGATTGAAGCCGAAATATCGACGAAATAAATACGAAAATACAATTGTGAATATTGTATTTTATTTAAGAAAAGGCCTTAGGCTCATAAAAATACAACAAAATTTAGTTGTAAATTTTATAAAATCATAAAAATTAAGGATAAGAAATATTCATATATTTAAAAAAATGCGGTTTAATAAAAAACAAAAAAATCAGTTGGACGGAACCTGCGTTTCTGCTATATGTACAACGCAACAGTCAAATACTGTAGTTAAGCTCTATGGCTTTAAGCAGAAAACTTTAATTGATTATTAAAATAAATTAAGCATTATTTGTTCAATTTAATACGCCTATGCACCGCTTTTGATCCATACGAATATATTCATATACATTTTATAGCAATTTATGCATGTTTAGATATAGATATAGCCTGGCAATTGATTGTATGGAAAAAATGTTAGCCTATTAATATATACTCGTATAGATATATTTTTTTGCTTATTTAAATTTTCTTTTGGGGGGAAAACACCTTTTGAATTTTTTCTGCAGTTCTTCGACGATATGTATGCTCAAGTTCGTTCACTAATTGATGCCTTGAATGGTAAGTACATGCAGTTTGGAGTTTTCGAAACACTTTTGTCCATTGATGAACAAATGATGCCATACTTTCGTCGCCATTCTTGCAAAATGTTTATTGGTAACAATCCAATTCGATTTCCAAGTATTGGGCTCTTTGTTCACACAGTGGTTCTATATATATAAATATATGCAGTAGCACCATACAGAGGATCGACTGTACCACAGTATACGGTAGACCAGATCATTGTTTACCCCTACTAGTTTGGCATCTTCTTTTGCGAATCGGAGTGGAAGGTAGTTGCTTAAGGTACTCCGAGAGAGTGGAATGAAGGAAATCGGGTTCAGTAAAGTAAAAATTACAACTGAAAACTTCAACTTAAACTAAAACTTACATTCTATAGTAACTGATAAAGTGTTATAACTGCTTTATATTAAATAATTTGGGAGTTTTATATCTTCACGTTCAATATTCTATCTCTCTATGGCGCGATATATGTACAACAGGTATATCATCATAAACCTCCTAAGAGATTTTTGCGCCAAGCTTCTCTTCCAATTTGTGGTGTGCCGATTTGAATTTTCCCTACAAGTTTTTTGCCGACTCCGAACGGCATCTACAAAGGAGACGAATTTTTGCTGAGAAGCCTGTCATGGCAGAAATACACTCGGAGAGTTTGCCAAACCACTGCCGAGGGGCGACCCCGTTTTGAAAAACTTTTTTTCAAATCACTTTTGATGTTACCTGTACCAGGGCTCGAACCATGGACCTTCGGTGTGGTAGGCCGGCAACACTACCTTCACACCACGGCGGCCGTTCAATATTGCAGTATTTAAATTTGATTGTTTTATTATTGCATACAACATTCCCTGTATGGTTTGTGTACGTGTGCAGATTCGGAGGCGATACTGACGTATATGCTTATTTGAAAATTAATACATGAAAAATGTGTATGTATTGGTACTTTAAGGCCCGGTTTTTCAGTACACGTTTAACTCAATTTGTCAGTTAAACTAAGCTTAAACTTGTTACGCAGTTTTTCAGTCAACTTTAAACGAAGTTTAAACGTAGTTTAAGCGGTCAATTCGGCAGGGTTAAACTCTAGTTAACCTCTCAGCTGTTTTGCATATTTGATGGTTTTGGTTGTGAAACAATAAGCTGAACGCAATTAAGAAAGGACGATATTTGTATATTTAATTAAATACTGGATATATCATCTGACGAAAGTGATTATAGTGATGCAGAAATTGGCGAAATGCTAACTATTACAATACTGAGGAGAAGCAATGGCGTTGAATATGTATACAAATATTATCTGTTGCCGTATCTAGATAAAGAAAAAACCAATGTTGCCGTATTAAAAGCAAATATTAAAAGCGGCCTTAAACTCACACTGAAAAACCGCTCCGCAGTTTAACTGGAGTTTAAATTTATGCCGAGTTTAAGCAAACTTAGTTTAAACTGAGCTTAACCAAGGACTGAAAAACCGGGCCTAAGTCGTTAACCCATTTGAACCAATGAATACAAAAGCACACAGATAGATTTTTTTTTTTTTAATTCAAGCAAAAGGCCGGATTTATCGACTGTTTCTGTTGGATAATGCTCCTCATCTTTGATAGCATAAAAATGTCAAGTATTCGTATCTCCATAGTACCCGGATACCAATATATGTACATATATGAGTCTAGGGAAATGCAACAGAGAGCAAGTAATAAGTAAAAGGAAAATAAACCATTCTATCATATTAACCGGACACTCGTATTTGGATGTTCAACCCCTCTTATAAATATAAGCCGATCTTACTCAGTTTGTGTTTGAGCGTTTGCTTTTTGAGTCCTGTCCTGAATGCATTTTTTGAATGTGGGAAATGAACTCAAGCCACAACCAAAAAAAAAAAATGGTCCCTACTGAATCCGCACCTCAACGAGTAAACTTTCCGGTCACCTGAAACTTGCTCACGGCATTTCGTCCATACGTAGAGGAAATGGCGCAATTGTGGTATACCTTTTGGTTTTCGGATCATATCGGACAAACTACGAGTCCAATTTCAATCCTTTCGGACGCATTTTGCTAAGTGAAATATTAAGTATGAAATACTTAGACAAAAGTTGTATACTAATGATAGTTCATATTATATAAGCGAAATTTGGATTAACCCGAAAAGGCTCTTTCTCAAAAATTGGAGGGAAATATGGTATAGACAAGTATTTTAATTTGGTATACTGTATGCTCAGGTAGGGGCTTGTTACTTCAAGGAAAAAAAAATTTTTTATTGCCTCACTACATTTAATGGTTTAATCATTAAACTTTAATGAGTGGTATAATACCACATTAGCCGTCTTCTGATGTACCACAATGGCCGATTCGGCGGGCTTGAAGTAATGAACAATTTTTATCTTATACACTCGTAATTTGGTGATAATAACACTTATTTTATTAAATTTAGCACCTACTTTATTACAAATTGATTTGACAGAACAGAAACTGATACTTTATTTACGAGAAACGAAACAAAATAGTAGACCAATAACAAAGTCAACCCACACACAATCAGTTGTTTTGCTCAACTGGAAGCCTGGGTGTGTTCAAATACAGCGTCAAATAAATTTTTTTTGAATTATAAATTATTTGGAAACTGAGATATAAGGGTGTACCACAATTAGCGAAGTTCCTCTAAATATATTTTCAAGAATTCCCTTAATTTGAATGAAAGTTATTCCACCTACTGATCGCCGGTATTGTGCCAAGTGTCACACAACATTTTTTTTTCCAAAATATGTGATAATGATGCTCTTCATGCGACTTCCAATTTGTTCTTCATATATCATCTAGCGTCCCACCAATAACATACTCATAGCATTTAGAATTCTTATACATGAAACACGCATTTGTCTTGTCCCTACCATCGGTAAGCAATTAAAAGCTTATATCATTCACGAAAACATCATAAAAAAAATTTATTTTGGGTTAAGGCAAATGACACCTTTTAGACAGAAATTAAAAAAAATTGTTCAATAAGCATTTTTCAATTTTTTTTTTTTACTTATCTGGTCTACTGTATACTGTGGACCATACCATATGACAAGAATATTGCTTTAGGAGCTTCTGTCGTCCTATCATTGTTGGATAACGTTCCAATTCCAGAGAATCATGCTATCTATTTTGATAATTTTTTCCCCTCGTATTACTTGGTTTATTTGATGAAAGGGAAATTTTTCAGATCAACTGGAACTTTAAGACCAAATCGTCATAGAGGTGAAGAGAAAATGCTAAGTACTGGCAAAACAATCCAAAATCCCCATATAGTTCCGAGATAAATGATAAACTATTTTTTGCTCGATGGCAATATAATGCAGAAGTAACCGTAATTTCCAAATCTATCGACCCTGTAAATGCTTCACAACGCTGGTGCAAAGCTGAGAAAAAAAGTACCTGTGGAACAACCTAGTCTAGGAGGGTGGGGCCGTGTGCAGAAGTCCACGCAAGTGGGGAAAGTTTCTGATCGCCATTCACCTGGGAATGGCCAGAGCGATTCTTTTGCATGCGGTTCAAGCAGCTCACTACTTCCGGGCTTTGCGCCCAAGTATCCTCTGGGTAACCACCGAACACCCGTTTGGTGGTGAGCTAAACGTGAGAAGGCGACAACCTGGTAAGGCCACTCCGACATAATCGGTTTAAGGGCTTGCTGGGGGGGTTCAAACAGCAGCGTCTGATCACCAGGTGGTGCGGCTGCAAGCGGGCGTCTGTCTTGGATCAAGCGGCTCGCTATACAAACGTGTAATAGAATTCAACCTCCCGTGAAACGGGTTGTGCGTTGGGTTTGGGACCCACCACATAAAACAACGTTCCAATGAAATTCAACAACAAAGCCTCGGATATGAGAACCCCTTTTTTAGATGAACACACCCGCAAACGAAATAAGGATTATGAGATAAGGGCATGTACCTGGAATGTCCGGTCCCTTAATGGGGAAGGTGCCGCTGCCCGGCTGGTTGAGGTCCTGAGGAAAGCAAAAGCTGACATCACCGCCATACAAGAGATGCGATGGACGGGGCGAGGAAACACTATCAAAACACCTTGCAACATCTACTGGAGTGGGCATGAAGACAAGCGCAGATTCGGCGTGGGATTTGTGGTGGGAGAGAGACTCCGTCAACGAGTACTGTCGTTCACACCCGTGAACGAGCGTCTCGCTGCAATCCGCATAAAAGTACGATTTTTCACCATATCGTTTATCTGCGCTCATGCACCGACGGAAGAGAAGGACGACGTGGAAAAGGATGCATTCTACGAGCGCCTGGAAGAAGCATACGAGCGCTGCCCCCGTCATGATATCAAAGTCGTGCTTGGCGACTTTAACGCCAGGGTGGGTAAGGAGGGTGTATTTGGCCCCACTGTCGGGAAGTTCAGTCTCCACGATCAGACTTCGCCAAATGGATTCAGGCTGATCGACTTCGCCGGTGCCCGAAACATGGTCATATCCAGCACTAGGTTTATGCACAAGAAGATCCATCAAGCTACATGGCTGTCCCCCGATCGAAAAACACGCAACCAGATCGACCACGTTGTGATAGACGGACGGCATGCTTCCAGCGTTTTAGATGTTCGCACAATACGAGGACCTAACATCGACTCTGATCACTACCTAGTAGCAGCCAAGATTCGTACCCGCCTCTGTACGACAAAACAGGTGCAACAAAAAACGCAGGGAAAGCTGGACGTCGAAAAGCTGCAATCGCAACAGACCGCCAATTATTTCGCAGATCGCCTCTCACACCTGCTCTCCGAGAGCACAATTCAACCTAGTGGAATGCATGAGCAGTGGGATCATATCTCAGGAGCACTCCGTACCGCAGCCGAAGAAGTAATTGGATTCCGGCGAACGCGAAGAAACAACTGGTATGATGATGAAGAGTGCCGCGCTGCAACGAAAAGAAAGGAAGAAACCTACAAGGCAACGCTGAGATCGAATGCAACGAGGATTGTGTGTGAACACTACCGCGAGTTGAAGAGGGAAGCGAGGCGGCTTTTCCGGGCGCAAAAAAGAGAGGCAGAAAAGCGTGAAATAAAGGAGCTTGAGATGCTGGACAACGGGAATAATGGCCGAAAATTCTATCAAAAAATTCGGCGAATGACAGAAGGTTTCAAACCCGGGGCAAACTCCTGTAAGAATGAGAACGGCGACCTGGTGGCCGATGTTCAGAGAGCACTCAGAATATGGAGGGATCACTTCTCTGCCCTTTTAAATGGAGAAACTGAGCAAGAAACCAGAGAAGATGCCGAACCCGAGCCCACAATCGAAGGTGATGTAATTGACGTTCCACAACCCGACTATAATGAGGTGCGAATAGCAATATCCCGCGTGAAAAACAATAAAGCAGCTGGCGCTGATGGTTTGCCTGCTGAGCTATTCAAACACGGAGGCGAGGAGCTGGTAAGGCGCATGCATCAGCTTCTATGCAGAATATGGTCGGATGAATGCATGCCTGAAGATTGGAATCTAAGTGTTCTCTGCCCAATCCACAAGAAGGGCGATCCTGCAAACTGCGCCAACTATCGCGGAATCAGCCTTTTGAATATCGCAAATAAGGTCCTATCAAGCGTATTGTGCGAAAGACTGAAGCCTGATGTGAACAGACTGATTGGACCTTATCAGTGTGGCTTCAGACCTGGTAAATCTACCATCGACCAAATTTTTACAATACGCCAAATCTTGGAAAAAACCCGTGAAAAGAGAATCGACACACATCATCTCTTTGTTGATTTTAAAGCCGCTTTCGATAGCACGAAAAGGAGCTGCCTATATGCCGCTATGTCTGATTTTGGTTTCCCCGCAAAACTTATACGGCTATGCAAAATGACCTTGAGCAACACCGCCAGCTCGGTCAGAATTGGGAAGTACCTCTCCGAGTCGTTCGAAACTAAACGAGGTTTCAGACAGGGTGACCCCCTATCGTGCGATTTCTTTAATTTAATGCTGGAGAAAATAATACAAGCTGCAGAACTTAACCGCGCTGGAACAATATTTTATAAAAGCGTCCAACTGTTGGCATATGCTGACGATATTGATATCATTGGCCTTAACAACCGCGCCGTAACTTCTGCTTACTCCAAATTAGAAAAAGAAGCGGAGAAAATGGGATTGGTGGTGAACGAGGGCAAAACGAAGTACCTTCTGTCATCATGCAAAGAGTCAGCGCATTCGCGCCTTGGCAACCAAGCCACTGTTGGCAGCAATAATTTCGAAATAGTAAAGGACTTCGTTTACCTGGGAACCAGCATTAACACCAACAATAATGTTAGCCTAGAAATCCGACGAAGAATTACTCTTGCAAACAAATGCTACTTCGGACTGAGTAGGCAATTGAAAAGTAAAGTCCTCTCTCGACGAACGAAAATAACACTCTACAAGTCACTCATCGCACCCGTCCTGCTATATGGTGCAGAAGCGTGGACACTAACAACATCTGATGAGGCGGCTCTGGGAGTATTCGAGAGAAAGGTTCTTCGAAAGATTTGTGGACCTCTAGGCGTTGGCGACGGCGAGTACCGAAGAAGATTTAATGATGATCTGTATGAACTTTACGCAGACGCCGGCATAGTTCAGCGAATTAAAACACAGCGGCTTCGCTGGCTAGGCCATGAGTGCGAATGAGCGAAGATGCTCCAGCCCAGAAGGTATTCTTATCGGCACCCGCCGGTGGAAGCAGAGGAAGAGGGAGACCACCACTTCGATGGAAGGACCAAGTGGAGACCGATTTGCGATCCCGCGGTGTTTCCAATTGGCGCCAGTTGGCGCAACGAAGAAACGACTGGCGAGCTATGTTGGACGGTCAAGATCGCCCAGGCGGTTAGATGACAATTTAAAGAAGAAGAAGACTTAAGTTAGCACAGATTCGAGACTAACTTAATTTTGGGTTTCACCAACTGAGCGACTTAAATAATTGTGAACACAACAACCCGATCAGCTGTTTTATGCATAGTAGTATTTTTTCATACCAGACAACTCTGCGCATCCCAATACCCCAGTGCGAAATGGGCATGTATGGCCATACACGAAGGAATGTATTGATTTTTCACCCATTTCTCTTTAGTTGGAAGGTACTAAATTTAGTGCCTAATTGAAAACAATAGTTTCGTAATGGTTGCATGCTAGAAAACAAGCGTTCACATGCATCTACGCATACGGCGTTCAAGTCATGCTTGACGAACTTTCCGGCTGGGACATTGTACAAAAAAAATTAGGAGCATTACTGACATTTAGGGTTTGAACGACAGCAACACTGACTTAGTCGAGAATAAGTCAGCTGGCAGGCTGACCAAGTTGTGACTTAGTTAAGTTAGATGGTGAAACTGAAAATAAGTGTATTTGGAAAATCTGGCGGAGAAAATACAAATAAGCCGTGTAGCATACTACGATCAATATACACAAAATACATGAAAAATACATGAAATACTGAGGTGAAGCAATGGCGTTGAATATGTATACAAATATTATCTGTTGCCGTATCTAGATAAAGAAAAAAACCAATGTTGCCGTATAAAAAGCAAATATTAAAAGCGGCCTTAAACTCACACTGAAAAACAGCTCTGCAGTTTAACTGGAGTTTAAATTTATGCCGAGTTTAAGCAAACTTAGTTTAAACTGAGCTTAACCAAGGACTGAAAAACCGGGCCTAAGTCGTTAACCCATTTGAACCAACGAATACAAAAGCACACAGATAGATTTTTTTTTTTAAAATCAAGCAAAAGGCCGGATTTATCGACTGTTTCTGTTGGATAATGCTCCTCATCTTTGATAGCATAAAAATGTCAAGTATTCGTATCTCCATAGTACCCGAAGTATTAATATTTGTAGTTCCTGAACTCAAATTCTTGCAAGCCCAATTGAATTGCTTTCCATTACGATGCACAGTGTTTCCACTGTATGTAGTTAGGTACAAAAAAGTCTAAATCATTATAGATGCTGAAGATTATATAACCACTTAAATTGGTTTAAAGCTTCAAGCTTGTAAACTAACAAATGCGTAGGCTTAATCTTAGGGTGATAGATTTTTTTTTCGTTGAAATCACCCTTAAAAGTATTTTTAGATGCCAAAAGAGGCCTCTAAAAATATGAGCCCATATATTAATATTTAGATTGTCCGAATCGCACTTTTTTATTTCCGATGAATTCATTCCAAAAATTTATTATTTTTATGGGGTTTCTCTTTCCAGCTATCAAACATTCGAAGATAATACAATTTTGTAGGTGCATATTTTCGCATTTCTTTTATCTTTAGGGTGGGTCTGCCATTACTCGAAAATTAAATTTCGTGAACTCAAAATCAAACTAAAAATGGAAAAATTTTGAAAATGAAAAAAAATATATATTTTTGCATTCCGAGTGCAAAAATCACACTACATCGAGCACTATGAGCAAAACGGAAGTAAGAGCCATGATCAAGTTCTCGCACTGTTAACAACAACAACAACATCAAGTTCTCGCTTCAGTCTCGCGTGTCGCCACTCTCGCGAGAATTTTTCTGTCATTTCAAGATTTCGAGTTACTTGGGTGGGTGGTGTTGCCGGTCAAACAATGAAATTGGCAATTGGTTACGTACTGTAAGCTTTGCCACTGCATTGTGTATGCCCTCCATTCTTTCATTGGGTATGCGTGTTATTCCCATTTTGTTGTAAGGCATTGCTCGGTTATTCGATTTGTGGCTGGGGATAATATACACTTTTAAGTACATTTTTTTATCGAGAGTCCCCTAAAACCTTTTCTGGGCAACGTACTCATTTCGGCTAGCCTCGCTTGAAATTTTGTGGACATTTTTGATATGCCGGTAGTTCTGCTTCCTTCGCAGCAAATGTCGACATAGCACAGATCGAAATTGGCCCCAATATTCGTTTTTTTGCATACCGCAAATAGTGTAATAAACAAGGTGAAGTAAATACTTCAAGTTCAACAATAAAATATATAGGCAAACAAACGGACTAGGAATGGAAAACCCAACGTCATCAATTCTCATGGAGGCATTCATACAGAACTTGGAAACAAAATATATGCAAGAATTAAAAAAGGAACTAGGAGTGACATTTTACGCAAGGTACGTCGACGACATCATATGCATACTGTACAATAACAATTGAGAACGAATACTAGAATTCCTAAACAGACAACATGAAAACATAAAATTTACTATGGAGACCGAGAAAGAAGGAGAACTGAACTACCTGGACCTAACAATAAGAATTGACAGAATTACAAACAAGTTTAAATACGACGTCTACAGGAAACCAACAACTACAGACACCATAATTCATGCTACGTCAAACCATCCTCAACAGCACAAAAATGCGGCATTAAGGCACCTAGTGGACAGACTTCAAAGAACACCCCTCACTCAGGAATCATTCAAGAAAGAACTAACCACCATATACAACATAGCCACGAGCAACGGATACAAAAAATGCCTAATAGACAAACTCCGAAGGAACCATGGATCACAAAAAAGACACAACGCAGGAGAAAAATCCAAGATCTGGACTACAATGACATACACTGGAAAAACGACACACAAATTGGCAAACTTCTTCAAGAAACACGATATCAATACAGCGTTCAGAACATCGAACAACTTAGGACAAAAACTAAGAACCAACACAAACTCGGAAGAACCATTCAGCAAACAAGGAATATACAAGCTTACCTGCGAATGCCAGCACAGCTACATAGGGCAAACAGGACGAAGAATAAGTACACGATTCCGGGAGCACATCAGGGACTACAACAGAAAAACACGGAAACCCGCTATCACAACAGAGTCAAACTATGCGAATCACATGTTCAAAAACAAATGCACCCCGACCAACATCAAAAACATAGCCAGAATACTTCACGTATAAAGAAAAGGGCGGCGCTTAAATGTGCTAGAAAACATGGAAATATACAAACTTAAGACATTTGACGGGAGAGTAATTAACGAACAAACAAACACCATTTCTGACGCAATATTTGAACCGCTAAAACTAATTTACAGAGGACCAAACAACACCGCAGGTACAATAACAAAACGAGTAACAATAAACGAGCACACACACAAAACAAATCAGAAAACAAAAATCACTGACTTCTACATGACTAACGAGCGTCAAAGCCCACCCTTAAATATACACCTAACATCCTCAAACTAATTATCCGATATAACACGACAACTAATAAACGAGCGTTAAAAACAACCCTCATTGCAGGTACCCGTTCGGATACGTTCGCAAGACACGACTCATATACACGAATACTAACACTACCTGATACAGCATCCAGACTATAAATACATGACAACGGATAGACACAGATCAGAACGAAATCAAGCACTGAAGATGGCGGTTCGCCGAAACCGGTTTGTTACAAAACCAAAATTGACAAGGGATGACGAAAATTCGTTCCAATATAAATCCAGTATCCACCCTGTCGGAAAAAACACAAAACCAAATCAACTAAATAAAGATACAGAAAACGTACGCTATCAGAAATGGTACGGGTGTATTTTCCAGGTACGCAGGAGGGTAAAATCTTAAAGAATTTTTGTCCGTTTTTGTAAAAAAGAAGTAATAAAATTTCTAAATTATTAACATTAGCAGAAATTTTGTTTATGTGTTTTAATCTAACGTGAAGAATAAACAGGTGATCAAACCCGAGAGGTGAAACGGGTGACATCCTTGAATAAGCCATTGACTGGTACTTTACTACCTTTTACGACTCTTGAATGGTTTCCTGCCTTTCACTCTGGTATGGAAAGCTTTACAATTAAAATATGTAGCTTCTCGGCTGGAATCGATCCATATGGTTTCTTACTAAAACAATTTCAAGAAAGGTTTGCGGAGGTGGTAGATTTTGTTCTGTGTCGATTAAACTGTATTGAGCTCCAATCTTTGGCGGAATAGTCGATTAATCGATTTGAAGTATTTGTTTGAAAAAGTAATCGATTATCACTAATCGACTAGTCGACTAATTGCTTGCATTCGACTAGTTGCGTTTCTTATTGACAATGGATGCTCTATTCACATGAAACTGAGTTCCATCACCTTCATAAACATGCCTTGCAACTAGAGAAAATGTTGAATTTTTTATTTTTATTTTAAAAATTTTATCTATCAACCGCCAGTATTCGATTAGTGGAAACCGAAAATTTGTAATTCGATTTTCAAACAGCTCAATAGTTGCTATTCGCCTAATCGATTAGTCGGATAATCGATTGTAAACAATAGCCCTACTTATTACTTTTTTGTTTTGTTTTATAATGCTTTCGTTGTTTGCCGTATTAGTAGAAGATATTTCTGACTCACTTTTCACATCAGCTTTTTCATACATAAAGCGTCTTTTAAAAATTTTGTCTTTGTGAGGTACCGTTAATCGCATCGTCAAAGATGCAGGATAGGGCTACCACATCCTTTGGTTGTATATGAATCGGAATCGTTGCACTGTTTAGGCCCTGTGAGATGAAAATATTTGCTTTTCTAAAGGCCTAGATACATTTTTTTGTAAACAAATTGAACTTATTTCATAGCGATATCAACAATGAAAGTATTGATTTTATGCGGGCCTTACTATAGTGATATGTCAGTTACTGTATTAGTTAGGTGCAAACTCCTTAAAACATTGCAGAAACCTACAGTTTTGTTATATCATTGAAGGATATCTCTAAAGACAAATTCACTTTTTTCGTAAAAATATCTTCCACGATATGATTTTGCTGAACTTTGCTTTCAAGAACTACCAAAAAATCTATGATCCCAAAATAGGACCGTTGACCTCGTATATTTATATAAAAAATAGTAGGAAAATTGTAATAATTGTATGTACTAAAAAGTACTGGTTTTACACAAAAAACAACACTTTTGCGGATACAACATTTGCTCCACATTTTCAGATAGCCGAATGACAGAACAAAGAAGAATTTCGAGCGAGACAACTGACAGCTTACTTCATCTTGTTGATTACAATATGCATACCACCATATTCATATTCTTTCTATAAAGAAATGCTGTTATGCCTCCGGATGGAAAAGTCGGAATAATATGAAGAAAATTGTACACATTTTTGTTGACTGAACTATCAATGCAAAGGAAAAATATTGAACAAAGAAAGCACAAGTAAAAAAAAAAAAGGAGTGAATGCCAAGTACTCGTGGAGTTTGATGTGTAAACATATGTTTCCTGTACATAAATTTTATTAAATTATCCTAGTAGCACCAAAGTAACAGAAATGGCAACTTCAAGTGAGTAAATATCACGAAGCCATCACCAAATTTGCGACTTTTAGGTATAACTAACTTTGTTTGAATAATCTTAGGTAGCTCCAGGGTAACGACTACCACTTGCGGTTACCTTAAAATTATGCGACTATTAAGTAGCATTACTAGTATTGAAGAAGTCGTTATTACCTGCATTTCAACTGCAAAGATTTTATAACTTTTTGGTTGTGAATAACTTAACGGTGACTGACTCAAGTTACTGGTTTACTACTTCAAAGTTGCCAAGCCATCTAAGAGGTTTTGGTAGTTTCAGCAACGTTGTCGGGGTTCATTTTTGTGCACATAAAATTGTTAGTTCTATTTCTGAGTATGTAGTAGGAAAGGCACCATTACCCGAATAAATGAGTTTGGTTACTATGAAGACTCTTAAGTTATTTATGGTAGCGTACGCCATTTTGATTAAAAAAAATCATTCAGCACCATTAAATTGATAAAAAAAACTTTTTATATTTTGCATGTTTTATGCACAATATGCAATGAATCAACGCACAATGATTGTTTTTTCTTGCTAAGGAACAAAAAAAGAAGCTTTTTGACGCCCAGCGTGCAATTTCCTTGCCCATTGTTAGCTATTTGAAATGTATTATTTTAATAAAATATTTAAATTTTAATGGCGCCTTGCAAAATTTTGACCTATTACCACTATATTTGACAGTAAAACCGCACTAGATTTTATACCCACATTATCGTATATGCACACATGTATTTTATTTTCTTATAAATATGCTTGATAACCATAAGCAAGCGGTTCTTGGGTTCTGAAGTACTTGCACAAATAAAGGAAGATAAATGTATATGCACATCACGATTAAAATAAAATAAATATAGTTTTATAATATTAAAAAGGGAGACGGGTATAGGTGCACAGTTCCGCAACAGTCGCGTCTACCACAATACATCATTGGTGCTACGTAATTACAACGTCCGTCAAACGTAGCCGGATAGCATGCAGAAACGTCGCTAAAACGTTTCGGCTATTCCCCATTTTGGTAGGTGAAACGTAATGAACATGTATCTAATAGGTGCCTATGAGTAGTAGCAAATCACAGTCAACAAACACACGAATTTAACAAAAGGTTCGTAAACCTAACAACAGTGGCCATTAGCAACGAAGAAGCGCAACTTCTAGGAAAGGGCCTGAAGCACAACATCGCGGATAGCAATGAAGCAAAAAGAACTGAGCAAGCGATAGTAGATGCAGAGGTTGCAATATCGCTTCTTCCATATGAGGAACAGGAGCACGCAAGGCACATGTGCAGAGAAATCATAAGCAAGGAAGTAAGAGCCCAGGAAGCACAAAAAGGAAATAAGGAGCTGAAAATATTGAAAAGGCTACAACGAAAGCTAAAAAATAACAACATCGTCACAACGAAGGCAGACAAAGGAAACGCAACGGTGCTAATCAGTAAGGATGAATATATAGCAAAGACAGAGAAGCTCATCGAGGAAATGAAATGCCGCATTATTAGGGACAACCCCACGGATAAATACCAGACCGAAATTAAAGAGGTTATAAAAAATGCTACCAAAATAATAGACGAGAGGATGGCATATACCCTAACACAAATGAATCCATCTGCTCCTCCACTCATTGCGTTACCTAAAATCCACAAGCAGGATACGCCGATGAGACCTATAATTAATTTTAAGTCCGCGCCGGGTTATAAACTGTCGAAATATCTAAAAACGATTTTAAAGGACACTCTGAAACTAGGGCACGAATACACAATAAGCAATACGATAGAACTACTACAAAGACTTGAGACCGTTAAACTCACAAGGACCAGTAAACTCGTATCCTTTGACATAAAGGACCTATACCCGTCAATACCACTAACAGATACAATGGATATCGTCAACAAAACACTACTGGACAAAACTGAAGATGAGGTAAAAACTGCGCAAATTACCAACGCGCTAAGAACAACGCTGCGGCAAAACTATTTCCGGTTCAACAACAAAATATATAGACAGACAAACGGACTAGGAATGGGTAACCCAACATCGGCCATTCTCATGGAAACATTCATGCAAAACTTGGAAGGAAAATATATACAGGAGTTAAAAACCAAGTTAGGCGTGGCATTCTACGCTAGATACGTGGATGACATCATCTGCATCCTAAATGACGATAGCGAAGAGCAAATACTAGAGTTCCTCAACAGGCAACATAGCAACATAGAGTTCACAATGGAATAGAAAAAGATGGAATAATGAACTACCTGGACCTAACTATAGGGATTGACAAAATAACAAATAGGTTCAACTACGGCATTTATAGAAAACCGACTGCCACGGACACCATTATACACTCTACATCAAACCATCCGCAACAGCACAAAAATGCAGCATTGAGGCACTTAGTGGATAGGCTTCAGAGAACGCCGCTCACACAGGAAGCATACTGGAGAGAGCTTAATACAATATATAACATAGCGGCAAATAATGGATACAAGAAAGCAATTGTGGATAAACTCAGAAGTAGCCATGGAACACAAAAAAGAGTAAACGTAGAGGAAAATCCAATGGTTTGGACGGCAATGACATACACTGGAAAAGCGACGTACAAATTAGCAAAGTTCTTTAAAAGATATAACATCAACACAGCATTCAGAACATCCAACAACGTCGGACAAGAACTAAGAACCGACACTAATTCTGATGACCCATTCAACAGACACGGAGTGTATAGGCTTACTTGTGAATGTCAATACAGCTACATAGGACAAACAGGAAGGAAAATAAGCACAAGATTCCGAGAGCATATCAGGGACTACAACAAAAAAACACGAAAACCCACCATAATACCAGAATCTAATTTCGCGAACCACATGTTTGAGAACAACTGCACCCCAGCTAACATAAAAACGACGGCTCGAATACTTCACGTACAAGGAAAAGGCCGGCGGCTCAATGTACTTGAGAACATGGAGATATACAAGTTAAAAACATTTGACGGCAGGATCATAAACGAACAAACCAACACTATCTCTGACGAAATATTTGAACCCTTAAAACTAGTTTACAAAAAACAGCACAAGCCAGCAGGTACAGCAACCAAACACGTAACAATGAACAAGCAAAAACGAAATATGAACCAAACTGCAAAAATCACCGATTTCTACCTACATCAACCTACCGCTTAGCTAACAAGCGGTATGTCTACATACCTACAAAAACAACCCTTGGGACAGATAACAATTCGGACGTATCAATACCGCGCACACACACACGCATATTAACGTTACCTACCACGAAAACATAGATTGACATTACCTGCCACAGCACCCACGGACTATAAAAACAACGCAGCGGATAGACACAGACCAGAACGAAGTTAGGCATTGAAAATGGCAGAACGCCGAAACCGGTTGGTCACAAAACCAAACTTGACAAGGGATGACGGAAAATCGTTCCAACAAAAATCAGCTTACTACCCTGTCGGAAGATCAACACAACAAAATAAATCACTTAATTTATTTTAGTTATTAGCTACTACTTTCTGGCCTTCTTTCCCTTCTCTTCTTTGCTGTACCTTTACTTTAATATCTTTTTATTTTATATGCTCATCTCTTTTTTCACCAGTTTCCTCTCCTCTCCTTTCCTTCCTTTTCTTTCCCTTACTTTCCTTTTCTTTTCTTTCCTTTCTTTTCCTTTCCTTCCCTTTACTTTCCTTTTCCTTCCTTTCCCTTCATTTAATTTCTTTCCAGTTATCATAGTTCCTTTGAATTAATTTAATTAAAAATTATTTTATTTTGTTTTTAGTATTTTATTTTATTTTATTTTAATTAGGTTTATTTCATATTAGTAAATCTTTTTGCATTTCATTTCATAAATATACCAACAAAGATTACACAAACAAAACAAATGTAGTACCGTATTGAGTATTCTGAACTAAAATAAATTTAACATGAATAATCGCTTATTTTGTTTTTGTAAACACTGTGTATATTTATGATGGTGCAGTTCCGTTCGTCTTTTTGCTGATTGATAGCATTCGTCGTGTTTAGTCACGATTACCGAATAATTACAATCAGCAAAGCACTTGTATACACACGCACCCACATAACCAGAGGTTCACATGCATATCAGCAAAGCAGTCAAACAGGATTCTATACACGCATCTAAGCCAACTTTCACTTACAACTCAGATATGCACAGAAACAACATCAACAACAAGGCACAGGCAGAGACGCAGGCAGATCTTACGCGTAGTTTCGATGCCCTACCGAGCCCAAAGGTGCTTACACATCAATAACATAGTGCATATAATTCTGCCAATGCAGCGATTAAATCGAATGTCGAGAAGCTCGCGAGGAAAGTTTCGGTCCTCAGATTTGTGCACCAGTGAGATTGCTTATGCAAACAAATATTTCGCGTATAAAATGAGGCAATTTTTTGTAGTGGTTTTGAAAAAAAGGTTAAAAGTGGATAATTGCATGTCTATTTCACGCTAATAAATGCATTAAACAAGTTCCGGCAGTGTATTTTTGGAAATATTTACTAATTTTAATTGAGGTCCTCATAGCCGTGTACCAGTGCAAATTTGTATGTAAACATTGGTACAAAATACTTCTATCTCTATCTCTATGGCGCGATATACAGTTGGCGCAACGAAGAAACGACTGGCGAGCTATGTTGGACGGTCAAAATCGCCCAGGCGGTTAGATGACCATTTAAAGAAGAAGAAAGAAGAAGAAGATATCATCATAAACCTCCTAAGAGATTTTTGCGCCAAGCTTCTCTTCCAATTTGTGGTGTGCCGATTTGAATTTTCCCTACAAATTGGTGGGACCTACAGTTTTTTGCCGACTCCGAACGGCATCTACAAAGGAGACGAATTTTTGCTGAGAAGCCTGTCATGGCAGAAATACACTCGGAGAGTTTGCCAAACCACTGCCGAGGGGCGACCCCGTTTTGAAAAACTTTTTTCAAATCACTTTTGATGTTACCTGTACCAGGGCTCGAACCATGGACCTTCGGTGTGGTAGGCCGGCAACACTACCTTCACACCACGGCGGCCGCCAAAATACTTACGTACGTAAAAATACCATATCGTCAATAAAAAGATTTTGTTTAATTTTAAGTGGCCTGATGATTTGTCGAAATAGTAAAGGACTTCGTTTACCTGGGAACCAGCATTAATACCAACAATAATGTTGAAAATAACACTCTACAAGTCACTCATCGCACCCGTCCTGCTATATGGTGCAGAAGCGTGGACACTAACAACATCTGATGAGGCGGCTCTGGGAGTATTCGAGAGAAAGGTTCTTCGAAAGATTTGTGGACCTCTACGCGTTGGCGACGGCGAGTACCGAAGAAGATTTAATGATGAGCTGTATGAACTTTACGCAGACGCCGACATAGTTCAGCGAATTAAAACACAGCGGCTTCGCTGGCTAGGCCACGTAGTGCGAATGAGCGAAGATGCTCCAGCCCAGAAGGTATTCTTATCGGCACCCGCCGGTGGAAGCAGAGGAAGAGGGAGACCACCACTCCGATGGAAGGACCAAGTGGAGACCGATTTGCGATCCCGCGGTGTTTCCAATTGGCGCCAGTTGGCGCAACGAAGAAACGACTGGCGGGCTATGTTGGACGGTCAAAATCGCCCAGGCGGTTAGATGACCATTTAAAGAAGAAGATGATGATTTGTCATAGCAGTAGCACTTCTTCACTTTCATTTCATCGAAGCTTAGTACGTATATTTTTTGTTTCTCTTCCATTGCAGTTGCAGACAAAATTTTAACCACTGGTTCGATTATACCCGGTCTAATATTAATGTTTTGAGCCCACCTCGACAGCGTACGTACAGAGGGAAGTGGAAATCCTTTCTTCATAAGCACACGATATGCTTTTGCGCTTGTTGAATAAATGGCGAAGGGCAAAAACCGATCTCGCCTGGTGCCAATATAAAATTGCCCGTAACAAAGCTACGTTCCTGATAAAGCAAGCAAAGAAAAGATATTGCAGTGATAAATTGAGTCCATCACTTCCCTCAAAATATCTGTGGCGGAACTTAAGAAACTTGAACGTACATGGTAGTGTAAACCCTGAATGCGACCTAGACCCAAATTTATTGAATGAGTTCTTCACTATAAAAAAGAACTGATGACAATTTTTCTCATAGACTGAGCAGTCTTTCGGAATATGCCGGCCCTGTAGAGAATTTTCAATTCGTGGGCGTAAGTGAAATGGATGTACTGAAAGCAATATTGGACATTAAATCTGATACAGTTGGTAATGATGGAATCTCTTTAAAATTTGTCAAACTTGTTCTTCCATCCATTTTGAGCACTATTACGCATATAATCAACCACTGTTGTACTTCCTCTTGTTTTCCAGTGGAGTGGAAAAAGGCTGTTATACTCCCGGTAGCCAAAAAGAACACGCCTCGTGATCCTTGTGATTATAGGCCGATAAGTATTCTACCAGCTCTAGCGAAAGTTTGTGAGTCATTGATGGCAGCACAAATCTCGACGTATATTCAATGTCACAACTTGTTATCTCCACTACAGTCCGGATTTAGGCCAAATCATAGCTGCGCTACCGCTAGATGAAAGTGCTTGATGACGTCAGAATACAATACGACAAGGGTGAATTGACACTTCTCTGCCTTTTAGACTTTTCTAAAGCATTTGATATGGTTGATCATAATATATTATGTTCAAAACTCAAATATATGTTTGGTTTTTCGGACAATTCACTAGTTTTAATAAAGAGCTACCTTGAAGGCAGGGCACAAAAAGTAAAGTTAGGCATTGAAAATGGCAGAACGCCGAAACCGGTTTGTCACAAAACCAAACTTGACAAGGGATGACGGAAAATCGTTCCAACAAAAATCAGCTTACTACCTGTCAGAAGATCAACACAACAAAATAAGTAAAGTCAAATTATTCCTTTTCCACCTTTAAGACTGTTCCAGCAGGTGTTCCTCAGGGGTCTATCCTAGGACCTCTTTTGTTCAGCTTGTTCGTCAATGATGTGTTCTCAGTATGTAAATTTGTTAAAGCGCATGCGTATGCTGATGACATTCAAGTGTACTTGTCTAGTCGGTTCGGTCTTGTTGAAGATTTATGCTTCAAATTAAATAATGATTTGTCTGCTATTTCACAATGGGCGAGTGATAACCGTTTATGTCTAAATGCGTCTAAGTCATCTGTGTTGCCAGTCTATAACAGTGACGTGCAAGTTGAAAGTATTCCTGAGCTGTTTATTGGTAATAATGCTCTGATATTTACTAACAAAGTTAAAAGTTTAGGCTTTGTTATTAACTCTAATTTGTCATGTACTGATCACAATTATACTACAGTCAGTAAAGTTTATTTTGTACTACGTAGATTGAGAATGTCTGCTTCATGTACGCCATTGGAAACTAAACGCAAGTTAGCTAGGCAGCTTATTATACCGCATATAGTTACAGCAGTTACAGTTAATACACCGCCAACGTCAACAGCCACGAATTTGGTGACGCCGATATTTAATAAATAAAAAATTTGAGAACTTGATTTATGACACCTACATACATAGCTTATTGATTTATGACACCTACATACATAGCTTATTGATTTGTGACACCTAAATAGTTTATTCGAATCGTTGACACAAAGTGTCAAATGATATTGATGATATTCAACACATCAAATATTTTGAATCGTCGACACAAAGTGTCAAATGACGTTCATGATAAACAGTCAATTTAGTAAAATAAGGAAGGTGTCATTTTGGCAAGTTGGTTGGAGTATGAACAGTAGAAAACTGGCAATAGAAGAAAACGGTGGTTAAGTTAAAATTAGCGGAGTGAACGATTGACTTCCAAGGTAAAAGTATCAAGGTTGGACCTCCAAGGTAATATCTCCAGTTCCGCTCCCGTAACAACAAAGGATAAACAAATACTAACACAATTTTTATTAATAGATTTATTTATCAAATAAAGAGTTGTACAAAAATTAAAAATTCACTTTTTTGGTTATTCCAAGAATAATTATAGGAACGTGAAATTGGCGCAGTGTCGACTCAACGGACCATCCTAAAATCACTTCTAGATTCAAAGAATGGAAAATTCTATAAGGATCAACGAAAAGGATTAAGGATAAAGAGATATACATGAGAAGGTATCAGCCATACAAATTACCGAAGCGAAATATTTTAGACGAAATCCAAGAAGAGGAGTTCGGAAAAGATAATCAACCAGTTGTCAGTAATATCCAAGAACAAGACACAATGAATCCAACATCAGCAACAACAACGCAACCTCTCAGAAATATAAATTTTGACCTCTTAAAATTTATAAACCGGATGAGTGAGTATAATGGCAATAGCCCAGCAGAATTAGTTCAATTTATTAATAAAGTAGAATTGTTGATTGATAGTCTAACAGACTATAGTTTGCAATCTAGAAAATTTATAATACTTCAAGTCAGAGACAAAATTGTAGGCAAGGCCCATACCACACTTCTAAGATATACTATTGAAGACACCAATTGGGGTGATATTAAAAAAGTATTAATAGAAAATTTCAGTGAGAAATGTACATTTTTGCAATTAAGAGAAATAGCAGATAAAATAAAATTTAGAAACATCACGCAAGTGTATAATGAATTATTAAATGTATTAACACGAATGAATAATAAATATCATTTGTCTACAGTTAGACAATCAGATAGAACTCCGGAATGTAACGAAGAAGTTATTTTGAATTTATTTAAAGAAAAGATACCAGTAAATGCTGCTAGTATAATTATTGCGAGAAATATTACAAATTTATTTGAAGCATTCAAAATATTGGAACAAAATAATTTCACAAAATATGACCAAAAATATCAATTTAATAAAAATTCGAACTTTGATATAACTAATTATAATAATAGTAATAATTATCAAAATAAAAATTCTCAAAGCAATTTTCAGAATAATAACTCGAATAAGCGAAATTATTCGAACGATAATAATAGAAATAATCAAAATTTCCGAAATAATCAAAGTTTCCAAAATAATCAAAATTCTAATCAAACTTACGACAAACGTAATTCGGGTATGGTTAGGAATAATAATTTTCAACCAAATATGCAGCAAAATGAAAGAACGCAAATAACAAGGAAAAATACAAGTCAATCAAAGAAGTGGTCACCACCAGCAGAACCGATGGAAGTTGACAATTTCGTAATTAAAAATTTTCCACAGGAAGCCTCGGAAATAGAAAATTACCAATAATTAAAGTTAATATAGGAGGATTCAAAGTAAAACTTTTAATAGATACAGGAGCCGAAGGATCAGTTATAAAACCAGGAGTCTTTCCGAAAATTCTGGAGAAGAAATTAAAATTTCCAGTAAATATAATTACAGGTAGAACTAAAGAATTAGTTGATACCTATATTTTAACTTGGCTACCTACGGAATTTGAGGATTTGACTAAGAAAACCATAAAATTTCTAGTGATCAATGCATTTAGAGATAGACCCTATGATGGAATATTGGGGAATGACATTCTTATTCCACTGGATGTCGAAATCTCATATAAAGCAAACGCGATGAAAGTTAATGGTAAAATGGTTAAATTTCTAAATAAAAGTGAAACGTTAAATAAAAGTGATTTGAATTCAAATAAAAGTGAAATGTTAAATAAAAGTGAAATGTTAAGTAAAAATAATGGTGATGAAAATATTTGTGAAGGTATAAAAAATTTATTTGAGAAAAGTGCAGAGTGCAAATATATTAATGAAATTTTAAAATGTGGTGAAATAGAAGTGAATAGATTTGAAAATGAAGAAGTTTTTAAAAAATTAAAAAATAAAAAAATGAATAAAGAAGAAGAATGTGAATTATGGAAATTAATCAGGAAAAATACAGATCTATTTTTTGAAGAAGGTGATGTGTTAACTAGTGTTAAAGAAGTTTATCATAATATTGATACAACGTCAGAAAAACCAATTTATACAAAATTATACCGATATCCGGAAATTCACAAAAATGAAATTAAGAAACAGATCAATGAAATGGAACAGAATGGCATAATTAGAAAAAGTTGTTCTCCCTATAATGCTCCATTATGGATTGTCCCAAAAAAATTAGATAATTCAGGAATACAAAGGTAGCGAATAGTCATAGATTATAGAAAATTAAATGAAATTACAATTGAGGATAAATTTCCTATTCCGAATATTGAAAGCATTTTTGACAAATTGGGCTAAGCTCAATACTTTTCAACTTTGGATTTGACCAAGGGTTTTCACCAAATTCTTGTAAATCCCAAGGATAGGCATAAAACGGCTTTTAGTACAGAATACGGACATTATGAATATGTTAGAATGCCGTTCGGATTGAAAAATGCCCCTGCAACCTTTCAACGAATGATGAATCATGTGTTGCAGCCGTTTATCAACCAAATTTGTGTCGTGTATTTGGACGATATTTTGATTTTTAGTACTAGTTTACAGGAACATGTAGACTCAATTCAGAAAATATTTAACAGATTAACAGAATTTAACTTAAAAATTCAAATTGATAAATGTTAATTTTTTAAGAAAGAGACCGATTTCTTGGGTCATATAATTACAGATTACGGATTAAAACCAAATCCTAAAAAAATTGAAGTCATTCAAAAAATTTAATTACCGACAACAGTTAAAGAAATTAAATCATTTTTGGGTATAACAGGTTACTACAGAAAATTTATTAAAGACTACAGTAAAATCGCTTATCCCATCGTAAAGTATTTAAAAAAAGATATGAAAATAAATACAAATGATATCAAATATATAAATGCGCTTGATAAATTAAAACAACTTTTAGTGGATTACCCAATTTTAAAATATCCTAATTTTGAGAAACAATTCCTATTAACAACGGATGCTAGTACATTCGCAATGGGTGCAGTACTTTCACAAGATGGACACCCTATTTGCTATGCTAGTAGAACTCTGTGTGACAGTGAAAAAAACTATTCCACAATAGAAAAAGAATTACTAGCAATTGTTTGGGCATGTAAATACTTCAGACCATATTTGTATGGTAGAAAATTTAAATTACAAACCTTTAATTTGGTTAAATAATTTAAAGGAAATAAATAGTAAGTTTACACTGTGGAAGTTGGCTTAAGGAAAAGAAAACAACGTAGCAGATTTTTTGAGTAGATTGCAGGTTAATGCATTGGAACAGATGGAGGTAGATGAACAAAATGATGATACTAACGCAACAATTCATAGTGCTCTCGAAGACACTGATGATCATATTTATATTACAGAAAAACCAATAAATTTATTCAAAACTCAGATTATAATTTTGAATAAAAAAACAAATGGAAAAGATATATTTGAAACAAAAATATTTAGAAATCGAAGGATCTTTGTTTATGAAAATTTGATAAACGAGGATTTTCCGAAAATTCTAAAGGATTTAAATTTAAAAAATTGTTCGGTATATTGTCCGAATGAAAAAATGTATATACAATTTCAGAAACACTATGTAAGATTGTTTCGAAACTCTAAAATAAAAGCATTGAAAAGTAATGTGTTTTTGGATGATATCGAGGATGAAGAAAAAGCCTTCGAGATCATTGAAAAGGAACATAAAAGACTAAATCATCGTGGTATTGATGAGAATTTCAAAGAGTTGAAGAATAAAATTTACATTCCAAATTTGAAAATTTTAATAACAAGATATATAAATAATTGTGAAGTTTGTCAACAAGCCAAACATGACAGACATGAAGAAAAAATTAAATTTGAAAAATCAGAAATCCCAAATTCAACTAACGAAATAATTCATGGCGATTTGTATATCGCGGAAAAACAAATTTTCTTTACATTCATTGATAAATTCAGTAAACATTTGTTTGTTGTACCAATTACGGATAGAAATAGTCAAACATTTATCGAAACATTAAATTATAGACACTCAATTTTTGGAAGGCCTAGAAAATATGTTTTTGATAACGAATTCAATAACTCTTATTTAAGAGAATATTTTAACAATGAGGAAATAAATGTTCATTTCACATCTCCTTTAATAAAAACGGGAAATAGCGATATAGAAAGAGTACACGGAACAATAAATGAGCATTTACGTCTTCTAAAAAGTCAAAATAATAAAGAAGTTATTTCGAAAAGAATTATAAAATCAGTAGAATATTATAATAGTAGTATACATTCTACCACAGATAAAAAACCAATTGATTTTATTTCAAATAGAATTTTAAATGAAGAAATGTTAAAAGTAAAAGATAAAATAATTAAAAAGCAAGAAATTTCTATAAATAATAGAAATTTGAATAGAAAAGAAAAAGAAATTTCAGATAATAATGATATATTTATTAAAATAGACAGAGTTAGGAAAAGTGATCCAAAATATAAGAAAATTAAAGCTAACATAGAAAATGGAAAAGTTTTAGATAATAGAAATAGACACATTCATCCACAGAGAATAAAAAGAAAGCATAAATTTACAATGTGGATTCTTTTTATTTTCAGTAATAATCATACTATTGTCAACATTAAATTCTGCAAATGAAATAAGGATAACATCATTAAATTACGAAACAGGTTATACAATTTTAAAAAACGAAAATATTGATGTAATTAAAAATTATAATAAAATTTACCATATTGTTAATTTAACTAATTATGAAAATATGGTATATGAACTAGACGAAGCTATAAAGAATTTTAATGAAACATTTCGAAATAATAGAGCAACAAATAATTTGATTTTTATATTAAAAATAGCTGAAAAAAAATTAACATCTATTACACCTTCAAAAGTAAAAGTAAAAAGAGAACTTTTTAATATAGTAGGAAGAGGATTGAATTTTTTGTTTGGAACTATGGATGATGAGGACAGACAAGAATTAAACGAGCATTTAAAAATTTTAGAAGAAAATGATCATAATATAATTAATGCACATAATAAACAAATTAATATAAATTTTGAATTAAAACAAAATATTGATTTGTTAACAGAAAAAATAGAAGAATATAATAAAAATTATAATTCAATTTTCAAAAATTTAACATTTTTACAAAAGAAAAATATGGAAGCAATAGAATTAATACAATTGCAATTTGACATAAACTATTTAACAAATGAAATAGAAAAAATTCAAGATTTAATAGCATTTTCAAAAGTAGTTATATTAGGAAGAAACATATTAACAATTGAATAAATTCAAAAGTTTTCTATAAACAGTAAAAAGTTGAGACATATAAAAAGCAATGTAATAGAAAGTAAAAGAAATTTAATTATAGTTATAATAATCCCACAATTTTGTGAAGAAGTATATCATAAAATAGAAATACTACCTATACCAAATAAAAATAAAAAGGAAATTAATATAGAAAAGCATGTTTATATAACAGATTTAGAAAAAGTTTTTGATTACAATAATGAAGTTTTGTGTAAAAGTAAACTTAAATTAAGCAATAAATGTATTCAAAACTTATTCAAAAACAGATTTGAATTTTGTACAAGTAAAACAAATATTGAAAGAGAAATAATGGAAATTGAAAAAGGAATAATTTTTACAAAAAATTTAGAAAAAACACAGATAAAGCAAAATTGTAACAAAATAAATTATGAAATAAAAGGTAATAATTTAATTGAATTCAAAAATTGCACAATAACCATAGAAGACAATATTTATGAAAATATTGATAATATATTTTTCAATGCAGTAGTTTAGCCTTTTTATAATGAAATGAATATTAGCATAAATATAAATAATATAGAAGATATACATTTGAAAAATATAGAGAACTCAGAAGAAATTAAAGAATTAAAATATAATTATAGAAATAATGCAAAACTTTCAATATCTTTATAAATAATATTTTTAATTGTAATAATTATCATACTTTTTTTTTTTTTTTTTTTTTTTTTTTGTGTTCGTGGGAGGAGGAAATGCTTTATGCACTAACCGGGTTTGAGCCCTCGTTACTAGATTCTCTAGCAGTGGAACTCTCCGAGTGTGGGACTCCTTCTTATCTTGAAGTATACCGCACTAAAACCTAACCTCCCACGGCCCGCGCATTCTTCCTTACCTAGGACCGCGCTTAGCATTACTTCAGGTAAGGAAGCGCGTTACGTGAGCTCTATGGCTACTCTCACGCTAACTGGCTAGACAACCGTCTTCCCGTTTCGCAAGGAGGACATTCCTCGCGTATCGTCTGACTATGTCCCATCTAACGTTTTCGCAGGTCATCTTGCGAATGACACTGCCCGGGGAAAGTTCGCCAATTGTCTCTTCCACCCGCCTTCTTTCTTCTGCAAATTGCTCGCATTCGAAGAAGGTGTGGCGTACGTCGTCTATGGCTCCGCAGTAGGTGCAGTTCGGGGTTTGAACTTTGCCCATTCTATGGAGATATTCACGGAAATAACCGTGTCCGGTTAAGAACTGGGTCAGGTAGAAGTCGACTTCTCCATGAGGTCGGTTCAGCCAAGGTTCTAGTTCGGGGATTAATACCCTGGTCCACCTTCCAGCAGCACTGCTGCTCCATTGTAGTTGCCACCGCCGGATCGAATCACCACGCGCCTGCGTTGCAGCAACGTCTCTACGTACCTCTGCACGAGTGTCGTAAGTCATTTTTCTTTCCTCAGCGAGGAGATATATCGGTATAGTCCCCGCGATGACCAGAACAGCATCTGCGGAGACCGTGCGGTATGCTGAGGCGATTCTCAGGGCCCCTCTACGTTGGACTGCGGTAAAAGCGGCCCGATACTTCCCAAATTTCATTGCGTCCGCCCAGACTTCTGCACCGTACAACAGTATAGAATCTGAGGCGGACGCCAGCAGCTTTCTTATGCATGGCTTTGGTCCACCTGTATTTGCCATTAGCCGACTCAGACTTGCGATGTTCTTCACAGCCTTCTCGCAGGAGCTTCTTAGATGCTCCGAGAAGGTCAGCTTGTTGTCCAATTTCACCCCTAGATATTTCGTAGAGCGGCGCGTCTCTATCTGTTGATCCCCAACATTCATGTTGGTGATTGTGGGAATCCTTCTTTTCGTTAGTATCACGATCTCTGTCTTGGCTGTAGCCAGTTGGAAGCCGTGATGATTCATCCACTCGTCTACACTGCGCATCACTTGGTTCAGTTTAAGCTGTGCCAGGTCGCAGTTTCGTGCTGTTATCACCGCAGCCACGTCGTCTGCAAAAGCAACTAGAAAAGTGCTTTCTGGCATCTGCATTCGAAGGAGACTGTCATAGGTAGCATTCCAAAGATCAGGGCCGAGCACCGACCCTTGTGCTGCCCCGCCTGTTAGCTTCACCTTTCTTTGGCCTTGCGTCGTTTCATAGATTAGCCAACGGTCTCTTAAGTAGTCCCTCAATATATCTAACAAGTATATCGGGACCTTAAAGGAGCGTTCTAATGCATCAAGCATGTCTTCCCACCTGGCAGAGTTAAAAGCGTTTTTAACATCTAACGTCACCAATAGTACCACCGGCCTTGCTTGATGGCTTGCCGTCTCGGCCTTCCGGACTGCCTCTACGACTTCTGCTATGGCGTCTATTGTGGAGTGCCCTCTCCGAAAGCCATGTTGCCGGTGGGAGAGTCCACCCTCGTCTTCTATGGCTGCTGTTAGACGTTGCTTTATAAGGCTCTCCATCATTTTTCCCGCTGTGTCGAGCATACATAGTGGGCGAAAGGATGATGGAGAGCTTGGGTCCCCTTTGCCTTTCGGTATGAGGACGAGCCGTGCTGTCTTCCATCTGGCGGGGAAGACACCTGCTTCTAGACATTTGTTATACATGTGTAACAAGAGCTCTGGACAACTATTAGCAGTTAATCTGATTGCCTCCGCAGGTATTCCATCGGGTCCTGGGGCTTTACCAGCCCTCATGCTACGCAGGGCTCTTTCTAGCTCTTCTTCATTGGAAGGTACCACGTTGCGGTCATCTCGTGCGGCATGTTCCTCCTCTCTAGTAAGTTGCGTGAGGAATAGCGCTTCCACGATGTTCTTCATGTCATCTTCGTCCATCGTCTGATTTGGTGGTCGAAGTTTCTTCATAACTATTTTGTACCCTTGTCCCCAGGGGTCTTGATCCACTTCCTTACAGAGCTCTTTCCAGCATCTTAGTTTGCTTGCTTTTATGGCCTCCGCCTTGTACGCCTCCGCCCTTTCAAGAGCCTCGGATCTGCCACGTGAGCGCGTCGCCAGTCTTCGCATTCTGTGACATGTTTTCCGGAGTTCCGCGATTTCGCCATTCCACCAATATACCTGCTTCTTGCCTCGCCACGTTCCTATTCGTGGCATAGAGACGTTGCAAGCATGGCGCATGCATTGCATGGTTTCTTCAACTGCCGCATGTGGCGTATTGGTGCCGTCGGTTATCCGTCTGGCTTTCGCCAGCACTGTTCCGGTGAACCTGGTGGCGTCAACTTTAGCTGCATCCCATCTACGGGTTTTGTATGATGCGTTCGCTGCCGGTCTCTGACCAGGATGGTCGAGTTGGAAGGTGATGTAGTTGTGGTTGCTGCCAGTAAGGTCCTCCATCACTCTCCACCCAACCGCGTTTGGAAAGAGTCTCTCCGAGACGAGCGTTATGTCGGGGATCGAGTACCCAAAGCCCGGCCGCCTGTATGTTGGGGTCGTGCCCGTATTCAGTACGACCACACCGAGCCGGGCTGCCATTTCCAGAATTAGTTTTCCCCTGGTATTAGTTTGAGGCATGCCCCATTCTATTGCTCTAGCGTTGAAGTCTCCAGCGATGACCAGGTTGCCCGTTTGGTCCCGTAGGTCGTCTTCTAATAGCTCCAGCTTTTCTTTGAACCTCTGAATGGGGTCATTTGGTGACAGGTAGCAGCTAACAAGAGTTGTTCGCGCTACAGTTACACGGACGTAGCCATGCCCGGCAGCACGATTAGTAACATTGGTATTGGCGTCCACTATCCAGATAGCAGCAGCGCCAGATTCGTCAATGTACCAGCTGTCTCTGGCCTTGTAAGGTTCGCTGATGATTGCATAGTTTATTTGGTGATCAAGCACCAGTTGGTCTAGCAGTTCATCAGCTAACCTGCATCGATTCAGATTTCCTTGAATCACGCTGGTCATTGGGGCGACAGTTTGGCTTTCGCCGAAGCAAGTGCTTCTCTAAACGTGCTACATGCTCCAGACCCGGGAAGATGATCGAGGTTTCCCGTGGTGCAAAGGTAGCATTTTGCCTTTTCAGTGCAGGATGAGGATTTGTGGCCAGAGTTCCCACACTTCCAGCACGCGTCCCTCCTGTCGGGCCCATTGCAGCCAGCCTGTCGGTGTCCGTAGCCGAGACACCTGAAGCAGCGTTGCACTTCCGCACGCTGTCTGATCCTACATTGGATCCAGCCGATGGGAATTTTTCCTTTTTTGAGCAGTTGGCTTCCGGGACCTTCGTCCACTTCGACAACAGCCTTCTTTTGCTCTCTCTGATTTACGGCGAAAAGAGAGATACGGATTTGGCCTGAGCTTTCTCCGATCTCTCTTCGAACGGCCTCTTCTATTTCCTCAGCCGTTGTGAGACAGTCCATGCCCAATACCTCTAGCTTTATACGCTTAGAGATTTGTTGTGCATCGCCAACTTCTCCTACCGCGCTACCAATGGCTTCTCTAAAGGCCGGTTGGTCGTTGCACTGCGCCGTTTCTATTAGTACGCTACCAGCCTTGGTCTTGCGCACTGACCGTATCACCGTTCCGGATTCGGCAGGCCGGAGCTGACCTCGGATTGCCCCTAGAACTTCGGCGTAGGTTTTGCCTTCGGCCGGTTTCACCAGAAACGTTACGGCTCTGCTGTTCCTCTTGTTCTTTTTGACTGCCTTCGGGGCTTGAGCAGGCGGCTTCTTTTTTGCTTTAGGACGCTCTTGCCGTCTCCGACCTACTACTTTGGACCAAGCCTCTTCCGAATAATTATCATACTAACCAAATTATGTATTGAAAAACAAACATTTTGCAAAGGAACAACGAAGGAAATAATTAACGTTGAACTTCAGGAGCAGTTCAATCCTAAGGGGGAAGGAGTTACAGCAGTTACAGTTAATACACCGCCAACGTCAACAGCCACGAATTTGGTGACGCCGATATTTAATAAATAAAAAATTTGAGAACTTGATTTATGACACCTACATACATAGCTTATTGATTTATGACACCTACATACATAGCTTATTGATTTGTGACACCTAAATAGTTTATTCGAATCGTTGACACAAAGTGTCAAATGATATTGATGATATTCAACACATCAAATATTTTGAATCGTCGACACAAAGTGTCAAATGACGTTCATGATAAACAGTCAATTTAGTAAAATAGGGAAGGTGTCATTTTGGCAAGTTGGTTGGAGTATGAACAGTAGAAATCTGGCAATAGAAGAAAACGGTGGTTAAGTTAAAATTAGCGGAGTGAACGATTGACTTCCAAGGTAAAAGTATCAAGGTTGGACCTCCAAGGTAATATCTCCAGTTCCGCTCCCGTAACAACAAAGGATAAACAAATACTAACACAATTTTTATTAATAGATTTATTTATCAAATAAAGAGTTGTACAAAAATTAAAAATTCACTTTTTTGGTTATTCCAAGAATAATTATAGGAACGTGAATTTATATAACGTACTTCGAGCTTGTATACAGCAAGCTTGATTCAGTATCCGCCCACAAAATTGATATCTTGTTTAACAATGTTACACGTTACGTCTGTGGTCTAAAAAAGTTTGACCACATATCGCTATGGAGAAAAGAAATCTTGGGGTGTAGCATCAATAATTTTCTTGCTGCCAGAAACTGTATTTTTATATACAAGCTACTTGTGTGAAAATCTCCGAAGTACCTATACGAAAAGTTAAATCCGACTAGGTCATCGAGACTTCACAATCTTAACGTCCCAAAGTAAACATATTTGACAACTTCCAGACTGTTTTTCATCAAATCTGTGCTAAATAGCACTAACTACAATGAGACTATACTTAACTACTTTAATTTATCTTTTATCTCTACTTCAACTTTACCTTCACTTTGCTTTAACACCTATATTCTCATCTCATCTCTATAATGCTTGTGTTTCTAATTTCGCTTATATGCATTCAGATGTATTTTTCTAATTTGATTTAATATCAACATAATTATTTTACTTAATGTAAGTTGATGTACTCTTAAAAGACGTTAGTTTACATGTACAACCATTTTAACCTTAAAATAAAATAAATAAAGTGTGATTGAATGAGAAATATCCTCCTCACACCAGTTACGCCTCTTTAATCCGCTCTGTAATTTTTTTATTTGGCCCGATGTAAATATTGTCCCCAATTTCTGCACTATATTGTTATGCCCAAACTCGGCCCTTTGTAAAGGCTGCTGCAACTCAGACATTTCCTTGTTATGCTTTTCTTGCATTTGACTTAAGCAAAAGTTTTCCCTTTTCAACGTTTCACTAAAAATCATAAATGTTAATAAATCGCAGAAATAACAAAATAATTAGCATACATATTTGCTTCAAGCTGCTCAATTTAATCAACAAATAACTGCTCTGAATCACACAAAGTTACAGGATCATTTTTTTCTTCAGCATCTACATTTGATAGTACAACAGAACTTTCCAGTTCGTTGCAAGTCACGTACATGGTGTCAACCATTTCTGTGGCTTCTGCATTTCGCGAATCCTATGGATATTACCTCCGTAAAATCTTTATTTATTATTATACCTAGTAGTGCTACGAACACAAGGTATATTAGCTTTAGTCGCCTAAGGGCAGTACGTAACGTATCAAAATGTTCAGGACGAAAAGAGAAATTGATTAAGCCATGTCCGTCCGTCCGTCTGTGAACACAATAACTTGAGTAAATTTTGAGATATCTTAATGAAATTTGGTATGCGGGTTCCTTGGCACTCATCTCCGAGAGCTATTTAAAATGGGCGAAACCCGATGATAGCCACGCCCACTTTTTATATATAGAATATTTTCGAAAACACAAAAAAAGTGATTACTCAATACATAATACACCTATAAAGATAAAATTTGGTGAATTCATTGAGATTGAGGCATGAAATAAAATTTTGAAGGAATTTTTGAAAATGGGCGTGGCACCGCCCACTTTTGATAAAGTCAAATTTAGAAATAATATTAATCATAAATCAAAAACCGTTCAAGATATCGAAACGAAATTCAGCACGCAGGTTTCCAGGTATGCAATGAATGTTCCAAGAAAAAATGTGCGGGATCGGTTAAGGTCTACGCCCACTTTTATATGAAAGATTTTGAAGAGGATCGTAGATATATTAAATGGGCAATAACTTAGCGTATAATAGCTTTACATCATTTATATTTCACTTTTAAAGTTTCCGTAAACAAAGAAATCCAAAAACTTAAAATTTATTTATAGTGGATTATTCCACAAAACTTTTTATGCCATAACTCCGCCAAAAATTGATTTGTCGAAACAAAATTTGGTGATAATGTTCTATATATAAAGGTAACAGTTTGCTGTAAAAATGGGCGAAATCGGTTAATGTCCACGCTCAGTTTTTTAACATAGTTCTGAAATTTTGTTTGGAAAATCTAAAAAGCGATATTTCTACAACTAAGCAAGTTATATCAATCAGATTTTGCACACATAATAAGCCTTTTTAAGAAAAACACGGCCAAAAAAAATCTGTAATTTTTGAAGAAGTAGGCGTGGCGCCGCCCACTTTTCAGCATAGAATTTCTGCTATTTTCAAAGGCAATCGCATATAATTCAATGAAAATTTGTCAACCGCTTCTCAGTAGTATGTATTATACTCCTGCCACAAATTAGCCAAATCGGGAAACACACAAGCAAAATATTCGGGCACGTAGTTAATAGCCCACTGGAATAGCGAAGTTATATATCTTTTTTGATTTTCACGCCCTTCTATAAACATTAAATGTATATACTTACATAGAAGGAGAAGAGAAAGGTTCACTTAAATGATCAGCACGATGAGCGGAGTCGATTTAGCCATGCCCATCTCTCCGTCCGTCTGTCTGTCTGTCCGTCTGTCTATTCGAACGCAAACTAGTCTCTCAATTTTAAAAAAGAATGCTGAAATTCGTTGTTTGCTTTCACCATTTTATAATATACTAGCAAACCCGGTAGACGTTGTTTTGACGTTTTGATACATACACATCTATATATAAAATGTCATTAACTTGAACCAAATAAACTCCTAACTATACCGAACTGCAGCTTTATAGAACTTGGGGGCTTTTCCAAAAGCTGTATACAGACTGTGTCGTGTCCAGCGAACTCCTGAACCTATCGTGAAAGTTCAAGAGCAAAACAAAACACATAATATGTGGGCGTGGCCCCGCCCACTTTTGAAAAATTATGTAGAAATTGACTAAGTGACACATATATCCAAATTTCATTAATTTAGACCAAAAAAGTTCGGAGTTATGACGAATTGAAACTTTATATAGCCTGGGGGCGTGGCTCCGCCTACTTTTCCCAAACTATATATTGTCTATACTGTACCCAGTGAACCCAAGTATATATTGTGAAAATTTCATAAAGATCGGTTGAGTTCTTTGGCGCCTATAAAAGACACACATTTTTTACTTAGTTTATATCTATTGTTACGCACACAAGGTGTATTAATTCATTCAGAAAATACAGAGAGAGTGATTGAGTGCGGACGCGTTTTCTACCGCTCTCCATTTTCTTCGACTTTTTGTTGCTAATAAATATTTTTAATTATTTTCATTATGACAGTATGTCATTTTATGGGAAAAAGACTCTAAGTGTGAATTAATTTGGTTATAAAATCATAAATAATGCCCTGTTCATGTGGTAATAAGGTTGATCGCTCAAAACCAAAAGTACAATGTGCAAAGTGTCAAGAGTTTTTTCACTTAAGTTGTGTTGGTTTTGTACAAGCTGATCTAGAGTATTTACTCTCGTCTGGCAAGTGTTTTTATTGTAAATCATGCATGGCAGAACGTCGTTGATCGCTCCGCGCGCCCACCTCACCCGTGGCTTCGGCTACGGATAAAGGCGCCAATGCTAATGCTTTATCGAAACAAGTGGCTGGTGGTGTTGATAACATATCTCCACCTACCTCTCTTGAAAATTCTGCATCTATTGCGAATAACATGCAAATGCAAAACAGTGGTACAACTATTTCGCATGAAAACAATAATAGAATGATACTGCAATCAGTGGTCGCTGAACTTAACGCGTTGAGAGCTGAAAATGTTCGTGTGCTTTGCTCTATTCGCGATAACAACAAACAATTGTCAAGTAATTACGAAGCATTGCATAAAGAAATTCTGCAGCTGCATGCTAACATGCTAAAAAAAGACGATATTATATCTTCGTTAACAAGCGAAATAAATGGTTTACGCTGTGTTGTTGGTGATCTGCATAAATTATTGACAGACTGCACTGTTGATGTTTACAAACGCAAACAGGTGACCGATATAGTTGATCAATCCCGTTTATGTTTATCGCCCTTGCTTAATACTGACTCGCTCGGGATTTTATCTAATGCATCGATTAATGTCGATTTGAATGCTGATGAGGCTGGCGCTGCCGCTATCAATACCGAATATAACAATTTGCATACTGTTGCTACGGCATCTGCGTCTGCTAACGTCGTCTTTGAGCCCGTCGTTGAGACTAATAATCAGAGCATTGTCAAAGCTACTTCTGCCGTTTCTGTTCCTGAGCAAATCAATGCTGTGCAAGATAATGAGCAGACATCTACCTCTACCGCCGCTGCATCTTATGCTGCTGTCACTAAAATAGCAATGGATAGTGCCCCTGTCGCTAACTCTAATGTATCTGACGTAGGAGATGTTGGCAAATCAGCTACATTGAAGAAAACTAATAAACCTAGTCAACGCAATAAAGGACTTAACTCCAATGATTCCGACGTAGGAGATTTTGGCAAATCATCAACGGGGAGTGCTAATATAACTGGTTTACGCAAAAAAGGCCGTAAGATAATTAATACAAGAGTTACTGGATGTAATACTAACGCGGAACTCGCTGTTGCATCCCAATTGAAATGGTTGCATGTTTCATCATTCAAACCAAGTGTCACATCCAAAGACATCTTGGCTTATGTCGAGACGCAGACAGGTATCTGTAAGCAACTTCTTGAGTGCCACATTCTTGTTGAAAAGGATGCAGCACTCGACTCTCTATACCGTGTAAGCTTCAAATTAGGTATTCCTCCAAATCTACTTGATAAGTGCATGATGCCGGAGGTCTGGCCCGACAAAGTAACTGTGCGCCCATTCCGTTTTTTTCAACAGCCAGGGAATCCGAAGTCACAACCCTAGCTCAGCTGAATTATGTTAGTTTGCCTTCAACCGAGGACTTATATATTCCTCGTCTCACTAATGTATCAAGATCGATCTATACTATGTATTATCAAAACGTCAGTGGTATGCGCACCAAATCAGCTATGTTTTACTGTAATATTATTTCTCATGAGTATGATATTATAGCTCTTACTGAAACTAGGTTAAATGATAATTTTTCGACTAATGAATTCTTCGACAGTTACTATCATGTATTTCGAAATGATCGTTGCCCATCTGCAACTGGTCTCGAGAGAGGTGGTGGTGTACTGCTTGCTGTGAGGGCTGATCTATGTAGTAAATCCATCAATATTAACTATAATAATGGTGATATAGAGCAGATTTGTGTGAGCGTAGAGTTTGCTGGTAATAAAACAATAATTTTCCTATTGTGTTATATTCCACCAAGCAGCGACATCACAATCTATCAGAGACATATGGATAATTTGACATCTGTCATTGGTAATATTAATATATCTCAGATTGTATACTTAGGAGACTTTAATTTAAGTAATATCTCTTGGTTGAACGATTGCAATGCTCCATCCAATATTAAAACCGATATCGATATGCTAGTTGTAAGCACCCTGTTCTCACATGGTCTTACACAATGCAACTATTATCCTAACAGTAACGGTAGATTCCTAGACCTAATTTTTGCATCCGATGATCTCAGATTGTCATGCCTTGAATGCTCGTCTCCAATTCTGGAAAATAGTCTTCATCACAACGCCTTGATTGTCAAGTTCGAGTACTATAATTTCGATAAGAAACCAGCGGAACCCTCGTTCGCATACAATTATTCCAGGGCTGACACTATAGCCATGAATGAGTTTTTATTAGCTGTAGACTGGTCATTCTTGGGTGCAGCTAATAGCCCAGAAGCCTCTTACGCAAATTTGCGTCAAAAACTCTTATCATCAATCTCAAATTTTGTACCTTTAAAGAGATCGGTTCCTAGTAATAAGCCGCCGTGGTTTAATGCGAAGCTGAGTAGCCTCAAGAACTCCAAAAATAAAGCGTTTAAGAAACATAAAAAGAGCAATGATGAAACTGATCGTCTTATCTATATTAGACTTAAGAAAACATTTGATTGCCTTAATAAGTTTCTTTATAAGAACTATATGCTCAAAATAGAGTCTAACTTGAAATCAAACCCATCCTGTTTTTGGTCTGTCATAAATTCTAAGAGGAAAACTAACGGTTTTCCGACTTGTATGGAATATGATGGTGAAGTATCCAGCAACACGCAAGGTGCATGCAACCTGTTTGCCAAACTCTTTCAAAAAGTGTATCTAAAATCTACATCCCCACAAGGTTCTGCCCACCTTTCTGCGCCTGCTTTATCTATCTCTTCCTTCGCTATTACGACCGATGATGTGCTTCTGTCAATCTCAAAACTGACAAACAGTACAAAATCTGATACGGAGGGATTCTGTCCTATGTTTTTTAAAATTTGCTCAAATGCTGTGGCGGAGCCCCTGTCACTTCTTTTTCAAGAATGTCTGACCTGTGGAATTTTCTTAGATTCGTGGAAGCTTTGTTCAATTAATCCCATATATAAGTCTGGTGACCGCAACGATGTCTGCAACTATAGACCCATAGTTAAACAGGGAACTCTGGCAAAGATATTTGATGACATAATCCAACGCAAATTATTCGATCACATAGGTAAGGCCATTGTTGACTGCCAGCATGGTTTTTCCCCTGGGAGATCCACTTCTACCAACTTAGCTTTATTGACCAACAGAATTATCGATGCATTTGAGACATATGCGCAACTTGATGTCATTTACACTGACTTCTCGAAAGCATTTGATAAAGTTGATCACAGGATACTACTGCGTAAGCTGGAGATGTATGGAATCGAAGGTAACTTATTGAGGTTTTTCTCTAGTTTCTTATCGAATAGGAGGCTATTTGTTTCAATTGGAGACGTAAAGTCATCCTTATATATCGACGCTTGGTCGGGAATTCCGCAGGGAACCCATAGCGGCCCTTTATTATTCCTGATTTTTATTAATGATTTGCCTAATTGTTTCAACTTCGCCAAATGCCTAATGTTTGCAGATGATGTCAAATTGTTCTTAACAGTCCGTAATATTTCCGACTGTGCCAATTTACAATCAGACCTTGATTCTTTTGCTGAATGGTGTATTGACAATAATTTGTTTTTGAATGTAAATAAGTGCTGCGTTGTTTCATATTCGAAAAAGTCAACTACAACGTATTTCAATTACAATTTAAATGCCGAACCTTTAAGTCGTTCATATGAGATTAAAGACCTGGGTGTCATTTTCGACACCAAACTCTCATTTTCTCGTCACATTGACTTTATAGCTTCGAAGGGATTTGCAATGGTTGGATTTATAAGACGTAATTCTGGAGACTTTAAGGATCCAATGACGCTGAAAGCACTTTTTACCGCTTTGGTACGAACTCGTCTGGAATATTGCTCGATAATATGGAACCCATGTTATGAAGGGAGTTCATATAAAATTGAAAGAATTCAGAAATTATTTAGTAGAATCGCTCTACATATGCTTAATTGGCCCAATGGCCTTCCATCCTATGACAGCAGGCGTAAACTACTCGGCCTCCAGGCTTTGTGTGAAAGGAGAACTTGTATCTCACTCATGTTAGCTTATAATGTAATTAATGGTAATGTCAACTGTGCTGAACTGTTAAATCTATTCATCTACTATATCCCTTCGCGCGAGTTACGACATAATAGGTTGTTTATCGAGGTTGCTCATAGAACCAATTATGCAATGAATGGACCAGTAGCCAGAGCTGTACAGCTAGCAAATCGATACAGCAACGTTCTTAATTTTAAAAACAGTTTATATAAATTTAAACTGGAATTGTTTTCTATTTTTAATTAGTCTGTATAAAAGCTTGTGCTTTTTAGACCGTAATAAATAAATAAATAAATAAATAAAATTGATGGCTTACCATATCTAATTTACTTAAGGCCGGTATGCAGATCACAAGAAAAGCAAAAACTCCATATAAAAAAACGCTTAAGAAATGCTTAAGAAAATTTCTTGGGTTACCTTTTCTTAAGGTAGTACGCAGTTCTGAACGTAATTTTACTACTATTTTATCGTGAAATTTGAGTACGGCAACAGGTTTTCGCAAGAAATATATCAAGCGGCCTTTATTTCTTGAAGAAAACAGTAATTTGGTAAGACGTCAACTGGTAAACCACGTCCAAAAATGTCGGGAGAGGTATCAAAGGACGTGTTTTGACCTCGGTATCAATAATCCGAAAGCGGAAAAGAAAAATTTTGTTTCAGTGAAAAGTTATTGGCAAAAAAGGGTTTATTTCTTTTGTTTGCTTATGGGCTCTTCTTCTTGCTGCTTCACTATTCACCATGTATTTTTATTACCTCCATACTACTATTTTTCACGCAAGAAAAATTGCTAAATTTTTCTTGAGCAATTTCTTGTGATCTGCATACCGGCAACGGGAATAATACCCGGAAATTCTATCAAAAAACTCGGCGAATGACAGAAGGTTTTAAACCCGGGCCAAACTCCTGGAGGAATGAGAACGGCGACCTGGTGGCGATGTTCAGAGAGCACTCAGAATATGGAGGGATCACTTCTCTGCCCTTTTAAATGGAGAAACTGAGCAAGAAACCAGAGAAGATGCCGAACCCGAGCCCACAATCGAAGATGATGGAATTGACGTTCCACAACCCGACTATAATGAAGTGCGAATAGCAATATCCTGATTGAAAAACAATAAAGCAGCTGGCGCTGATGGTTTGCGAGCTGAGCTATTCAAACACGGAGGCGAGGAGCTGGTAAGGCGCATGCATCAGCTTCTATGCAGAATATGGTTGGATGAATGCATGCCTGAAGATTGGAATCTAAGTGTTCTCTGTCCAATCCACAAACTGCGCCAACTATCGCGGAATCAGGCTTTTGAATATCGCATATAAGGTCCAATCAAGCGTATTGTGCGAAAGGCTGAAGCCTGATGTGAACAGACTGATTGGACCTTATCAGTGTGGCTTCAGACCTGGTAAATCTACCATCGACCAGATTTTAACAATACGCCAAATCTTGGAAAAACCCGTGAGAAAAGCATCGACACACATCATCTCTTTGTTGATTTTAAAGCCGCTTTGGTTAGCATGAAAAGGAGCTGCCTATATGCCTCTATGTCTGAATTTCGTTTCCCCGCAAAACTTATACGGCTATGCAAAATGACCTTGAGCAACACCGCCAGCTCGGTCAGAATTGGGAAGTACCTCTCCGAGTCGTTCGAGACTAAACGAGGTTTCAGACAGGGTGACCCCCTATAGTGAGATTTCTTTAATTTAATGCTGGAGAAAATAATACAAGCTGCAGAACTTAACCGCGCTGGAACAATATTTTATAAAAGCGTGCAACTGTTGGCATATGCTGACGATATTGATATCATTGGCCTTAACAACCGCGCCGTAACTTCTGCTTACTCCAAATTAGAAAAAGAAGCGGAGAAAATGGGATTGGTGGTGAATGAGGGCAAAACGAAGTACCTTCTGTCATCATGCAAAGAGTCAGCGCATTCGCGCCTTGGCAACCAAGCCACTGTTGGCAGCAATAATTTCGAAAGAGTAAAGGACTTCGTTTACCTGGGAACCAGCATTAATACCAACAATAATGTTAGCCTAGAAATCCGACGAAGAATCACTCTTGCAAACAAATGCTACTTCGGACTGTGTAGGCAATTGAAAAGTAAAGTCCTCTCTCGACGAACGAAAATAACACTCTACAAGTCCCTCATGGCACCCGTCCTGCTATATGGTGCAGAAGCGTGGACACTAACAACATCTGATGAGGCGGCGCTGGGAGTATTCGAGAGAAAGGTTCTTCGAAAGATTTGTGGACCTTTACGCGTTGCCGATCGCGAGTACCGAAGAAGATCTAATGATGAGCTATATGAGCTTTACACAGACGCCGACATAATTCAGCTAATTAAAACACAGCGGCTTCGCTGGCTAGGCCACGTAGTGCGAATGAGCGAAGATGCTCCAGCCCAGAAGGTATTCTTATCGGCACCCGCCGGTGGAAGCAGAGAAAGAGGGAGACCACCACTCCGATGGAAGAACCAAGTAGAGACCGATTTGCGATCCCGCGGTGTTTCCAATTGGCGCCAGTTGGCGCAATGAAGAAACGACTGGCGAGCTATGTTGGACGGTCAAAATCGCCCAAGCGGTTAGATGACCATTTAAAGAAGAAGAAGAAGTTATCAAGGGCAAATTTACTCCGAGCCATTAAGGCGCCTTCTGAACAAAGAAAGCAAATTTGCTTAGGATTGTGCTGAAAAGAGGGCTTTCGAAGACCCCAGCAAAAGAACACTTCTGCTAGTGATGTTATTTCACATCTAGAAAGTCTTAAAACTTCTTACAATGGTGGTCCTGATGGGATTCCTGCAACTGTCCCGAAAAGTATTGCTGAATTTCTCTACATACCTCTAACAAAGGTATTCAACGCGTCTTTGAGTCAGGGTATATTTCCTAGAATTTGGAATGAGTCATATATTGTATCTCTATACAAAAGTGGGAGTAAAACGTGAGTCGTGAACTATAGAGGCATTGCTAAGCGTAGCGTCATACCCAAGCTATTTGAATCGTCGTTTTCAGTATCATCTGCTATCGATCCATCTCAGCATGGTTTCTGCATGCGTAAATCCACCGTATCTAATTTGTTAGAATTCACCATTCATGTTTCTAGCGGCTTCAAAAACAACTTGAAGACAGATGTCATCTAGATAGACTTTAGCAGATCTTTTGCTAAAGTTTCTCACTCGATTTTATTACTTAAACTTGATCGTATGGAATTTCCGCCTGTTTTCTTGTGTTGAACATCATCTTATTTAAAATACAGATCAAAAAAAGTGATCTTTAGTAACAGTTTATCTGGCCTAATCGATGTTACATCTGGTGTGCCTCAAGGCAGCCCTCTTAGACCTATTTTGTTTCTGTTGTTCATTAACGACCTTCACACTATTCTTATACACTGCAAGTCGTTAATGTATGCTGATGATGTCAAACTTTTTATGCCCATCAAAACCGCTGAAGGCAGGGCATGCATTAAGGAAGATCTTAATAACTTTGTGAGATGGTGTGATGTGAACTACATGGCACTCAACCTGAAGAAATGCAAATATATGTGTTTTACCAGAAAATCATTACATTATTGGTGGATACCCAATTGAGCAGGTATCTAGCTGCAATGACTTAGGTGTAACAATGGACCCTAACATTTATTTCAAGTCTCATATTGAGAATAGTGTTAATAGGGCTAGGTCAAAATACTTTTGGCCGGTAAGGCCAATTTTGGAATATGCGTCAATAGTCTGGAGCCCGCGTTATCAGATTCACTGTGATAAATTGGAATCGGTTCAAAGGCAGTTCTTGCTTTTCGCTTTACGTGACTTGCTATGGGATCCGGTAAGGAATCTTCCTCCCTACTGCAGTCGTCTTAAACCTATTCATCTGCTCGGTGTTTTATTTATGGTCAAATTATTAAGAGGGCTGGTGAGTAGCCCATATCTGCTTGGTGAAATTATGTTTAATATCCCCCCTAGGCCATCTAGATATTTCCATCCGATTTTCCTAAGCACTTTGCAGATCAAATTTATAGTTGCATGAACCTTTTCGATGCTTGTGTCAGGACTACAATAATACCTGCAAGAATTTTGGTACCTCTGATTCGCTTTTTTTATTAAGAGATACCTGCTGTATGGCGGTAGTGCTGCCGGCCTACCACACCGAAGGTGCAAGGTTCGAGTCCTGGTACAGGTAACATCAAAAGTGGTTTGTAGGTCCCACCAATTTGTAGGGAAAGTTCAAATCGGATAACCACAAATTGGAAGGGAAGCTCGGCGCAGAAATCTCTTAGGAGGCTTATGATGATATCTCTTTTCTCTTTATGGCGCGATATACAACAGGCCTTATGATGATATACCTGTTGTATATCGCGCCATAGATTTATTTTATTTTTATATCTGCTTACTATTTTAAGCTAGTAGTGACTTGGACAGCATAATATCACAAATATAATAAACACCTCAACAACAAGACCACGTTTAAATAAGTATACCAATAAATCATAAGGCTCTACCATAGTATTAAGCTGGCAAGCAAGAATGGGAGGATTGGAAACGCGTGTTGCCCGGAATCGCGTCCATTCCGACAGCATCAACAACGATATTTATACAAACATGTAATGAGATTCAAACTCTTGTTCACAACCTCCGTGTTCGCTGATTCTGATGACCCCTTCCTGGCTCACGTGCCTCCTTCTGGGCACTACGCATCAGCTCCCTACTGAGCTTATTCTACAGAGTCCTTCTTGGCTCATGCGCCCCCTTCTGGGCACTATGCATCCCCCTTCTGGGCACTATGCATCCCCCTTCTAGGCACTATGCATCAGCTCCTTACTGAGCTTGCATATAATAAACATACGTGTAGTACACTTATACCTGTTTGTAAACTACTATGTTAAGAAAGTTAAACTTGGATGATTTTTACTTTATATACTTGTAATATTTACTTCTTCATTTTAATTCGTGACCTGTAACTAATTGGTTGTAAGCTGCAGACATATACTTTACTTTACATTTTTCTTTACAATACCCTCATGCTGTCTTTATGTACACTTTCAAATTTAGTCTGTAAGAATTATTTTAATTTGTAAGACTATTCAATAAAAAAAATATATAAATAAATTGCGGAAGCCAGCTAAGTGGCATTGGGAGCTGTGTTAGTTCAAATACCTGAAGACTGTGAGCCAAATATAATTTCATTTGCCCGTCAAAGCCTATCGAATTCGAGATATGATACTCTCAGACCGAGAAGGAAAGTATAGCATTAGTGTGGGCCATAGGAAAATTCTATTTTTACGTAGCAGGGCTCGAGTTCGAGCTGGTAACTGATCATAAACCGTTGGAAGCAATTTTTAAGCCAACCTCCAAGCTCCGAGCTAGAATCAAAGAAGCATATAAATTCAAAGTAATTTACAAGTATGGGAAGGAAAATATATCAGATGCTTTATCTCGCCTATGACAACTATTGGACATGAATTGTTTGAACTTGGACTTGGGAGCACAACATCTTACAAGTGATTGCATGTTCCATTTCGACCTCAATGACTATCTCCGAAATCGAAGAAAGCATCATTCTTGATGAGAAAATCGTCGATGCAATTCAATGTTTGAGTAACGATTTTTGGAGATATTCTTGTACATTTGTATACCCATCCTATCTCAAAAACCGCTCAACCGATTGGATTTACCTATGTGTTGCCACACAGAATGAAATATACCAATATGGGTATAAAACGAAAGGTATTTTCCTGCGTATTAAAGAAACAAGTTCTAAGTAGGGTTGCCCCTTATGGTGGTCATCTAAACCTATTATATATTATGACTTTCAAGGAGCTATTTTTGTATATTTTTATATTCATAATATCTCGAAAATGGCTAAACCATTTTTGATGAAATTTGGTATGTACATAGGGTACCATATTCTAAGGATTTTTACTCAGGTGTTGCCACATTAGATGTTTTTACGGAGTTTCCACCCACCTGATTTTTTTTTAATTAAATGGAATATGCCAATATGGGTATCAAACGAAAAGTATTTTCCTGCGTATTAGGAAAAAACCTTTCTAAATAGGGCTGCCACTTTAGTTCGACAACAAAAATTTGGCAAAGAAGTACATATACCGAGAATCACACTCATCCAAGTGGCCGCTAGGGTGTACCATGCCACGCCATACATTTCCAGTCAGGCCAACTTGATGTTCATGCAAGGTATGTTATATGTGCCGTTTTCAAGAGTTAAGCGACCAAAAACGTTAAAAGTAATGCTTCCGAAAGAAAATCAGTGTCGTACTCGGAACATAGTATGGATGGAAGTGTTCGCTTAGATTTCATATGCATTAAATATAAAAATTTTATTAATATTGACTTTTCGAGCTCTAGGCCACCAATGTAACTTTACACAATAAATAAAACCAAGTACAAATAGCTTTATATATGTATATATATTTCGTCGATATTTCGAATTTATTCTAAATTCATCTTCAGGACTGAAACAAAACAAAGTATGTCAAACCAAAACATAAACAATCATAACCACCTACTTACACTCTTGAGTGCACCTGGTCGACTGATTTATCAAAATTAACATTATTCACGAGAAGCAAAAATAATAAACAAGACACAATAAACAATAAAAAACCGTAATTGTAAACAAATTTTTACATCAACAACAATATATGAAATGATGAACAGCAAGTGAAGTTGGGACAGCATATCATGAGCCCGTGTGTTTGTTGTTGATCAATTTCCTATAAGCAGAGGCACATCTCTCTACATCTGCTTTAAAATTCATCCGTTCGTCTCTTGGTGTGTTGATTATGTGTAACATCTCTAGTGTATATCTTTTGTTGTAGTGTTTCTCGTGTTGTATTATAGCGACGTTTTCTAGATCGGGAGAGTGTCCGGACTCTCTGCAGTGTTGAGTTAGTGCTGTTTTAGTATCATTAGAGTGGCCCCTATTTTTTATGTTTGATTTGTGAGCGGAAATCCTTGTCTTTAATTTCGATTTTGTAGTACCCACATATACTTTGTTGCATATGTGGGACCCGTCGCCGTTGCATGGAATTTTATATATTACGTCAGATTTCTCAAGTTTTTCGATTTTGTCCTTATTGTTACTAAAAATTTGTTGAACCGTGTTCTTGTATGTGAAGGCTAACTGGAATCTTTCATGGTCATACATGTTCGAATATTTCATTCTATTGGATAGGCCGTGGACATATGTGGATGTTTTGTATATTTTATTATTGTTAGACGTTTTTTCATACATTGTGGAGTTGGCAAAATAATCCCTTATATAACTTTTTATTAGATGTAGCGGGAAGTCATTGTTTATAAGTATATTTTTAATAATTTCTATATTTTTCTTGTGATAAATTACATCACTGATGGTGAGAACTCTTCTTATAAAATTTTTTGCAGTGTTAACTATAGTTGATTTGTTGTGCTTGGAATAAAAATTAATCAATCTGCCCGACGCTGTGGGCTTTTTGTACCAATCAAATGATAATTTATTATGCCTTCTAATTACTACCGTATCTAGAAAGGGCAACTGTCCATCGTTCTCAACCTCATGAGTAAATTTAATAGATTTGTTGTAACCGTTTAAGGCAATCAACATATCTTCTACGGAGTCAGTTCTAACGATAGCAAACAGATCGTCGACATATTTGGTTAGCATACGGGGTTTGTTTGGCGAATCTTCTTCGAACTTCCTTAGCAGGTCTTCCATCACTATATCTGCTATAACGGGTGATGCCGGTGACCCCATAGGCATCCCTGAACGCTGTTCGTATATTTTCTTATTCAGTTTGAAGTACCTGTTCTCTTTGATGCAAAAACGCACAACTTCTAAAAACAACTCTTTGGTCAACGTTGTGTGATTTTCGATTAGGTTCCATTTTGAAGATATAATTTCCAGAGCATGATCCACTGGGATACTGGGGAATAGGGAAACGACATCGAAGGAAATTAGGCACTCATTGTCGTGTATATGTGCATCTTTGATCCTGTTTTTAAATTCGATTGCATCTCTAACATTATATTTGGAAGTTTTCGTTATATTTTTGAGGACATTGACAACATATCTACATAGGTTGTAAGACGGGGAGTTGACGGACGAACATATCGGACGTAAAGGTACTCCTTCTTTGTGAATCTTTGGGAGACCATATAACCTTGGCGCGTTAGGGGTTTTACTGAGTAAGTTGTATTTCTCTTTCAAATTAATCATTTTATTCTTAAACAATTTTTCCACTATTTCATTATTAATCTGTTGGTAGGATCGCGTTTGAGTACTCGATATGTCGAAATGTTATTAACCATCTGCTGTATTTTCATTTCATAGTCGGATTTATTCATAATAACTGTGACATTTCCTTTGTCCGCATTTAAAACTAATAGATTTTCATTTTTCTTAAGGAACTTTTTGGCGGAGCGTAGGGTATCTAAAATAAATTTGTCACGTCCGTTGTATTTCGTTGTGTTAAGATGATCTCTTATTAAGGTAGTGAGGTTATTCCTCTCAATTTCTTGTTGTTCCTTATCTTTGATGGTTTGAATACAGTCCTCTCCGTCCGCTATCAATTTAAATAACGGGAACTTCTCATTCCTAATGGGTAAAGAGAATTTGGGTCCCAAAGAGAGGAGCCACTGGATGTCTGTCAGTATGTTTGTCTGCGTCGTGTCACAAAGCCACTCAGGTACGTTTTTTATGTTCAGCGATTGTTTTTGTAAGTCTTTCAGTCTCTCAAATTTATTGGTTTGGGTATTCCTTAGTTTTGTTGCTAGGCTGTGAGTTAAAGATTTCTCACTTTCAAAAAATGCAGCGTAGTCTTCCACATCAAGCTTTTGTTGTAATACATTTTCTAAAATATTTACCTCCTTTTCCTTCTGTTTCCGTAATTCGTATTTTATTCTTATGATGATGTTCAAAAGTTTGTTCTCCACAGTATTCAAATATGTTGTTGCCGCGCTCACCATATGTTTAGGTATTCTCTCGTCGTTGGTGTTGCAGTTGAGAACGTAGGTAATATTCTTAGTAGCATTGCTTATAAAGTTGGCAATTATCGCGCTCTTTCTGCATCTCACAAGAAACTTAATTGTTTGTGTCAACTTAGCTAGCCGCTGTGTATTGTGTTGGTAACGTTTTATATATGTTTTGGTCTCACCACGATATTTGCTTTTAATTTCTTTATAGATTTTCCGAGTGTTGTTGTTGTTACGGTGTGCTCTCCGTTCCATAATAATTTAGTAATGTTTTCGGCCTTTATTAATAATTAATATTGACTTTTCGAGCTCTAGGCCACCAATGTAACTTTACACAATAAATAAAACCAAGTACAAATAGCTTTATATATGTATATATATTTCGTCGATATTTTGAATTTATTCTAAATTCATCTTCAGGACTGAAACAAAACAAAGTATGTCAAACCAAAACATAAACAATCATAACCACCTACTTACACTCTTGAGTGCACCTGGGCGACTGATTTATCAAAATTAACATTATTCACGAGAAGCAAAAATAATAAGACAAAATAAACAATAAAAAACCGTAATTGTAAACAAATTTTTACATCAACAACAATATATGAAATGATGAACAGCAAGTGAAGTTGGGACAGCATATCATGAGCCCGTGTGTTTGTTGTTGATCAATTTCCTATAAGCAAAGGCACAGCTCTCTACATCTGCTTTAAAATTCATCCGTTCGTCTCTTGGTGTGTTGATTATGTGTAACATCTCTAGTGTATATCTTTTGTTGTAGTGTTTCTCGTGTTGTATTATAGCGACGTTTTCTAGATCGGGAGAGTGTCCGGACTCTCTGCAGTGTTGAGTTAGTGCTGTTTTAGTATCATTAGAGTGGTCCCTATTTTTTATGTTTGATTTGTGAGCGGAAATCCTTGTCTTTAATTTCGATTTTGTAGTACCCGCATATACTTTGTTGCATATGTGGGACCCGTCGCCGTTGCATGGAATTTTATATATTACGTCAGATTTCTCAAGTTTTTCGATTTTGTCCTTATTGTTACTAAAAATTTGTTGAACCGTGTTGTTGTTGTCGATGTCGTTTCCCTATTCCCCAGTATCCCAGTGGATCATGCTCTGGAAATTATATCTTCAAAATGGAACCTAATCGAGAATCACACAACGTTGACCAAAGAGTTGTTTTTAGAAGTTGTGCGTTTTTGCATCAAAGAGAACAGTAACTTCAAACTGAATAATAAAATATACGAACAGCGTTCAGGGATGCCTATGGGGTCACCGGCATCACCCGTTATAGCAGATATAGTGATGGAAGACCTGCTAAGGAAGTTCGAAGAAGATTCGCCAAACAAACCCCGTATGCTAACCAAATATGTCGACGATCTGTTTGCTATCGTTAGAACTGACTCCGTAGAAGATATGTTGATTGCCTTAAACGGTTACAACAAATCTATTAAATTTACTCATGAGGTTGAGAACGATGGACAGTTGCCCTTTCTAGATACGGTAGTAATTAGAAGGCATAATAAATTATCATTTGATTGGTACAAAAAGCCCACAGCGTCGGGCAGATTGATTAATTTTTATTCCAAGCACAACAAATAAACTATAGTTAACACTGCAAAAAATTTTATAAGAAGAGTTCTCACCATCAGTGATGTAATTTATCACAAGAAAAATATAGAAATTATTAAAAATATACTTATAAACAATTACTTCCCGATACATCTAATAAAAAGTTATATAAGGGATTATTTTGCCAACTCCACAATGTATGAAAAAACGTCTAACAATAATAAAATATACAAAACATCCACATATGTCCACGGCCTATCCAATAGAATGAAATATTCGAACATGTATGACCATGAAAGATTCCAGTTAGCCTTCACATACAACAACACGGTTCAACAAATTTTTAGTAACAATAAGGACAAAACCGAAAAACTTGAGAAATCTGACGTAATATATAAAATTCCATGCAACGGCGACGGGTCCCACATATGCAACAAAGTATATGTGGGTACTACAAAATCGAAATTAAAGGCAAGGATTTCCGCTCACAAATCAAACATAAAAAATAGGGACCACTCTAATGTTACTAAAACAGCACTAATTCAACACTGCAGAGAGTCCGGACACTCTCCCGATCTAGAAAACGTCGCTATAATACAACACGAGAAACACTACAACAAAAGATATACACTAGAGATGTTACACATAATCAACACACCAAGAGACGAACGGATGAATTTTAAAGCAGATGTAGAGAGCTGTGCCTCTGCTTATAGGAAATTGATCAACAACAAACACACGGGCTCATGATATGCTGTCCCAACTTCACTTGCTGTTCATCATTTCATATATTGTTGTTGATGTAAAAATTTGTTTACAATTACGGTTTTTTATTGTTTATTTTGTCTTGTTTATTATTTTTGCTTCTCGTGAATAATGTTAATTTTGATAAATCAGTCGACCAGGTGCACTCAAGAGTGTAAGTAGGTGGTTATGATTGTTTATGTTTTGGTTTGACATACTTTGTTTTGTTTCAGTCCTGAAGATGAATTTAGAATAAATTCGAAATATCGACGAAATATATATACATATATAAAGCTATTTGTACTTGGTTTTATTTATTGTGTAAAGTTACATTGGTGGCCTAGAGCTCGAAAAGTCAATATTAATTATTAATAAAGGCCGAAAACATTACTAAATTATAAAAATTTTATGGAAAATTCTATCTTGAAAATCATAATCAGCAATTGGTGGCGAAAGCTGGGTGTAAAGTCAGAGTAGAAAAATTGTTTTAGTTTATATATTCTGTGAAGTTGAAAAAGTGACCCCCTATAGTGAGATTTCAGCGCATGAGAGTCAGCGCATTCGCGCCTTGGTAACCAAGCCACTGTTGGTAGCAAGAATTTCGAAATAGTAAAGGACTTCGTTTACCTGGGAACCAGTATTAAAACCAACAATAATGTTAGCCTAGAAATCCGACGAAGAATTACTCTTGCAAACAAATGCTACTTCGGACTGTGTAGGCAATTGAAAAGTAAAGTCCTCTCTCGACGAACGAAAATAACACTCTACAAGTCCCTCATGGCACCCGTCCTACTATATGGTGCAGAAGCGTGGACACTAACAACATCTGATGAGGCGGCTCTGGGAGTATTCGAGAGAAAGGTTCTTCGAAAGATTTGTGGACCTCTACGCGTTGGCGATCGCGAGTACCGAAGAAGATCTAATGATGAGCTATATGAGCTTTACACAGACGCCGACATAATTCAGCTAATTAAAACACAGCGGCTTCGCTGGCTAGGCCACGTAGTGCGAATGAGCGAAGATGCTCCAGCCCAGAAGGTATTCTTATCGGCCCCCGCCGGTGGAAGCAGAGAAAGAGGGAGACCACCACTCCGATGGAAGAACCAAGTAGAGACCGATTTGCGATTCCGCGGTGTTTCCAATTGGCGCCAGTTGGCGCAATGAAGAAACGACTGGCGAGCTATGTTGGACGGTCAAAATCGCCCAAGCGGTTAGATGACCATTTAAAGAAGAAGAAGAAGTTACCAAGGGCCAATTTACTCCGGATTTAGCAGATCGTATGGAGCCATTAAGGCGCCTTCTGAACAAAGAAAGCAAATTTGCTTAGGATTGTGCTGAAAAGAGGGCCTTCGAAGACCCCAGCAAAAGAACACTTCTGCTAGTGATGTTCTTTCACATCTAGAAAGTCTTAAAACTTCTTACAATGGTGGTCCTGATGGGATTCCTGCAACTGTCCCGAAAAGTATTGCTGAATTTCTCTACATACCTCTAACAAAGGTATTCAACGCGTCTTTGAGTCAGGGTATATTTCCTAGAATTTGGAATGAGTCATATATTGTATCTCTATACAAAAGTGGGAGTAAAACGTGAGTCGTGAACTATAGAGGCATTGCTAAGCGTAGCGTCATACCCAAGCTATCGATCCATCTCAGCATGGTTTCTGCATGCGTAAATCCACCGTATCTAATTTGTTAGAATTCACCATTCATGTTTCTAGCGGCTTCAAAAACAACTTGAAGACAGATGTCATCTAGATAGACTTTAGCAGATCTTTTGCTAAAGTTTCTCACTCGATTTTATTACTTAAACTTGATCGTATGGAATTTCCGCCTGTTTTCTTGTGTTGAACATCATCTTATTTAAAATACAGATCAAAAAAAGTGATCTTTAGTAACAGTTTATCTGGCCTAATCGATGTTACATCTGGTGTGCCTCAAGGCAGCCCGGTTAGACCTATTTTGTTTCTGTTGTTCATTAACGACCTTCACACTATTCTTATACACTGCAAGTCGTTAATGTATGCTGATGATGTCAAACTTTTTATGCCCATCAAAACCGCTGAAGGCAGGGCATGCATTAAGGAAGATCTTAATAACTTTGTGAGATGGTGTGATGTGAACTACATGGCACTCAACCTGAAGAAATGCAAATATATGTGTTTTACCAGAAAATCATTACATTATTGGTGGATACCCAATTGAGCAGGTATCTAGCTGCAATGACTTAGGTGTAACAATGGACCCTAACATTTATTTCAAGTCTCATATTGAGAATAGTGTTAATAGGGCTAGGTCAAAATACTTTTGGCCGGTAAGGCCAATTTTGGAATATGCGTCTATAGTCTGGAGCCCGCGTTATCAGATTCACTGTGATAAATTGGAATCGGTTCAAAGGCAGTTCTTGCTTTTCGCTTTACGTGACTTGCTATGGGATCCGGTAAGGAATCTTCCTCCCTACTGCAGTCGTCTTAAACCTATTCATCTGCTCGGTGTTTTATTTATGGTTATGGGCTGGTGAGTAGCCCATATCTGCTTGGCGAAATTATGTTTAATATCCCCCCTAGGCCATCTAGATATTTCCATCCGATTTTCCTAAGCACTTGCAGATCAAATTTATAGTTGCATGAACCTTTTCGATGCTTGTGTCAGGACTACAATAATACCTGCAAGAATTTTGGTACCTCTGATTCGCTTTTTTTATTAAGAGATACCTGCTGTATGGCGGTAGTGCTGCCGGCCTACCACACCGAAGGTGCAAGGTTCGAGTCCTGGTACAGGTAACATCAAAAGTGGTTTGAAAAAGCTTTTTTCAAAACGGGGTCGCCCTCGGCAGTAGTTTGGCAAACTCTCCGAGTGTATTTCTGCCATGGAAGGCTACTCAGCAAATATTCATCTTATTTGTAGATGCCGTTCGGAGTCGACAAAAAAACTGTAGGTCTCACCAATTTGTAGGGAAAGTTCAAATCGGATAACCACAAATTGGAAGGGAAGCTCGGCGCAGAAATCTCTTAGGAGGCTTATGATGATATCTCTTTTCTCTTTATGGCGCGATATACAACAGGCCTTATGATGATATACCTGTTGTATATCGCGCCATAGATTTATTTTATTTTTATATCTGCTTACTATTTTAAGCTAGTAGTGACTTGGACAGCATAATATCACAAATATAATAAACACCTCAACAACAAGGCCACGTTTAAATAAGTATACCAATAAATCATAAGGCTCTACCATAGTATTAAGCTGGCAAGCAAGAATGGGAGGATTGGAAACGCGTGTTGCTCGAAATCGCGTCCATTCCGACAGCATCAACAACGATATTTATACAAACATGTAATGAGATTCAAACTCTTGTTCACAACCTCCGTGTTCGCTGATTCTGATGACCCCTTCCTGGCTCACGTGCCTCCTTCTGGGCACTACGCATCAGCTCCCTACTGAGCTTATTCTACAGAGTCCTTCTTGGCTCATGCGCCCCCTTCTGGGCACTATGCATCCCCCTTCTGGGCACTATGCATCCCCCTTCTAGGCACTATGCATCAGCTCCTTACTGAGCTTGCATATAATAAACATACGTGTAGTACACTTATACCTGTTTGTAAACTACTATGTTAAGAAAGTTAAACTTGGATGATTTTTACTTTATATACTTGTAATATTTACTTCTTCATTTTAATTCGTGACCTGTAACTAATTGGTTGTAAGCTTCAGACATATACTTTACTTTACATTTTTCTTTACAATACCCTCATGCTGTCTTTATGTACACTTTCAAATTTAGTCTGTAAGAATTATTTTAATTTGTAAGACTATTCAATAAAAAAAATATATAAATAAATTGCGGAAGCCAGCTAAGTGGCATTGGGAGCTGTGTTAGTTCAAATACCTGAAGACTGTGAGCCAAATATAATTTCATTTGCCCGTCAAAGCCTATCGAATTCGAGATATGATACTCTCAGACCGAGAAGGAAAGTATAGCATTAGTGTGGGCCATAGGAAAATTCTATTTTTACGTAGCAGGGCTCGAGTTCGAGCTGGTAACTGATCATAAACCGTTGGAAGCAATTTTTAAGCCAACCTCCAAGCTCCGAGCTAGAATCAAAGAAGCATATAAATTCAAAGTAATTTACAAGTATGGGAAGGAAAATATATCAGATGCTTTATCTCGCCTATGACAACTATTGGACATGAATTGTTTGGTCTTGGACTTGGGAGCACAACATCTTACAAGTGATTGCATGTTCCATTTCGACCTCAATGACTATCTCCGAAATCGAAGAAAGCATCATTCTTGATGAGAAAATCGTCGATGCAATTCAATGTTTGAGTAACGATTTTTGGAGATATTCTTGTACATTTGTATACCCATCCTATCTCAAAAACCGCTCAACCGATTGGATTTACCTATGTGTTGCCACACAGAATGAAATATACCAATATGGGTATAAAACGAAAGGTATTTTCCTGCGTATTAAAGAAACCAGTTCTAAGTAGGGTTGCCCCTTATGGTGGCCATCTAAACCTATTATATATTATGACTTTCAAGGAGCTATTTTTGTATATTTTTATATTCATAATATCTCGAAAATGGCTAAACCATTTTTGATGAAATTTGGTATGTACATAGGGTACCACATTCTAAGAATTTTTACTCAGGTGTTGCCACATTAGATGTTTTTACGGAGTTTCCACCACCTGATTTTTTTTTAATTAAATGGAATGTGCCAATATGGATATCAACCGAAAAGTATTTTCCTGCGTATTAGGAAAAAACCTTTCTAAATATGGCTGCCACTTTAGTTCGACAACAAAAATTTGGCAAAGAAGTACATATACCGAGAATCACACTCATCCAAGTGGCCGCTAGGGTGTACCATGCCACGCCATACATTTCCAGTCAGGCCAACTTGATGTTCATGCATGGTATGTTATATGTGCCGTTTTCAAGAGTTAAGCGACCAAAAACGTTAAAAGTAATGCTTCCGAAAGAAAATCAGTGTCGTACTCGGAACATAGTATGGATGGAAGTGTTCGCTTAGATTTCATATGCATTAAATATAAAAATTTTATGGAAAATTCTATCTTGAAAATCATAATCAGCAATTGGTGGCGAAAGCTGGGTGTAAAGTAAGAGTAGAAAAATTGTTTTAGTTTATATATTCTGTAAAGTTGAAAAAGTAGCTAGAAAATTGACTGGCGCACGAGCTGGGACCGGTTTAAGATGCGCACCCTTAACTGATTACCTGCAACATAAGCAGCTGAAAATAAGGACGATAACTTGCCGGTGAAGAGTTGGAATCCAGTTGGAATAAAACGCGACCTACTAGAAGTGTGGAAAAGGTGGTACCAGGGTAGCGGTAAGCAAAAAAGAGAAATACCCTATCCACAGGGAGGTTAAATATAGATAAGAATTAAGAAAAATTTTGTGAAAAGTGAATATTTTAAATTTCTTTGAAAAAGTGGAAAGAAAATATAAACAAAGTAAACAAATCAAAATAAGAAATTGAATAAAAATAAATTATATGATGTCTTTGAAAAAGTGAAAAGAAAGATATAAAGTTGAAGTAAGCAAACTACATTGAGAAATTGAAGAAGATAAAGTTTTATCAAGCTAAAAATTGGAAAAGTGAATATTCTTAAATTCTTTGAGAAAAGGTGAAAGGAAGAAAATACAAAGCTTAAATAAACAAAGTAGAGAATTATATGCAATATTTGAATTGAAATAATAAGTGACAGAATAACATCGTTTTTATACAGCTAATCTCTACATACAATAAAATTGTAAATGGTTGATATCTATACCAGAGAACAGCGCTGAATGTTTCACATTTGAATCAGATTCCAGTATTCGCTGCTTATGCTATGCTTTTAATAAACATGCTACCAGCGCCAACCATGCTGATTCGTGCCTTCTTATAAAGGGTGTTTTTTTAGGGGTATAGAGCTTCGAATTGAAATAAAACACAAGAAAATCGTTTTAAGGTCCATCAATTTGGCTTTATTGGAAGGATAATTTTATGCCATTAATGTTTAAATATGATTTCGGGCATGTGGCCGCCGCGGCTGGCTCGAATAAAGCCAATTCTACAGGTCCAATTTTCAACCACTTTTTCGAGCATATGGGGCCGTATGTCGGCAATAACGCCACGAATGTTGGCTTCCAATTCCCCTAACGTTTCTGGTTTGTTGGTGTAGACGAGCGACTTCACATATCCCCAAAGAAAATAATCCAATGGTGTCAAATCACACGACCTTGGTGGCCAATTGACAGGTCCATTCCGCGAAATTATGCGCTCATCGAATGTTTCCTTCAATAAATCGATTGTGACGTGCGCTGTGTGGCATGTAGCGCCGTCTTGTTGGAACCACAACTCATCCACATTCATGCCATCCAATTCGGGAACAAAATAGTCGGTTATCATGGCTCTATACCGGTCTCCATTAACGGTAGCTGCCTCTCCAGCATTATTGCGGAAGAAGTATGGCCCAATGACTCCACCAGCCCATAGAGCACACCAAACAGTCAGTTTTTGTGGATGTAATGGCGTTTCAAGGGTCTCATGTGGATTCTCTTCACTCCAAATGCGGCAATTTTGCTTGTTGACGTAGCCATTCAACCAAAAATGAGCCTCATCACTGAACAAAATTTTGCGATGAAAATCAGCATCGAAATCAATCTCATTTTCGGCCCATACACCAAAATCACGACGCATTGCATGGTCTCGCGGCTTTAATTCTTGCACAAGCTGGATCTTGTAAGGTCGCAAGCCAAGATCTTTGCGCAAAATCTTCCATAAAGTTGATGGACAAAGCTCCAATTGCTGTGCACGGTGGCGAATCGATTCATTCGGGTCCTCTTCAACACTTTGCTCTACAGCGGCAATTGTTTCTTCGGTGCGCACTGTTCGACGTCTCTGCGGATGCGTATTATCACATAGAGTAAACGTAGTGCGAAAACGATCCATGGTTAACCGAATTAATTGCTCTGATGGACGATTATGTCGACCATAAAATGGACGGAGCTCACGGTAAACTTCGCGAACTGAACCATTATTTTCGAAATAAATTTGCACGATTTGCAAGCGTTGTTCTTTTGTCAACCTGTTCATGATGAAATGGCAAACCAAACTGAACATAAATGAATAAATTAGAGTTGCCAGATTTGACCACAAAATGCCAGTTTTATCTCTATTCAAAAAACAAACCTGTAAAAAAAACACCCGTTATTTACCACGTTAGCATCGTCATACACCGAGAATTGCAGTACTGCTTTTTGGTTAAGCTCAGTTTAAACTAAGTTTGCTTAAACTCGGCATAAATTTAAACTCCAGTTAAACTGCAGAGCGGGTTTTCAGTGAGAGTTTAACGCCGGTTTTAAGATTTGCTTTTTATACGGCAACATTGGTGGTATTATCTAGATACGGCAACAGATGGAATTTGTTTACATATTCAACGCCATTGCTTCTCCTCAGTATTGTAATAGTTAGGATTTCGCTAATTTCTGCATCACTATAAAATTATCGTCCGTTTTTAATTGCGTTAACCCTGCCAAATTCGCCGCTTTTACTACGTTTAAACTTCGTTTAAAGTTGATTGAAAAACTGCGTAACAAGTTTAAGATTAGTTTAACTGACAAATTGAGTTGAACTTGTACTGAAAAACCGGGCCTTAGTGTTGTGCGACTCATTTGTGGTGATTCTGAATTTTTAAACAGTTTAGCAGTGCACTTTGCTTATTTCATACACATTATCAAATAAAATAAAGCTTAAAGAGATAAAATAATATATTAAAAGTAAATTATATTTGATTATCATTTGAAAACGCTTTTGCTGTATTTTTAATCCCATTAAGCGCTATTAAATAACTACAACTTATTATTTTTATGGATGAATTGAGCACAGTAACAATCAAAAAACCATAAAATTTTTCTAATTGCTCAATATACTACGTGGGGACATTGGTCATGAAGAAAAATGTAAGGTTTGAGAAAAATGTGTTATACTCGAGAGTACAGCAAAAAGTCACTTTGACCTGTTAGCCCTTTAAAAAAATTAAGCTGTATCCTTTGAAGTATCATAACGAAGACAAGATAAAGTGTTCGCATATTTGTGTAAAACTTGTATGCAAATAATACAATTAACTAATCCTTTTTATTCCTCGAAATTTTAGTAGGTAGAAAGCGCGATATATATGTATACTTATATCTTAACTAGGAATGATTATGTGCATATGTTAGTATTCTCCTCCCCTTCTTCCGCAAAAGAACAAGGAAATATGTTCAAGTGTGCTTAGGTAGATACGTTTAATAAGCCAACAATTTAAAGGGAAATCGTAACGAAATTTCTCCTTATATAATGTGTGCGTGAACATTCGGTACATGCTCCTTGGACTAGTAGCTAATGCATATTACGCCATTTGGTGCCTGCCTGCTTGCGCTAGTAACTATTGGATAATAAGCCTTTTAATTTTTGAAATCCGAGCAGGTAGGCCAAATCTATAGTACATATACATATTTGGACATTTGGTACCTGCCTTCTTCCTTGCGCAGTGGATATGTTCAATAGTAGATAATTGATAACGAGCTTAAAAGCGGTTGTAATGGAATTTCAACTCTGGCCCATTGTTTGAATGGACTGGCCCAAAAACGTTACACGATCGTAGCAATTGCTAAGGCAAATAGGAATAGTCAAATTTGGAAATTATTTGGGCTGGTCTCTGCCTTCTGGGGCATAAATGCTACATCAACAGAGACGTAGAGGAAGAACTCCAAAATATAAGACGTTCAGATACGGAAAAAATGTTAACATCAAAGACATGATTCCCAGTTCAACGACCTTATCTCGGCACGTCGGTCAAAAGGCTGAACGGAAAAAGGCAGAAATGGCAGTAGAATTAAGACCTTGCGTAGAAGAGGGGGTATCAATAACATGTGATCTTTGGAGTGACAATTTTATAAGAAGAAATTTTCTATGCGCTACTCTTCACTTACAAATATATAAGAGACCTTGGTAAAGTAACATTTGTAACAGATAGGGGTTCGGATATTATTCACGCTCTGAAAGAGTTTAATAGAATTAACTGCGCAAATCACTTACTAAACAATGTTTTACGCACTGCGTTTGAAGAAAATGAAGATTTCGGTCCTATGTTTGAGTATAGTAAAAAACTAGTCAGGTACTTTAAAAAAGCTAGTTTACAGCGCACTCTAGATACTTCTTTGAAAAATGTTTGCTCTACTCGTTGGAGTTCCCATCTTAATTTATTCCAGTCAATTTTAACAAATTGGAATAAAATCGGTGAAACGTTGTCGCATAGAATAGATTTGATTATATTCTCTACCTTAAATGTTTTAGCAGAACTTTTTTAAATATTTGACATAATCAATAGAAAGCTACAGGGAACAAATTATATTCCGATATTTCGATATCCAGTTTGAGGCAGATTTGTGTTCCAAATAGTGAAGACGTATTAGCGATACAAACGTTTAAACAGAATATTTTAGATCAAGTACAAGGAAAGTGGGTTCCAAATCTTAGCATTTGCCACAATGTAGCCTGTTTTGTCTTTCCGCCAACTAACACCTTAATTGAAGAAAATTTAGAAATGAAAAGTTTTTGTATCTCCAAAATTATGGAAAGAGAGGATGTGAGCCCGTCTATCATTCATCAGAATATCCCCGACTTTCCAAATTTGCAAGGACGATTTTATGTATTCCAGCAAGCAGTGGGCCATCAAAAAGGGCATTTTCACTTGCAGGAAATATAACAACTGATAAGAGAAATCGTATAGGCCCAAAAAGCTTAAATAGTTTATTGTTTCTTAATTATTTAAGCAATTTTAATATTAAAAACAACTAAGTACAATAACAAAGTCATATGTGTATGTATACTATTCTCTATATTAAGCTAGAACAATTCAATTTATGTATGTTGGTTAGCGATATTATTTTTGTTTAAGAATAAAACGTATTAATAAAACTTGACCTTTTTTTTTAAATAGAAAAGTGAAATTTTATTGAAGCAATCTATGTAGGGAGGTATTGAAGCATTCGGTTCGTAATCATTATTTGTGTTAATTTTTTAATTGAATAATTTGTTTTCTACATTCATGTCAAAGTTTTAAGTTTATTTTTCAATTTTACAGGACTTTGGGTCTAGAAAATATAGAAACCGCAGAAAATATTTTAAAAGTGTATTTTGTTTTTGCGTATAGACAATTTTTGACAGTAATGTAGAAAATTTTCTACGCCTTCTACGAAAACTAGACACAGAGAATAACCTAATTATTTTATTTCATTTCATTTGGTTTATTTAATTTTATGTTATTCTATTTTGTTTAATTTTATTTCATTTTGTTATATAATACTTAGTTAGCAAAATACATAGCTAAACATTTATCAAACTGAAAAAGACACCAACTAATCGACAAATGCATACGTGCCTACCAAACCAATCACGAATACAAGCAAAGGTTCGCTGCCTTTTCCCCAATTCACCACACACAGTGCATGCAAATGTCATCAACAGTCATCAACACTACGCTATGTGACTCATGCTATGAATCGCACTCGTTTGTAAGGTGCATAGTGTTGATTCACCAATCATGAAGATCTCTGGTCTGTACATTGCAGATATTTAAGAAAAATCGATAGAGGGACCATTATAAAGCCAATAGAAGCCAAATCAACAGTTTTTAGAATTTTGGCCGTCTGCCTGTATGTCTGTATGTTTCGCCGCACATCACTCAAAAACTGCTAAATGGAATTGAATGGAAATTTTACCATTACATTACTAGACGTTTTAATTAAAATTTAAGACTAGTTTCGTAGATATGGACCGATATGTGGACCAAGATGACCCAAAATGTGTTAGTACAATATGGGTATCAAACGAAAGGTGACAATGAGTACTGAAATAAGCGATGTAATAAAGTTCCATATCTTATCTGGTATGGGATATAATGATGAAAATCGGACTCAGTCTATTATTCGATCTGCCGGGCTTACTAGTAATTAATATAACTTGATAATCAATAATTCATCACCAACTTTGGGGGGACCCTCCAGCTTATAATAAATAAAGTTATCTGCGATTCACCACCCAAGGGACCTGCCAGAGAATTATAAATTAAAAATAAAATAATAAAAAATAAACTTTTCTAACCTGACATAACAAGATCAATTCTGCGAAGCAATCTTTAGAGAGGAAGGACTATAAAACATTTCTCAGTAAAGGGTAATTTTTTTTTTTTAAACATAATGCCAAGTCCCAATAATTTAGTCCGGCTACCTGTGTTGAACCCTTCCTCGCAACTAACTGTTTCTCCTTCTGGCTCATTTAACATTGGTCAAATAACCAATATAGTGACAGAATTAGTTACAAGACTATATGAACAGTCCCATGAGACAAAAAGGACGAAGCCCTTAACCCAATCGCTAGTTTCTCCAACATAACGGACATGACAATAGACGCCGGACCGGACATAGTAAAATGCCTGCAAGATTTCTCAGGTAATCCAGGAAAGTACAACTCTTGGAAAAAAGCGTACTATTGAGGGAACGCCGAAGTGTTACGGTATCCTTAATGTTATAAGAAACAAAGTCGTGGGCAACGCTGACATCTCCCTCGAATCTATAACACATCATTGGACTGAAATGCTATTTCAAGATGCCTTACCCTCCACCACGCTGATAAGCGAGATGTAGATACTCTTGAGTACCAAATGATTTCTTTAGTGCAAGGCAACCTCACTATTCTATCAGCGTGTTTATTCTCACCTTTCACTTATTCTGAATAAACTTGGTTGCATAGAAGTCAGAGCAGATTCTATGCACCTTCATAAGAGGATTAAAAGGGGACTTGCCAAGACTTCTTAGCACGAGAGAGCCAACAGATCTCCTCCAGTCTCTTCACTTATGATTGAAATTGGAGAACCAAAATTGACACAACGCGCTAAGCAACAGCGGTCAAAATAGGAAGGCCCCCGATTTCCGACCACCTCTCCCACCCAAAAAACCTAACAACGAATTCCATCCCTAATTGTCATACATGCCAAGATCACAAATGCCTCCACAAACTTTTACGAATCACTAGCGCCTCCAAGCTCCAATGAATAGTTATAGCGATACCCAAAATTACAGACCATTGGGTCCATCTCCCACTAAACCACAATATCTACGTCCAGAGTTAATGGACGTCGATAAATCTCTACTAAACGAATAGACCTCAAATTAATAATAATATGAGGATATCTTAAAATTTTTCTTAACAAGTTCATCTTAAACAACAGAGGAACTACCATATGGAAGCAGGCGAACGACAGGAGATGCAAGACCAGTAGCCCCAACGCTACCAACAACAACAACAATACGAACCAGACCAGTATAACCAAGCTAACTGGAATCCTACTCCATAGGAGTATGAAGCCGCATTGGCGGCCGAAGTAAATAACAGCACATTTTAGATCCTCAGGAAATACTCCTGCGACTATACTACAATTGAATAAATACTTTAAAACGTCAACAACATAGAGAGCAATACTTTTTAACCTACGATTCGAAATATCGTCATTTAAGCAGTTATTGATGAAAATGTTATTAAAATTATTCTTATAGTTTGGAAATAACGAGATATTTAGTTTCTTACGCGCAGTTCTCTTGGCCAACATAATTTTTTTTCTTACTATGATTGGATAAATTTTATTAAGATAGTATGTTTCAAATGATTTCCCGAAGAAGATTCCCTCACGGTTGTTCGCTTGATCCTAAATTCCTCAATTTCTTCCTCCAAAACCGCAACATCTAATGCATCCCTGAACATTTTTTTAACGCATTCTTTGGCATCTACTTCATCTTCAGTCGGCACTCCCACGATTTCAATTGTGTTTTCTTATAACTTTTGCTCTTTCCAGTTCAACTTGCTTTCCAGTTTTGATACCTTTATTTTCAGTTCTTTATTCTCTTCCTTTAGTTGTTGCACTGTTGCCAGAAACTCAATATTCATTTGTTTTAGATTGAGAATCTCTTCGTACAACAGTTGAAGAGTTACTTTGTTTTCGTTTTTTTCACTGTTTGATGCCTTGTCCACTTTCGCTACGTCACACACTGTCGCATGCCGGTTTTACAACAACACTTCCATGCTGGCTCAGAGCAGTCGTCGCAGGCGATTGCTTATTATGACTTTGTGCTTTTTGGGTAGTTGTTGTTGTTGCGTTTTGCAAGGTTTTTCTTCGAATTACACTGCACTTGTCACATCGGTATTTTTTGTTGTTTGTTTTGAAGAACTCAACATCTTCAGATTTTAAGTTCACGCATTTGCAGTGAAAGTAATTTTTGCAATCTACGCAATTAATTTTGTTAGCACTATAACGATCAACTTTTTCCTTTGTTGATGTTGTTGTTGTTGTTAACAGTGCTTCGCCCTGCCCCAGATTGGACAGGGTTACACTGAAATAACAGCCCTTGGCCGGGTGAAAAAACCCGGGTCATTCCGGTGCGATAGAACCGGCTGTTGTGAGAATGAACTTTTTCCTTTAAAATTAGACAACTCATTTTGAAACTTAAAATATTAAGGACTTTTAAAGTGAGCACCCCACGATCACAACTCTTGCACGAAGTACATGCGTATCGTCCGCATAAAGATGTATCGAGGCATTGCGACAGCAACCAACAATGTCATTAATAAAAATTGTAAAAAATATTGGACCTAAGATAGATCCCTGTGGGACACCAGACGTTATGCACTTTAAGCTTGAAACTTTATCACCACATTGAACTTGTTGAGATCGGCCGACGAGATAGTTTTGTATTAATTTTATAGCATAAGAGCTGAAGTTATAAATGTTTCGAGCTTGTGGAGAAGTATTCTGAAATCAACCATGTCAAATGCTCTTGAGAAATCTTAAAGTACAAGAACTGTGAGATCATTACAGTCATAGGCAGGACGTATGTCCTAAAAAATCTTTAGCATGGCAGTTGCACAACTATGCCCCTTCTAAATCCCGACTGGATCCCTGATAACAAGTTATTATTACAAGCAAAATTAACTATCTGCTTTGCTAGTAGCTTCTCAAACACCTTAGATAATGCAGGTAATAGGCTTATTGGTCTAAACTCTTTGAAAGAACAGGCAGATTTCGATTTAAGAACGGGGATGAAATTAGCTATTTTTCATTGACTAGGAAACCCACCGGACATAGCTGAAAACCCAAATATATGTATTAGCGGGGGTATGACAAGAGTAAGAATAAGTTTGACAAATCTTAAACTAATGCCATCGATCCCTATAGCGCTAGACTTAATGTCAAATATAGCACCCAACACATCATCTTCTGTTACCACTGAAAAATCAAAACAATTAACTTTCGGTCTATTATCTATACTAATTGCAGCTATCATTTCATCATGTACGAAATTTTTGTTACGGTCATCAACACCACTTATACCATTATCGTTGGATTACCAGTCAAGAAATATGAGTTCATCGCATTGGGGTCAAGGTTGCATTTAATATTATCCTTTTTAGGTACTCCAAGATTCCGAAGATTCTTCCAGAGCAATTTAGGAGGCAAATTAGAATTAAATTTAAAACGGCGATAGGCATCCCAGTGTTCTTCATTGGAAAATCGCTTCCATTCCCTATAGGCTCTTTCGCGTTTTCTTATGAGGCTCAAAATATCTCTAGTAAACTACGGTTTCTTATGACCCTGAATTTTAATGGTCTTTAGAGAAACAAACTTATTGAAAAGGTAACTGACAAGATTTTTAAAATACTCTAACTTTTCGTCTACACTAGGGAAGCAGAGACATCCACTCCAGTCAAGTCTAGACGCCTCATTAATTAGCTCATCTAAGTTTATACCATTGTAGTTCCTATAGGTCACTTCCAAGTCGGGCTGTTTTGAGTTAAATTTCAAATCAGACGACAAGAATAGCATTTCGTGGTCAGAAATACCATCCATGGGGAATTGGTCAATATGATTTATATTATTGGCATTGTTAACACAATTTAAATCTAGTAAACTAGGGTTACTGTTTGGGGAAAAACGGGTCGCGAATTTATTTATAATACTTAAATCATAAGCCTGAAAGTTACTTGTAAGATTCTTACAGCGGTAATCATTGTAAAGCATATCAATATTGAAATCTCCACTGATGATGATGTGCTCGTAATTTAATGTGAATTCTGACGGTTTATGAAAAAAATAAGTTAAATCATTCGACCTATTGGGATTGTAAACGCAAGCTACAAAACACTTTGTTCGAGCGTCGCCTATTTCGACAAATATACTTTCAACCACACTGCCATGCTCTGAACGGTAAATTATTTTTGGATTCAAAACCTTTTTGCAATATATAGCAACTCCACCACCACGAATGTTATCTCCCCTATCATTTCTTAATAATATATAATTACCTAATGAGTACGAATGATCATCAATGCCGGATCTCAACCTGGCGTCGAATTACGTTATACGTTCCGTGATCGAAAGCGAATTTTTAAATCACAATAGCTCCAAGCCCATAATGCGGAATGACGTCATACGTGAGCAACTGGCTGAAGGTAACGGTAGGTTCAATTATGCATTATTACTCTTTTAAAAAGTGGGACAGTTTCAAAGTTATTGTGACTTAAAAAACGGTTTACGATCACGGAACGTGTGTCGTAATTCGGCCGCAGGTTTCAGTAATACAAATTAAATCAATATTTTGATCACCAAGTACATAAGAAAGCTGGTCCAACTTATGAGCCGTAAGACTACGAGTGTTTAAATGACACAAATTAAACGTAGGATTTCACAAATTTGACGCAAAATACACCTCACATGCCCACTGTCAGCACAATCATTGTTCAAGCTATACGTAACCAAAAAAACAAGCAAGATAATATCAACAAAGCAGCAAATGAAAGATGAAGAGAAGAAGAGTTTAGCGCGCAAGATAAATAGGGAAAAAGAAACAATAATATTAAGAGAGAAAGTATAAAAAAAAAACAATAATATTAAAAGAGAAAATATTAAAAATTATAATTAAGTAAAGCATGTTAGCATGTTGCTGCAGTGCTGCTTCCATCTCTAACTATGCTGTTTACTGCAATTCGGTTAGCGCTCTCTTTATCACAAATTTTCACAGCATCAACTCCCTGACTAGTACGCACATACACACACCCGCGTATCGAGAAAACAGAAGCAAGCAGTTTCTGTCTTTTTAGCTGCAGTGCATGCTGTAACACCTCGCGGTTACTTTTTGTTAGGCACTCATGCACAAATGTTTTGCCATTTCCATTGTAAGCAATATCACTTGGAGCCATTGTTCTTTTTTTGGCTTTGCAAAAGTTTTCGATTGCTCTTAGAAGCACAGAATGGTCAGTGGGGGAGTACAGCTTAACAATTATGGGAGAGCTACCGTTCTTACTCTTTCGAATACGGAACGCAGAGCGTATTGACGGCACACTTACATCAACTGTGCAACATATTTTGGTGAAGACATCAGCTAAATCCTCGTTTGGTGTTTGAGAGACTCCACTCACCCAGTATGGCATTATTTTGGCATTCATCCAGCTGAGTCTTTAAAACATTGACGTCAGATCGAAGCTGCCTGCATTCACCTTCCGCCACCTCTACCCTCTTCTCCATAGCATTGTAGTTGGCTTTCACATTTGCGATCTCTGCCGCCAACTCACCGACTCTCTGTAAAACTCTCTGCTCCGACTCGTTTATAAGTTCCATTAGCTGCTAATTCATTTCCTCTTTCCACAAAATTAATTTTGCCTCTAGGCGCGAAATCTCACTTGAGGTTGGCGGTGGGCTATCCATATTCGAAGCCTTAGCAAAACTTGGGGTGAGATGTGGAGAGGAAGCAGTTACGGGTGTTGTTCTTGCTGGTCTTGACGGGGGACTCATATTAGCAGCAGAATAATAATTTTTCATTGTAAATTTGTTAGTGTAAATTTCTATTTCATATGGAAGTGCCTGAGCTTCATACCAAATTGTTTTTGTTTTCAAAGTGTAAATTTGTATCTGTGCTATATTTGAGGGCAAAACAAAAACAAAAGTGCTTCAACTGTATAGCGATTGCGCATCCCTGTTCATTGGTTTCTATTTTAAAATTGAGCAACGTTGACCGGTAACAGGATCATAATTCACGTGATTTTTAATTTCAAGTTTCCCTTGCTATTGGTACCAAGATACCTTGCCGTGGTCCAAGGGATAGGCGCTAGGTACAGAGTTACGTTATCCGCGTGATCGTAGTTCCACAAGGAGCAACATCACGGGGATAGCCGAATCTCCTCTAGATAGCGAGGGCTAAGATATACCCAATCTAGAGTGCTATGCCTACCATGCCAATAAGTCGTTTGCAGTCATGAGATAAACATGGCTTTATTAAAACGGAGTCTCCCTGACACCGGAGCACCTCATAGAGTAACTATGGTCCTACCTCGGTAAGGTCTCTGCATCGGCGGACGACACAGTTCTACTTTTTAAATTTTGATCATAAATTGACCTCGATCAGCAAATGGGCGTACGAACAAGATGAGCTAAAAATTATTAGATAACTAAAATTTGTCCTCTTCCTCACGGAGAGGACCGCGTCGGGCATTCGCCGAAAGTACATGTGTATTGAATTACACCCAACTGTCGACTAAAGGGATTTATCGCGTATCATTTTCTTTAGAAATTACCCGTAAGATTTTTTGCAGGGTAACTACATTGCACATGTATATCCATTTACTATCAGTACTCTTCATCAGCAAGGATATTTGCAGTCTGTGTTGTCCCTTGTCAGCTACATGTTGCCATATCCCTTCTTTGTTCACCAGCTTGACTTTTCTTCGGTAGTAGGAGTTTCACTTTCCTGGGTACCAGCTTCTTGATCCTGGTGCGAATTACATGTGGATGAAATAGGATGTGTGGAAGTAGCTCACGCCCACTGAGTCTCAGGAATGTTGAGTTCTTATGGAAAGCAGTCACCGTAGTTCATGAAGTTTTTGGCATTTTCTTTAGGTGAGCTGCATTTCGAACTCCCTTTTCTACCTTTACTGTTTTCCCTTCCTTTCTATCAGCTTCTATTCTGCTGTGTCGAAATTGGCAGTTAATTTGTGTGAAAAAACACGACATTATACATATAAACTTTACCCCCCTCTACGAAATCCCAAAACTCCCCGAATAATCCTGAATGCTTGGTATTTTATACCGAATCACTCGATTAAACATTAATAAGGATGGAACTGTGATTGTGCTGCCTATGAAGTTACCCAATTAACAATGAAGTAAGCTAGTTTATTAAACAATATTTTCCAAACGTTGAAATCAATGTTTTCCAAACGAGTTTGTAACTAAAAAATTTCACAAAAGTTTAAATATGTTCTGACTAGTAGTCGGACTATTTTCGAATAAAATTCAAATAAATACTATTCGAATAATAATATTCGTTTCAAAAATTCGAAGAGTAGTATTCTAATAGTATTATTCGAATATTGGTATTGGAATAGTTGTATTGAAATGCGAGAGATGTCGGAAGCGAAATTCACTGTCTTCATCGCTTGAACCTATGAACATGTATTCACGTTTTGTATGAATGTTTTTGAAAATGCTGCCAAAAGATTACTCTATGGAGTATTCTAGACGAAAGCGAGAAGGGAGTATGTGTTCTTTTGAGGACCACCTACTCCCACTCTCGCTTTGCTGTTGAATACTCCATAGAGTAATCCCATGGGAGTATTTTGAGAGTACTCTCACGTAGGTGGTCTACAGAGTATTCAAAAGCAAAGAAACGGAGTACTCCGGGATGGATTAGGTGATCCAATCATCGGACATTGCCATGTAAATTGGACCACCTTTTTTATATGAATGAGAATATGTGTTGGAGTACTCTGATACTCCTTTAGGAGTATTCTATGGAGTATGAAACGGAGTATTTCCGAAACGATTATTCTTGTGTGTAAATGATTTCCTAGATAGATATTTACTTTAAGATTACTATAAATACCCTGCAGTAAAATTGTGAACCGGTCTTCAAAATAGACAGTCTTGAGCTACACGCTTTGTGAATCGTCGTGCCGGTTACAAAAGTCATATTTTAAAGACAGTTTGAAATATCGGATGACAATAATCACTCACGCACAATCAAAACTATCTCTTTCCGTAATGGCACAAGTTGAGAACCAGCCAAAGCCAAACTATCTTAGAGCTGTCGAAATGGAAACCAGTTAAGGACGAGTTGCAAAGTAATGCACTGGTGACAATTGCCATCGCCAAGTAAAAGTGGGCAGTTGAAAGTATGCTTGGGTATTAAACTAGAATGGTGGTGTCGTCAAACGGCTTAGCTCAGGGATAGTTCCGAGCTAGTCAAATTTCCTGCAGGGTATATATATGAATACATATGTATATTACAGCTATACCATGCAAAAAATGCGATTAGTCTAGGATGCATCCGGGATGAGTCGCAAAGGAGGATGCGACTAATGCCAGTTGTGATCACTTTGTATGGGTTGAATTGTTCACATTTGTTTGAACATGTTCTATGGAGAGACCAATTGTATCCATTTATATCCGAAAAGGACTAATCCAATTTCTACCCAAACGGCTACTTTTAACTCCTACAAGTATGCTAGACAAATAAAAGTTTACTTTTGTATTTTGAATTATGACCAATTGTAGATTAAACAGATTAGTTGCGGATCGCTCTCTGTAAATATTAGTCGCACGATTTTTGCAGGGTATTTGCATGGCAGGTATTGTGCTAGAGTCTAAAGCAAGAGATACCAGGATCACATTGTAAATATGTGTGAATGCGTGTGCATGGATATTTGTATGTACTTCACGTTCACTTTTTAATAACATTAAATCATTACAGCACACAACAATATCCAAAAAAAGCTGATTTTTGTTGGAACGATTCTCCGTCATCCCTTGTCAAGTTTGGTTTTGTGCCAAACCGGGTTCGGTGTTCTCAGAATAAAACTAGGCATTGAAAATGGCATAACGCCGAAACCGGTTTGTCACAAAACCAAACTTGACAAGGGATGACGGAAAATCGTTCCAACAAAAATCAGCTTACTACCCTGCCGGAAGATCAACACAACAATAAATCATCCATAAAATACTTCCAGCACATTCTAAATTCTGCCTACGTAAAAACAATTACTTTACATACAACTCCAAACATACGGGATGCCCATAGGAAATCCGTTATTCCAACCATAGCGGACATAGTATTAGACAAGATACTTGACGACAGCATAGCTGAATTAAAGGAGAACGACATATACATCAACAAGTATTTAGATGATGTATTCGCAATTATCTTATATATAAATAGACAAGATGAATGCAATTTAGAACCGTTTTCTGCTAAACTATAATTCTAACGTATACAAATTATATATGTATAGATAGGAAATTTTGAGGTGTACTTTTATCCGTAAATAAAAAAATTTAAAAAATCATTTTAATATAAAAAATTTAACATAAAAGTCACACTACTACGCATTCACTTATTCACACTATAGACACGCTGTGTGTGTGTGTACTTGCTTTTTGTGTACTATGCTGAATCGTGAGCATGGCCGAGGAGCTGCTTTGTAGGAAAAAATTAAGAGCCGTAGTGGTGTGAGCAGACTTGCCATGCATGTTTTTGTGTTATTCGTGTGGTCGGCTCTCACTGTGAGTGCGAAGAGTTGGTAGTGGACCAATGAAAAATAAGTATTCGCACTATAGATACTCGTACTCTGTTGTGTCATGCATTTTTGCTTTAGTTGTTGTTATTGTATTGATTACTGGCTACGATGCCCAGTGTCAGCTGCTCTCCTGAGAGCACGAAAAGTTGCTTTGTTGGATACATTAAGCAAGCAATGTAAAATATGAGCAAATATGTAAAATTCATTGCTGATACCTAAAAACAGGGTTTACAAAAATAAAATAAATGATTACTTATAAAGAGTATTAAACACCGAAGAAAATTAAAGGAAAATAGAGGAAAGGAAAAGAATTGAAAGGAAGGAAAATTAAAGGAAAGAAAGGAAAGAAAAGGAAAAGGAAAGGAAAGGAAGGAAAGGGAAGGGAATGGAAAGGATAGGAAAGGAAGGAAAATTAAAGGAAAGATAGGAATGGTAAGAAAATGAAAGGAAGGGAAAGGAAAGGGAATTAAAGGAAAGGTAAGAAAACGAAGGGGAAAGAAAGAAAATAAAAGGAAGGGAAGGGAAAGGAAAAGAAGTTTGAGGAAAGTAAAAAATAAAATAAGAGAGTAAAAAAAGAAATCAAGGAAAATAAAAATATGTTAGAGGAAAGGAACGACACAGAAAGGAAGAAAAAAGGCGGATAAAACATACCTACAGCAAAAAATAATATAAAATAAAATAAAGTTTATTGGTTGAATTTCAACCACTGGGCGAACTCTAGTAAAATCTAAAGACGCGGAACATATCTTAGAAATACTAAATGCACAACACACAAGCATTTAACTCACCACTGAAAAAGAAAAATACAACAAATTAGCTTTTTTGGACATAGAAGTAAGTAGAAGGAATAAAACTCTTCTAATGAATTGGTATGTCAAATCAATCGCATCGGGACGGTTAATCAACTATCATTCAAATTACCCGTGGAAGCAAAAAATCAATACAGCGACAAACTTAATTAGAAAAGTAATTCTACTTAGCAATGAAGAATTCAAGACAGAAAATAAAAAGAAGATAAAAAACAGTTTATTCAAAAACAGCTATCTACATAAACTAATCGACAGGCTAATTACAAGCCTGATGAGTGGAATTCGTACAGACCAAAACAACACACAGGCTGACAATTCGAACAAAAAATACATCAGCATAGTACATACCGGGTCTAACCAACAATCAGCCGCTGCATAGAATTATAAATAATGAAACCACCAAACACGCACAGAAACCAAACACAACCCTCCAACAAATTTTTACAAAAACGAAAGACCCAGTGGAAAAGGAACAACAAAGTAAGATAGTTTACGAGATTAAATGCAATGGACGTGAAAACGAGACATGTGGAAAATGCTACATTGGGTATAAGAATCAACGAACATAAGATGCAGCAAACCAGAAAACGACAACGGCACTGGCACAACATTTAGCTAAGAGAAGTCACATAGCGGAATTCACAAACTTCAAAATATTTGACATCGAAAAAAAAGACCGAACAAGATTGACTCTCGAGAACATACGTATACAACAACAAGCTGACAAAGCTCTTAACTTTAAAGAGGACGTTGACGGCCTGAGCAGTGTGTACTCAGCTGTAATACAAAGAAACAGAACAAATTAAACAAACGTCAGTACCAAAGAAGTAAACAACAAACATATTCGCTTATAATATGTAATGTAATGAAATTAATTTAATGGAAGTGCAATGTGTTAAAGTTAGTTCATATTTATTGTTCCAACCAAGTCACTATATTATATAGAAGGATGGGGCCAGAAGTCCACGCAAGTGGGGAAAGGTTCTGATCGCCATTCACCTGGGAATGGCCAGAGCGATTCTTTTGCATGCGGTTCAAGCAGCTCACTACTTCCGGGCTTTGCGCCCAAGTATCCTCTGGGTAACCACCGAACACCCGTTTGGTGGTGAGCTAAACGTGATAAGGCGACAACCTGGTAAGGCCACACCGACATAATCGGTTTAAGGGCTTGCTGGGGGATACAAACAGCAGCGTCTGATCACCATGTGGTGCGGCTGCAAGCGGGCGTCTGTCTTGGATAAAGCGGCTCGCTATACAAACGTGTAATAGAATTCAACTTCCCGTGAAACGGGTTGTGCGTTGGGTTTGGGACCCACCACATAAAACAACGTTCCAATGAAATTCAACAACAAAGCCTCGGATATGAGAACCCCTTTTTTAGATGAACACACCCGCAAACGAAATAAGGATTATGAGATAAGGGCATGTACCTGGAATGTCCGGTCCCTTAATGGGGACCGCTGCCCGGCTGGTTGAGGTCCTGAGGAAAGCAAAAGCTGACATCACCGCCATACAAGAGATGCGATGGACGGGGCGAGGAAACACGATCAGAACACCTTGCAACATCTACTGGAGTGGGCATGAAGACAAGCGCAGATTCGGCGTGGGATTTGTGGTGGGAGAGAGACTCCGTCACCGAGTACTGTCGTTCACACCCGTCAACGAGCGTCTCGCTGCAATCCGCATAAAAGTACGATTTTTCACCATATCGTTTATCTGCGCTCATGCACCGACGGAGGAGAAGGACGACGTGGAAAAGGATGCATTCTACGAGCGCCTGGACGAAGCAGAAGGAGAGTGTATTTGGCCCCACTGTCGGGAAGTTCAGTCTCCACGATCAGACTTCGCCAAATGGATTCAGGCTGAACCACTTCGCCAGTGCCCGAAACATGGTCATATCCAGCACTAGGTTTATGCACAAGAAGATCCATCAGGCTACATGGCTGTCCCCCGATCGAAAAACACGAAACCAGATCGACCACGTTGCGATAGACGGACGGCATGCTTCCAGCGTTTTAGATGTTCGCACAATACGAGGACCTAACATCGACTCTGATCACTACCTAGTAGCAGCCAAGATTCGTACCCGCCTCTGTACGACAAAATAGGTGCAACAAAAAACGCAGGGAAAGCTGGACGTCGAAAAGTTGCAATCGCAACAGACCGCCAATTATTTCGCAGATCGCCTCTCACACCTACTCTCCGAGAGCACAATTCAACCTAGTGGAATGCATGAGCAGTGGGATCATATCTCAGGAGCACTCCGTACTGCAACCGAAAAAGTAATTGGATTCCGGCGAACGCGAAGAAACAACTGGTATGATGATGAAGAGTGCCGCGCTGCAACGAAAAGAAAGGACGAAGCCTACAAGGCAACGCTGAGATCGAATGCAACGAGGAGTGTGTGTGAACACTACCGCGAGTGAAGAGAGGCGGGTTTTCCGGGGGGGAAAAAGAGAGGCAGAAAAGCGTGAAATAAAGGAGCTTGAGATGCTGGCCAACGGGAATAATGCCCGAAAATTCTATCAAAAAATTCGGCGAATGACAGAAGGGTTTAAACCCGGGGAAAACTCCTGTAAGAACGGCGACCTGTTGGCGATGTTCAGAGAGCACTCAGAATATGGAGGGATCACTTCTCTGCCCTTTTAAATGGAGAAACAGAGCAAGAAACCAGAGAAGATACCGAACCTGAGCCCATAATCGAAGATGATGGAATTGACGTTCCACAACCCGACTATAATGAAGTGCGAATAGCAATATCCTGATTGAAAAACAATAAAGCAGCTGGCGCTGATGGTTTGCCTGCTGAGCTATTCAAACACGGAGGCGAGGAGCTGGTAAGGCGCATGCATCAGCTTCTATGCAGAATATGGTTGGATGAATGCATGCCTGAAGATTGGAGTCTAAGTGTTCTCTGTCCAATCCACAAGAAGGGCGATCCTGCAAACTGCGCATATAAGGTACAATCAAGCGTATTGTGCGAAAGACTGAAGCCTGATGTGAACAGACTGATTGGACCTTATCAGTGTGGCTTCAGACCTGGTAAATCTACCATCGACCAAATTTTTACAATACGCCAAATCTTGGAAAAAACCCGTGAAAAGAGAATCGACACACATCATCTCTTTGTTGATTTTAAAGCCGCTTTGGTTAGCATGAAAAGGAGCTGCCTATATGCCGCTATTTCTGAATTTGGTTTCTCCGCAAAACTTATACGGCTATGCAAAATGACCTGGAGCAACACCGCCAGCTCGGTCAGAATTGGGAAGTACCTCTCCGAGCCGTTCGAAACTAAACGAGGTTTCAGACAGGGTGACCCCCTATCGTGCGATTTCTTTAATTTAATGCTGGAGAAAATAATACAAGCTGCAGAACTTAGCCGCGCTGGAACAATATTTTATATAAGCGTGCAACTGTTGGCTTATGCTGACGATATTGATATCATTGGCCTTAACAACCGCGCCGTAACTTCTGCTTACTCCAAATTAGAAAAAGAAGCGGAGAAAATGGGATTGGTGGTGAACGAGGGCAAAACGAAGTACCTTCTGTCATCATGCAAAGAGTCAGCGCATTCGCGACTTGGCAACCAAGCCACTGTTGGCAGCAATAATTTCGAAATAGTAAAGGACTTCGTTTACCTGGGAACCAGCATTAACACCAACAATAATGTTAGCCTAGAAATCCGACGAAGAATTACTCTTGCAAACAAATGCTTCGGACTGAGTAGGCAATTGAAAAGTAAAGTCCTCTCTCGACCAACGAAAATAACACTCTGCAAGTCACTCATCGCACCCGTCCTGATATATGGTGCAGAAGCGTGGACACTAACAACATCTGATGAGGCGGCTCTGGGAGTATTCGAGAGAAAGGTTCTTCGAAAGATTTGTGGACCTATACGCGTTGGCGACGGCCAGTACTTAAGAAGCTTTAATGATGAGCTGTATGACCTTTACGCAGACGCCGACATAGTTCAGCGAATTAAAACACAGCGGCTTCGCTGGTTAGGCCACGTAGTGCAAATGAGCGAAGATGCTCCAGCCCAGAAGGTATTCTTATCGGCACCCGCCGGTGGAAGCAGAGGAAGAGGAAGACGCCCACTCCGATGGAAGGACCAAGTGGAGACCGATTTGCGATCCCGGGGTGTTTCCAATTGGCGCCAGTTGGCGCAACGAAGAAACGACTGGCGAGCTATGTTGGACGGTCAAAATCGCCGGGGCGGTTAGATGACCAGGAGGATGGGGCCGTGCAGAAGTCCACCCAAGTGGGGAGAGTTTCTGATCGACATTCACCTGGGAATGGCCAGAGTGATTCTTTTGCATGCGTTTCAAGCAGCTCACTACTTCCGGGCTTTTCGCCCAAGTATCCTCTGGGTAACCACCGAACACCCGTTTGGTGGTGAGCTAAACGTGAGAAGGTGACAACGTGGTAAGGCAACTCCGACATAATCGGTTTAAGGGCTTGCTGGAGGGTCCATACAGCAGCGTCTGATCACCATGTGGAGCGGCTGCAAGCGGGCGTCTGCCTTAGATCAAGCGGCTCGCTATACAAACGTGTAATAGAACTCAATCTCCCGTGAAACGGGTTGTGCGTTGGGTTTGGAACCCACCACATAAAACAACGTTCCAATGAAATTCAACAACAAAGCCTCGGATATGAGAACCCCTTTTTTAGATGACAACACCCGCAAATGAAATACGGATTATGAGATAAGGGCATGTTGAGGCTGGTTGAGGTCCTGAGGAAAGCAAAAGCTGACATCACCGCCATACAAGAGATGCGATGGAGGGGGCGAGGAAACACGACCAAAACACCTTGCAACATCTACTGGAGTGGGCATGAAGACAAGCGCAGATTCGGCGTGGGATTTGTCACCATATCGTTTATCTGCGTTCATGCACCGACGGAAGAGAACGACGACGTGGAAAGGGATGCATTCTACGAGCGCCTGGAAGAAGCATACGACCACTGCCCCCGTCATTATATCAAAGTCGTGCTTGGCGACTGTAACGCCAGGGTGGATAAGGAGGGTGTATTTGGCCCCACTGTCGGAAAGTTCAGTCTCCGCTGATCGACTTCGCAGGTGCCCGAAACATGGTCATGTCCAGCACTAGGTTTATGCACAAGAAGATCCATCAGGCTACATGGCTGTCCCCCGATAGAAAAACACGCAACCAGATCGACCACGTTGTGATAGACGGACGGCATGCTTCCAGCGTTTTAGATGTTCGCACAATACGAGGACCTAACATCGACTCTGATCACTACCTAGTAGCAGCCAAGATTCGTACCCGCCTCTGTACGACAAAACAGGTGCAACAAAAAACGCAGGGAAAGCTGGACGTCGAAAAGCTGCAATCGCAACAGACCGCCAATTATTTCGCAGATCGCCTCTCACACCTACTCTCCGAGAGCACAATTCAACCTAGTGGAATGCATGAGCAGTGGGATCATATCTCTGGAGCACTCCGTACCGCAGCCGAAGAAGTAATTGGATTCCGGCCAACGCCAAGAAACAACTGGTATGATGATGAAGAGTGCCGCGGTGCAACGAAAAGAAAGGACGAAGCCTACAAGGCAACGCTGAGATTGAATGCAACGAGGTGTGTGTGTGAACCGCGAGTTGAAGAGGGAAGCGAGGCGGGTTTTCCGGGAAAAAAAAGAGAGGCAGAAAAGAGTGAAATAAAGGAGCTTGATATGCTGGCCAACGGGAATAATGCCCGAAAATTCTATCAAAAAATTCGGCGAATGACAGAAGGTTTTAAGCCCGGGGCAAACTCCTGTAAGAATGAGAACGGCGACCTGGTGGCCGATGTTCAGAGAGCACTCAGAATATGGAGGGATCACTTCTCTGCCCTTTTAAATGGAGAAACTGAGCAAGAAACCAGAGAATATGCCGAACCCGAGCCCTGAATCGAAGATGATGGAATTGACGGTCCACAACCCGACTATGTTGAGGTGCGAATAGCAATATCCTGATTGAAAAACAATAAAGCAGCTGGCGCTGATGGTTTGCCAGCTGAGCTATTCAAACACGGAGGCGAGGAGCTGGTAAGGCGCATGCATCAGCTTCTATGCAGAATGTGGTTGGATGAATGCATGCCTGAAGATTGGAGTTTAAGTGTTCTCTGTCCAATCCATAAGAAGGGCGATCCTGCAAACTGCGCCAACTATCGCGGAATCAGCCTTTTGAATATCGCATATAATGTCCTATCAAGTGTATTGTGCGAAAAACTGAAGCCTGATGTGAACAGACAACAAAAGGTTCATAAACCTAACAACAGTGGCCATTAGCAACGAAGAAGCGCAACTTCTAGGGAAGGGACTGAAGCATAACATCGCGGATAGCAATGAAGCAAAAAGAACTGAGCAAGCGATGGTAGATGCAGAGGTTGCAATATCGCTTCTTCCATATGAGGAACAGGAGCACGCAAGGCACATGTGCAGAAGGAAGTAAGAGCCCAGGAAGCACAAAAAGGAAATAAGGAGTTGAAAATATTGAAAAGGCTACAACGAAAGCTAAAAAATAACAACATCGTCACAACGAAGGCAGACAAAGGAAACACAACGGTGCTAATCAGTAAGGATGAATATATAGCAAAGACAGAGAAGCTCATCGAGGAAATGAAATGTCGCATTATTAGGGCTAACCCTACGGATACATACCAGACCGAAGTTAAAGCGGTTATAAAAAATGCTACCAAAATAATAGACGAGAGGATGGTATATACCCTAACACAAATGAATCCATCTGCTCCTTCACTCATTGCGTTACCTAAAATCCACAAGCAGGATACGCCGATGAGACCCATAATTAATTTTAAGTCCGCGACGGGTTATAAACTGTCGAAACATCTAAAAACGATTTTAAAGGACACTTTGAAACTAGGGCACGAATACACAATAACCAATACGATAGAGCTAGTCCAAAGACTTGAGACCGTTAAACTCACAAAGAGCAGTAAACTCGTATCCTTTGACATAAAGGACTTAAACCCGTCAATACCACTAACAGATACAATGGATATAGTCAACAAAACACTACTGGACGAAACTGAAGATAAGGTAAAAACTGCGCAAATTATCAACGCGCTAAGAACAACGCTGCGGCAAACCTATTTCCGGTTCAACAACAAAATATATTGACAGACAAACGGACTAGGAATGGGTAACCCAACACCGGCCATTCTCATGGAAGCATTCATGCAAAACTTGGAAGGAAAATATATACAGGAGTTAAAAACCAAGTTAGATACGTGGATGGCATCATCTGCATCCTAAATGACGAAAACGAAGAGCAAATACTAGAGATCCTCAGCAGGCAACATAGCAACATAGAGTTCACAATGGAAGTAGAAAAAGATGGAATAATGAACTACCTGGACCTAACTATAGGGATTGACAAAATAACAAATAGGTTCAACTACGGCATTTATAGAAAACCGACTGCCACGGACACCATAATACACTCTACATCAAACCATCCGCAACAGCACAAAAATGCAGCATTAAGGCACTCAGTGGATAGGCTTCAGAGAACGCGGCTCACACAGGAAGCATACAGGAGAAAGCTTAATACAATATATAACATAGCGGCAAATAATGGCTACAAGAAAGCACTTGTGGATAAACTCAGAAGTAGCCAAAAAAGAGTTAACGTAGAGGAAAATCCAAAGGTTTGGACGGCAATGACATACACTGGAAAAGCGACGTACAAATTAGCAAACTTCTTTAAAAGATATAACATCAACACAGCATTCAGAACATCTAACAACGTAGGGCAAAAACTAAGAACCGACACTAATTCTGATGACCCATTCAACAGACACGGAGTGTATAGGCTTACTTGTGAATGTCAATACAGCTACATAGGACAAACAGGAAGAAAAATAAGCACAAGATTCCGAGAACATATCAGGGACTACAACAAAAAAACACGAAAACCCACCATAATACCAGAATCTAACTTCGCGAACCACATGTTCAAGAAAAACTGCACCCCAGCTAACATAAAAACAACGGCTCGAATACTTCACGTACAAGGAAAAGGACGGCGGCTCAATGTACTTGAGAACATGGAGATATACAAGTTAAAAACATTTAACGGCAGGATCATAAACGAACAAACCAACACTATCTCTGACGAAATATTTGGACCCTTAAAACTAATTTACAAAAAACAGCACAAGCCAGCAGGTACAGCAACCAAACACGTAACAATGAACAAGCAAAAACGAAATATGAACCAAACTGCAAAAATCACCGATTTCTACCTACATCAACCTACCGCTTAGCTAACAAGCGGTATGTCTACATACCTACAAAAACAACCCTTGGGACAGATAACAATTCGGACGTATCTATACCGCGCATACACACACGCATATTAACGTTACCTACCACGAAAACATAGATTGACATTACCTGCCACAGCACCCACGGACTATAAAAACAACGCAACGGATATACACAGACCAGAACGAAACTAGGCATTGAAAATGGCAGAGCGCCGAAACCGGTTTGTCACAAAACCAAACTTGACAAGGGATGACGGAAAATCGTTCCAACAAGAATCAGACTGATTGGACCTTATCAGTGTGGCTTCAGACCTGGTAAATCTACCATCGACCAAATTTTTACAATACGCCAAATCTTGGAAAAAACCCGTGAAAAAAGAATAGCCACACATCATCTCTTTGTTGATTTTAAAGCCGCTTTCGATAGCACGGAAAGGAGCTGCCTATATGCCGCTATGTCTGAATTTGGTTTCCCCGCAAAACTTATACGGCTATGCAAAATGACCTTGAGCAACACCGCCAGCTCGGTCAGAATTGGGAAGTACCTCTCCGAGCCGTTCGAAACTAAACGAGGTTTCAGACAGGGTGACCCCCTATCGTGCGATTTCTTTAATTTAATGCTGGAGAAAATAATACAAGCTGCAGAACTTAACCGCGATGGAACAATATTTTATAAAAGCGTGCAACTGTTGGCATATGCTGACGATATTGATATCATTGGCCTTAACAACCGCGCCGCAACTTCTGCTTACTCCAAATTAGAAAAAGAAGCGGAGAAAATGGAGTTGGTGGTGAACGAGGGCAAAACGAAGTATTGTAGTATCCTACTATACAAAAAACAGTAAGCAGGTAGTATTATTTTGGGTAATTGTTTACTTTAGGAAACCACTGCTAAAATACATCCGAAATTATCGGGAAAGGTATCAAAAGATTCGTTTTGACGTCGGCAACAATAATCCGGAAGCGGCTTTTCGAGTTTTTGTTTCAGTGAAGAGATATTTGCAATCAAAGTGGAAAATTTTCTGCCCCTTTCATGTGGTTGTTGTAATCACAGATTAGGGTGCAGCGAAAAGGGCAAAAGTGTGTTTTTTGCGCAGAAATACTGTGGACCGCGTAGCCGGTGTTGGACAGGCTAAGGGTTATATTTTTTGAAGTGCGGCCGAAGGCCGCCTACGCTGTAAGGTGTTGTGCACATACCTTGGATCAAACTCCCTATTTGGGATCGGACCTGGGTAATTTTTGGGTTTTTTGCTAATAACTTTTTACTGGAACAAAATATTGAAAATCCGCTTTCGGATTGTTGATACCGAAGCCAAAACGCGGTGTTTGATACATCTACCGACATTTTTGGGCGTGATTTAGCAGTTGTCTCCTAAAGGAAACAATTACCTTATTTTGTATATGTTGCTTTACGCAATTTAAACCAGCTCGTTGCCTGCCATAATAACAGTATATGTGTATGCCCACAATGAATTTTTATCCTAGCACACCTTGGTTAAAACCCTAGCACAAAACCTGCCATGCAAATATAACTGCAATAAACACACAAATGTATTAAGAAACATCTGTTTATAGTAATTTTAAGCTACATATCTATCTAGAAATTCATTTACACACAAGAATGGTATTCAATTATTCGCAGAACACTATTCTAATAGTTATTTAATTATTCCAATAAATGACAACTATTCGAATAGTAGTATTTCAAATTAACAAATGTAACTACTGCTTATGCAGACAATTATACATACATCCAAACATATGTACAAACAGAAAGCGGATACATGCTAATACGTTCTAGCGATGATACACTGAATTTTGCACCCGAAATATCTTGCTTCAAAATCTAGCCAATACATATTATTATGTAAAAATAACTGATATATTTCTATTAATGTACATACACATACATATTTATACTGAATTTAGAGTAAATCTCCTCCCAGCAAAAAGTACGAGTATACTAGTAAATTGGCTGGTAAAATTACGCGCACTGGGACCACGAAACAGCGCAAAACTTTCAGTAAAATTCTTAAGAGCATCGGGCAATCTTTTGACCGTGCCGAGGGTACTTCTGCCATGGTAGGCTTCCTAGCAAAAATTCATCTGCTTTGCTTTGCCGATGCAGATGCCTTTCAGAGTCGGCAAAAAACAGTAGCTCTCGCCAATTTGTATAAAACAATGGAAGCAGCACGCCACAAATTGGTAAAAAAGCTCGCGCAGAATATTTTTTTAAATTTGTTTTTATTATACTTGAAATTTGAAAAAAGTAATAATGAACTGAAATAACTATAAAACATATTTTAAAATAATTATAATAATTTATATAATAAAAAAAGTTGAGGAAATTGCCGGGATTCAAACCAGCAACCTTTTGGAGCAAAGGTCTAGTACATATTCATTAGGAAACCGTCCCGTTTTCACCGCCATTGCCTAAATTGGAGTTTTATCAATCAGTCATTAACAAATCCTTACTGTACGTTAAATAAAACGTTAATTAAAAATTGTTTTCCAAACCTCATTTACAATTGTTTAAAAAGGGATCACTTTCTTTGATTCGACAATTTTTTCCAAACATTTAGCAATGATTATAGTAAACGTTTTCCAAACGAAAAGCTTGCAAACGTAAGTTTATCGTAAGCTTATATTAAACATATTTTGCTTATTGGGTACTTTCTACATAAACATCAAATTTTGTATTTTTTATTTGTAAGTTTTCTTGTTTAAATGGGCTATTCTTAAACACTTAACTAAATTTTTATACATATTTTCTACCTCGCCATTCGCCTGTGGCCAATATGGAGGAGTTTTAATTTGTTGGATACCACACGTTTTGCAGTTCTGCTCAAATTCCGTGCTTACGCATTGCCTCCCATTGTCCGTGCGTAATTATTAAGGAAACCCAAGTCTACTAAAAATTTCTTTTATGAAGTCAATGATAGTGGTAGAGGAGATTGACCTTAAAAATTTGATTTCCATGTATCTAGATTAGAAGTCTATTAGGATGAGTACATACTCTTTGTTGGGCAAGGGGCCTAGGAGACTTGAAGCTACGCTGATTCATAGTCCGGTGGGAAATGGAGTTCTATCCATCAGAGCCGGATTTCAATCTTTTGAAACCACACTTTTGACCTCAACCTTATTTCCCTGGATGCCCTTCATGGGCTTATTCGAGAACTTAATGCTCACAACTGTCGAAAGATCAAAACGAAACGTATATAAGCTATTCGAAGATGCCGATATCCAAAAATCGTTCAAACCTACGTTTCAAGACTGATTCCGATGCCCTTCGTGGGCTAGTTCGAGAACTTTTCTTCTAAACGTGTCCATAATAATTATGCGCGTTCCGCTCAAAGGAATGGTCCCAACTGTCGAGAGTTCCAAACAATACGTATACTTGTAAGCTAATTTTCTAACTACCTATTCGCATTTTTAAAAACTATTTATTTATTCGTTTGAATCAACTTTACTAAATAGACTGACTTTAACTTATTTTCTACTCTTAATTTACATCTAGCTTTCGCCACTAATTGCTGATTGTTGTGTACCATAATTTGTTGCTGACCCATAGGGCAATTGCTCAGTTTATAGTTTATAAAGTGTTGCGTTAACTCCTCCCTCTTTAACACGATCGCCCTCGATCGTTAATAAAATGGTAAACCATTAAATTTTATGTAGGTCGGGATGTTGGTAGTTTCTACTGGCGGAGCGGCTTTTACATTTACGGCCGCTGTTGGTATACCAAAGAACATAAATATAAAAGAATGGAGAACTCGTCGGTTCAGTTTTCAGCGAGAAATCGACAAAAATCTGAAAGCGTAAGTTTCAGGAGTTCACCATACCTTTTGCCTCGCCATTCCAATGAGAAAAATTGTGCGGCGAACTGAATTGGCGCGATTTTTAAACACGTAAATTAGCAAAATGCATGCGTATAAAAATGGTTTATTCAAAATGACAACTTTTCCAACAGCTAGAATGTATTTAAATACCCTAAAACATATAATTTAAATACTATTTATTTTAGTATTTTATGTATAAAAAGGGGCATAGACATTCATTTTCATATAACGCAGGCGTATATTTTAACACCCTACTGCTTCACTTGCTTGAAAGCGACTGAAACAAGGCGAATTCATATACCTGGTGATGGCATAGAAACAGCTGATTGCTTGTTCTTCCCATGCAGTGGTACTTGCGAATGTCAGTAAGAGAAAATCTGAAACAATTTGTTTACATTGAAAGTGCGAAGTGTTTCAAGTTTTGTGAAAACTAAAATCAATTAAAATTATTAAATTGTGTGTTGGTGAGTTAAGTGTAAAACAATGAAAAAGTGCGCTGTGTGTTTAAAAAAATACGTGGTGGGACAAGGGTCTTTTTTCATTGTTCCAGCCAATGAACAAAAAAGGCTGATCTGGTCCACATCATGCCGAACGCCGCTAAGAGCAAAAGATTTTGTTTGCTCTGATCATTTTTTACGTTCGGACATGGTATGCGGAGGAAAAAACTCTAAATTATTGGCAAAAGCGGTACCATTGCCAGCATCGTCGTGTGCTTCTAGAGCGAGCTGCCCGGCGTCCTTTGAAAATTGTGGACGTGGCACAAAATTTGGGTGAGTGAACAAAGTTTTATATTTTTTATAGCTTTACTGACGGTTTCCTCTAAGTAGTGCTTTCTTTTCTTTCGCATCAAAAACCTCAACAGACGGCTTAAAATAAAAAAAGCAAAAGAAAGGATAATGGGACACAAAAAGTACATCAAAATAAAGCTTTGAACATGGTAAGTAAAGTAAAACATAAAAATTTATGTATACGGATTTATACAACTTTGTTTCGTATAACTAACTTTTATTTTTACAATTTCAGTGGTGGAATACATACACATTTAAACGGATCCCTTACGACTTAAAAAGGCCCTTTTCAGGGCCACAATGCAAATCATCAAAGAGATAAGAAATTTCTAAACACCCTACTCTTGTTTAATTGTAGACATTGGTTAAAAACTATCAAATCTCATAGATAAACTTTGCATAAAACTTTTGTAGTATCTACTTCATTTTAATAGGATATAGTTCACAGATTTTAACACATTTACTTAGCTCAGCAGTGCTCAACAACATCCACACAGATTTGGTAAAGTCCTGAACTGTCGCACTCATTCAGGCACAAACTCCACCTGTTGACGAAGAAGAACGTGAACTGCCTAGGGAGATAAGAGCGATGCTGGGTCAACTTTGTTCTGGATACTGTAATAGATTGAAGTCTTACCTTTCCAGACTGATCTTGGCATGCCAATTGTTTGTCCGCATGTGGTGTCTCTCCGAATAACTACAACCATCTATTTATCTGCTCAACAGAAAGTGACGACAGATCATTGACACCGGCGTGAAGACACGTCATCTGATATCCTTATCGACAATTTTTGAGTAAAAGTCGGCATTGAACCAACTTGTAAAATGTTACTAATGACAAATATGTATATATACATACGAGTATTACTGCTATCCATGATGATGTAACGGCTACTAGTACAAAGGTGATGTGTATCCAACTTTATATTTTAATAGCAAAATACTAAAAATATTGGTAATTGTTTCCTTTAGGAGACAACAGCTAAAAAACGTCCCAAACTATCGGGAAAGGTATCAAAAGACGCGTTTTGACCTCGGTAACAATATTCCGGAAGCGGATTTTCAATTTTTTGTTTCAGTGAAAAGTTTTTCTCGAGAAACCCAAAAATTACCCAGGTCCGATCCCAAATAGGGGGCTTGCTCCAAGGTATTTACATATGTGCAGAACACCTCTCGCGTAGGCGGCCTTCTGCCCGCTTCAAAAAAATAACCCTTAGCCGGTCCAACACCGGCTGCGCGGTCCACTGTAATTCTGCGCAGAACACACTTTTCGGTACACCCTAATCTGTGATTACAACAACGACATAAAAATTACAAAAAATTTTCCACTTTGATTGCAAATATCTCTTCACTGAAACAAAAACTCGAAAATCCGCTTCCGGATTATTGTTACCGAGGTCAAAACGCGTCTTTTGATACCTTTCCCGATAGTTTCGGACGTTTTTTAGATGTTGTCTCCTAAAGGAAACAATTACCAATTAAGGTTCTTGGGACCGAAACGCGTCTCTGGGTACCAATATCGACATTTTTAGTGCAGTTTTTACAGTTGACGTTGGATGTACAATATTGCCCTACATTTTCTGCAATATGAAAGCACTTCACATTATCACTATTAAAATAAAACTTATATAACACTTTTAAAGCACAACTATATGCATTTTCGGTTTTCTGCAACGTAAACAGACATTGCTCGTCCGTTTGATTGTCATTTATTATTCTTCTTCACTTTGACATTCTCGGGTACAAAAATCTGAGGCGAATATGCTTGAATTCGCTTTGCCATCACCATCTATAGATTCGCCTTGGACTGAAATTATTTTTGATTCGCAAAAGGTAAACAAAGAAGCGAAGTTCTACGCACTATGGGAGTGAGAGAAATAGGAAGAAAGGACATAGAAGTATTCTTTCTAACGCACAGGTGAAGCAACAAAACTAAACCTATATTTTTTATAAAATTTTTTTGCTATTACACACAATTTCATTCGTGTAAGCAAATGCACCAGAAACCTCGTCTATTCATAAATTTCCATGAATTCTTGCCGAAAATTCTAAAATCAAATAAACTTCTGATCTTGCATCGAAATTTATTGTCAGGTTTCACATATTTTTCAGACAATTTGGACAAGTCGACAAGGGACGCTTGCGAGGCAAGGAAATATGCTAATGTTATAAATCTCATGTACCAGGCGCTCATAAAAATTAGCCCGTGTCCAGTTTCCTTTTGGAAGAATTAAAATTTTCGGCACATAATTTGATATTTCTTCGTTCGCTGGAATAATGCTTTGCCACGCATAATAGACCGTTTATAAAAATGTTTGTCGTTGAAAATTTATGATACATGTTCTGCTTTTGAGACTTTGTTTAGGTGACATATTTAGCAAAACTTTTCTACCTCAAGAACAATGTATCTGTCCACAAAAAGATAATTTGGTTGATAAATTACCATTTTCAAGATGAAACAGTCTTTGAATGACATGCTAATTTTTTTGAGCCAAAGCCGTGAAATTGTGTGATTATAGATCTTAGCACGGTGAACACAACGGTGACTATCTAATTTTCGACCAAACTTGAGTTTGGCTTTTTCCGCTTAATGCCACAGATTTCTCGTCAATTTCAAAAATTGATGCTGTTAGATTAAAACCAACAACTTTTATTTTAAATAATCTTTTTTTAAAAAGAAGTAAAGCCTTTTGTAAAAGTAAAAATACGAAATCTGGTACGGTCAAGTGACGAAAATAACTTCGTTTAGGAAGTTTCAGATTATTCCTTCTATCATTACATACTAGAATCCGTTAACCATCGAATGCACAAGAAATGTAGAAAAATATTAATATAGGATTTAGATTTTCAAGGGTGAATTGAACCCCAGTTCGGCTCGTTTGGGGCGATACCGATCCGAATCTAAATTGAATTAAATGTTGGATAGTTCTTCAACCAATTGGCTTAGAATGGTATATTACGATTGATTAATCGAATACCTTTACTGAGAATTAAATTCTATCATAAGTGGCAAATAAGTCCCACTTCATTCAAGAAAACAAACCACTTTCTTTTATTAAATATGATCTTTTCCATAATGGTAAAAAAAAATACTGATTTTGGAAATGCCCCGTTTGGCTTAGGAAAACACTTTCATTTTCGGCAAATTTGTAGCCGTTTCGGCGTGCAAAAATCAAGAAGAAGAATAATGGAAGAAATCATACATACATATATAACTGAATGCCTGCGGGGATGAAGGTGCTATGCCGTATTTGTTAATTTTAATTTCATTTTATTCATGGAATATATGTAGATATTTTGTTTGCATATAAGATGTCTGTGGGTTTCTTGAAAACAAATGAAGTATATATTCAATAAAGGTTCAAATGGCCATACATTTGCATGTAAATTTTGCGACATAGCACCGTTATCCGCTGAAGGACGGAAGAATGCCAAAAATCAATAAATTGATGTATATTGGAACGATTTTTCGTCATCTCTTGTCAAATTTGGTTTTGAGACAAACCGGTTTCGGCGTTGTGCCGTCATCAGTGTCGATTTTCGTTCTGATCTGTTGTTGTCCTTTGTCTTGTATTTATAGTAGGTAGCAGGTAACGTCAGCATGGGTGTCTGTTTGTGTACGTATGTGCATGTGTTGTGTGCGTACATTCAGAAACGGGGGTGGTTTGAATCGATCGGTTTTTGTGTGGTTGACTGAGGCAGGTAAAAGTTGGTGATTTTTCTTGTTTGACCTTTTTTGCTTGTTTGTTGTTTTTGATCTTTTGCTGTTTTGTGTTTATGTGTCGGTGCGTGTGAGTTTGTTGTACCTGAGTAGTTGCTTTGTTTTTTGTAAAACAATTTTAAAGGCTCGAATTTTGTGTCGGAAACAGTGTTTGTCTGTTCGTTTATTATTCTACCGTCGAATGTTTTTTGTTTGTAGATTTCCATGTTTTCGAGTATGTTCAGACGTCGCCCTTTTGCTTGTACATGTAGGACCTTGACTGTTTTTTTGATGTTTCCGGGGGGGGATTTATTCTCCGCCATGTGATTCGCAAAGTTGGACTCTGGTATGATGGTTGGATTCCGTATCTTTTTGTTGTAATCTCTAATGTGTTCTCTGAACCTCGTTCTTACTTGTCGTCCTGTTTGTCCTATGTAACTGTGCTGGCATTCACAAGTGAGCTTGTATACACCATGGCTGCTAAACGGATCTTCTGAGTTAGTTTTGGTTCTTAGCTTCCGTCCTAAATTGTTCGATGTTTTGAACGTATTGATGTTGTATTTTCTAAGGAAATTTGCTAATTTATGTGTTGCCCTTCCAGTATATGTGATTGTCGTCCAGGTTTGTGTACTTTCCTCTCCATTGTTTCTTTTTTGTTCTCTAAGGTCTCTACTGAGTTTATCTACTAGTGCTTTTTTATATCCGTTGTTTGTAGCGATGTTATATATTATTCCAAGCTCTCTTCTATATGCTTCTTGTGTAAGAGGTGTTCTTTCCAATCTTTGTACTAAGTGCCTTAGCGCTGCATTTTTATGTTATTGTGGGTGGTTCGAGGTATTATGTATTATTGTGCCGGTGGCCGTTGGTTTCCTATATATGTCGTAGTTGAATTTATTGCTAGCTTTATCAGTACTTGTTGTGAGGTCCAGATAATTGATTCCTCCGTCTTTTTCGGTTTCCACTGTGAATTTAATGTTCACGTGCTGCTTGTTGAGGTACTCCAGTACGTGCTCTTCGTTGTTGGTAGTTAGAACGCATATGATATCATCCACGTACCTTGCGTAAAATAACACTCCTAATTTGGAATTTAATTCCTGTATATACTCTTTTTCCAGGTTTTGCATAAACGCTTCCACAAGAATAGCCGCTGTTGGGTTACCCATCGCAAGTCCGTTCGTTTGTCTATATATTTTATTGTTGAATTGAAAATAGTTTTGACGTATAGTGGTTCTTGCCGTGTTCGTGATTTCTGTACCTTTTACTTTATATTTTGTTTTACGTAGTATTATAGAGTTTACTATGTTCAATGTCTCTGCTAGTGGTATTGATGTGTATAGATCTTTTATGTCGAAAGATACCAATTTGCCGTCCTTTGTCACTTTAACGGTCCTAAGTTTGTCTATTAGTTCAGATGTATTAGTTATGGTGTGCTCGTTGCTAAGTTCCAGTGTATCCTTCAATATTGTTTTTAAATATTTAGATAGCTTATAGCATGGTGCCGATTTAAAATTAATGATTGGTCTCATTGGATTGCCTGGCTTGTGGATTTTTGGTAGCGCAATCAGTGGTGGAGTTGACGGGTTCATTTGGACTAATGTATATGCCGAGTTTGTATCTTTTATATTTGTTGCAGTTTTTATATCCACTTTGATTTCTTTCTGGTATTCATCCGTGGGGTTCACTCTTATTCTACGACATTCCATATCCTCGATGAGTTTTTCGGTTTTTGTTATATACTCATCTTTTTCAATTAGCACAGTTGTGTTGCCTTTGTCCGCCTTCGTTGCGCCAATGTTGTTTATCCTGAGCTTATGTTGTAGGTTCTTGACTGTTTTTTTGCTCCGTGTTTCTCTTCTGTCCTTCCTTTGCTGTCACTTCTTTGTTTATTATTTCTCTGCACATGTGTCTTGCGTGCTCTTGTTCCTCAACTCGTATTAATGATATTGCGACCTCTGCGTCTACGATCACCTGTTCCGTTTTTCTTTTTTCGTTTTGGTCCCTTTTTAAGAAGTTGTTCTTCCGCCGCGGTGATGGCCACTGTCGTTAGGTTTACGAGCCTGGCATGGAAATGGTGCGGTTGTTGGTCGTTGTCCCGTTCGCGCCGTCCTGTCAGCTTATCTAGTTTCCGGTTCAGCGTCCTGTATTTCTGTTGTAGTTAATGTTCGACCTCAGTCCTTATGGGCTCGAAGCATTCCATTGTCTCAAAACCAAATTTGACAAGGGATGACGAAAAATCGTTCCAATATACATCAATTATGCACCCTGTCGGAAAAACAACAAAACAAAATAAAACAATAAATTGCCTTATTTTAGAATAAATACACAATACCGACATTTGCAAACTATATTAATGACCGATGTCGCATTATGTTCCTACAAATAAATCCTGCGCACCCGGCGACCATAAAATATGCGCATACAGCTTTTGATCTTCAGCTGAACTTTTTGGCAGGCGACATATGTTTGTATGCATATTTTTTTATAAATGTGTACATATGTATGTAAAGTGTTTGTGCGATTGATATCTCATTAGCAAGAGGCATGCGGGAGGAATGCATTTCAGTTTTTTATAGAAATTGCAAGTGCGAACAAATGAGATGTCAAACGCACTATCATAGATTGAAAATCAATATTCCTTAATACCTGCATAAGTGTAAACAAGAAGGCATGCCAATCCCCTAGGAAGATTTCATCCCCGATTGTTTGTTTACATTTTGTTATTAGATCGTCATCATTCGTTTTTGCCACGAATCATATGCACAAAGCGAATTCAATAATATTTGGTGAAGTTTTGTAGGTAAGAAAAATAGGGTGAGGCATGTGGTAAACTCCTGAAATATGTTCTTCTGGAGCTCACTCGCTGAAAAACGCTCAAAGTAGCGTGTTCTCCATTCTTATAGATTTATGTTCTTTGGTTATACTACCAATACAGAATGACCCTTTTTGAGGAGGCTAATTCGTTTGACGGCCGCCGTGGTGTGAAGGTAGTGTTGTCGGCCTACCACACCGAAGGTCCATTGTTCGAGCCCTGGTACAGGTAACATCAAAAGTGATTTGAAAAAAGTTTTTCAAAACGGGGTCGCCCCTCGGCAGTGGTTTGGCAAACTCTCCGAGTGTATTTCTGCCATGACATATATGTACCAAAGAATGTATAAAAGGAATAAGCAAATGGCACATTAGAGGAAAAATGCATCGTGACGCTACAGGGCATCATAGCTTAGTTGTTAGAGTACTCTAACAGCGGCTTTGGTGCAGACACTTGGGTTCATATCTCAGTGTCCGAGAAGGGGTCTGATGAGAAGTTGGGCACTTCGAAACATGTCATCCCATACCATCGCTGTGCATAACGTTGTAATTTTTCCTCTAATATCAATTAACAAACAAACATAAAAATTCGAGCTTTGCTCCAACAACAATCAACATAACTATAATTGTTACAGGTACAGTGCGGGTGCATAACAAATAACACGGAAGTGTTGATATGCATAAAAGCCCTTCTGTATCTAAAACTGTTCTATGAACGCGCCTAAAAATATTTCCACTTTCCTTGAGTTGACATATAAAATATATGTACCAAAGAATGTATAAAAGGAATAAGCAAATGGCACATTAGAGGAAAAATGCATCGTGACGCTACAGGGCATCATAGCTTAGTTGTTAGAGTACTCTAACAGCGGCTTTGGTGCAGATACTTGGGTTCATATCTCAGTGTCCGAGAAGGGGTCTGATGAGAAGTTGGGCACTTCGAAACATGTCATCCCATACCATCGCTGTGCATAACGTTGTAATTTTTCCTCTAATATCAATTAACAAACAAACATAAAAATTCGAGCTTTGCTCCAACAACAATCAACATAACTATAATTGTTACAGGTACAGTGCGGGTGCATAACAAATAACACGGAAGTGTTGATATGCATAAAAGCCCTTCTGTATCTAAAACTGTTCTATGAACGCGCCTAAAAATATTTCCACTTTCCTTGAGTTGACATATAAAATATATGTACCAAAGAATGTATAAAAGGAATAAGCAAATGGCACATTAGAGGAAAAATGCATCGTGACGCTACAGGGCATCATAGCTTAGTTGTTAGAGTACTCTAACAGCGGCTTTGGTGCAGACACTTGGGTTCATATCTCAGTGTCCGAGAAGGGGTCTGATGAGAAGTTGGGCACTTCGAAACATGTCATCCCATACCATCGCTGTGCATAACGTTGTAATTTTTCCTCTAATATCAATTAACAAACAAACATAAAAATTCGAGCTTTGCTCCAACAACAATCAACATAACTATAATTGTTACAGGTACAGTGCGGGGGCATAACAAATAACACGGAAGTGTTGATATGCATAAAAGCCCTTCTGTATCTAAAACTGTTCTATGAACGCGCCTAAAAATATTTCCACTTTCCTTGAGTTGACATATAAAATATATGTACCAAAGAATGTATAAAATGAATAAGCAAATGGCACATTAGAGGAAAAATGCATCGTGACGCTACAGGGCATCATAGCTTAGTTGTTAGAGTACTCTAACAGCGGCTTTGGTGCAGACACTTGGGTTCATATCTCAGTGTCCGAGAAGGGGTCTGATGAGAAGTTGGGCACTTCGAAACATGTCATCCCATACCATCGCTGTGCATAACGTTGTAATTTTTCCTCTAATATCAATTAACAAACAAACATAAAAATTCGAGCTTTGCTCCAACAACAATCAACATAACTATAATTGTTACAGGTACAGTGCGGGTGCATAACAAATAACACGGAAGTGTTGATATGCATAAAAGCCCTTCTGTATCTAAAACTGTTCTATGAACGCGCCTAAAAATATTTCCACTTTCCTTGAGTTGACATATAAAATATATGTACCAAAGAATGTATAAAAGGAATAAGCAAATGGCACATTAGAGGAAAAATGCATCGTGACGCTACAGGGCATCATAGCTTAGTTGTTAGAGTACTCTAACAGCGGCTTTGGTGCAGACACTTGGGTTCATATCTCAGTGTCCGAGAAGGGGTCTGATGAGAAGTTGGGCACTTCGAAACATGTCATCCCATACCATCGCTGTGCATAACGTTGTAATTTTTCCTCTAATATCAATTAACAAACAAACATAAAAATTCGAGCTTTGCTCCAACAACAATCAACATAACTATAATTGTTACAGGTACAGTGCGGGTGCATAACAAATAACACGGAAGTGTTGATATGCATAAAAGCCCTTCTGTATCTAAAACTGTTCTATGAACGCGCCTAAAAATATTTCCACTTTCCTTGAGTTGACATATAAAATATATGTACCAAAGAATGTATAAAAGGAATAAGCAAATGGCACATTAGAGGAAAAATGCATCGTGACGCTACAGGGCATCATAGCTTAGTTGTTAGAGTACTCTAACAGCGGCTTTGGTGCAGACACTTGGGTTCATATCTCAGTGTCCGAGAAGGGGTCTGATGAGAAGTTGGGCACTTCGAAACATGTCATCCCATACCATCGCTGTGCATAACGTTGTAATTTTTCCTCTAATATCAATTAACAAACAAACATAAAAATTCGAGCTTTGCTCCAACAACAATCAACATAACTATAATTGTTACAGGTACAGTGCGGGTGCATAACAAATAACACGGAAGTGTTGATATGCATAAAAGCCCTTCTGTATCTAAAACTGTTCTATGAACGCGCCTAAAAATATTTCCACTTTCCTTGAGTTGACATATAAAATATATGTACCAAAGAATGTATAAAAGGAATAAGCAAATGGCACATTAGAGGAAAAATGCATCGTGACGCTACAGGGCATCATAGCTTAGTTGTTAGAGTACTCTAACAGCGGCTTTGGTGCAGACACTTGGGTTCATATCTCAGTGTCCGAGAAGGGGTCTGATGAGAAGTTGGGCACTTCGAAACATGTCATCCCATACCATCGCTGTGCATAACGTTGTAATTTTTCCTCTAATATCAATTAACAAACAAACATAAAAATTCGAGCTTTGCTCCAACAACAATCAAAAAAATATATAGACAAACAAACGGACTTGCGATGGGAAACCCAACATCGGCTATTCTTGTGGAAGCGTTTATGCAAAACCTGGAAAAAGAGTATATACAGGAATTAAATTCCAAATTAGGAGTGTTATTTTACGCAAGGTACGTGGATGATATCATATGCGTTCTAACTACCAACAACGAAGAGCACGTACTGGAGTACCTCAACAAGCAGCACGTGAACATTAAATTCACAGTGGAAACCGAAAAAGACGGAGGAATCAATTATCTGGACCTCACAACAAGTATTGATAAAGCTAGCAATAAATTCAACTACGACATATATAGGAAACCAACGACCACCGACACAATAATACATAATACCTCGAACCACCCACAATAACATAAAAATGCAGCGCTAAGGCACTTAGTACAAAGATTGGAAAGAACACCTCTTACACAAGAAGCATATAGAAGAGAGCTTGGAATAAAATATAACATCGCTACAAACAACGGATATAAAAAAGCACTAGTAGATAAACTCAGTAGAGACCTTAGAGAACAAAAAAGAAACAATGGAGAGGAAAGTACACAAACCTGGACGACAATCACATATACTGGAAGGGCAACACATAAATTAGCAAATTTCCTTAGAAAATACAACATCAATACGTTCAAAACATCGAACAATTTAGGACGGAAGCTAAGAACCAAAACTAACTCAGAAGATCCGTTTAGCAGCCATGGTGTATACAAGCTCACTTGTGAATGCCAGCACAGTTACATAGGACAAACAGGACGACAAGTAAGAACGAGGTTCAGAGAACACATTAGAGATTACAACAAAAAGATACAGAATCCAACCATCATACCAGAGTCCAACTTTGCGAATCACATGGCGGAGAATAAATGCCCCCCCGGAAACATCAAAAAAACAGTCAAGGTCCTACATGTACAAGCAAAAGGCCGACGTCTGAACGTGCTCGAAAACATGGAAATCTACAAACAAAAAACATTCGACGGTAGAATAATAAACGAACAGACAAACACTGTTTCCGACACAATATTCGAACCTTTACAATTGGTTTACAAAAAACAAAGCAACTACTCAGGTACAACAAACTCACACGCAACGACACATAAACACAAAACAGCAAAAGATCAAAAACAACAAACAAGCAAAAAAGGTCAAACAACAAATATCACCAACTTTTACCCGCCTCAGTCAACCACACAAAAACCGATCGATGCAAACCACCACCATTTCTGAATGTACACACACAACACATGCACATACGTACACAAACAGACACCCATGCTGACGTTACCTGCTACCTACTATAAATACAAGACAAAGGACAACAACAGATCAGAACGAAAATCGACACTGATGATGGCACAACGCCAAAACCGGTTTGTCTCAAAACCAAATTTGACAAGAGATGACGAAAAATCGTTCCAACATACATCAATTTATTGATTTTTGGCATTCTTCCGTCCTTCAGCGGATAACTGTGCTATGTCGCAAAATTTACATGCAAATGTATGGCCATTTGAACCTTTATTGAATATATACTTCATTTGTTTTCAAAAAACCACAGACATCTTATATGCAAACAAAATATCTACATATATTCCATGAATAAAATGAAATTAAAATTAACAAATACGACATAGCACCCTTATCCCCGCAGGCATTCAGTTATATATGTATGTATGATTTCTTCCATTATTCTTCTTCTTGATTTTTGCACGCCGAAACGGCTACAAATTTGTCGAAAATGAAAGTATTTTCCTAAGCCAAACGGGGCATTTCCAAAATCAGTATTCTTTTTTTACCATTATGGAAAAGATCATATTTAATAAAAGAAAGTGGTTTGTTTTCTTGAATGAAGTGGGACTTATTTGCCACTTATGATAGAATTTAATTCTCAGTAAAGGTATTCGATTAATCAATCGTAATATACCATTCTAAGCCAATTGGTTGAAGAACTATCCAACATTTAATTCAATTTAGATTCGGATCGGTATCGCCCCAAACGAGCCGAACTGGGGTTCAATTCACCCTTGAAAATCTAAATCCTATATTAATATTTTTCTACATTTCTTGTGCATTCGATGGTTAACGGATTCTAGTATGTAATGATAGAAGAAATAATCTGAAACTTCCTAAACGAAGTTATTTTCGTCACTTGACCGTACCAGATTTCGTATTTTTACTTTTACAAAAGGCTTTACTTCTTTTTAAAAAAAGATTATTTAAAATAAAAGGTGTTGGTTTTAATCTAACAGCATCAATTTTTGAAATTGACGAGAAATCTGTGGCATTAAGCGGAAAAAGCCAAACTCAAGTTTGGTCGAAAATTAGATAGTCACCATTGTGTTCACTGTGCTAAGATCTATAATCACACAATTTCACGGCTTTGGCTCAAATATTGTGGATTTAATGGACAAAAAACCATATCTCAATTCCATACATTTACACCACAATTTCAACTATCAAAGCGCTTTACTGAAAATTTCAAAAAATTACTTTGGTAGTTTTCGCTTATACAGGAATAGTGTTTCAGACAGCAATTGCATCAAGTTTCTTGTTAGTTATTCTCTGCTATTGTACATCTTACTTATATTACATATAATGCGTACAGGGTGGCTAATGAAAGCCGCTACCAAAAAAAAATTAAATAACTTTTTTTCTATTTAATGAATCTGGTTAATTTTTTTTTTATTTTGCAGATTGACTTTTACATTTAACAAAAATGGATAACTGGGACACTGAAACAAGAATCCGAGCAGATGGACCATAATAAGACTTGTAAACAATTTTTCCGAGCATGGGACAGTCAACAGAAGACCTTACCATCGAAACCCTTCAGTTCGAACGGAGGAAACAATCGCTGCTGTAGCTGCTGCCATACAAAACAATCCACGTGTTTCGACAAGAAGCTTATCTGCTCAAATGGGTGTAAGCAGACAGTCATTACAGTCAATTATGCACAAAGATTTGGACTTATTCCCATATAAAATTCAAATGGCCAACAAACTGAACGCTGCAGACTTGCCGATTCGCTTGGAATTTTGCCAGAAGATGCTTCAAATGGTGGAAGAGGATGGAAACATGTTGAACTGTCTTTTCATGTCTGACGAGGCCCATTTCGATTTAAACGGCAACATAAACAAACAAAATTGTCGAATATGGAGTGCTTCCAACCCACAGATACTCCATGAGACGGAATTGCATCCACTTCGTGTCACAGTGTGGTGTGCAGTTTCATCACGCTGCGTTGTCGGGCCCTACTTCTTCGAAGAAAACGGTCACACCGTTACGGTTACTGGATACCGTTACTTGAGCATGTTGAGAGAGTTTTTCTATCCAGAATTACGCCGAATGAGAATTTCTTTCAACTCTGTGTGGTTTCAGCAAGATGGTGCAGCTCCTCATATAGCCCAACCTGTTATGACAGAATTGCGACGAAAATTTCCCAATAAGCTGATATCCAGAAACTCCACATTCCGTTGGCCACCCAGGTCGCCTGACCTTACTGCACCTGACTTTTTCTTGTGGGGTTATTGCAAACAGGAAGTCTTCAAAGCAAAACCAACAAATTTGAATGAACTAAGGCAATCCATTCGAGAAACAATTGCGGCTATTCCTGTCTCAACTCTCCAAGCAGTAATGAACAACTTTTTGGTAAGATGCCGCACATGCATCGACGAGCAGGGGGGGCATTTAAATTCTATTATTTTTAAAACTAATTAAGCTATATTTAATAAAATTTATTGGGCTTTAACACGAATAAAAGAAAAATGAATTCCATACACTGAAAAAAAAATTATTTGAGTTTCTTAATGTAGCAAAATTCATCAGCCACCCTGTATGTATAAATGCGTAAGTTTGTGAGTGAGTGAGTGTGTTTGAACCGTTTTCACGCCCAAACAACAGCACCGATCTATACGAAATTTTGCACACTTATTTCCCGATGTCTCGGATAGGTAACAAGTTTCATGAAATCTCAATATCTCACATGGTTATGGAGTTATGGGCACTAATGTGACCCAACTAACCCAAAAATTTATTTTATCCAATGAATTTATGCAATTTGGTGCCCTAAAACCTTAAAATGTGCATCTAATATGGGTATTGAACGAAAGGGGAAGGCCACAGTATTATTTTGGACTTTGCAGTATTTCGATAAATTAATCGATAACTGAGTTATCGGTCAGAATGTGGTTGCTCAAAAACCCCTTAATTTGCATGCAATATGGATATCAAACAAAAGGGGGAAGGCCACAGTATTATTTTGGACTCTGCAATATTTCGATCAATTAATCGATAACTGAGTTATCGGTCAGAATGTGGTTGCTCCAAAACCCCTGAATTTACAGACAATATGGGTATCAAACGAAAGGGGAAGGTCACAGGATTCTTTTGGACTCTGCAATATTTCGATCAATTCATCCATAACTAAGTTATCGGTCAGAATGTGGTTGCTCCAATACGCCTAAATTTTGCATACAATATGGGTATCAAACGAAAGGGGAAGGCCACAGGTTTCGTTTGGACATTGCAATATTTCGATAAATTAATCGATAACTGAGCTATCTCGTCAAAATGTAAAAGCCCTAAAACCTCTAAATTTGCATTAAATATGGATATGACACCAAACGGAAAGGCCAAAGATTCATATGGACTTCTCGATATTTCAATAAACTAACCGATACTGCTATGTTTCGTTGTGTATGTTAATCGATAACTGAGTTATCGGTCAAAACGTGACTAAAAAATTCATCGCCATATCTACAAAAATACTTTTAAAAACTAATTGCTATGATTTTAATAAGTTTAGTTACTATACATCAAAGCGCATTCATATAAGGTGAGAGCAAGGCGAATTTAGCATGTTCAGAAATGTCAGATCAAAAGAAAATAACGTTCATGTAATGAATTCGCCTTGCTATACATACAATAAGAATTTTATTTTGCGTTTACGGTACTTTTTCTGTCACTTAGGGAAAACAGATTCAAGACGAAAACGACGGTGCGACATCTGTCAAATTATTAACAGATACATTGTTCTTTGAGGTAGAAAAGTTTTGCTAAATATGTCACCTAAACAAAGTCTCAAAAGCAGAACATGTATCATAAATTTTCAACGACAAACATTTTTATAAACGGTCTATTATGCGTGGCAAAGCATTATTCCAGCGAACGAAGAAATATCAAATTATGTGCCGAAAATTTAAATTCTTCCAAAAGGAAACTGAACACGGGCTAATTTTTATGAGCGCCTGGTGCATGAGATTTATAACATTAGCATATTTCCTTGCCTCGCAAGCGTCCCTTGTCGACTTGTCCAAATTGTCTGAAAAATATGTGAAACCTGACAATAAATTTCGATGCAAGATCAGAAGTTTATTTGATTTTAGAATTTTCGGCAAGACTTCATGGCAATTTATGAATAGACGAGGTTTCTGGTGCATTTGCTTACACGAATGAAATTGTGTGTAATAGCAAAAAAATTTTATAAAAAATATAGGTTTAGTTTTATTGCTTCACCTGTGCGTTAGAAAGAATACTTCTAGGTCCTTTCTTCCTATTTCTCTTACTCCCATAGTGCGAAGAACTTCGCTTCTTTGTTTACTTTTTGAGAATCAAAAATAATTTCAGTCGCTTTCAAGCAAGTGAAGCAGTAAGGCGTTAAAAAATACGCATGCGTTATATGAAAATGAATGTTTATGCCCCTTTTTATACATAAAATACTTAAATAAATTATATGTTTTAGGGTATTTAAATACATTCTAGCTGTTAGAAAAGTTGTCATTTTGAATAAACCATTTTTATACGCATGCATTTTGCTAATTTACGTGTTCGCAGCACAATTTTTCTCATTGGAATGCCGAGGCAAAAGGTATGGTGAACTCCTGAAACTTACGCTTCCAGATTTTTGTCGATTTCTCGCTGAAAACTGAACCGACGAGTTCTCCATTCTTTTATATTTATGTTCTTTGATACAACTACAAGGTAGCGCAAAAGTAATCCTCCTATCAGAAAATGCTATAAATTTTGCGATTGGCCCCTAAAGTCAGTTCTGTTTTGACATTTGTGTAGTAAACACATGCGAAATACACGTTAATAAACAATGTTACGCTACACTGCTCCAGAACGCGGAATATTGCTGACTATTTATTTGACCAATAATCGGTCGGGGCCAAACGGTTACTGTGAATGTTGAGCGCTACAGAGCAATGATCAACGAGTTCTTTTTGCCGCAACTTGATAAATTGGGATTGGAAAACATGTGGTTCCAACAAGACGGTGCAACAGCACACACTGCACGTGCCACAACCGATATGCTGAACATCGGAAGCTTACTTTTGCGCCACCTTGTATTACTATAAACTTTTAAAAATTTTTTTCATGAGGTGTGGTTATTTGCAAAGTCCAATATACCCCCTACACAGGTTAAGAAGCAGTTCGCATGCAAGTGTTGTAGTTCCTGCTTCTCGTACAACCCTGTTTCGCAACTTCTATACCATAGTATCCTGTATGGTTTTCAATAAGCTTCCTGAAGCTATTCAAAACATTAGGAGGCTATCCGTTTTCTTGAAGGAGGTTAAATTATGGCTTCTTTGTTTGAATCATGATGATATCGAAGTTCTTTTGCGGCCTGTAACGTAATATGTTTTTCTTTAAATTCCCTTTTTGGTTTTCACTACCTTTGTATAATTATTTCATTGTAATTTCACTTGCAAATTGGCTGATGCTTAATTCATCAATCTCTATAATTATTCATTCATGATTTTTGTATTGCACCCCACAGTATTCAACAGAGAAATATAGTTATTGAAGGAAATGGTGTAACCTCTGTCCTTTTATGTGGACACTAAACACCATTAACTATTATCTTATTGCTATTATTATATAAGTATACTTTTGTTTTATTGGTAAATATTGTATAAATTTAAGAACGCATAAGATAATAATGAATAAACAAACAACAAACAACAATATGGCTTCTTTGTTTGAATCATGATGATATCGAAGTTCTTTTGCGGCCTGTAACGTAATATGTTTCCCTTTAAAATTAAAAATAAAAAAATAAAAACTTTTAAAAATTAAAAAAAATTATGTTATTACCAGTTTTATTATATTTTTTGGTTTTCACTACCTTTGTATAATTATTTCATTGTAATTTCACTTGCAAATTGACTGATGCTTAATTCATCAATCTCTATAATTATTTATTTATGATTTTTGTATTGCACCCCACAATGTTCAACATAGAAATATAGTTATTGAAGGAAATGGTGTTACCTTGTTATGGAATCGCAACAAAAATGGAGCAGTAAGGAAGGCGGTCGGCATGATTTCAATGGTGCACAGTGGCTAGTCATTGTCGGCTGGGGTGGGCTCTTGCCAACCTTACCGTCCTGCGCCATAATCAGAGAAAATGTCATACCATGCCTTTAAATACGCGGGGAAATGCACAAAACCGCGCAACCAACTATAAAAACAACATCCGGTTAAACCCGGATGCCACGGACAGACCGTTGACATTCAAAATACAAAAACTCAAATAAAACGGAAAATCAAATGAATTCAAAAGAAACGGGCAACTAAAATATTTAAAATGAAAATCAAAATTCAAAAATAACCAAACGCGAAACTAACTCAAATATAAATTTAAAAATAACCGAAAATGAAAACGAAATTAAAACTGAAATAACGAACGGAAAAAGGAAAACAAAGATAAATTTAAATTAACCGGAAAAGAAACCCTGGAAAAAAAATAAAAAAAAACGAACCGGAAATGGCCGGTTACCATGCTGAAAAAAAAAAAAAGAGGCCGAACATTATAAGGGGGCGCCGCGGGTGTTGTTGCGACGCCCGGTGTTTGGCCCACCCTCATCCATGGCCATCGACGCACCTGGTTTCGATGGCCCCTTACCTAACCTCCTATTTGCCTTCTAAATAACGACGAACGTCAGCATTCCCATTCTTAACAAATTTATTTATAATTCATTTACACTAATTAAATCGACTTACGCTAGCATAACTATTTTATAGCAAACGCCAAAAAGATAAAAAATTTATTTGGTTGTACCGAGTTTTCTCAAAAAAAATTTGGTTTTTGGTCTTATTAGATAGTTATGTTATTCATTTTATTTTGTCTGGGTTTGGCCGTTTTTACCTTTTTTTTTTTTTTGATTAGATATTTTAAGTTAGGGGTTTCGAATTTTATTTTATTTTTAAGTCACATATTATTATTATTATGTTCATTTATTTTAATAAATAAATTTTTGTTTAAGTTTTATTTATAACCGCTTTATGAAATAATAGATCTACGCTTATACCTATTTTCGCAATATTATATTATTGAAAATTACTGCTGGGCTACAAATTTTGGTATCAATATTGATGTATTTAGAAGTTTAATTGGAATCGAAGGGACATTATATCTTAAAATTCTTAATTTTTTTTTTTTTTTTTGTTTTTTCGCCCATACTTTGTCTTAACTTTCCAAAAGTGTAACTAAATTTAATAAATGACCCTAATGGTCCACGGACTACCATTTAAATGGAAATCGATATTAAAATTATTTTATATCATATAGTTTTTAATTCTTTTGCTAATTTTCAATGTAAATGGAAAACTGATGGTTTAAAAAAAAAACCAATAGCTATAAATTTAATTATATTTATAAATAAAAAAAAGGCAGTAAAGCAGTTGAAATTTAATTTACTTGTTTAAACCTTTTTGTATTGTTTTCATGTATACGTATGCTAATCAAAAAAAAAGTTGTACATTAAACACTTATTAGTAAACGCTCAAATAGCAATAAAGAATTTTGCATTATAAGCAAACATTTTTGCTTTCGTAAAATCGCAGCAAAAGTATTAAGTAACTCACATTCTTGTAATTGTAAAGAATTGAAGTACTTGATAATTTGGCCATTTAAATACTAGATTTTATAATAAAGACAACAAACACTTAAACGCATTGCTCTAATATGAAGTCAAAATTTTTTTTTTGAGGAATGCGTCAAAATACATCAATTTTCATTTCATATAAAATTTTTTGTTTTTGAATACTACGGCCTGGGGTTTTATGCGTTCTTCAAGCTCAGTTTAAACTAAGTTAGCTTAAGCTAAATTTAGTTTGTTTAATTTAATTCTATATTATTTGCAAAAAAAAAACAAAACTAACTACATCAGGTTGATCTCACCCATTGTTGCAGTAGGCTGTTGGTCGGGCGCTACTGTTGTTGTTGTAGGTAATAGTGCAGCGGGCCTACATTACGGCGGCCCCTGCTGTTGTCACTGCTGGTTACTGTTGTTGTTGCCGCTGCTGCTGAGGCTAGTGCGACGGGCCTATATTACGGCGGCCCCTGCTGTTGTCACCACTGGTTGTTGTTGTTGCCGATGGTTGTTGCTACTGCTGCTGAGGCTAGTGCGGTGGGCCTATATTAGAACGGCCTTCGGTGTATTTACTGGCTGGTATTGTTGTGGTTGCTGCTAGTGCGGTGGGCCTATATTAGAACGGCCTTCGCTGATGTCACTACTGGATGTCGTCGTTCGGTGGGCCTATATGAGGGCGGCCCGCTGTAATTACTGCTGCTGGTATTGTTGTGCGCCCTGGTGCGCGTTGTTGCTGTTGCGGTTTATGGCGGTGGGCCTATGTGAAGGCGGCCCCCGCCGTTGTCACTACAGTGTTGTTGTTGTTGCTGCGCGCTTTGTTGCGCGTCGGTGTGGGTGGCGCCTCAGGCGCTTGGTGCCGCGCTCTGGGGTGTGCGGTGATAGGTGCGGCAATGGAGAAGTGATTGGGCCCGTTCATTCGCGCTTGTGTAGCACAATAGCCCTACACATTTGCGTCCGTCTAACCAGAATGGCGACCGATTTATTAAAATTTGATGTTGAAAGCACACGAACTAAGACTTATCTTACGTAAAATAATTCAAATATAGTTATTTTTATGACTAAACGATTTTGCTAGCACACACAATTAGTTTAATTACAACAAACACTGGGCAATACCTAGAAAATGTAATGTCAAATGTAAATGCATTAGCAACAATTCATGGAAATTATCACGAAAAGCCTTCAAATTTTTTTACCTTGATGCACAGCAAATTCAGCAAAACACTGCTTTAATTGTTGAAATAGTTTCAGTCAGCTTCGAAGAAAATTTGACAAATCACTTTACTGTACGAATACACCACCTTTGTTCAGGGCGTATAACGTAAATTTTCAACACCAGGCAAGGTTGTGAAATAAATGAATATTTAAGCACTTGAATTTTGTAAAAATACACTCAATCCTCTGATTTATGATTTAATTTGAACGCACCGACTCGTCATTGCCTTGAGATTTTACTCTGTCGTAATTACCAAATGATTTGGTACACTTTAAGCAGTTTTTTTGTTTAACGCTGAAGATCAGCGTTAACCGCGTTGCAAATAATTTTGACTCAGCTTTTATGAATTTCCTCCGAGTACCAAAATTTTATTCACTTAACGCGACTGCGCAATGGAAAAGTTCCGTTGGGCCGTTGACGTGGCGTGATTATTGCCAGGTGGAACATTCTGATTGGTCGTTACTCTCAGATGATTGCTATGAACCGATTGAACCATTTGGTGCTGCCACTTCAGCAAAAATCGCGCACTTTCCCGTAGCTAAACGTTAAACCGGAAGGTGAATCAAAACTGTCAACTACCTATCCAACCGCACAAGTCCAGCAATTAAATCAGCTAAAATGACTTTCAGTCGCAGGTAAACCATAACAAACCTGCTTCGCTTCGAAGACCGCTCGATGAAGCGAACAGGAAAAGGTTTACATGCGAGGGAGCCATTTCGAGATGCAGAACGTGGGGCACGACTCACCCCTAGATAAGAGCCTCTAGTTCTACCACGAGCTAGCCGGGCAAGAAGATCCGCCAGTAAAGGAAAATTTTTGAAGGGTTTTGTTTCATAGTTTAGTAGGCTTTGTTAAGTGGCTTTACCCCCACCGAAATAGGCTTATAAGAAAAATGTGTAATTTAGTTAGATATTTTGATATCGGAGAACGCGTCAAAACTCCGAGGCAAACGGAGAATTTATTTTGGTTTCCTAGTTACAATGCTTCGCGGCTGTAGACATTTTAATAGAGGAGAACTCGTCAAAACTCCGAAAGACAATCCGCATAACCGAGGATTGCCAGGTTATCCACTACTTCCGATGGAAGCGTATGTAAATACCCTATTAAGTCAATGCTCGGGGAGGATACTGGGCGAGTTGTCCCCGACCGCCAAAACGCCCAGTTACGGTTCCAAATGTCAAACTGTATATATGGAGAAAAAAAAAATCTAAATTGTTATTGCGGGCGAATATCCGAAGCGTGAAAGCGACCTATCAGTTTCCCTGTCAGGTCCTCTAGATCGTACAACGCATTGCCTACTTTTCGACGAACTCGGCACTTGAGGTATTTCGGCAAGAATTTGGCGTTTATGCCTTGTTTAAAGTTACTCAAAGCAAAATTTTTCCTAAAAACCTCCTGACCTTCCCTATAGTTAACTTGTCTAGAGCGTTTGTTATAAACGTTGTTTCCCCTATCCTTCGCCTGATCTAAATTCCTACGAATTTGCTCGCGAATGGTGGACAACTTATCCGCCCTAGTTATTATTGGAATTTCATCTTCCCTAAGGGTACCGAGTTTATCTAATATATTATAGGCTGAGGCGTGTTGGACCATGTTCTGACCGTATAAGGCAAAGTATGGAGAGCACTGAATTGAGGTATGAAAATCGCTTCTTAACACCGCTAAAATTTCGGGTATATGCTTGTCCCAGTCGGTATGATCCTGTTTATCTTTAAGGAAAATTCTTATTTTTGAAACAATTTCTCTATTTACGCGTTCCGACGCGTTAGCCTGTGGCGAGTACAACCCCGTCCGTATATGGGTCACCCCATAATTCTCGAGGAATTGTTTCATTTCCTTAGAGATAAACTGTTTACCATTATCGCTATGGATATATTCAGGAACCCCAACCGATGGAAAAATTTCAGAGGTAAAGTAATTCATAACATTAACAGTTGTTGCTCTCTGCATGGGCTTCAACCAAACATACTTTGCAAAATGGTCTAGAACAATGAAGAGAAACTGATTGCGCCGCTTAGATCGCGGGTAAGGTCCTAGAAAGTCGCAATAGAACCGCTGAAATGGTCTTTCTGAGGCAAAAGTGTTCGCTATAGGTGGTCTGGACTGCTGATTTGTTGACTTAACAGCCTTACAAGTGTCGCATTTCTGTACATAGTCTCTAACGTCTTTAGCTTGCCTAGGCCAGAAGTAATTTTGTCTGACACGATCTAAAGTTTTCTGCCAACCCCCATGGTAACTCCTATTCGCATCATGTGCAAGACTTATCGCTTTCTCAGTTAACCCTGTCGGTAGCCACACCCGCCATAACGAGTCCTCCTCATCCGCCACACCCTTTCGAAATTTAACCCTTTTTAAAACCACGCCATCATTTACACTCAAATCTGGTAGCGCATCTTTGTTTTCCAAAATGGTTCTGCAAAGATCTAAGTATTCCGCGCTTTCAAATTCCGGCGATGCTAAGTCAATTTCGTGAGGTGGGGCGGAGAAGGTTAGCTCGTCTACATCAAAACGCGAGAGGGCATCCGGTACTATATTCAGGGTTCCCTTGCGATGCTCCATGGCAAAATCGTATCTTTGCAGTAGGAGTGACCATCGAGCCAGCCTGCCACTCAAGTCCTTCTGAGTCATCAACTACTTGAGACTTGAATGGTCGGTTATGATTCGGAATGGCAAACCCTCTATGTACGGTCTAAACCGCTTGACACTTATAATGGCGGCGAGGCATTCCAGTTCGGTTACAGTATAATTGCGCTGAGCGTTGTTAAGTTTTTTCGAAACGAACGCGATTGGATGCTCAGCGCCCTCGTCATCGACCTATTTTTGAAGCATCACACTGAATAACAAATCCCTTCGAGAAATCGGGTTGGGCCAAGACAGGAGCGGAGCTCAAGGCTTCTTTTAACTTTTCGAATGCTTCTAACGCTTCAGGGTAAGTTTAAATGGGCCTGCTGACTTGCGAAGACAATCAGTCAAAGGACCTGCTAGGTCAGCAAAATTTGTAATAAATGCCCTATACCAATTTGCCATGCCCACAAACCTACGAACCTGTCGCGGAGATTTAGGGATCGGAAAGTTCTGCATTGCTTCGATTTTCCCAGGATCCACCTTCAAGCACCCGCTACCTATCAAGTACCCTAAATACCGAATTTCCTTCTGACAGAATTTGCTCTTCTTCACATTGATTGTGAGGCCCGCGTCCCTCAAACAATTAGCCACTTCCGCCAGCAACTTTAGGTGGTCTTCAAAGTTAGTGCTGCATACCATTAGATCATCCAGGTAGACGAAGACATTCTCCCGCAAACGCGAGGGAATTGCCTTGTCCATCAGGCGGCTCATAGTCTGCGGTCCATTGCACAGACCAAAGGGCATCACCTTAAAGTGGTACAGAGGATTCCCAGGAACTGCGAATGCTGTTTTTTCCTTGGAAGACTCTGTCAGCTTGATCTGAAAGAACGCGTCCTTCAGATCAATGCCACTAATGAAGTGCGTGTCCTTCAGTCTGCTCAATAGGCCGTTGATATGAGGCAACGGGTACGAGTCCTTTTTAGTTACCGCGTTGACCTTCCTGGAATCTATGCAGAGCCTGACCTTCCCTGGCTTCCGAACTAGAACAACTGGACTACACCAAGGCGAGTTTGACTCTTCTATAACTCCCATTTCGAGCAGCCTATCTATTTCGCTAAAAGCTTCGGCTTGCCTCGGTGGCGAAAAAGGAAAATGTTTACTTTTGATTGGGACTGCATCACCAGTATCAATATGATGCTCAACCAATCTCGTTTGCCCCAATCCTAACTTTTCGAAGGAAGGAAACGTCTCTATGACCTTCTGCAAATTTACTTTCTGGGTTGGCGACAAATCATGGAAATTTATTTCGTCATCATTTTTATTACTAAAGTCTATGCACTCCACACTGGGAAATATTTCGGGCGCCAGCGCAAAGGCTCTCCAAAAATCAACCCCGAAGTAAGCTTCTTGAAGAAGCGAAGGAACAAGGTAAAACCGGATGGACTTAGTAACATTTTTGAAAGTGACAGGTAAAGATATCGAGCCCACGATTTTCTGTTTGTTGCCACCCGCGGTATAAGCGAACGCATGTAGGGGGTGATACTCGAAGTTGTTCTCTTTTAAAACTTCTTCACAATTTTTTCCCAAAATAGAGACGTTGGCTCCCGAGTCCAACAAACCCACTATAAAACTGTCTTCTATCTTTACCCTTACCAAAGGCCTTTCATCCTCGGTCAGCATTAGCGTAGTGGTTTGCAACATCCTGCGCTCCTGAACCCGCTGACTATATCTCTGCCTACACTTCAAAATATTTACCGACACCGGTGGCTTTCCAAAAATCGAATACCTTACTCGCTCATACATATGTTCCCTCTGTTCTAAACTAAGTGGAAAATGCGTCTGGCAAGCGACGTCCCTATTCAGACGTTGCAAAATTCTGATCGGTTTAACAATCGCGGGTGAGGACGTTGGACTATCTGAGTCTGAACTATCGGAATTGTCTGTACTGTCAGAAAAAGTCAATATCACATTTGGGTACTCCTTCGCCAGGGTGCCACTACTCCTCGGAAGCTCACTAGCTCCATGCATACCCTCGAAGGACTCACTTGGTTCAGCGCACGAGGCGACTCGAGCACTGGCTGATATGGGGGCTATAGTGTCGAACGAGTTTCCCCCCTTCTCGCTCGTGTACTGGTTTCCCTGCCTGCGATGGTCCCTAGGGCATTTTGGAGTAAAGACTCCCCTATTCCCACACTTAAAGCAAAACGGATTCCTGATGGGTTCCTCGCAATAATAATACGAATGGCCCATGGCCTGACAATTCCAACATTGAATTCCGGAATAATCCGGACGGTACTCCAACGCCTCTATCTACGGGTCAGCTTCGCAATCCTCGCCTTCCATCCTCATGTCCGGTGTTATCGTGCGGGCCTCGTTGACCTGACGTCAATGGTAAGTGGTTCCCAATATTTTGCTTTCTTTCAACACTTGCTCTCCTTTTCGTGCTATGTCGCGTAAATCATGCAATGTCCTGGCATCCGCATTGAAGAGCATTAGCTTAAGGCTACTGTTGACGTTTCTCTTTATTATGTCAATCAGCAGGGCTTCAGACATCGGTTCTCTAAGGCGTGCGTTAAGTGCTACTATGTCAGTGTGGAACACGTCGTATGACTCACTTAGCTTCTGCTTACGCATTGAGATTTCCATCATAATCTCGTGGTCACTTTTCAATGTTCCAAACTCACGCTTCAGGGAATAGCACAAAAAGGGATAATTCGCGGTTGGATTCTGCTTTGTGAACAGCCAATACCATTCTTCCGCCCGTCCTGACAAAAAGAGATGAAAACTCGCCATAAGTTGGTCGCTAGAGCATTGAGTCCGCTCACATAGGGTGTTCAACTTAAACAAGAAATCAGCAACGCTTCCAGTACCATCGAAGGAAATCTTCCAATCCTGTGGTTTCACTGCCACGCTATTCGAAACGAGGTTGGCCTGGTTACTAACGAATGTCGGGGCTTGTTTCCTTTCCTCCCTATTGGTGTTCCTGGTATAGGTCGCACCACCCTGCGACGATGTTACTGCGGCGTTGAGCAAGTCCATGTTCTCCCTGATCGTCCTCATTTCATTCCGCATCTCCTCCTGCGATGTCCTGAACAGCTGATGTAGCACGTTCACCCACGAATCTACGGGAGGGACCTCGGCATTGTTCCTTTGCGTAGTGATCCTATCACCTAAAGTGTCAGGAGGTATACGGTCTTGAACCGAAGCTCTAGCTTCCCCCTGTATACCTGTTAACACGCCAGTTGAGGGGTCAAAAATATTTTGCATTGGATCTGCTGCCATGGACGAGTCAAGGATATTAGTAATAGCTGGTCTATCCATTTTGTGGTTGGAAGCAGGATTCAACACTATCCTGGTCGGATCTCCCCCGCCCGGACTACCTATTGGAGAATGCAGTACCAGAGGCCGATTGGTGGGTTGCTTCGGAAGCGCCCCTCTACCCTGACTTCTAGGCTTGCCCCCACTTCCTCGTACCGAGTTCCTAGTAGTCATGCGTTCAGCCGACTGATCCATATTGAAAAAAAAATCCCCTAACCACGTTAGATAAACAGAAAAATATAAAAAAAAGTATTCGGTTACAAGGGGCGGTTGGAAGGTATAACAAGTCAAGATTCACTCCCCCACCCTATAATACCGACGATTGCAAGGTTTTGAAAAATAAAAATTTAATTAATGCAAATTTTCCTAACCGATATTTGCATCAACTGATTACCGCGAATATGTCAAAAAAAATAAATATATCATATAAATATACATATGCTGAAAGAAATTGATTATTAGTATATATACGTGTTTAAATGTAATATGTAAAAAGAAAAAACGGTATGAAGTTTGCAAGAGCTAGTTGTGTATTTATATGTTTAATGGGAATGCTGACATCCCATCACCAGAAGGCATAGGTATAACAAAAAAAACGAAATGACACTAGACAAGGACATTCTTCCAGGTACACCTACCGCAATGCAGGGGTGGTTATAAGATACCTCGCCCTGAGACATGTTGGTGTACCGTGGCGAAAATTAGCAAAATTTTTAAACTTATTTGGACTCCAGTACTCCGGACCGCAATGTTGGAGCTGCTAATGGCTGCCTCCCTGAGACTGGTCGGAGCACTGGACACCAGCGATCAAAACGTCAAAACTTTATTTATTTTTTTTTTTTTGAAACACCCCTCCTCAACCACGCCGCAATGAAAGGATGCGGTTGGGTACCGCTTTTTCCCAGACTTGCGCAGTTGGAAAGGGGTGGATATGGGGTCCCTACTCCTCCTCCCGCAATGCAGGGGCTGCTAAGGGCTGCCTCCCTGAGACTGGTTGGAGAAGTAAGGATCCCTACCAAAAACCACATACAAAACTAAGACAAAACTACACAGACACGTTCGGCAAAAGAAATAAAATTATTAATCCCAAGAAAGCTAAACCCCACTTAGCGGACATATTATATTTTTCCCGAAGCCGACATCGGACGACAGACCCGGGACAAAAAAAAATTTTAGTCACTACAAAAAAACTAAGTGCGTTTAGCACTGCCTCACCGGGTGAAATGAAAACTTCCGGTGGACATGACGTTCAGTCTCGTGGAGCCCTTGGCTACCGAACACGAAGACCCATCCGGACAACTTGATCAGTCCCACCATCCCGTCGCAACGCAGGTGGCGGCTCCTGGGCCTGCCTACCTGGGACTTACGAGATGGTGAAACCTCACAAGCTGACCAGAAAAGTCATCGCGGTCAGCGCCTCGGTTTCCACGTTGGGCGCCATCTGTTATGGAATCGCAACAAAAATGGAGCAGTAAGGAAGGCGGTCGGCATGATTTCAATGGTGCACAGTGGCTAGTCATTGTCGGCTGGGGTGGGCTCTTGCCAACCTTACCGTCCTGCGCCATAATCAGAGAAAAGGTCATACCATGCCTTTAAATACGCGGGGAAATGCACAAAACCGCGCAACCAACTATAAAAACAACATCCGGTTAAACCCGGATGCCACGGACAGACCGTTGACATTCAAAATACAAAAACTCAAATAAAACGGAAAATCAAATGAATTCAAAAGAAACGGGCAACTAAAATATTTAAAATGAAAATCAAAATTCAAAAATAACCAAACGCGAAACTAACTCAAATATAAATTTAAAAATAACCGAAAATGAAAACGAAATTAAAACTGAAATAACGAACGGAAAAAGGAAAACAAAGATAAATTTAAATTAACCGGAAAAGAAACCCTGGAAAAAAAATAAAAAAAAACGAACCGGAAATGGCCGGTTACCATGCTGAAAAAAAAAAAGAGGCCGAACATTATAAGGGGGCGCCGCGGGTGTTGTTGCGACGCCCGGTGTTTGGCCCACCCTCATCCATGGCCATCGACGCACCTGGTTTCGATGGCCCCTTACCTAACCTCCTATTTGCCTTCTAAATAACGACGATCGTCAGAATTCCCATTCTTAACAAATTTATTTATAATTCATTTACACTAATTAAATCGACTTACGCTAGCATAACTATTTTATAGCAAACGCCAAAAAGATAAAAAATTTATTTGGTTGTACCGAGTTTTCTCAAAAAAAATTTGGTTTTTGGTCTTATTAGATAGTTATGTTATTCATTTTATTTTATTTTATTTTGTCTGGGTTTGGCCGTTTTTACCTTTTTTTTTTTTTTTGATTAGATATTTTAAGTTAGGGTTTTCGAATTTTATTTTATTTTTAAGTCACATATTATTATTATTATGTTCATTTATTTTAATAAATAAATTTTTGTTTAAGTTTTATTTATAACCGCTTTATGAAATAATAGATCTACGCTTATACCTATTTTCGCAATATTATATTATTGAAAATTACTGCTGGGTTACAAATTTTGGTATCAATATTGATGTATTTAGAAGTTTAATTGGAATCGAAGGGACATTATATCTTAAAATCTTAATTTTTTTTTTTTTTTGTTTTTTCGCCCATACTTTGTCTTAACTTTCCAAAAGTGTAACTAAATTTAATAAATGACCCTAACGGTCCACGGACTACCATTTAAATGGAAATCGATATTAAAATTATTTTATATCATATAGTTTTTAATTCTTTTGCTAATTTTCAATGTAAATGGAAAACTGATGGTTTAAAAAAAAAACCAATAGCTATAAATTTAATTATATTTATAAATAAAAAAAAGGCAGTAAAGCAGTTGAAATTTAATTTTCTTGTTTAAACCTTTTTGTATTGTTTTCATGTATACGTATGCTAATCAAAAAAAAAGTTGTACATTAAACACTTATTAGTAAACGCTCAAATAGCAATAAAGAATTTTGCATTATAAGCAAACATTTTTGCTTTCGTAAAATCGCAGCAAAAGTATTAAGTAACTCACATTCTTGTAATTTTAAAGAATTGAAGTACTTGATAATTTGGCCATTTAAATACTAGATTTTATAATAAAGACAACAAACACTTAAACGCATTGCTCTAATATGAAGTCAAAATTTTTTTTTTGAGGAATGCGTCAAAATAAATAAATTTTCATTTCATATAAAATTTTTTGTTTTTGAATACTACGGCCTGGGGTTTTATGCGTTCTTCAAGCTCAGTTTAAACTAAGTTAGCTTAAGCTAAATTTAGTTTGTTTAATTTAATTCTATATTATTTGCAAAAAAAAAAACAAAACTAACTACATCAGGTTGATCTCACCCATTGTTGCAGTAGGCTGTTGGTCGGGCGCTACTGTTGTTGTTGTAGGTAATAGTGCAGCGGGCCTACCTTACGGCGGCCCCTGCTGTTGTCACTGCTGGTTACTGTTGTTGTTGCCGCTGCTGCTGAGGCTAGTGCGACGGGCCTATATTACGGCGGCCCCTGCTGTTGTCACCACTGGTTGTTGTTGTTGCCGATGGTTGTTGCTACTGCTGCTGAGGCTAGTGCGGTGGGCCTATATTAGAACGGCCTTCGGTGTATTTACTGGCTGGTATTGTTGTGGTTGCTGCTAGTGCGGTGGGCCTATATTAGAACGGCCTTCGCTGATGTCACTACTGGATGTCGTCGTTCGGTGGGCCTATATGAGGGCGGCCCCCGCTGTAATTACTGCTGCTGGTATTGTTGTGCGCCCTGGTGCGCGTTGTTGCTGTTGCGGTTTATGGCGGTGGGCCTATGTGAAGGCGGCCCCCGCCGTTGTCACTACAGTGTTGTTGTTGTTGCTGCGCGCTTTGTTGCGCGTCGGTGTGGGTGGCGTCTCAGGCGCTTGGTGCCGCGCTCTGGGGTGTGCGGTGATAGGTGCGGCAATGGAGAAGTGATTGGGCCCGTTCATTCGCGCTTGTGTAGCACAATAGCCCTACACATTTGCGTCCGTCTAACCAGAATGGCGACCGATTTATTAAAATTTGATGTTGAAAGCACACGAACTAAGACTTATCTTACGTAAAATAATTCAAATATAGTTATTTTTATGATTAAACGATTTTGCTAGCACACACAATTAGTTTAATTACAACAAACACTGGGCAATACCTAGAAAATGTAATGTCAAATGTAAATGCATTAGCAACAATTCATGGAAATTATCACGAAAAGCCTTCAAATTTTTTTACCTTGATGCACAGCAAATTCAGCAAAACACTGCTTTAATTGTTGAAATAGTTTCAGTCAGCTTCGAAGAAAATTTGACAAATCACTTTACTGTACGAATACACCACCTTTGTTCAGGGCGTATAACGTAAATTTTCAACACCAGGCAAGGTTGTGAAATAAATGAATATTTAAGCACTTAAATTTTGTAAAAATACACTCAATCCTCTGATTTATGATTTAATTTGAACGCACCGACTCGTCATTGCCTTGAGATTTTACTCTGTAATAATTACCAAATGATTTGGTACACTTTAACCAGATTTTTTGTTTAACGCTGAAGATCAGCGTTAACCGCGTTACAAACAATTTTGACTCAGCTTTTATGAATTTCCTCCGAGTACCAAAATTTTATTCACTTAACGCGACTGCGCAATGGAAAAGTTCCGTTGGCCCGTTGACGTGGCGTGATTATTGCCAGGTGGAACATTCTGATTGGTCGTTACTCTCAGATGATTGCTATGAACGGATTGAACCATTTGGTGCTGCCACTTCAGCAAAAATCACGCACTTTCCCGTAGCTAAACGTTAAACCGGAAGGTTAATCAAAACTGTCAACTACCTATCCAACCGCACAAGTCCAGCAATTAAATCAGCTAAAATGACTTTCAGTCGCAGGTAAACCATAACAACCTCTGTCCTTTTATGTGGACACTAAACACCATTAACTATTATCTTATTGCAATTATTATATAAGTATACATTTGTTTTATTGGTAAATATTGTATACATTTCAGAACGCATAAGATAATAATGAATAAACAAACAAACAAAACAAACAACAATACCTGTTCCGGCCAATCGGGCTTACTGAAGACTTGTTTGCTACGCTGATTATCTCTTAATGCAAGAAAGTCAAAGGCGATAGCAATATCGAACGCGACTTATGAACTGAGCTGCCTTCCTGATATTGTACTTAATGGGGATAAAATACTTCTAAACGATGTGGTCACCAATTTAGGCTTTTGACTCAACTCTAAGCTAACATGTGTTGATCATATGAACATTTTGGTCGGTAAAATACATAACACATTTCGCAACTTGTACCGAACAGCCTATTTACTACCACTTGATACTAAGATGAGGCTAGTCAAAACTCGAATAATACCTAAAATTTGTTATGGTGAACTCGTATACGGTAACATTGATTTGTCTTCGCTCAATAAACTGCAGCTTGCCATTAACAATGCTGCTCGGTTGGTTTATTCTAAAAGAAAATTTGATCATATCTCTTCATACGCTACGCAAATCCTCGGGAGCGGCGTAAACAATTTTTTTAAGATCAGAAATCTTTGCTTTTTGCATAAGCACTCCACTCTCAATATCCCCCTTACTTGTTTGAAAAGTTAAGTTATGTCAGTCTTCTCGGGCTCTGAATATATTGGTCCCAAATTTTAGATACATGACATCCTCCAGAATGTTCTTTGTCAGTACAATCCGTCTTTGCAACTCACTTCCATCCAAGACAAAAGTTATTCAAAAAGCAAGATGTTTCAAACTAGCAGCAATACCCTTTCTCAATTCCTAATTTACTTTAAATTGTATTTTATCTTCTGTATTCTAAATTTATGAAAAATATTTATAATTCGCAATTTCTATGTTAAATTGCCGGTATTGAAAATATGTAAATTTGTATCTGCAGTATCAAGTGAATGACCGGTTATATAGGTATAATTCATTTTGTAAAATTTTATCTACCTATTTAACTTTTATTTTTTCTGTTTTGCACCTATATTTTGTAAGATTTTTATTGTAATAACTTTACCAGATTAATGTACTACCTAAAAGACTTACGTCTTACTTGTACAAGCAATTTAAATAAATTAAAATTCAATTAAATTAAATTAAATTAAAATATTGAGGCACTGAGAAAAACTTATATTCAGAATTGAATGTGTTCGAATTTAATTGAACAAAAAAGGAAAACATATGGGAGCGGCATTTTGTCTTATAAGAAACAAAAAAAAGGTCAAAATGAATATAAGGTTGGTTCAGAACGGTCCGAAACATAGATGATCGCAACCGTAACTAGTGCAGCTGGGTATAAAAGTATACTTCTGGTCTCAGAAAAGTCGAAAGATATTAGCACAATTTCTTGATATGCCAAAAAATACCATCTTATTTCAATAGGTGGCGTTTAGATGGAGACAGAATGAAATTTGATATACTAATTTCAGTTGGCAAAGGAAATTTTGTTACCGACAATATGTGGAATCGCCTAACTTTTATACGTGTATGATATATTTTATCAAAATCTCTGATAGTTTTGAACTTAACTTAACTGAAGCCTTTAGCGGTATAAATTTGTTTGAAAGTTAGTTTGTTAGCGATACTATATTTACGAGAATCCCCGCACACCCACTTTTGTTATATCTCCAAAACATTTTCGATTTTTTTTTTTGTGCTTACTCAATTTCAAAAAGAAAATCTCAGTGTACACATATTTGTACATGTATTTTGATTTACCCTTCCATATAAAATAATTTGAGCACCACTGCCAAAGAATCTCACGGGCTTTATCTTACTTATATTATAAATGCGTAAGTTTGTGAGTGAGTGAGTGTGTTTGAACCGTTTTCACGCCCAAACTACACCACCGATCTGTAAGAAATTTTGCACACTTATTTCTCGATGTCTCGGATAGGTAACAAGTTTCATGAAATCTTAATACCTCACATGGTTATGGAGTTATGGGCACTAATGTGACCCAACTAACCCAAAAATTTATTTTATCCAATGAATTTATGCAATTTGGTGCCCTAAAACCTTAAAATGTGCATACAATATGGGTATTGAACGAAAGGGGAAGGCCACAGTATTATTTTGGACTTTGCAGTATTTCGATAAATTAATCGATAACTGAGTTATCGATCAGAATAGTGTCGCCCAAAAACCCCTGAATTTGCATACAATATGGAGATCAAACGAAAGGGGGAAGGTCACAGGATTCTTTTGGACTCTGCAATATTTCGATCAACGATAACTGAGTTATCGGTCAGAATGTGGTTGCTCCAAAACCCCTTAATTTGCATACAATATGGATATCAAACGAAAGGGGGAAGGCCACAGTATTCTTTTGGACTCTGCAATATTTCGATCAATTAATCGATGACTGAGTTATCGGTCAGAATGTGGTTGCTCCAAAACCCCTGAATTTACATACAATAGGGGTATCAAACGAAAGGGGAAGGTCACAGGATTATTTTGGACTCTGCAATATTTCGATCAATTCATCGATAACTGAGTTATCGGTCTGAATGTGGTTGCTCCAAAACCCCTGAATTTACATACAATATGGGTATGAAACGAAAGGGGAAGGTCACAGTATTCTTTTAGACTCTGCAATATTTCGATCAATTCATCGATAACTGAGTTATCGGTCAGAATGTGGTTGCTCCAAAACCCCTTAATTTGCATACAATATGGCTATCAAACGAAAGGGGGAACGCCACAGTATTCTTTTGGACTCTGCAATATTTCGATCAATTAATCAATAACTGAGTTATCGGTCAGAATGTGGTTGCTCCAAAACCCCTGAATTTACATACAATATGGGTATCAAACGAAAGGGGAAGGCCACAGGTTTCGTTTGGACATTGCAATATTTCGATAAATTAATCGATAACTGAGCTATCTCGTCAAAATGTAAAAGCCCTGAAACCTCTAAATTTGCATTAAATATGGATATGACACGAAACGGAAAGGCCAAAGAATCATATGGACTTCTCAGAAATGTCAGATCAAAAGAAAATAACGTTCATGTTATGAATTCGCCTTGCTCTACATACAGGGTGGCTGATGAATTTTGCTACATTAAGAAACTCAAATATTTTTTTTTCACTGTATGGAATTCATTTTTCTTTCATTCATGTTAAAGCTCATTAAATTTTATTAAACATAGCTTAATTAGTTTTAAAAATAATGGAATTTAAATGCCCCCCCTGCTCGTCGATGCATGTGCGGCATCTTACCAAAAAGTTGTTCATTACTGCTTGGAGAGTTGAGACAGGAATAGCCGCAATTGTTTCTCGAATGGATTGGCTTAGTTCATTCAAATTTGTTGGTTTTGCTTTGAAGACTTCCTGTTTGCAATAACCCCACAAGAAAAAGTCAGGTGCAGTAAGGTCAGGCGACCTGGGTGGCCAACGGAATGTGGAGTTTCTGGATATCAGCTTATTGGGAAATTTTCGTCGCAATTCTGTCATAACAGGTTGGGCTATATGAGGAGCTGCACCATCTTGCTGAAACCACACAGAGTTGAAAGAAATTCTCATTCGGCGTAATTCTGGATAGAAAAACTCTCTCAACATGCTCAAGTAACGGTCTCCAGTAACCATAACGGTGTGACCGTTTTCTTCGAAGAAGTAGGGCCCGACAATGCAGCGTGATGAAACTGCACACCACACTGTGACACGAAGTGGATGCAATTCCGTCTCATGGAGTATCTGTGGGCTGGAAGCACTCCATATTCGACAATTTTGTTTGTTTATGTTGCCGTTTAAATCGAAATGGGCCTCGTCAGACATGAAAAGACAGTTCAACATGTTTCCATCCTCTTCCACCATTTGAAGCATCTTCTGGCAAAATTCCAAGCGAATCGGCAAGTCTGCAGCGTTCAGTTTGTTGGCCATTTGAATTTTATATGGGAATAAGTCCAAATCTTTGTGCATAATTGACTGTAATGACTGTCTGCTTACACCCATTTGAGCAGATAAGCTTCTTGTCGAAACACGTGGATTGTTTTGTATGGCAGCAGCTACAGCAGCGATTGTTTCCTCCGTTCGAACTGAAGGGTTTCGATGGTAAGGTCTTCTGTTGACTGTCCCATGCTCGGCAAAATTGTTTACAAGTCTTATTATGGTCCATCTGCTCGGAGGATTGCCGCCAAACGTGGGCCTATACTCTCTTTGAACCGAAACTACGGACTCCAGTGCGTGATAGCGGCGGACAATCCAAATTCTTGTTTCAGTGTCCCAGTTATCCATTTTTGTTAAACGTAAAAGTCAATCTGCAAAATAAAAAAAAAATTAACCAGATTCATTAAATAGAAAAAAAGTTATTTAATTTTTTTTTGGTAGCGGCTTTCATTAGCCACCCTGTACAATACCAATTTTATTTTGCGTTTTCGGTACTTTTTCTGTCACTTAGGGAAAACAGATTCAAGACGACAACGACGGTGTGGTTATGTAGAGGAATTTTTCATGAATTCCGCTGTCGCCAGATTAGATCTATGTCTAATTTGACAGCGACGGTCGTGGCGTCCTTTTTTCTTTTTGTGAATTAAATCGAAAATATATGCAAATTGCTTTAAATATGTGTTGAAATTGATTAGTTTTTGGTTTTTTTTTTACACATGCAATACTTTTTTCAAAATTTTTTTGCTGTTGTTTGAGCTAATGCAGAACTGTCGTTGCCGCTTTCATTATTATCATATCGTCGGTGCTTGGCGGCAATTATCGTCAAGCTTCGGTTTTTCTCCGTTGTCGTTCGCAGTCGTCGTTTTGAATGTGGGCCGGGCTATTGTCGTCGTTAATAAATATGAGTAAATCGTCACCTGTCAAACATAAAATCAAATGTATTTTGTTGTTGGTTTTACGGTCTGTTCATTTTACATATTTTTGTAAGTATAACGAGCTCAAGACCAGTTGATAATAATTCTTAGTTAATTATTATTATTTTTGATTAGAGGAAAAATTGAAAGCAACAAACATATACAGGCTATAGTTATAGTACTATTTCGAAAACAGCCACGATTTCTCGTCAGACTAATTCGTATAGTTTTGCTATTTTTCAGAGGATCTTGTGTAGCAAAACTATACGAATTAGTCTGACGAGAAATCGTGGCTGTTTTCGAAATAGTACTATAACTATAGCCTGTATATGTTTGTTGCTTTCAATTTTTCCTCTAATCAAAAATAATAATAATTAACTAAGAATTATTATCAACTGGTCTTGAGCTCGTTATACTTACAAAAAAAAAAAAAAAATAAAAATAAAATACAGGCTATAGTTATAGTACTATTTCGAAAACAGCCACGATTTCTCGTCAGACTAATTCGTATAGTTTTGCTATTTTTCAGAGGATCTTGTGTAGCAAAACTATACGAATTAGTCTGACGAGAAATCGTGGCTGTTTTCGAAATAGTACTATAACTATAGCCTGTATATGTTTGTTGCTTTCAATTTTTCCTCTAATCAAAAATAATAATAATTAACTAAGAATTATTATCAACTGGTCTTGAGCTCGTTATACTTACAAAAAAAAAAAAAATAAAAATAAAATCAAATATTTTGAATGAATTTTTTGTAACGTTTGAGCAAAATAGTTGTGCATTTTAAAGATATTGATATCGTTTCTGCGGAAAATATCCCTTCATATTTTGGTTGCTTCGCTGTTTCGTAAAAATTAAACTTTTATGAGTGTTTATATACTAATACAATTTATGAAGCTCTTAGGGTTTGTTCGGTATATATCTCTTCTTCAATTTGATCTGAAAAATAACTAATAGCTTTGGCTTTTGTTTAGTATCCTGTATTAGAAGTTGGTGCTCTGTGTGAATTTAATTGTTTACAAGTGCTGCTAAGAAATTTTTAATATTTGGTGTGTAACCTGATTATTTAAGGTTTTTTGTATATCACTATTTTAAGGAACATGTGAACTTTAAAACTTATCTGTTTGATAAATAAAAATGTTTTCAAAAGAAGCTTAGTTATTTTGCATATTTATTTGATGCGAGCGGAGCCGCGGGTAAATGCTAGTAATATATAACGCACGTTGGTGTTATTTCCGCAGGTGTTGTTATTTTAATTCATTAATGTATTTTTATTTTTGTTAGATAGTAAGCACCTGAAAAAACTTTTAATTAAAGCGATGGCATTCCTCACATAAAAGTGTTTGTTTGTTTGTATATGTTTGTTTGTGTATATGAACATGCATATGATATTTACAAAAGTATGTGAATGAAAAGTATTCATTGACCTATTACATATGTACATATCACATTCTGAATCAAAACCCTCACAACTCAAAATTAGAGCAACTTTAGCTTGAAAGGTTTTGGATAGCAAAAACCGAATTTACTTGTGAAGGTGAAGGCGATAATCTTATGTATTAGTTGGGGATCTTTTTACTTAGCAATTTGTGTCAAATAGCTACCCATTTTTTTTTAGATGCGACAGTTTGATTTAGGATACGATGTTTATGTACCTAAAAGTGTACAACTTATAGTCGAGGCAATGAATATCAAAAACTGCGCAAGTCACATAGCCAAAATTGTGTAACAGAGGTCTTTGAACTCAAGCACGAAAAGACGGGGAAAATAGGTCACGACATTAATGCCGCATACATAATAAGCCTAAACAGTGGGGAGAGTATTTGTGAAATATGTTGAGGGAAGAATTAAATGTGGAGCAAAAACCTACAACCCGAAAAGTATAGGCACAATACAAAGCATAAAATAACTTAAATAAAAAAAACATGAGTGAGAATGTTATTTATGGAAGTTCCAAAATTTCGGTCTGTACAAGTGCACATAAGCGAGAGGTATGAGGGCTTGGCGACGCAAATTTAGCTCTAAGAGATTAAGTGTTGCGCATACGCAGAGCTTTGCTAAATTGGCAAACCAGAACATTTTTTCTCATATTCACGTATGTACATACTTACTTATATATCCACTCAGTATTTTGTCATTTCGTATGTATGCATAATAAATTAACTCAAGAGGTCTAAAGCCATCTCTCTCCCCTAAATTTTCTCACAACTGGGTTGAGATAACTATTTCAAACCAAAAGTTAGGTTTATCCTTTCGAATATAAAAAAAATCCAATTTTTTTAGACTTTCCTAAATTATTCCGTGTATGCATTAGTATAGCTTACTGAATTTTAGTTACTAAATATGCTGGTTGTCGTAACTGGAAAACGGAAATGGTTTGTTTGGGGTGTTCACATTTGTTTGAGCATGTACCGTGGAGAGATCCCTTGCACCCTTTTATAACCGAACGGGTAAGAAAGGACTAATCTCTTTTCTACCCTAACGGGTACTTTTAAGTCCTATGAGTACGAGTATGCTACAAAAACTAAAATTGACCCCTTTGAATATGGTTAACAAATAGAAAATTAGATATGTATATTGAATTGCACCACACTGTGGACGACAGGTATTAATCGCGTAAACTCTCTTTAGATATTAACCCTTTCACGTCTAGGGGAAACATTTTTCCCAAGAATAAACTGGTGGAATTCGGTACAGTATTTTTATGCTCCGTAGAATTTATCGCAATTTAATCGTTTTTTTGTACTTGAAATTGTATTTAATCTCTATTGTTTTGTTAATTGGTAAGTATAGAACTAAGATCTAGTCACATTTATGTTATTATTCGTGTAAAAATGTAAAATTTTTGTTACATTTTTCTCTGTAGACCACAAGTGGAATATTTGAATTACATTTTACTGATTATAAATTGCTGTTTATTTATTCGTTCGCACTAATTACAGCTAAAATGTCTGCAAAAAAGGTCAGAGAATTTCACCTTAAAGAAAATGAGATTATGGAAATGCTAATGGCTGATAATAGCGATGGAGAAGATGAGTTGGTATTAGATGAAGAAGACCAAGCATTTATTGATCAGGATGTTGACGACGGTGTTGATATAGTTGAAATTGCAAATGCTAATGAAGAGCAGCAGGGAGGTAGCTCAGAAGAAACTATAATGACGACTTCTGAATACCAAGTTCCCCTTTTCCGATGGAGAAAGAACTTTTATGTGCCCAGTACCTTTGAAGAAAGCGATTATGAGTTCGGTCGCATAAATGTATTCCCTGATATACAGCAAAATGTAACTCCGTTTGATATTTTTATGGAAGTTACACAGTTAGATTCGTTAGTTGACAAAATACTGGTTCCAGAAAGTATCAGATATGCCGAGCAAGGAGGAAGGGTATTCACTACTGATGGTTCAGGAATGAAGGCTTTTTTAGGTATGAACTTCGTCATGAGCTACCACGTGTTACCGACGTTTAGAAGTGATTGGTCCACTGACGAAGACAAGGGGGTTTAGTAACAATGATATTCAGTCGCAGTTTAGTGATAGAGCGTATAAAGTCAGACCTATAATCGAACATTTTAATGATTGCTTTCAAAAGGACATTAATAATTCAAAGCAACAATCAATAGATGAGCATATGATTAAGTTCAAAGGTCATAACGTGATGAAGCAATACTAAAAAACAAACCCATAAGATGGGGATTTAAAATGTGGTGTAGGATTGAGGCGACCACAGGCTATCTCTTCGAATTCGATCTATATACGGGCAGGAGCTAAATGGTCTTGGTTGTGAAGTATATTTTGACAATTTTTTCAATTCTCCTGACTTGCAATATAAGTTAAAACAGAAAAACATCAGAGCTTGTGGCAGTGTGAGAGTAAAAAGGAAAAATATATGGATAGACACAAAATCCGTTCATACGAGGTGTGTTCAAAAAGTATCGCGAATTTTGTGTTTTTTCAAAAATTATTTATTTATTCATGAATATCTATTTTGTCCCCTTCAAAGTAATCCCCATGAGATATTATACACTTGTGCCAACGGTTTTTCCAATCTTCGAAGCACTTCAAAAAATAATTTTTTTGTATCTTGTTCAGCTCCTCCTTCGATGCCGTCTTTATCTCGTCAAGAGAAGCGTAACGTCGTCCTTTCATGGGCCTCTTCAGTTTAGGGAACAAGAAAAAGTCACAGGGGGCCAGATCTGGGGAATACGGTGGCTGCGGCATCATTAGTGTGTTGTTTTTGGCCAAAAAGTCGTGCACAAGCAACAATGCGTGAGCAGGGGCGTTATCGTGGTGCAAAAGCCAATTTTTGTTCTTCCACAAATCCGGGCGTTTCTGGCGGATTGCTTCGCGCAAATTGCGCATAACTTGCAGGTAATATTCCTTATTGACCGTTCTTCCCTGTGGCAAGAACTCATGATGCACCACGCCCCTGCAATCGAAGAAAACTGTCAGCAAAACTTTCACATTCGACCGAACTTGGCGCGCTTTTTTCGGTCTTGGTTCGTGCGGCAGCTTCCATTGAGATGATTGAGCTTTGGTTTCCACGTCATAACCATAAACCCACGATTCGTCACCAGTTATGACCCTCTGGAGCAAATTTGGGTCGTCGCGGACAGAGTTTAACATCTCATTAGCAATGTTCATGCGATGCTGTTTTTGGTCACAATTGAGCAATTTTGGTACGAATTTCGCGTAAAAATCGAAGACGATCCAAAACACGTGCAAGCAGCTGTCAACAATTAACTGAACATTCAAAATGGCCAGCGAAAATTCAAAATTCGCGATACTTTTTGAACACACCTCGTATGTTTTTAAATTTTATTTCACCGGTCGAAACAAGTGTGGTAAAGAGGAGGAAGGCCGGAGCGGCAGAAAGGATTAGTGTTCCCTGCCCAGAGATGGTTACGCAGTACAATAAATATATGGGCGGCGTTGATTTGATGGACCAGAGAAAGGTCTGTTATGACATAGCTCTAAACAACTCATTAGAATTTACGAAAAGCTTCATTCAGGAAACCGCTGTGAAGGGCCGCTCTTGACCAGCTTACAATTTCGGCAAAACATTGCTCGGGGCCTTATAAATCTATTTACTTGTAGACAGCACTCAAGACCAACGACAGTAACCAAAGAAAAAACCAGGCTGGGTGTAAAACGGAATTTACCGCAACACAATCTGCAAAAAGCAGAAAATATGAAGAGATGTGCAAATTGCGCCAAAAAAATAATTGAAAACCGAACACATAATATATGTGTAATGTGCAACGTACACCTCTGCTTTACCACGAAAATAAACTGCTTTGCCGAATATCACACATGACTTATGTATCATCTCAAATTTTTGTATTTTTATGAATTTTTTTTCAACTATTGAATAAATAATTACAAAAGAAAATAAAGTTGCTTTATTAACTTTGTATTACCATTCACGCCCATAGGGAAATATATTTCCCATTGAATTCCAAAAAAACTAAGTACTGTATTTGAACTTTTTATTATTTATTATCAGTTTTGCCACCATATTAACTAAATAAAGCAGTTATATAACAAAATTTACTTTTGGTTTCCTTATGGTCCTGTAAGGGTTAATCGCAAAATTTTTGGTAGGGCACACTATACCCAATTTACACCGGTTGCCATAAGACGAAAGCTTGCCATTAGTTAATCATACCCATCATTTGTTGCTCGGAGCTAGTGCATAGCAGTCTGCTCATAAATTGGATGTGGCTTTCAACCACGTTACGAGCTATGTGTTCGGGTTAAACAGATTCGAGCATATTTCATCCTGGCGGACTAGTTTACTAGGTTGTGAGTGCCTTTATTAAAAACCAACATTCCCAAGGTCCGTTCTTTTAAGTGACCGCAACATAACTTTCTGTCCTCGGCTAGACTATTTTTTATCAACATCTTACCTTTATGGAGCACGATTCGTGATACAATTCGCAGTAGTCTAAACAAAAGCAACACTAACGGGTCAATTCTGTGCGTAACCGGTAATTTTGTACCTGGAAGATTATCTAACCGAAACTCGTAACCGTTGGAAATGCAGTTCATGTAGCCGCGATGCTAGCGTACATGCAACGCTGTCAAAAACAAATAATGCGCAGTACAGAATAGCGGGTCTATTCTGTGCGTAACCGGTAATTTTGTACCTGGAAGATTATCGGACCGAAAATCGTAACCGTTGGCAATACAGTTCATGTAGCCGCGATGCTAGCGTACATGGCAACGCTGTCAAAAACAAACAATGCGCAGTCTTATAAATAACAAGTAAGGAAGTCTAAGTTCGGGTGGAACCGAACATTATCTATTATGTCATCCCAATTTAGGCAGGTCTATTTTAATACTTTTAGCTCGTATTTGCGTTCAAATAGACAGGCGGACAGACAGATAGACGTATCGAGAGACGGACATGACTACATTGACTCAGCTCATCCTCCTGATCATTTCAGTATACGTACAAACATTTCATGTTCATCAGAGGTATGAATATCAAAAAAGATAGAACAGGTGGCTGATGAAAGCCGCTACCAAAAAAAAATTAAATAACTTTTTTTCTATTTAATGAATCTGGTTAATTTTTTTTTTATTTTGCAGATTGACATTTAACAAAAATGGATAACTGGGACACTGAAACAAGAATTTGGATTGTCCGCCGCTATCACGCACTGGAGTCCGTAGTTTCGGTTCAAAGAGAGTATAGGCGCACGTTTGGCGGCAATCCTCCGAGCAGATGGACCATAATAAGACTTGTAAACAATTTTGCCGAGCATGGGACAGTCAACAGAAGACCTTACCATCGAAACCCTTCAGTTCGAACGGAGGAAACAATCGCTGCTGTAGCTGCTGCCATACAAAACAATCCACGTGTTTCGACAAGAAGCTTATCTGCTCAAATGGGTGTAAGCAGACAGTCATTACAGTCAATTATGCACAAAGATTTGGACTTATTCCCATATAAAATTCAAATGGCCAACAAACTGAACGCTGCAGACTTGCCGATTCGCTTGGAATTTTGCCAGAAGATGCTTCAAATGGTGGAAGAGGATGGAAACATGTTGAACTGTCTTTTCATGTCTGACGAGGCCCATTTCGATTTAAACGGCAACATAAACAAACAAAATTGTCGAATATGGAGTGCTTCCAACCCACAGATACTCCATGAGACGGAATTGCATCCACTTCGTGTCACAGTGTGGTGTGCAGTTTCATCACGCTGCATTGTCGGGCCCTACTTCTTCGAAGAAAACGGTCACACCGTTACGGTTACTGGAGACCGTTACTTGAGCATGCTGAGAGAGTTTTTCTATCCAGAATTACGCCGAATGAGAATTTCTTTCAACTCTGTGTGGTTTCAGCAAGATGGTGAGCTCCTCATATAGCCCAAACTGTTATGACAGAATTGCGACGAAAATTTCCCAATAAGCTGATATCCAGAAACTCCACATTCCGTTGGCCACCCAGGTCGCCTGACCTTACTGCACCTGACTTTTTCTTGTGGGGTTATTGCAAATAGGAAGTCTTCAAAGCAAAACCAACAAATTTGAATGAACTAAGGCAATCCATTCGAGAAACAATTGCGGCTATTCCTGTCTCAACTCTCCAAGCAGTAATGAACAACTTTTTGGTAAGATGTCGCACATGCATCGACGAGCAGGGGGGGCATTTAAGTTCCATTATTTTTAAAACTAATTAAGCTATATTTAATAAAATTTAATGAGCTTTAACATGAATAAAAAAAAAATGAATTCCATACACTGAAAAAAAAATTATTTGAGTTTCTTAATGTAGCGAAATTCATCAGCCACCCTGTACAACTTCGCTTTTGCAGTGGGGTATCAACTACTTGCCCGAATATTTTACTTTTCATCCTGAACGTTTTGATATACATTAATAAATATACACCTCGATTCGTTTGTGTCGAATGAATTAATACACCTTGTGTTCGTAACAAAAATAGATATAAACTAAGTAAAAAATGTGTGTCTTTTATAGGCGCCAAAGAACTCAACCGATCTTTATGAAATTTTCACAATATATACTTGGGTTCACTGGGTACAGCATAGACAATATATAGTTTGGGAAAAGTAGGCGGAGCCACGCCCCCAGGCTATATAAAGTTTCAATTCGTCATAACTCCGAACTTTTTTGGTCTAAATTAATGAAATTTGGATATGTGTGTCACTTAGTAAATTTCTACATAATTTTTCAAAAGTGGGCGGGGCCACGCCCACATATTATGGGTTTTGTTTTGCTCTTGAACTTTCACGATAGGTTCAGGAGTTCGCTGGACACGACACAGTCTGTATATAGCTTTTGGCAAAGCCCCCAGGTTATATAAAGCTGCAGTTCGGTATAGTTAGGAGTTTATTTGGTTCAAGTTAATGACATTTTATATACGAGTATAGATGTGTTCTATGTATCAAAACGTCAAAACAACGTCTACCGGGTTTGCTGGTATATTATAAAATGGCGAAAGCAAACAACGAATTTTAGCATTCTTTTGTAAAACTGAGAGACTAGTTTGCGTTCAAATAGACAGACGGGCGGAGAGACGGGCATGGCTTAATCGACTCCGCTCATCGTGCTGATCATTTAAGTGAACTTTTCTCTTCTCCTTCTCATACTTACATACATTTAATGTTTATAGGAGGGCGTGAAAATCAAAAAAGATATATAACTTCGCTATTCCAGTGGGCTATTAACTACGTGCCCGAATACTTTGCTTGTGTGTTTCCCGATTTGGCTAATTTGTGGCAGGAATATAATACATATGAATATCAAGATTGAAATATCAAGATTGAATTATATGCGACTGCCTTTGAAAATAGCAGAAATTTTATGCTGAAAAGTGGGCGGCGCCACGCCTACTTCTTCAAAAATGACAGATTTTTTTTTGGCCGTGTTTTTCTTAAAAAGCTTATTATGTGTGCAAAATCTGATTGATATACCTTGCTTAGTTGTAGAAATATCGCTTTTTAGATTTTCCAAACAAAATTTCAGAACTATGTTAAAAAACTGGGCGTGGACATTAACCGATTTCGCCCATTTTTACAGCAAACAGTTACCTTTATATAGGGTGTTTTTTTTACAGGTTTGTTTTTCGAATAGAGATAAAACTGGCATTTTGTGGTCAAATCTGGCAACTCTAATGTCATTTATGTTCAGTTTGGTTTGCCATTTCATCATGAACAGGTTGACAAAAGAACAACGCTTGCAAATCGTGCAAATTTATTTCGAAAATAATGGTTCAGTTCGCGAAGTTTACCGTGAGCTCCGTCCATTTTATGGTCGACATAATCGTCCATCAGAGCAATTAATTCGGTTAACCATGGATCGTTTTCGCACTACGTTTACTCTATGTGATAATACGCATCCGCAGAGACGTCGAACAGTGCGCACCGAAGAAACAATTGCCGCTGTAGAGCAAAGTGTTGAAGAGGACCCGAATGAATCGATTCGCCACCGTGCACAGCAATTGGAGCTTTGTCCATCAACTTTATGGAAGATTTTGCGCAAAGATCTTGGCTTGCGACCTTACAAGATCCAGCTTGTGCAAGAATTAAAGCCGCGAGACCATGCAATGCGTCGTGATTTTGGTGTATGGGCCGAAAATGAGATTGATTTCGATGCTGATTTTCATCGCAAAATTTTGTTCAGTGATGAGGCTCATTTTTGGTTGAATGGCTACGTCAACAAGCAAAATTGCCGCATTTGGAGTGAAGAGAATCCACATGAGACCCTTGAAACGCCATTACATCCACAAAAACTGACTGTTTGGTGTGCTCTGTGGGCTGGTGGAGTCATTGGGCCATACTTCTTCCGCAATAATGCTGGAGAGGCAGCTACCGTTAATGGAGACCGGTATAGAGCCATGATAACCGACTATTTTGTTCCCGAATTGGATGGCATGAATGTGGATGAGTTGTGGTTCCAACAAGCCGGCGCTACATGCCACACAGCGCACGTCACAATCGATTTATTGAAGGAAACATTCGATGAGCGCATAATTTCGCGGAATGGACCTGTCAATTGGCCACCAAGGTCGTGTGATTTGACACCATTGGATTATTTTCTTTGGGGTTATGTGAAGTCGCTCGTCTACACCAACAAACCAGAAACGTTAGGGGAATTGGAAGCCAACATTCGTGGCGTTATTGCCGACATACGGCCCCATATGCTCGAAAAAGTGGTTGAAAATTCGACCTGTAGAATTGGCTTTATTCGAGCCAGCCGCGGCGGCCACATGCCCGAAATCATATTTAAACATTAATGGCATAAAATTATCCTTCTAATAAAGCCAAATTGATGGACCTTAAAACGATTTTCTTGTGTTTTATTTCAATTCGAAGTTCTGTACCCCTAAAAAAAACACCCTTTATATAGAACATTATCACCAAATTTTGTTTCGATATCTTAAACGGTTTTTGATTTATGATTAATATTATTTCTAAATTTGACTTAATCAAAAGTGGGCGGTGCCACGCCCATTTTAAAAAATTTCTTGAAAATTTAATTTTATGCCTAAATCTCAATGTGTTGAACAAATTTTATCCTTATTGGTGTATTATGTTCTAAGTAATCACTGTTTGGTGTTTTCGAAAATATTCTATATATTCGATTTCGCCCATTTTAAATAGCGCTCGGAGATGAGTGCCAAGGAACCCACATACCAAATTTCATTAAGATATCTCAAAATTTACTCAAGTTATCGTGTTCACAGACGGACGGACGGAAGGACGGACAAGGCTTAATCAATTTCTCTTTTCGTCCTGAACATTTTGATACATATAAGTCAATATCTACCTCGACCCGTTTATGCCGTTACGTACTGCCTTTAGGCGACTAAAGTTAATATACCTTGTGTGCCTAGCACTACTAGGTATAGAATGAATGTGTGTCTGTGTGTCCTTTATAGGCGTCCAAAGTACTCAACCGACTTTTATGAAATTTTTACAGTATTTTATTGGGATCACTCATTAAAAAATAGGATATATATAGTTTTGTAAAAGTGGGCGGTGCCACGCCCCCAGGCTATATAAAATTTCAATTCGTCATAACTCGGAACTTACTTGGTTTATATCAATGATATTTGGGTATATGTGTCCTCTAGTCAAGATTTACATAATTTTGGAGAAGTGGGCGGTGCTACGCCCACATATTTTTGTGTTTTGTTTGTGATTTATTAATGTCCAAAATTTATTGTCGACCTCTATGAAACTTTCACGATAGGTTCAGAAGTTCGCTGGGTGGGGCATAGGCTATATATGGTTTTAGAAAAGTGGGCGGTGACACGCCCCCAGGCTATATAAAATTTCAATTCGTCATAACTCTGAACTTATTTGGTCCAAATTAATGACATTTGGATATATGTGTCTTTTAGTCAAGATTTACATAATTTTGGAAAAGTGTGCGGTGCCACGCCCACATATTTTTGTGTTTTGTTTGCGCTTTCTTAGTGTCCAAAATTTATTGTCGATCTCTGTGAAGCTTTCACGATAGGTTCAGAAGTTCGGTGGGTACAACATGGGCTACATATACCTTTTGGAAAAGTGGGCAATGTCACGCTCCCAGGCCATATAAAATTTCAATTCGTCATAACTCTGAACTTATTGCCACGTCCACATTTTTTGTGTTTTGTTTGTCCTGCATTCATGTACAAAGTTTATTGTTGATACCAATGAAACTTTCACAGTGGGTTCAGGGTTTCGCCGAGGACGACACAGACCCTATATTGCTTTTGGAAAAGCCCCCAGGCTATTTAAAGTTAGGAATTTATTTGGTTCAAGTCACATCAAAAAAACATTGGAAACAGAAAGCGGTATCAGGATCAAATCAAAGTTAATTCGATATGTCTTCGGAACTATGGACATATCAGTACTCACAGAGGAAATGGGTGAAGAAGGGAAATAGGAATAGAAATTTGAAATATAGAGGTGGTGTTAGAGGAAAATGAAGAGGGTAAAGAAGAGTAACCATATGTGGGGGTGGGCGAAAGCAAAAGTAGAAAGAAAAAGGAAGATATAAGGATGCCTATAGAAGAAGCGCCAAGTGGGGAGGGAAAAGAGTGCAATTTAATAAATGTAGGCAAGTCAAATTAAAGGTAGAACAACGTCTGCCGGGTCTGCTAGTAGAGAATAAAATGCAAACGCGAAAGAAACTGCGTGTAAAAAAGTGCTTATATTTAATTCTTGTGAACTAGTATGTGTACAAAATTTGCGGTATTTTCTGTCCACAAAAGTTTTTAGAAAACACGTGAGACGTAACCACCTATTTTGGTGGCTAAATTAAACTGCAACTTTAGCCGGCAGAATACCAAAACGGTGTAAAAGTTTCCAAACTATATATTTGCCGGTAAAAAGGATGTGGTTCCCACACTAGAACTAGGGCGTAGGACAAATTTAATGTCATATTTTGGTAAGGCTGTGTTTTAATTACAGCTTTCTTTTATCTCCGAGATGTGCTATCTAAATACCTAATATGTTTCTTAATTCATATTTTTATTTTATTAATACATAATCTCCTATCTGTAGCTTTAATTACATACTTACTATTAAGCTTGTAATGTGTATTGGTATTTGCACGTATAATGCGCTATTGTTGTACTATAAAATAGTATATATCTTCTATTGTACTACTGCATTAATTAATAAATGAAATGAAATAATCTTGGAAACATACTGTTACGGGCGTCGAAATCGCAATCGGAGGGCGCACTCGGACATAATAAAGGGATAGAAAAAAAGAAGAAACCCCGAGTTAACAAATAAGTAAACAAAGGATTCCAAATAATTAAGCACAATCTGTGTTTATTTAAAATATAAATGAAGTTAAGTATACAAGGGTAGAATTGCAATAATGCGGATGATTAAGGATATGAGAATTAATATAATGCGGATGGTTAAGGGAAATATAAAAAAAAAAAAAGTAATCGCAGCTGTCCAAAAAATCCCTCAAAGTTGCGAATGTAGAAATTTTGATAAGGTAACTAAGGCAAGTGAGAGAGAGAGAGAGAGATATCCAAATAAAAAGTATTTCTATAAACTGTAAAAATAAATCAAACACAAACGTATTCTAAATATGTAATTACCTGGTTTGGCTGCCGGTGACTCACGTAAGCTCGAAAAAGTGCAAGCGCCTTTCAGATAAATTTAGTTCTATACCGCTGCCGAATGACGACTTTCGTTAGGTTCGGAGGGGTGAGAGCTGTTATCGGTAGAAAGAGGGGTGACCGTGATATTCAGGCCGGCCCCTTTGCGACAAGCAACCTTAATCAAATGAACCATTCCGAATGCAATATAAGTTAAAATAAAAAACAGTGAAATTAAATATTAATAACTATAATAATATTAAAACTAAATATAGGGATATTATACCAATACCCGCAGCCCCTTCTTGACACCTGTTGTGGGTGAAAAAAGAAAGATTAGTATATAAGGAATCGGTTTTGCCTAGTTCAATGCACGGAAAAACTCGGGATCTGCCAACCTCATCAATTGAAAGGGGGCAGCTACAGTTGCGTCAATATTTGAGACCGGGCTCATGCGATGGTGGTGTGCAAGGACTGTGGCTTGAGTAGTAACCCTTCTGGCCACCCCGTACTTCCCCCAAAGTACCAGCGTACACCTGATCAGCCGGGCCCCACCAACACGTTCTAGGTGCCGATCGGTAGCGAGCTCCCCGTCAATGACCGTGGTTGGTGAGCACGGATCGACCATAGCACGGTCAAAGTGCAGTGCGCCACCGGACTCGATGCACACCGAAGCCGTTGGTGCGATATCGACAAACGATCGCATGATAATGGCTGCGGCGGGTGCGTTGGCCGCTCTACCGATCCGGAATGTTGGAGCTGTGGCCTTGTGGCGGGCGACTATGGTGTCGCTAACCGGTTTGCAGGCCTGGTAAGCTGCCGTCCAACCCGCTATGTGCCGTGATGAGCGGAAAGGACGCGTTTCGGCGTCACCCTGACGGATATCGGTGGGACTGTGAAATGGTCGGAAAGGAAGTGTTTCCGAGACACAGCGATTCACCTTAACAGGCCGCGAGGATGGGCGGAAAGGACGTGTTTTTGCGCCGCCCGTACGTGGGTTTGATGTGTGGACCGGACGTCGAGTTGTGTGTGACTCGCGTATTCTCCGTTGCTCGTGCCGTAGTAGCAGTCGAAAAGGACATGTTTCGGAGCCGCCGAGCTGTGGAGTGGACGTTTCTGTTATCCTAGTGGCCTCCTCTTCTTCCTTCTCCTCCTTAGCTACCTGCTCTACCAAGGACTTCGTTTTTTCTGTGATGGCTATGGACAGCGCGTCATCAGCTATTTCTCCGTAGTCTTCGATTTTGTCGGTAACTTGCCGATTCCCGTCGTTTTCGTCCATGTGGAGGGACGTGTGATGGGGCTCGTTGCAACGATAGCAACGGTCCTTTCTAGCACAAATCTCCGTGCGGTGAAATGCTGACAAACAATTGGGGTAATATTTGTGGATGACTACCACCCGCAATCGTTCCTCCGCCGACATCCCATGGTATTGCTGGTAAAAACGTATCTCGACACGGGATGGTAAAAAAGTTTGGTTCGTTCCTCTGTTTTTGCCCGTGTGGCCGTAAAATGAGTTATTCTACAAAATATACACGTTATAACCCAAACATCAAGCTGTGTAGTTGTGTTTTATTTTGCTCTGTGTTTTCTTTAATAATTAAATCATATCTTGACATTCTAAGTTATAATTAAAGTTAAAAGAGTTTAAATAGTTAATGTGCTTCACTACTTGGTGTGAAAATTGTTAAAATTTTTGAATATTTTTGTGTCTAGGTTCCATCCAGACACTACCGAGGATGATTTGATGTACCATATTTCTTCTAAAGTTAAAGATCAAAGTGTAACTGTTAGAAAATTTAATTTCACATATCAAAGAATTATGTCTTCGTTAAAGATTGATGTATCTGGGAAAGATTTCGATACTCTTTTGGACAGCTCTTTTTGGCCTCCCGGGGCTCTTTTGCGGGAGTTTGAATACAGACCGAATAGGAATGTTCAAAATGTAGCGAAAATTTCTCGTAATAACGTTGATTCAAAAAACTGAGCACTAAATCCGTGAATATCTTTTATCAAAATGGCAGAGGTTTAAATACCAAATTAACTGATCTCTTTTTGAAATCTTTTCATTGTAAATATAACGTAATTGCTTTTACCGAAACTTGGCTAAAACCTCATGTTTTCAATTCAGAGTTTTTATGTAATGAATACCAAGTATATAGAAATGATCGCTTGAACAAAGTCGGAGGTGGTGTTCTGCTTGCCGTTCATTCCTATCATTCCCATTCAGAAGAGGTTAATATTCCTAACATCGATTTCATTGAGTTCAAATGCATCAACTAGAGAACGTCTCTATGTACTTATATGTTAGCTACATCCCTCCAGCATCAGATTTTTCAGTCTACATGCAACATGTCTCTCTGCTCAAAACTGTTAACTTTATGACTAAAGCTGCAGATTCAATTATTGTTTTGGGTGATTTTAACTTACCTCTTATATCGTGGGACATATCTGATGGTAACATTATTCCAAATCCGTCCAAACTGGGGTACAATGACTTTTTGGATGGAATTTCCGATCTTTGCCTTAATCAAATAAATGTTACCGCTAACAAGTTTGGGAAAGTCTTAGATTTAGTGTATGTTGATGATATACACCAATTTTCTGTAAGTCGTTGCGATCCGTTGGTTTTACCAGAAGACCTTTACCACCCTTCTATGGAAATAGTCTACGAAACCATAAGTAATGACCAAGGTACTCAATGCTACTTATGTAGTAGCTTTGATTTTAAATTTTCCAAAGCAAACTACAAGAAATTAAATAAAGAACTGTCTAAATTAGCTTGGCCTGAATTTGGTTGTGATATCAATCTAAACGTCTCACATTTCAATCAAACTATTTACTGCCTATTTGAGAAGTTTATTCCTAAACGTAAATTAACTTATGATCATTCTACGCAAGCTTGGTTTACTAAAGAGCTTAAGGCTCTGAAAAATAGGAAAACGCGATCATTTAATTTATATAAGAAATCCGGATTAAATAAACATTACTTACTGTATTCCATTCTACGTCAGAAGTACATAGATTTAAATAAAAAGTGCTATAAAGCTTATATCTCTAAATTCAAAAGAGACATTATTCTCAATCCAAAGTCATTTTATGGTTTCGTAAATTCTAAACGTAAAGTATCAGGGTTTCCCTCAGCCATGAAATATCAAGACATTATATGTAGCGATAATCAATGTATCGCAAATTTCTTTGCTCAATTTTTCACTTCTCACTATTCTGCTGTCACTAATTCAAACTTTCAAAATTATCCCTATAAGCTACACGGGACAAATTCAATTAATTCACCAATTATATGCGCCAAAGATGTTCTAATTTACCTTAAAACCTTAAAAGAATCTTTTAAATATGGTCCTGATAGGATTCCTACATGTTTCTTGAAAAAGTGTGCGAACCATATTTACCAACCCCTTACCAATTTGTTCAATCTATCACTAAGGTGCGGTGTTTTTCCAACTGCTTGGAAAGAATCGTTTCTTCTATCGCTGCATAAAAGCGGGAGTAGGTCTTCTATAGAGAACTATCGTGGCATAGCAAAGCTTTCTGCCATCTCAAAATTGTTTGAAGCTATTGTTACAAATCAACTTACGGGTCCGATCTCTACTTCGATAGCTGACTGCCAACACGGGTTCAGTAAGAGAAAGTCCACAGTTACGAATTTACTTGAGTTTACCAGTCATGTCTCAAATAGCTTTAGAAAAAATCTACACACCGACGTTATTTATCCGGATTTCAGCAAAGCTTTTGACAAAGTGTGTCACTCATTACTTATTCATAAACTCGATCAGTTGGGCTTCCAGCCGAGTCTCAATCGCTGGATCTCTTCTTACCTTAGTGACCGGACACAAAGAGTAGTGTTTAAAAATTTAGTATCCGATATCATTTATGTCTCTTCGGGGGTTCCTCAAGGAAGCCATCTTGGCCCGATTCTGTTCTTGTTGTTTATAAGTAAATGATATTTCTACAATAATAAAATTTTTTAAAATGTTAATGTATGCCGACGACGTAAAGCTTTTCCTTTCATTGGCGTCATTTGAAGATAGAAATAAGCTACAATCAGATCTAGATACACTAGTTACTTGGTGCGATTTTAATTATATGCCACTTAACCTTAAAAAATGTAAGCACATGAGTTTTTCGCGTGGGATTTCTCAGCCGGCTTCCTATACATTTAAAAATTATAGTCTTGAGCAAGTGTATGATTTTGTTGACCTGGGGGTTACTATGTACTATAAACTCAGTTTCAACCGCCATATTAACACAACAGTCAATAAGGACTGTATAATCTGCCACCCTATACGAATCGTTTAAAACTCATTAATATGCACACACTTTCTAGTCGGAGGGAAATGCTTGGAATTATTTTTATGATTAAATTGCTAAATGGTTCACTATCCAGCCCATTTCTTCAATGTACCGTCTCGTCCTTCAAGGCATTTTAAACCTCTAGTCTTAAAACAGTGCCGAACCAATTTTCAGTTAAATGAGCCTTTTCGCTGTTTGTGTCAAGATTATAACTCTCTTTCTGGTAGATTTGATATTTCAGACTCGCTTTTAAGCATAAAAAAATCAATTCTTTCTATCCTAAATTCATAGCTACTAATTGTGTCTTATTCTTTATTCTGTTAGCTAGTTATTTCTTAATGTATAAATATATCTTATATCTACTTTACTTAGCCGATGAGGTTTTCTGTGTAGCTGAGCAATTTTAGATCTCGACGATTAACAAACCAAAGCCTTTCAACGATTCGGCACGAACGAATAATCCGCGCGTTATGCGGATGGGCAGGTCGGGCGGGATATGGTGGGTAATCCGTTTGGGAATTATTATAAGTTTGGGAATTATTATTAAGGTAGTGGTTATTGGAGGGTTGGGTGGCTTTTGTAGGTTTGGCATATTCGTATTTGGTTTTCGAGCAACCACATTAGGAGATTGAGGTTTTGATTTCGGGCATCATCATACCTGGGTTGGGTAATCATTAGATTACTTTGGTTCTAAGAAATGTTGTTTTTTAAGATTTTCCCTCTGGCATCTTTGTCATTTGACAATTTTCTGTCAGCCAAAAAAAAGTATCCTGACGAGTGTAGTAACTCGCTGTCAACCGGGATTTTCCGGCTGATGGCGTCCCGGACGCTATATAGCCTGTCGCACTTTTAAGGCGAAAATAGGCGATGAGCATGAACTATTGTGCGCTTGCATAGAGGCACTTTTTGCCTTTGGCCGCCAAAGCAGAAAAAAATGTTTTTTATTGCAGCGTGAAATCATCAAATTTTGCCTAACAGAAGTTTGATTTTGACGTCGGAAAGTTCTATATGGTGTTCGCAATTTTTATCGGACCGCACGGTATTGGCTCTCACCTGTAGCCCGATTCTGTAACTTTTAACCACTCGCCGAGCGTTAAGCTTATCGCCGAATTTCGGCGTTTGTTCTTAACGAAAGTGCGATTCTGTAACTCTCCTTTAACGCCGCTAAACAGCTGACTCTTGATGGTGATGATATATGGCAATACTTCTCTTTTCGCCGTATTTTGCACTAAATTACATGCAAAAAACTCAAAACTAATTTTTTTACTTTTTTCAAACGCTAAAACACTTGCAAATATATTAACGCTATTGTTAACACCTCGAAAATAATTCGCGGCAGCTAACCACACGAAAAGTGTTAGCTAACACTTAGTGAATAGGGAAACGCGTTAAAAATGGTGTTAAGCGAAGTTAACGCTAACACCTGGCGTTAAAATAGTTACAGAATCGACCTACTGGACTTAACATAGTGTGCCCCTTTTGGGACAAGTTGCCTATGAGTGTGGTATTACCGTTTTTGTCTCTCGTCTCGTTTTCGGCTGTAGAGGTCGAAACGCTCTTTCGTTTCGGGCCGGATACATATCGAATGAAATGTCATTAATGGCAAACTTTCACGCGGTAAGTGTGGAGCAGTATAATTTGTCTTATTAAGCATTAAGCAACGCTAATATATACATTTAAGATTATAATAATCATTTTATTCTTCTTTTTCAGTTTTAGCACTTTGAAATTACTGAGAAGCTGAAGTACTCGTTTTTACGAAGTGATTCTGTTGACACGCAAAGCGTTTGGGCAAGATACGAAAAGCGTGTATGGTTTCTCACTCTCATCCTAGGCCATCGTACAACTCTACAAGTAAGTTAAGTCGGCATCCCTTTCTCTTCCTTCTCTCTGTAGCTCGTAGGCGTTTGAAACTCACTCACATGTCAAACAAGCGGTCAGATATTTGCAATCAAAGTTGAACATTTTCTGTCATTTTCATCACACATATTGGGCGTTCCGAAATGTGCAGAAGTGAGTTTTTTGCAGAAATACTGGGGCTCGCGTAGTCGGTGTTGGACCGGCTAAGGGTTATTTTTTTAAGGCGCGGCTGAAGGGCGCCTACGCAGAAAGGTGTTCTGCATGTAAATACCATCGATCAGACCCCCCGATTGGGATCGGACCCAGGCCATTTTTTTTGGTTTTTTGTCAATACCTTTTCACTGAAATAAAATATTTTCCGCTTTCGGATTATTAATACCGAGGTCAAAACGCTTCTTTTGATACCTTTCCCGATATTTTTGGAGGTGTTTTTTTCCAGAATTAACGTTGTTTTCGTTGTTAATAAAGTTATTTCCATCTAATTATATGATTAACTAATTAGAAAATATCTGGATTATTTGCAATAAATTTTCTTATGGGAATATTACTGAAAAAGACCTCTTTACCATGGAAAAACAGTTCAGTAACTGCTAACTTGTGAAGCCGCCCCAACTATTATTTTTTAAAGTAGTTTTGTTTAGTAATTCTTTTTTTAATAAAAAGATGAGCTTATAAATTTAGGCACACTTTAAATGGTAGGGAACTTTATTAAGATACGATATAAATAAGAAAAAAGCTTGTTAAGTTGAAATATTTGAAGATAATTATCAAATTAGCATGTGCAATTTTATTGTAAACAAAGAAGAACAAGCGAATTGCCATGGTAACATCAACTACATGGTTGTTTTTTATAGGTAGCACGGAAATTTTTATAAAGATTTCAAAGATATCAAAAACTGGTACATAACCCTGCTAGAGCATGCTGATGGATACTCCAATACTTTTACAACATTTTTGACAATACCTCTACAATTACAAATCATTTTCTTCCGTTTCTTTTTGACTTGACAGTTCATCATAGAACGCAGACGTGGAATTTTTCTAAGCCTATAAAAATATTTTATAAAATATGATTTCGTTATGTTTTTGTGTAAAAATAGGTGCGAAATGAATAAAAGGCATTTAAGAAACCGCTTTAGTGCTGAAAAAAGGCTATTTGAAGCCAACGTAGATAAATTTAGAAGCTTGCTTGAAGCTGAAAACGCGGAGTGTGGTTTCTGAGGATATTAGTCAGGATTTGTTTCCTGTGGCCCAAAATGGAATTTTGGAAGAGCGTAATTATGATTTACGTGGCAGTGTTGTTGAGTTGAAGGCGGTGCATGTCGTGATAATGAGCGAAACGATTACATGTCCTTATCAGCATATGTAGATGCCTCAGAGGTAAGTGCATATGCTGTTGAGGGCTTGGATTCGGTAACTGTTTCCTTTAGGAGACAACTGCTAAAACGCGTCCGAAATTATCGGGAAAGGTATGAAAAGACGCGTTTCGACCTCGGTAACAATAATCCGGAAACGGATTTGCGAGTTTTTGTTTAAGTGAAGAGATATTTGCAATCAAAGTTGAAAACTCTGTCATTTCCATGTGGGTTTTGTAATCACAGATAAGGGTGTACCGAAAAGTGCAAAAGTGTGTTCTGCGCAGAAATACTGTGGACCGCGTAGCCGGTGTTGGACCGGCTAAGGGTTATTTTTTTGAAGCGCGGCCGAAGCCGCCTACCAGAAAGGTGTTCTGCACATAAATACCTTGGATCAAGCCGCCTTTTTGGGATCGGACCTCGGTAATTTTTGGATTTTTCGCGAATAACTTTTCACTGAAACAAAAAATTGAAAATCCGCTTTCGGATTGTTGATACCGAAGTCAAAACGTGTTGTTTGATACCTCTCCCGATATTTTTGGACGTGTTTTAGCAGTTGTCTCCTAAAGGAAACAATTACCTAAATATCTTCTGTTGCACGCATAAAGCTTATACGCACCACACTTTACAATACTACCATTCTCGCACAGCTTAAATACTTGAAAGTACAATGTTTACAAATGTCACAGTTGCATTTATATTTTATAAAATTTATTGTTGATCACATTTGCGCAGCATTCCGTAAACTATGTACAGCTATGGTGAGTAGATAAATGGTTGTATATTATTCACATTTTATATTAAGCTATACGTTTATTTTCTTACAGTACAAGTAGTGGGCTTAACCGAAAAAGTGGGTGATAGCGCCGACGAAGAACTCAAGCTCATACAACATAGGCCAAAACATTGGCCTATTCGAATTCATCAGTATTAGCACTTAAAGAATGTATAGGAGCTTTGGGTAAACAATCGGCACATTTGCGTTTCCATGTATGGAAACTAAAACAAGTATTGTGCGATTATTTCATTGGCGAAAAGAGTAAGACGTGCACGATAGCGATGATATCGCCGGGTTTGAGTCCATGCGAACATACATTGAATACATTACGTTATGGGGATCGTGTTAAGGAGTTTGTTTTTAAGGAAGTACCAGATGTGATGCGTGAAGGTGATGGTGAACATGTTATTATGGAGGAGGGCGAAGATCATATGTTCGTACTAAATATTCGATCACATAATCATAATATAAATAACAATAATAAAATCAATGGACAGTTGTGAAAGAATGATTTGTCGTTGTTGCGGTCATTTGGTGTAAGTGGAAATGTGGCAATTATTGTGTTACGAAATTTTCTAATGTAAATATTTGAGTCAGAACTTTAGCAAAACTTAAAAATTGTCTAGTTCATGAACTAAGTATTTATTGCTTTATATATTAGAATCATCTATATCGCATACCCTTATTAACTCCGATTTTTATTACTTGACGGTATTTATTGACAAAATACTTTTCTTTCTACACAGGATCACATGTCCGATGAGTTGCTTGTGCAACACGCAGCCATCTCCGATTTGCAACAAATCGAAGAAAGGGTAGTTGAGCAACATCGTTTAGTCAATGATTTTCTACAACAAAAACAACAACAACATGATCAGGATGCATATTGTAAACAGGGCGAAGCGCCTTTCACACAACTTGTTGAACTTGCAACTGGTTGTCGAGATTTGATGGCTGATGGCCAAAGAGGAGATGTTCTCGTGCACGATGAAACACACTGACGGCAAGCGCTAAAAGATCGTGTACAAAACAAAAAAATATGTGTACAAAACAATGCACAGTATACAAGAACAAGCCACACATAATTATATATATATTAATAAATGATGTTGAACAACAACAACATGTAGGCGCATCAATTTAATAATTATAAAGAAGAAAATAAACAAGAAATACTCCTTAAACTAACGCACCCAAATTAACATCGCCACAATGGCAACGTAGCTGTGTATGATTGTGTATAATTTATTGTTGATCACATTTAATAGCTACAACTACAAGATTCTACATTCCATATCGCTCATACAAGTCTCACTCGATATATTATATATTATTATATTTAATGAAATTAATTAAACAACGTGTATTCGCTACTTTAACACAATGACATATATATTATCAAAATGTATTATATTATTATATTACCTTACTACATAGTGCGTTCTACAATTAATATTATATTAATAAAATTAATTAAAAATACATATTTAAATAAATATGTGAATGAATTTTAAATCAGGTCTAATTTTATTTATACAGGCGTGATAGGTTTCTGCTTCAGCTTTATTTACTCAAAGCTGACTGATATCTATAACAGGGTTGTGTGAAAAGCGGGCAGTCAAAGACAAGGACAGCCTTATGCAAAACTTCATTAGTAAGAGCGAAACGCACAACAATACACGTATACGAATTGTTTATACAGTTTTGTCATGTTGCTCTCATAAATTGATGGAAATTTTGCTCTACAGGCTGACATATATTTCCATCAGCCATATCTGTCAATTGATTCCTCAATCGACTGATACATGTCTAGCAGGGAAATGAGTAAAACTCTTGCAAAAATAGTTCTACTTGAAATTATGCGCTTTAAACAATAATTTGCGGTAACTAATTTCTCTTATATATTTATTTATTGTATAGGTTTCTATAGCATCGCCTACTTTTTGTCTGCTGCCAATGAGTACGACTCTGCGTTTAATAGCATCTGAATGACAAGCTCTTTACATGGTGGGCACAGCTGTGGACGAACAGCTGATACATATCTTACTTGTAGACCTTTACAATGTCCCAGGCACTTTAATGCTGTATTCTACATGCACATCAATGCCTCTACTCATGCCCGCTGTTGTGACAAAACAAGTGGGATTAAAACTCGGGTATGGTACTCAACTTTGGAGTTATACATTAACACAGGTGGGTGGCGCCTATTTCAGGGATCGTGTGGTTGTGGTGATCGTTAATAACATTTTATGCCAAATATTCACCCCTATTATGGTTGTCAATATTGACAAAAACAGTATTGATACGTATGAAAAAGCAATTGAATTAGCATTGCCAATTTGTGCTCTACAATATTGTTTTGGATAATATTCACAATCATAATAGGGGTGATTATATGGAGTTCATTTGTTTTGGACTATTTTGGTTGACCATATGTTATTCGGTTTTAGGTATTTCATGGGCCTTAATTCTGCGTTACTACACCATGGCTGGTGAACGGGGGCGTATTATCAATGTGTCATGACCAGCACGCCTGTGAAAGCAAATCATCGATACTGACCATGGTTATTTTAGAGAGCTATCAAATTTGGGCTTGTGTACTCCCACATGCTTTGCACGATATGTAACAAGACGTTTAATAGCACGCGGCGAATGGTCGACTACAGCTGTCCGTAAAATTATACCAACTGCCCTAAAAAATGCTGCTGAAAGATGCATCAGGACCCTCACTCTAGTTCTATTCGAAACAAAACTTGTTCGCTTTCGAGTGATTCGTATTCTGTAAGAAATTTTCGAGTAGAAGGCATTCGTTGTTCGAGTTCCATTCTGTTCCCTTGGAATTTATTTATCCCCCTTTCTATTGTAGAAAGTTTGGTACTCACTACGTCGAAAACATATGCCACAATGGTCGAAAGTTAGAAAATTCTATTCGACAACAATTTAGCACACGGAAATTCACAAAAATGTATTTTCTTATGATTACAATAAAACAATTAGTCTTTTTTTCATCAAGAAGTAATTTGTATAGCAGATAGAGTTAAGCAATCATTATTGACAGAAAATAATTAAAGAATTCTAGGTAAAAATTTGGAAAAATTTAACCAAAGAAATTTTTGGGATTAGATTATTTAAAAAAAATAAAAGTTTATTTAATAAAAATAAAATGAAAAAATAAAAATTACTTGTGGAAGGATTTACGTTGGAACCAGCAACCACACGCGTGATAGTCGAGATTCTTATCACCTACGCTACCGCGACATGTAAAACTGCGCTGCCTTATCGCACTTGAGACTTATGCAAAGTGTCTTTGTAGTTTGCTTTGCGCTTGAAATTTGTGAAACAGTGATGCCAAGTATTATGGATTATTTTCTAAAGTAAATTCTAACGATCTACAGAGTGCCTATGTGTATTAGAATCGCTTTTTGCTTTCGAGTAGAACAGCCTTTCGAATAGAACTACAGAGTAAGGGCCCGTATTTTTCATATTTCTGCCACAAATCTGATGGCCGATTTGTTCTACGCCCTAATGACCCCTTCAGCGCTTCCTTTCAAATGACGGCTCATGTGAAGGACAGCTTTCTTGTAGGGTGGTTTTGCTTTGCAAAATTTAGCATTGTTTATTACAACCGATGTTCATACAGCGCTCATTTGCATGACTACTATTATTGGCGGTATTGGCTTTCACACATTCAGGGAGCATTTTCGGTTTGATGAATACGGTCGGAGCGGTGCCTGGTTTCTTGGATGTACATCTGGCTGGCCATATTTTATAAATAATTCAGAGTTGGCCGATGGTTTTCAGCACTGCTGCCGCAATTAATTTAGTGTCTGGGCAATATTGCTTATATTCGGTTCTGCAGAAGCAATTGGGTGACTTTATCTAAGAGGTAGCGTTTGGTTTGTACTTTCAAAGCGTAGATATATGTAAATGTTTTGCAGTACCAAGTAACTTAAGATCTTTGTACATACATTTCGATGTAGCCTATATGTGATTTAAAAATGTTGACGTATAACCCCTCTTTCTCTCACGTAATGCATTAAAATTTTAGTCAAAATCCATTCTTAGTATTGATTTAGCATTAATGTAACTTCGACTCGTAATATTTCTGTGGCAATAAGCGAAAAAAGACAAACTCAAATTTGGTCGAAAACGAGGTAATATTACCACTGTGTCCTCCGCTTGGATCTATAAGCACACAAAATTTCGCGGCTTTTGGTCAAAAATTGTGGATTTTATGCACAAAAAACCGGATCTCAATTCCATACATTTACCACTACAATTTCATCTTTCAAAGTGCTCTACTGACAAATTCAAAAAAATTACTTTGGTAGTTTTGCCTTATTGCCACAGATTTGCTGGCAGCGATTCTACTACATCTTTTTAACCCGCCGTATTATATACAGTTCAAGCTGTTGATATGATTTTGTATAGCCTTTATCTGCTGCCTTTTCATGCCCCAATCGTGCCATGCCATACAATGATCAGGCATGATAAGCAAAGTAAAGCCGAAAGTTCTTAGGATAATTTTGCAAATGTGTGGCAGTGATAACACCGCGTTACACACATTCTGTCCTTTGAACCAAATATACTTTTTCGGAAAGGGGAGAAAAAATAAAAATACACGTGTATCGGCGATTTTCATGTACACGTTTCACTCCAAAAGTCACGGTCTTCAATTCATAGACGAGAATAGGGTCACCTGGATTGGGTCGAAAAACTATCCTTTGGAATTGTGTTTGATTGGGTTTTATATAGATCTGTCGATACATCTTCTCGATGTCGCTGCTGAAGACATATCTGAAGAATCTCCAGCGAAGGAGTAGGATTGTTAGATCGGCCTGAATAACTGGTCCTGTATGAAGCACATCGTTCAAGCTTGTGCCATTAGCAGTGTGGTCGTGCTTTCTTCTTTTATACCCGCATGATGGGGTAAGATGTAGCAATCTTTTGACTGGGTTGGTATGACAATGGGAGCCCTTGGCATATGTCCCAATGTCTCGTATTCTGCTAATACCATATTATATTCTGTCTATGGGACCGATGTCCTTGCTAGGCGTATCTCAATCCGATAGAATTGATAGCACACGCTTTTCAGAGAAGGTCCTAGGCAGATATTGGATGGGAACTCCTGTTTGAAAGGCAAAGCTACGATATATTTCCCATTAGATCTGCTTTCAGTTGTCGCTTTGAAAAGTGTCTCGCAGTAGGTGTTATCCTGGTTGAGTGCCCTTTTCTTTGACACATTTTCTAATTCCCGGAAAGAGGTTAACTGCTGGTCTAGGTTGATCTCGTTGAAAAAGGATACCCGAGTATTGGCTGATTGAGGTGCGGTTAAAATCCCACCGAAGACGGTTTCTTGGGCGAGAAGCGTATTTAAAACGTTCTTCCGTATACCGCTTAATATAACCTGTGGATAAATGTCGCCTCTTAGGATCAGATCGACTGGTTCATTACTGAAGAACCTCTTATCCGCCAAGATTAAATCATGCTTGTCGAGTCATTGCACCAACATGGCATGAAGAAACATTATTAATGTTTTCATTACTCTTTACAGAGCCTTGCCCTAGCCTGTTGTGAGGTTGAGGGCATGTCATCTGAGGTGTTCGGACTCCACCTCTGGGTCGTTGCTTTTGGCTGAGCTGCTGCAAGATGGAGCAAGGTGTTGTGCCGTGAATGACTAGTGCACCGTGTCAACGTGTGTCCAACTGACAGGCAGTTCAAACAACAACAGTTTTTCTTGACATAGGCTATTTTGTCAGCAGTGGTCAGCCTACGGAATTTTTGGCAATTTCGTAATTTGTGGCCCTACTGTTGCACATTTTATACAAAGCTTTAGGACGTAGACTCCAAGTTTCGCAGGCGACTCCCGTGCATTATGTGTGTTGTGGCTCTTGGGTGCTTTGGATGGTTTGCTACCCCTGAGGTCAGAAACGGTGTCCAAAGTTTGGAACCGATTGGAAAGGAATTTATCTATGTCCTCCCATTTTGGAATCTCTGTTTTGTTCTCTAAGGTTTGTTCCCATAGAGCCAGAGTGCATTCCAGGAGCTTGGTGGAGCATAAATACGTGATTATGGCATCCCAATTTGAAATGTCAATTTGATGACATTGTAACGACGAGATGCAATTATTTATGTCTCGTTGCAATTTTTTAATTGACGTTCCACATTCATTTTCGACTGTCGTCAGATTAAATAAAGATTTTAATTGTGTATTGACCAGGATACCTTTGTTTTCGTACCTGTTACTTAGATTTTTCTTGCTGTCGAAAAGCCTTCATTTGTCAATGGACACCGTTTGCACAATTTCTTTTGCCTCCCCTTCAGTTTTTTGGTTGAGATGATATAATTTCTTAACAGGGTAAGGCGTTTATTAAGTACTAGCATTTACCCGCGGCTTCGCTCGCATCAAAGAAATAAGCAAAATAACTAAGCTTCTTTTGGAAACATATTTATTTATCAAACAGATAACTTTTAAAGTTCACATATTCCTTAAAATAATGATATAGAAAAAACCTTAAATAATCAGGTTACACACCAAATATTAAAAATTTCTTAGCAGCACTTGTAAACAATTAAATTCACACAGAGCACCAACTTCTAATACAGGATTCTAAACAAAAGCCAAAGCTATTAATTATTTTTCAGATCAAATTGAAGAAGAGATACATACCGAACAAACCGTAAGAGCTTCATAAATTGTATTATTATATAAACACTCATAAAAGTTTTATTTTTACGAAACAGCGAAGCAACCAAAATATGAAGAATTGCTAAACTTACTTAAAGGATATTTTCCGCAGAAACGATATCAATATCTTTGAAATGCACAACTATTTTGCTCAAACGTTACAAAAAATTCATTCAAAATATTTGATTTTATGTTTGACAGGTGACGATTTACTCATATTTATTAACGACGACAATAGCCCGGCCCACATTCAAAACGACGACTGCGAACGACAACGGAGAAAAACCGAAGCTTGACGATAATTGCCGCCAAGCACCGACGACATGATAATAATGAAAGCGGCAACGACAGTTCTGCATTAGCTCAAACAACAGCAACAAAATTTTGAAAAAAGTATTGCATGTGTAAAAAAAAACCAAAAACTAATCAATTTCAACATATATTTAAAGCAATTTGCATATATTTTCGATTTAATTCACAAAAAGAAAAAAGGACGCCACGACCGTCGCTGTCAAATTAGAAATAGATCTAATCTGGCGACAGCGGCATTCATGAAAAACTCCTCTACATAAGAACATGTGTAAAAATAATTTGACAGATGCCGCACCGTCGTTGTCGTCTTGAATCTGTTTTCCCTAAGTGACAGAAAAGTACCGAAAACGCAAAATAAAATTGGTATTGTATGTATAGCAAGGCGAATTCATTACATGAACGTTATTTTCTTTTGATCTGACACTTCTGAACATGCTAAATTCGCCTTGCTCTCACCTTATATGAATGCGCCTTGATGTATAGTAACTAAACTTATTAAAATCATAGCAATTAGTTTTTAAAAGTATTTTTGTAGATATGGCGATGAATTTTTTAGTCACGTTTTGACCGATAACTCAGTTATCGATTAACATACACAACGAAACATAGCAGTATCGGTTAGTTTATTGAAATATCGAGAAGTCCATATGAATCTTTGGCCTTTCCGTTTCGTGTCATATCCATATTTAATGCAAATTTAGAGGTTTCAGGACTTTTACATTTTGACCGATAGCTCAGTTATCGATTAATTTATCGAAATATTGCAATGTCCAAACGAAACCTGTGGCCTTCCCCTTTCGTTTGATACCCATATTGTATGCAAAATTTAGGCGTTTTGGAGCAACCACATTCTGACCGATAACTCAGTTATCGATTAATTGATCGAAATATTGCAGAGTCCAAAAGAATCCTGTGACCTTCCCCTTTCGTTTGATACCCATATTGTATGTAAATTCAGGGGTTTTGGAGCAACCACATTCTGACCGATAAATCAGCTATCGATTAATTGATCGAAATTATGCAGAGTACAAAAGAATCCTGTGACCTTCCCCTTTCGTTTGATACCCATACTGTATGCAAATTCAGGGGTTTTGGAGCAACCACATTCTAACCGATAACTCAGTTATCCATTAATTGATCGAAATATTGTAGAGTCCAAAAGAATACTGTGGCCTTCACCTTTCGTTTGATATCCATATTGTATGCAAATTCAGGGGTTTTTGGGCGACCCCATTCTGACCGATAACTCAGTTATCGATAAAGTTATCGAAATATTGCAGAGTCCAAAAGAATCCTGTGGCCTTCCCCTTTCGTTTGATATCCATATTGTATGCAAATTCAGGGGTTTTTGGGCGACCCCATTCTGACCGATAACTCAGTTATCGATAAAGTTATCGAAATATTGCAAAGTCCAAAAGAATACTGTGGCCTTCCCCTTTTGTTCAATACCCACAGGAAGGTGTTCTGCACAAAAATGCCTTGGATCACCTCCCCTATTTGGGAACGGACCTGGGTCATTTTTGGGTTTTTTGCTTATAACTTTTCACTGAAACAAAAAATTTAAAATCCGCTTTCGGATTGTTGATACCGAAGTCAAAACGCGTTGTTTGATATACCTCCCGATATTTTTGAACGCGTTTTAGCAGTTGTCTCCTAAAGGAAACAACTACCGAAAATTTTTGTGTTTGCCAAGGTAAACTTAACAAATCTTTTTATATGTGCAGAACGTCGAGAAGAGGCACAGAGGGCGTTGGCAAAAGCTGAAGAAGTTGTCAATGCGGAGGAGGTGGAGAATGCTTAACTTAATGGGTGTGGCACCGCCCACATATAAATGAACAAAATGTCAAATATCAGCTATTATTAGCTTTAGAACCGCGTTAAATAAAATTACGAAAAATGAAACGAGGTATACGATACGTACTATCTACGATTTTCAAAATTATACATTACCTGTGCTGGAACCAGTAAATTCAGGAATCTACTGTGGAAATTTCCTAAAGATCGTTGAGTACCTTGGACGTCAGACACACATTCATTTGTATTTATGAGATTGCCCTCATGGTAGTAGAAAAAGTTTGAAACCTCTATAAGACATAACTCCACAACAATTTAGCAATTTACCATGACCACTTTTACACAGCTGGGTATTTAATGTTGGGTTCCACCCGAAATTAGGCTTCCTTACTTGTTGATAACTGATCACGACCGCCACCGAGTGCTAGAACACGTCAAAGAATGGGTAATACTTTACATGCACCGTCAACTGTAAAAACTGAAATAAAAATTTCGATATTGGTACCCAGCGACGCGTTACGGTCCCAGGAACCACACTCCGGTGGAGGAAACTCATTATTTGTGGTAATTTAAAAGTTATTGGCAAAAAACCAAAAAATTACCCAGGTCCGATCCCAAATAGGGGGCTTGATCTAAGGTATTTATGTGCAGAACAACTTTCTGCGTAGGCGGCCTTCGGCCGCCTTTGAAAAACATAACCCTTAGCTGGTTCAACACCAACTACGCGATCTACAGTATTTCTCCGCAAACACACACTTCTGTACTTTTCGGTACACCCTGTATCTTTGTCTACAACAACCACATGAAAATTACAGAAAATTGTTAAGTTTGCTTGCAAATATCTTGCAAACTACCAAAAATCTAGGGTTTCCCCCACCGGATTAGGGTTCCTGGGACCGTAACGCGTCTCTGGTTGCCAATATCGACATTTCTAGTGCAGTTTTTAGAGTTGACGTTGGATGTAAAGTATTACCAAAGAATGTTGGAAGAGGTATAGGAAAAGTGTTAACTTTCTTGCAAACTACAAAAATGATTGTTCCTCGGATTCGAATTATGATTTCTGAAACCCATACACGTCTCCTGATACCTCTCCCGACAATTTTGTACGTGTTTTAGCACTCGGTGCGGTCTTAAATAATTACCACTTTTGGGTGTGTGGAAAAGCTTCGCACAAGCACATAAGGAAATTGTGGTATCAAACAACGCGTTTTGACCAAATGAAAATGACAGAAAATTGTCAACTGTAATTGCAAATATCTTTTCACTGAAACAAAAACTCGCGAATCCGCTTCCGGATTCTTGCTACCGAGGTCAAAACGCGCATCTTGATACCTTTGCCGATAATTTCGGGCGTGTTTTAGCAGTTGTCTCCTAAAGGAAACAATTACCGCACACAATATGTACATCTACATAAAAGTAGTACTCACCTGGACATTTCTTCTTTCGGGGGAAATTTGTGAATGGGGACTCCCAAAGGGCACCCGCGGATGCATTTTCTGTCGGGCATATTGCTAAAATTAAACCAATAATGAGTAATTTGAAGATTTAAAATATAATATATACTTACAAATCTTAATTAAACTTTCCTTCGCTCCTTGCGTTTGCCACTTTAAGTAAAACCTGGAAAAAAGAGAAAAGTTAATTTAAATAAATGTACAAATAAAAATGAAGGCTTGTGCAGCAATTCCCCGTGAAAAATCTGAAATGAAAAGAAAACTCGATTGAAAGTTGAATATAATTTTGTAGAAATGTGTCCTGATTATCTCCAGTAAATCTGAAATATTAAGATAAATAATATTCACTATAAATATGAAAAATATAATAAAAAATTCTTATTTAATCATACTTACAGGCAGTTGGTTAAACACTTTGAATTTGTCCGTCGGTGAGCTGTCAAGTCTACAAGACAGGTTTGCATTTTTTTGAACTTACATTTTTTTAAAGAATGAAAGAGGAGTGTGCTGAGACATGGTAAAAAAATAATATATGTAATGAAAATATACGACATAGATGCGAAAGTTGTCGTTAAGAAATCCCAAAACTCCATAAAAGAATTACTTCTCTAGCCCGCAAAAAATAAGCAACGATTCAGGGCCATGGTTAGGTCATACTTTACTTTCAACATCAACAGGAAAAATTGCACTAAAAATGTCGATATTGATACCCAGAAACGTGTTTCGGTCCCAGGAACCCTAATCCGGTAGGGACAACCCAATATTTTCAGTAATTTAAAAGTTATTGGCAAAAAACCAAAAAAATACCCAGGTATTTACGTGCAGAACACCTTTTTGCGTAGGCGGCCTTCGGCCACGCTTCAAAAAAATAGCCCTTAGCCAATCCAACACTGGCTGGAACACACTTTTGCACATTTTGTAACACCCATTATGTGTGATTACAACAACCACATGAAAATGACAGAAAATTTTCAACTTTGATTGCAAATATCTCTTGACATAAATATAGAATTGAATTTCCATTTTCGGATTGCTGATACCGATGTGAAATCATATTTTTTAATAACTCTCCCGACATTTTTGGACGTGTTTTAGCAGTTGACGTTAAATAGAAAGAATTACCAAATAACAGTTTTTATGTTATTCATGTATTTTCGTATGAACTTATACCACAACAATTAAATATACGATAATTTTTACTTAACCTAAGCAAAATAAGTAATAAATCAAACACTAGCTGGCAAATTTTACATATATAAAAATTGTATGCTCAGTTAAAATTGGAGCAACATATAGCTACTATTTGCAAACTTCGTACTAAGTTTAACTCCTTTTTTGAATTTTAGGGTTTTGTGCGAATTTTGTCGAAAGTCCCCGACACTGATCTTCCATTCCACGCAGCCGAGTACCATTATCCAATGCCTTCCACTCAAATTCGCAAAATGGCTGAAAAATTAGATGCCAAACTAGTATAGGTAAACAATGGCTAAAACACTTGTAAATATATTAACGCTATTATTAACACCTCGAAAATAATTCGCGACAGCTAACCACACAAACACTTTCCGTGTGGTTAAAAGTTAGTGAATAGGGAAAAGCGTTAAAAATGGTGTTAAGCGAAGTTAACGCTAACACCTGGCGTTAAAATAGTTACAGAATCGACCTACAGGTACTGCCAGCCAGTGACTTGATGGTTTTGTCGCGGCCTTGTGGTAATATAGGTTGAAAGGGCAGCGAAAATGAACATGTTATCAAACGTCATCCCTAAGTTTTAATGGAGAGTAGGTAGCTTGATACCATCGACGTAGAAGTAAGATAAGGTGTGGAGATGACTATTTATTTTGGATCACAGGTCAATAACCGGCCTGTTTCCGTTATCGTGCATTCTTCTCGTTCATCAGACGGAATAACACACTCGCAGCGCAGAGCGTCGAATCGTCAATCTTCTCGCTGAGCTCCTGCCCCCTGCTATTGAAAGGAAGTATTGTGTGCCGAAGGTGCTATTTTTATGGTGAGAGTGTTATTGAGTTAGAGTTGGTATATTTTGGGGACAAACATTTCTTACGTTTTGGGTTGTATAGCAGCCTTGCTTTCATCTTATCGCTCATATTAGTTCGTTGTCTCACAAGCTAATGTATTTCTCTCAATTCCTGTTCCAAGACGCTAGTGGATTTCCGAGCATTTATTCCAAGCTTCAGCTCAGCTGGCAGCAGAATCTCATTTCCAAAATTACCTTTGCAGGAGTCTGACCCGTTGTTTCATGTACTGCAGAGCGATATACCATGAGTACCCCAATCCTTCTGGAACCTATCCACTACTTTCTGTAGGTGTTCTTGTAATTTTCTATTGAATCGTTCCACCACGCCATCTGACTGAGGATTCCGTGCAGTAGGTCGAGTTTTCCGAATTCCCAATGTCTTGCACATTTCATGGAATACAGCTGATTCGAAATTCCTGCCTTGGTCAGAATGCAGGTCCATCGGTGCACCAAGCCTAGCTCCCGATTGTTAGTGAACACTTCTGATTTGGATTAGGGTACACTTCTGGAGATTTTCTGAAATAGTCCATAACTATCAGTACATATTTGTTCCCGAGTTTGCTAGTAGAAAACGGCCCAGCTGCATCCAGTGCTCCACCGTTATACTGTTTAATTTGCCCATGGCTCCTTGATCTCGGTTCTTTAGCTTCTACGCACACCTCGGCACCCTGCTTGGGTTTCTCTAAGGTTTTGGTGACTCAAAGATGACCTCCGCTTGGACCGTTAAGTAATTTAAATAGATCATCAGGATTTTTCTTCCTTGGGGCGACTATCAGCTTCCAAACACATTGACCATCTCAATCTCCCATATGCATACAACCGGATTCCTACTGTAACCTGTTCCACTGTGCCCAATATGACTTGGCAACAAGACTTTCTGCTGTCACCCCCTCTCTTGATGGTCGCTGTTATTGTTGCTGTTGCTGTGCTTCGCCCTGCCTAATGGGCACGATCACTCTAAGAATCGTCATGAAGTCGAAGAAAACGAGCAGTTTCAATAGGGTTGAAACATTGTCATATTGATGTTAAAAGAGTAGGTTTAATTGAACAGCAAAAGAGATGTTTAGTATCACGAGGGGACATACCACATGCAGGGCACGTATTTGGTATGGTGGGTTTCAGTCTGGATAAGTAAGAGTTTACCCTGTTACAATATCTAGAGCGAAGTTGTGCTAGCACGTCCCTAGTCTCCCTCGGAAGAACACGGTTCTCATCAGGTATTTCAGATGGTTTGATGTCAATAACTTGATTCACAGGGCAAGATTTGAGGGATCTGTTTACCAAGTCGGTATGGAGGTAGTTTAGGCCCGCATATGGTTACGCAATACAAACGGCAAGGTAATGTGGTGCAGGATCTCATCAGGATCCGTTGGAAAACTTCCTACAAGTTCATCAAATCTCTCTTCAAACTTTTTCTTAGCACGATGATATCGTCCAGGTACACCAAATATGTTTTGCAATGCAATCCTTTTAGTACCTGATCCATGAGTCTCTCGAAAGTAGCTGAAGCATTGCATAGTTCCAAGGGCATAACCGTAAATTGCCACACCCCTCCTCCAACGTTGAATGCTGTCTTTTCTTTATCTTCATTCTTTACCTCCACTTGCCTTTAGCCGCTTTTCAAGTCCAGTCTGGAAGCCCATTTCGTGCCAGATAACAAGTCCAGTTACGGCGTTCAACTTCCGGTATTCCACACAGAATCTCATTTCCCCACCCTTTTTTCTCACTAGTACTACCGGTGAGCTCCATGGACTAGCTGAGGGTTCGATCACGCCCATATCGCTCATTTTCTATATAATTTCCCTTACCACTTGCCGTTTGGCCAATGAAATACTACGAGGAGCTTGGCGGTTTGGCCTTCCATCACCGACCTGTTTTGGAACCATCCTTGTCACATACGCTCGACTACTTGGATAGAAGTTGCTTTGCCTTACTCTAATGATCTTTTTCAATCCCTTCCGTCCAAGCCGTGATATCACCTGAAAGATCAATGTCGGTGGTAGAAACATTTTCCTAAAACTGTCGACAATTAATAACTACCTCGACCACTTGGCATTGTCCCAATATAGCCCCTTTCGAAAGTTTAATTGGCGATTTGAACTCATTAAGTACTGAAACCGGTATACGTCCATCTTGTTTTGTTATAGCCGGGTTTTCCCATATTTTTGATTTGTTTGCTACCTCCACAATCCACAATTTGTTTGTCTCATAATCTCCATCAATCTTTGGCTATATAACTGCTTCTGACTTGGGTGGAATTTGCTGGCTCTTCAGCACTGCCTTACTAACGTATTTGTTTTCGTAACCAACATTTAGTGGCACATCCATGTTCTGGTAATTCCTAATCCTGTTTTGCATGTTGATCTTGATGCCTTGCTCACTTAAGAAGTCTACACCAATTATAATTTCGTCAACAATATCTGCCACAATAAAATTGTGTAGAATGGCCACTTTCCCAATTACGATTTGACATGTTACTTTCCCTAGGACATAGGTGTCCTCACTCTTTCGGCTAGCTCGATTTAATTTAATTGACTTGCTTGGGAGATTTGCTCATCACCTTTGCTTTGCGTTTTCGTCCACCAGAATTGCTGGGATTACTGGAGCCAGAACCGCAATAACGTGCTATTTGACCTGACTTTCCACACTTGAATCATTTAACTGCACCTTCACTTTTATGTTGCTTTCCATTTAATTGCTTCCAAAACTGTTTCCACCCAATCTGGCAGTTCTACTTCCACGCGGTGAGCTTTGTACACTGATTTACTTAAAAGCGAGGCTGTTTCCTGAGTTTCTTTTGGGGTTGGATATGTGGCCCGCTTCGCCTCCACCTCACGTATGCCATTTATGAAACTTTGGATTTTTACCCGCTCCGTGTCCTTTACGGGTGCGTCCGCATTTTCTAGATGAGCTAACCTCCCGATGTCCGATGCTAATTCCTGCAAAGTCTCATTAGGTTCCTGGAAACGATTCTGTAGCTCTATTTGGTATATCTGTTTCCGATGTTCGCTGCCATAGCGTCTCTCAACTGCACCTATCTAATTCTATCGTTCGCCTTCAGGAATGGTCTGTAAGATTTCGGCTGCAGGTCCCTTCAGTGACACGAATAGTGCAGTAACTGTGTCTTCAGTCCCAATTGTTCACCGCAACTGTTTTCTTCAACTGTAGCTTGAATACCTGGAAAGGAACAGAACTATCAAATGATGGCGATCTTACCTTTGGAGTATTCGGGGAAGCTGTTGGAGGATTCAGCTGCAACTCCTGGATGCGATCTCTCCGTGTATCTACCTTACAATCGATTTTTACCTGCAGCTGGGCCATTTTGGCATCTTGGACTTCTAGTTTTGATGAAACCCTCGCCTCCTAGGTTTCCAACTACGAAGACATTCGTGCCACCTGCATGGATATACGCTCCTCCTCCAATTTTGACGACATTCGTGTATCCTGCTCTTCCAGCCGATATGTAATTTGTGTCTCTTGTTCTCCAAGCTGTGTTGAAATGCTTGATGATATCTAACACCAAACTTCCAACAACGCGTTTTTGTCCACACTTGCCCCTGGAAACGTAGACTCCTTCTTCTCTTCAATTTTTGAGGACAATTCTTCCCCGAGATGAAAAACATCATGTGGAAGAAGCGTCCTCCTTAACCTGTCTAAGGTATCACATTTTTTATCCAACATTGTCATCAGGCTCTTCTAACGGAAGTCCCAGAAACCACGCGGCTTTAACAGGGGTGGACCAGAGTGAAATTGCGGTTAGAAGAGTAGGCTCGGTTGAGCAGATGAACAGTATAGTGGGGAGACACGCCGCATGCCAGGCAGACATTTGGCATGTCAGGATTCAGTCTGGATAGGTAGAAGTTTAGTCTGTTCCAGTATCCAGAACGAAGTTGATCCAGCATGACTCTTGTCTCCCTAGGCAGTTCGCGTTCCTCATCGGCAACAGTTGGAGCTTGTGCCTGTAGGACTGTATTCGCCGGACGAGAGCTGACAAAGAAGTTTACCTACTTCGTGTGGATGAGATTGAGGGCCCGCCGATGCACCTTTGGATCTAACGGCGAAAAGATGTGATGCCGGATCTCATCATAGTGCTTACGGAGGTGACTCCTTATTCTCATGAGATGCAGATTTTCGTTGAGCAGGTTCCTGTTTGGGTGCTACGGTTTATGGCAGTTGAACAGGAATTGCCTGGTCAACATCTCGCTATGCTCTTTCGCACCGAGCATTTTGGCCTCACTATGGAGGTGATACTTAGGAGACATAAGCAGGCACCCATTGGCAGTTTTGAGTGCGGTGTTTTGGCAGGCTTGCACCCTCCTCCAGAGTGTGTCTTCTAACCCCGCGACCATATAGGCGTCGCGTAGGTCAGAACCGGCTGGCCCATTGCCTTGTACGTTGCCAGTAACATTTCTTTATCTTTACCCCAAGTGCTGCCAGCTAGTGACTTGAGGATATTGTTGCGGCTTTGTACTTTGGTGGCAATCTCGGCTACATGAGCACCGTAGGTAAACATGTTATCAAACGTGACCCCTAAGATTTTGGGGTGTGTGACAGTCGGAAGCGTCCACGTCGTAAATAAGGTGGCCGAGGGCTTGGTCGGTGACAGTGTGAGATTTCGTCCAGCGAAAAAACCGGACAGGTATGGGAGGTATGAGCTAACTCTCGAGCAGTCATCGGCGTAGGAGACAATCAAGACAGCCTCTGGTGGGGAAAGGAGCCTCGATATGTAGTAATTAAACAAAATCGGGGCTAGGACACCACTCTATGGTACCCCTTGCTTAATTATACGTGGTTTTGATCTTTCGCCTCTAAATTCAACCGATGACTGCCGGCCACTCAGATAGTTGGCGGTCCAACGCTTTAGACAGCGGGGAAGAGTTGAATCTTCCAGGTCGGTAATGAGTTGCGCATGATTCACCCGCAACTATCACGGTCCTGTCATTTGGACATTGTTGGTTGAGACCGACACCTATCTGAGTGGTGATGTCGTTTAGCGCGGTGGTAGTGCTATGCATTTTACGGAATCCATACTGATGTTCAGCTAGTCGCAACTTAGCGGTGTGGTAAGGGAGCAAGACTGTCTCCAAGGTCTCCACTACTGGCGAAAGGAGTGATATCGGCCGATAAGACTCCCCTCGTTGGCCGGATTGCCGGGCTTTAGTAGTTGCACCACCTTTGGCTGTTTCCATTTTTCTGGAATGACAAAAGTGGTTAAAGACAGATTGAAGACAGTTTTTTATGTACCTTACTCCCTCTTCTCCGAGATGTTTTAGCATCAGCATCGATATACCGTCTGGGCCGATCCATTTAGAGCATTTGTGTGGTGGTGATGGAAATGGGCGCGTGGCTATTTTTTTGTCTGTGCGCTTCCCTAATGGCTCGTCTAATTTCCATATCGACCAGAGGATTCAGTACAAATTACCGGCAGAAAGCGCTCGCACATCTCTTCGGTTTCGACCGTGCCTTATCACCAAAGGTATCGTTAGGTTTGGTCGGATTTGACAAGCATTTTACAGCGGACAATAGTTTGCCAACACCAGCAGAGAGGTTGCAGGACCTTAGGTGCTCCTCCCATTTGGCGCGTTTGTGTTTATCTAGTAGCCGTCTGATTTCGGCATTGAGATCTTGGGGGACGGGATCGGAAGAGCAGCGACGATGCTCTCAGTGAAGTTAAGGTAACCAACCCAATCATCTTTGTTGAAATTAGTGAAAGTGCGATTTTCAGAAGTGACAAAGTCATTGGGGCGATCGATTGAGAGGACTATCGGTAAATGATCCGATGAGCGGTCGCCAGTCAACACTGTTTACAAGACCAGCGGTCGCGCCACAGGTCGTGGTGTGCGTAGAAATCTCCGAGGATTACACGATTATCGCCTCTGAGTAACGCACTGATGTCAGGGTGGTAATCCCTCGTACAGCAGGTGGTATATAAATGTTAATTATTTCAAGATCGACATCGCCTGACCGGACAACCATACCTTGACGTTCTAAGGTGTTGTCCCTCGGGTCGGCATCAGGCTCAAATAGACGAAATTGCATCGATTGATGAGTGATGAAGGAAAGTCCGCTCCAAATCCTCTCTCACGGTCACGCCGATGGATGTTGTCGCCATCACAGGTCCGAAGATCTGATCGGGCACCTACCTTTGCTTCTTGAATAGCAGCAATCTTGATATTTTGCCGCTTCATGAAGTTCACTATCTCACTAACCTTACCGGTTAAGCCGTTGCAGTTCAACAGTACACTTGGAGTCAGGGATTGGTGCGTATGCCTCGGTGGAAGCAGGCTGGGCCGCACACTGCGTCGCAATCTAGAGACGATGGATCTGGACCACCGGAAGGAGGCGAATCGGTCGACGTTGTAGATTGCGTAGCTCGACAACATGACGCCACGTACGTTTCAGTCCATAAGTTTTAGTGCACATGGCGTAATGGACCAGGAGCTGGTGGTTTTGGGTTACATATGTGCTAGTGCTGGAAGAAGAAGGGGAGGTTGTAAGTGGGAGGGGGTGGGCTGTCGCTCAGCATTGCTCACATCTAAAATAGAAGTGATACGTAGAAAGTAGCTGTGAGCTGCAGTGTGAGGTGTTGGCGCCGGTGGGCTTGAGCAGCAGCGGGAGTTACACACTACTTGCTGGGCAGTATTAGTGCTGTTAGTCGTGGAGACTGTATCTGGAACTTGTGGCGGTGTGACACTGGATCGACGTTGGCCACGGGACGCCCTAGGGCGTGAACAGCAAGAGGCCACAGAAAATTCGCAGAAAATAGGTGGCCTTTGTGTGGAGGGGCTTAGTGCAACCACCTTTTACATGTATTACATTGGACTGAGTGTGAACGCTTGACGTAAATCTTCTTCCAGCAAAACGCAGCAGATACATTCTCTTGGTCTCGAGTTGGATTCAACACCAGCCCTGAGCAGGAGAGTTTTGAGCAGCCATGTTGCAAGGAGCTGCTCGGAGGATGACAATGTTACGGGAAAGGTGACAAGTTAGACAGGATAGTGTCGAAATAACAGCCCTTGGTCGGATATAAAACCCGAGTTTTTCCGGTACGATAGAACCGGCTGTTGGCCGCTCCTTCCGCTCTCATAGCCTCTCGCAATCGTGACTGTAACTCTGATTTATTGCCTGTTGTACTTAATCCAAGTTGTTCCAGCACATTTTTGAGGTGCTGGATCTTCAGCTCATTCAACTTTGCCATGTCTCTGTTATCCTTCGAATGTCTCGGTACTTATTTAACAATACCACTTTTGACACCAATTGTGACGAGCTAGATGATTCCTCGATTTTTAATCCTGGGTCACTATAAAGCAAACCTTTTATAGAAACGAAACTTCGTTTCGGCTGTTATTGTTCCCAGAAACACATAAATATAGAAACATAATTAGAAACTTAATGACTGCAACCGTTCCCAATGAGTAACAGAAGTGTAACGAAGCTCTACGTAAAAAATTCAAATTTTTATTTCCTATCCACATCGCCTGTTTCCTTATATAAATCACAATTTCTACTTTTTATACCTTCTCCGCCTGGTCCCTCCTAAACACTATACATGTCCTGCATGTCACTATTATAATTTTGATTACGTTCCCGAGGTTTCGTTTTATGTTTTGTTTCCATACCTGAATGTTTAGTTACAGTTTTGTTACTAAGGTTTCGGTACAAGTTTTGTTTCTATATACAGGGTTTTTGTTACAGTTCTGTTATTGTTATGTTCTGTACGTAGTTTCGGTACAGGTTTTGTTTTTGCTGGAACCGTTCCTGGAAAATAGTTATTAGTTTTGTAACAAAGGAGTATAGTTTGTCATAGTTTCGTTACACGTTTTGGTATAGCATGTAAGTATACAGTTTTGTTTCGTTACTTACCTGTGGAACAATAACGAAACAGAAACGCGTTACAAGTCCCTGCTATAAAGACAAATACACACGCACTAATACTGTTACAAATAGCTAGTTTTATTTACTGGTAAGAAACGCAATACAAATTCAAGAGCTAGGTAACTCCTTCACTGTACAACACTGCGAAATAAACTTATCATCTTGCCTTGCTTGTAAGAGCTAGGTAACTCCATAGTAAGTTCATTGTACAACACTGCGAAATAAACTTATCATCTTGCCTTGCTTGTATGCTGCGTTTTATAGTCTGGCCGAACGCTAGTTTCATCACCTACAAGCGCCTCCACAGTTCTGGATTTCTCTTGTACTTGGATTCTCGCAAATTGGTTGTTTGTCAGCATTTATAAAAAATCAAACAAAATATGAACATATGTACATAAATAGTTAAAATTATGTTATATATTTTTTGATGTGCCGGTGACAGTAAATAACCCTGAGTTTCTAGATGCTCCCGAAGGTTTTTGATGGAAAATCGCCCAGATGGTGCTCCACCGCCTCGATAACATTGCAGCTTTGATACAAATATCATGCTCCAGACCCATTAGTGCCACATGTGCGCCAATAGTTCAGTGCCCAGTGAGCGCGACAACTGGCTCGGAATATGTCCATTCTATTAATTTAGTGAATGGTGAAATATCGTGATTCATTGTAGGAGCACTGCAAACACTTCACCCTTTTATTAGGCTCACTAAGCCAGCGCAGAGATGAGCTATAAGGCCCGGATAAGGCTAAAAGTGCAAGAACATCCTTTGATTCTGAGATATCAAGAGCCCAACCATGCCAAGGCAGTTCATCTGCTTTTCGTTCCCCTTTAATCTTATGTGTGTTTCCCATTACCGTTGGGAATGGGTAGATCGTACTTCATTATAGAAGGGTCACAGAGAGTTAAATAAACCCCATGGGCCCAGGGACTTTTTTCACTGAAGAGCCGATTCACGCCGAACCAGCACATCGGCTATTTCATTTCCCTGTATGTTACGATGCGCCGGCACCCATATTAAAGAAACTAGGTGTCGACTTGACTGGTTCATGGTCTACTCCAGGCTGGTTCATGGTCCAGGTCCAGGCTCGGTATAACCGTTGTTGGCCTGAGAGCACGAAGAGACGCCTGGCTGCAAGACAAGTATTAGTTGATTTAAATACACTTGCTGAGTTCGGCAGACGCATGGATAAAGTCATGGCTGCGCGGCCATTTCGGTTTCGTGGCAGATGTAGGCAGTTTTCGTTTTAATAAAGGAGTCTTTAACTTTTGCAAAATGCAGCTGTGCCCGTATGTGCGCGCTTCTAGAGTCCCAACTCTCCGGTCGTCAGTGCACCTTGGGATGCCTTTTCTTTGATAGAAAGCCCACTTTTGATCTAATATTAGTTTAAAAGAACCCTTTGCAGAAAGATGCAGATATTGACCATCAAGGGGAGCCGACTGGAAACTTTAGATTTTCGTCCTAGTGGTTAAGATCACTAGGTCTGTCTTTGGGGGCTCACGGTGAGCTTCACGGTCCACGCGCAACCGATAAAATTCCTCTTCCACGGATGTTCTGTAGGCTTTCCTTAGTACAGACCCAACAGAGCAATAGGATATTCCATACCCTCACATCACTGTGCCTATTTATTAAAAATAATTTTTTCAGCATTGTCACATACTCAATAGATCATAACAATTCAAAAAGAGCTTTTGAATTTTTCCCCCATACCTAAACATATCTATTGTCACTATTATAACAATTGTCATTGAGTTGAATTTTGTTACACTTAGTTCAAGGATAGAGCAGTTATTTTAATTCTTGAAGAATAAAATATCGCTCAAAAAATAAGTTTTATTTTCAAAAATGAGTTTTATCTTCGATAAAAAAATAAAACTCAAAAAATTTGATTTATTTTTGATCAACAAAATAAAACTCAAACAAAAATTTATTAGATGCAATTTACATATATAGGTTTCGCTCAAAAATAAGGCAACCATAACTGATTTCCATTGAGCATGATGAACATGCACGTTCACATACTTTAAACTCCCCTCTGATATTGGGAAGCCTTTGATTTCCTCTACTAAAAAAATCATTATCGGGAGTCCCTGAGCTAATCATTACTTTTAAAACGATACCTTATTTATTAACATTGGTTCCAAATGTGAGCAAAGAAACGAGCACAAAACACCAATCAGTAATAATATATACAAGGTGGCGCAAAAGTAAGCTTCCGATGTTCAGCATATCGGTTGTGGCACGTGCAGTGTGTGCTGTTGCACCGTCTTGTTGGAACCACATGTTTTCCAATCCCAATTCATCAAGTTGCGGCAAAAAGAACTCGTTGATCATTGCTCTGTAGCGCTCACCATTCACAGTAACCGTTTGGCCCGGACCGATTATTGGTCAAATAAATAGTCAGCAATATTCCGCGTTCTGGAGCAGTGTAGCGTAACATTGTTTATTAATGTGTATTACGCATGTGTTTACTACACAAATGTCAAAACAGAACTGACTTTAGGGGCCAATCGCAAAATTTATAGCATTTTCTGATAGGAGGATTACTTTTGCGCCACCCTGTAAGATGTGTTAATTTTAATACTAATTATACTGAGCTAAATTAATACATGGCGGCCGCCACACCAATGTCCAAGGTTCGAGTAGCAGCAGGCTTCTCAGCAAAAACTCATCTACGTTGCAGATGCCAAACCATAGGTCCCGGCAATTTACAGGAACAAATTAAAAGCAGAACACCACAAATTGGAAGACAGCTCGCCGCAAAAATCTGCGAGGAGGCTTATGATAATATACTTGTTGTATATCGCGCCATACATTTATTTATTTTATTTTAAATTAATACATTTTCTGTTAACCAACTGTCTTTATTACATAATTTGAATTGAGAATTCAGACATAGCAGCATACTCGTACAAGCATCTCCTTTTCGAAATGTCAAAAGCGGCAACGGCTATTTCCATAAAGTCCAAAAAAATTTACTTGCGGTAGAGTTTGGCACGTTGATATAACTTGTAGAGCTACATAAATAGCACAGATACAATAAAAAAGTGAGTGTGGCCCTTAACCGGACTTGCCCATTTTGACATTTGGATCTCCCCATGTCAAATCATCAAATGGTTGGAACCGCCACCTTCCGATTTGATTGAAATTTGGTGGCGAATTTCCGTTTACCATAAACCGAAGTTCTGACAAAAAAGAAATTATAAATTTTCATAACTTTACTTTGCTTCTGAATACTCTATGGAGCACCAACTTGAGAGTACTTTCAAAACGCCTGCAAAAGATTACTCTATGGAGTATTCTACACCAAAACGAGAGAGGAGTGGGTGCACTCTTAAGGGACCATCTACTCCCTCTCTCGCTTTGGTGTAGAATACTCCATGGACTAAGCCTGTGGGAGCATTTTGAGAGTACTCTCACGTAGGTGTTTCATGGAGTATTCAAAAGCAAAGAAATGGAGTACTCCTAGAAGGATTAGGTGATCCAATCAGCTAACATCGCCATGTAAATTGGACCACCTTTTTTTATATAAATGAGGATAAGTGTTTGAGTACTGTGATACACCTTAAAGAGTATTCTTTGGATAATGGAAAGAAGTATTTCCGTTTTTTGCAGGGTATTTGTTGTACATATTCCCAACAGCCCATCAGCTAAGCGAATTGCAATTGACTTGAGAATAAGCTTAAAAAACTGCCCAATATAAGCTTCCTGCAGTACCACTTATTATAAGGTTACAAGTAAACTGATTCCCAAGTGAATTTTAATCATGCTTGTAAAACGCTTGTTATAATTAAGATTTATTTAAGTATGCTTGAAAGATGCTTATATCCTACAAACATTTTTCAACAATAACTACGAAACACTTATTTTATATAAGCATTTTTCAATGCTCATTAAGTGAAACTACTTGAGTGCAATATTATAGTAATCTTAACCGAAAAGTACCGATATCTTGTCCCGTTATGTTGTTGAACATTTTTCCGCCTTTAATATTTTTCGATCATTTTTATTGCGTGCTTAAATGCGTTAAGGTGTTTGGTAAAGTTTTTTATTTACATATATGTGAAGTAAATGTACCTAATATAAACAAAGTTAACCGTTAAATTATGCCAAATATATATAAAAGCTTATATAAACCATGTACATGTAATATGTATTACTATATACCTAGTTATTGCATTAAGAAGCTTATATAAATCTTGCACAAGTAGTATTATTCTAGAATTGTTTTTGCAAGCTTATAAAAAGTGTGCCGTTTTGATTTTTCTTCGATTCCTTGGGTAGTGTTTTTTAATAGCAGACTTAAGTCTTTCTCAAGCTTAACGCTTATATTCGAAAGCTTGTAATAACATTTTTCTCAAGACTTTTGGTCTGTTGGTTTGTATTTGTTATACATATCTACGTGTGCTATTCTATAAGTAAAGAAACGTATCTAAATGTTTTCATCATTTATTAAGGGTTGGGGCAACATAAATACAAGTAAACTTATTTTTCTGTGCTCTCAAACTTGATGCTCGGTCTGGGGAGCTTTAATATGTCATGCTATATATAACGATGTCGCGGTCAGTGACCCTGGAATTTTCTTAAAAGTGAAATTTTCTGTTCATTGGAATGGCTTGGGGTGGTAAATAAGTTGGCATGCGCAATTGGGAGTACAGGCATCTTATGTACATGTATGTATATGTATGTAAGTATCTAGGTCTATAAGGTTTCACCTAGTATGAAGTTTTGCTTTTGGTAACTTCTTTCTTTATCATTTATTGTATTTCAATTCAGCCAGCTGTAATAAGAAACAGCAAGAGGAACTCCGATTTAGCGGCCTACGAATTTTTTAGCAGATTGTCCGGCTAAAATTTATCTTGAAAATCTGATAGATGTTGATATATTATTTACTTTTAATGTTTTTCTTTGTTTGTTTCAATTGCATGATTAAAGGTTCATACGTGGAGTAATTTAGACTAAAAATTGTTTGGCAACCTCGTTTCCAGTTTCCTTGCTTTGCCTATAAGTGATGCAGGAATGGACAGGGGTTTAAAATGAGGAAAAAAATACCGCCAACTTTATGGCGATAAGTATATATTAATAATAATCTGGCCCGATATAGATATGTAAATTTACCTACTTGTTTTATGCCGCCTACGATGGAAGCTTTTATGGCAGAAATTCACTCGGTGGGTTGCCGATAACTTCCGTAGTTACCTGTCCCGGGGCTGTAATATGGGATCTTCGGCATAGTGAATAGCGTATTATATACCTGGCTGCCGATTTGTATTTATCCGATATGTATTTATAATTAACCCGGTGAATTTCGTCCTTTCATTACCATTTATTGGCGCTTAGCCGCCTAGCCGATTTTGGCGTTCCGTTGTACCAAAGCACGCCAGTCACCCTTTTGTAGCGGTAACGGACGCCAATTGGAAACAACGAGGAGCAGCAGCTTCTCTGTCCATTCGCATAACAGCTAGAAGCGTTCATCGTTAAATTTAATGCGATACTCGCCGTTGGCATAACGGGAAGGAATATAAATCTTTCGATGAACCTTTCTCTAGACACTATCCACGATGTCAAGGCGCAGGTGCATCGATTCTTTATGTTTCCGCGTTCACAGAAATACCCACTTTCTTGTCTTTCTTTTCTTTTCTTCTTTTTCCAGGCCAAAGGAGACAGAGCTTACAGCGCGGTTTTAAGCCAATGATACAATATTATTAGTACGCTGTTGCAATGCATTGTAACAGTGCGGTTCAGCGAAAGCCTCGGTGTTGGTATTGCTCAATATTATTTTGCATACTGTTTTTGCGTGTTCATCCATTCTACAGGATTTGGCGTATTGTGCTTGACTGAATATTTCCACAATACGCTAGATAGAACCTTACACGCGATATGAAGGAAACTAGTCCCGTGGTAGTTGATGCGATTTGAGGAATCGGCTTTCTTATGGATTGGGCAGAGTACACTTAAGTTACAAACTGCAGGATGCACTCGTCCGACCGTGCTTAGCATAAGAGTTGATACGTGCTTTTCAACAACTCTTCGTCTCAGTGCTTGAATGGCTCAGCGGCTAGTTCGTTCTTTCCAGGCGCTTTATTATTTTTGAAGCTGGATATTGCCAACCTCACCTCATCACAGGGATTGGGGTATCGGTTTCGCCGTCTTCCTCGTATTTTGTCAATGAGAAGAAGTGCTCCACCCATAACTTAAGTAAGCTTTGTACGTCGGTTACAAGGTTTTTGTGGTTTGTAACGACAAAAACACTCCCCGAAGGATTTGGGGACTCTTGCGGTAGCGATTTGGTATGACCAGTGCAACCTTTTAGGTCATGCCACCCTTCCTTCCGTTAGGACGGATAAGGTGGGTAATGAGAGGTGATAGGCATCATATCCTTGGATAAACCAACGAGTTGCACGTCATTACCTTTGTGCATTTTAGTCTTCTCTTACGACCGGTATGCCTACCTCGGGCATATTCTAAACCCCTAACCCGCAGGGGTTTCGGTAACCAGGTCAGCCAGCTTCTCAAGCTCCTCACCTTCACGACTTCTTTCCTCACCTTTCTTAAAAGACTTCTCTCTTCTTTCTTCGCCTGACGATAGACCTCACTTGACGACTTGTTGTTGTTTTTGTATTAGCGATGCTTCGCCCTGTCTAGTCGTCACTTTCCTTACCTACCATTGTCATTAAGCTCTTCTAACGGCAGTCCCAGGAACCTCGACGGCTTTAAAAGTGTTCGACCAGAGTGAGATCGGTGTTAGAGGAGTCGGCTCAGTTTAGCAGATAGAAATGTGTCATGGGCACACATTTGGCATGTCAGGGTTAAGTCTGGATAGGTAAGAGTTTAGTTTATTACAATATCTAGAACGAAGTTGGGCCAGCATGACTCTTGCCTCCCTAGGCAGTTCGCATTCTTCTTCGGTAATAGGTGGAGCTTGTGCCTGATTGACGGCATTCACTGGGGGCGCATTTTCATCAAGCTGGTGCCTGTTCGAGTGTTGTGGTTTGTAACAGTTGAAGAGGAATTGCTTGCTTAACATTTCATTATGCTCTGTTTAAGAACAAATTTGCTGCTGCTTTTCGTCGTCATAAATATAAACGCAGTCTTTACAATTTTTTTATCATCTATTTCTATTTTTTAGTGCTATCTACAAAAAGGCAATTGCAATTGTGATTATTTTAGTTTAAGGTGCATATGTACATATTTTACAGCCTACTTCGTATTCAAAAGAATCGAATTCACGCAAAACAGTAGGGACGAGTAAAACAGGAGCACAGTTGGCACAATAGGTTTTTTTGGTTTATCTAACTCTCCTACTAGTGGACATGAAGGTAAAAAAATAATCCAAAAATATGCAAAGCATAGTTTTCTGCAGCCATTTAAAGTGCACTTTTTTGTTTTTGTTTTAATTATTTCGGTAATTGTATCATCTGTCAAAAATTTGTCTGCAACAGCTTGCTGGTGAGGTGATTCTCCATCGAAAGTTTTTCTTGTAAATGCTTTAGTTTTCCCGCTATTATCACTTTTTCTCAGTACATTATTACAAAAAACATGCAAACAAGTAGATTTTTGTGATGAATTTTGTAAGGGACAAAAAAAATGTTGTTTGCAAAATTTAACTTTTTTTTGTGGATTTCGGTAGAATGTTAAGTTGCTATGAATGTTTGTTCTAGCGGTTTCTTGCTAAAGGTGATTAACCCCTTGAAAATGAGAGTGGCAACCACCCTACCTATGTTCAAAGTTAATAACTTGTTAATTTATCCCGCCAAAATGACAACGGATTTGGATACAAATTTACAACTTTATAGCCTAATATACGTTAACAAATATTGGGTATATTTTAAGAGAGATGCCACATGTTGCAAACTGTGGAAGGAAAAAAAAGATGTTACAATTACCGAAATAATTAAAAAAACAACTAAAAAATGAGCTTTAAATGGCTGCAGAAAATATACATACATATTTTTGGATTATTTTTTTACCCTTTCATGTCAACTAGTAGGAGAGTTAGATTAACCAAAAAAACCTATTGTCCTCGCCACTTCCGAATAAAATCCCTGTCGCCTGGACTAGTATGGTGAAAACAAAATATGGGTATTCTGACTAAGATCATTCAAATAAATAGACATTATAAAATAAATGAAAAATAAAATAGTAAATAGCTCATAATATAAATTTAATGGATAAGAAATTATAAAATAAAAAACAATATAAATAAAAAACATTTCTTCATAAAAAAAAGAATTTAAATTAAAAGCTATTAAAGTGTTAATGGAGAAGTTAATACCCTTGATAAATACAGACTAGTTAGACGTTTAACTTTATATTAAGTTCCCCATATTCATAGAAAATACATGAGGTTCATAAAGCTCTCATAACACTGCGTTACAAAAGCGAGCTTTAGTTCTGTCCTATGAACCAAATATCTCTTCTTCTTTAAATGGTCATCTAACCACCTGGGCGATTTTGACCGTCCAACATAGCTCGCCAGTCGTTTCTTCGTTGCGCCAACTGGCGCCAATTGGAAACACCGCGGGATCGCAAATCGGTCTCCACTTGGTCCTTCCATCGGAGTGGTGGTCTCCCTCTTCCTCTGCTTCCACCGGCGGGTGCCGATAAGAATACCTTCTGGGCTGGAGCATCTTCGTGGCCTAGCCAGCGAAGCCGCTATGTTTTAATTCGCTGAACTATGTCGGCGTCTGCGTAAAGTTCACACAGCTCATCATTAAATCTTCTTCGGCACTCGCCGTCGCCAACGCGTAGAGGTCCACAAATCTTTCGAAAAACCTTTCTCTCGAATACTCCCAGAGCCGCCTCATCAGATGTTGTTAGTGTCCACGCTTCTGCACCATATAGCAGGACGGGTGCGTTGCCAAGGCGCGAATGCGCTGACTCTTTGCATGATGAAGGAAGGTACTTCGTTTTGCCCTCGTTCACCACCAATCCCATTTTCTCCGCTTCTTTTTCTAATTTGGAGTAAGCAGAAGTTACGGCGCGGTTGTTAAGGCCAATGATATCAATATCGTCAGCATATGCCAACAGTTGCACGCTTTTATAAAATATTGTTCCAGCGCGGTTAAGTTCTGCAGCTTGTATTATTTTCTCCAGCATTAAATTAAAGATATCGCACGATAGGGGGTCACCCTGTCTGAAACCTCGTTTAGTTTCGAACGGCTCGGAGAGGTACTTCCCAATTCTGACCGAGCTGGCGGTGTTGCTCAAGGTCATTTTGCATAGCCGTATAAGTTTTGCGGGGAAACCAAATTCAGACATAGCGGCATATAGGCAGCTCCTTTTCGTGCTATCGAAAGCGGCTTTAAAATCAACAAAGAGATGATGTGTGTCGATTCTCTTTTCACGGGTTTTTTCCAAGATTTGGCGTATTGTAAAAATCTGGTCGATGGTAGATTTACCAGGTCTGAAGCCACACTGGTAAGGTCCAATCAGTCTGTTTACATCAGGCTTCAGTCTTTCGCACAATACGCTTGATAGGACCTTATATGCGATATTCAAAAGGCTGATTCCGCGATAGTTGGCGCAGTTTGCAGGATCGCCCTTCTTGTGGATTGGGCAGAGAACACTTAGATTCCAATCTTCAGGCATGCATTCATCCGACCATATTCTGCATAGAAGCTGATGCAAGTTAACACACTATAAATTACTTACCTTTTGCCTTTGCTAAAACATAGCAAATTACATATTTACATTAATTCTGGCTATCGCTGCAACAGCTTGTTTACCTTTTGCTTCCGCTTCAGTAAAGCTAATTACATACTTACATTCTTTTGGCAACAGCCACAATAACTTACAATAAACGAAGTGTTGCTGACACTTCATATAAAATTCATTTCGCAATAATAATTCCCACAGGTGAATTTTTAATTGCTAACTAATATTCTTTTACATTTCCTGTTTTGCAATCGAAGTTGCGCCAATTCAAAGAATTAGCGCAACAACCGAATTATTTGTCAATAACCAGTTGCACGCGCATCCGGTAAAATGCAAAGTGCTGATGCCAGCGTCTGGCACATTTTCACAAGCAAGTTGTTGTTGCTTTCTTAATTCAATTTTAGCTTTAATATTTCAATTATTCAATTTGGATAGTCAGTCTCATTCTGTAGTGCGATCGGTTCGGTATTGAAAACCAAAATTACCTTGTTTGGCGCCCGAGCAAAATTAAAAGTAAATATCCTGCAAAAATTAAGTGCAGTTATTTAAGCAAAGTAAAAATAAAAAATATCCTGCAAAAATTAAGTGCAGTTATTTAAGCAAAGTAAAAAATATCCTGCATAAATTAAGTGCAGTTATTTAAGCAAAGTAAAAATAAAAAATATCCTGCGAAAACTGAGTGCAGTAATTTAATAGAAGACAAAAAAAAAAGTGCCACTGAAAAAAAAGTGCCACTAAACCAAAAAGCAAAAATAACTTTAAGTACAAAATAGACATAGAAGGAAAAAGTGCCACTGGAAAAAAAGTGCCACTAATCTTAAGACAAATATAACTTTAAGAAAGAAAAAGTGCCACTGGAAAAAAGTGCCACGAATCCTTAAACAAAAATAACTTTAAGAGGAAAAAAAGTGCCACCGGAAAAAAGTGCCACTAATCCTAAAACAAAAACAACCTTAAGAGGAAAACAAGTGCCACTAACAAAAGTGCCACTAAGAAAACAAGTGCCACTAATAAAAGTGCCACAAAAAGAGGTAATCAATCACCAACCGACCGAGACAAGCAGTGTCCCAGGAAGGGACCCAAGTAGCAGCAGCAAAAGGGAGCAGCCCACAGGACCAATCACAGAATGAGGACTCAAATAATTTTGTAAGTTTAGTTAAGATAAGAAAACATTCATTAAAGTATTACTTTTGACGAGCTGTCTAAATAAAGAAAAAAAAGAGAAATTTTTGAAGAAAAAAAAAGAGAAACTTCTAAGAAAAGAAAAAAAGAAATTGTTAAGAAAAAAAAAAAGAAGAAATTTTTGAAAATTTTTATTGTAAAAAGGAATTTTTATCAAAACAATTAAATAAGAAATTTAAATAAAAAAGAAAAAAAGATATTTCTTGGAAAAATTTTTTTTTTAGTGAAAGGGAATTTTTTATCATAACAATTAAATTAGTTTTTGGAAAAAATTTTCTTGTTTTTTCAAAGGAACTTTTTTTGAGGGAAAAAAAAGGAAAAATAGAAAGAAGGTTTTTTTTTTTAGTCTGCGTGAAAACAATAAAATAAATTAATCATGGCAAACCCCAACAATTTAATTAGGCCACCTGTACTAGCCAGCCCCAACCCACAACCAGTCGCCAACCCGTCCCTACAAGCCACTCCAGAACTACAAAGTTTAGTAAGAAATTTACTGACACAGATACTACCTACAGACGGACGAGCGCTAATACAGGACATAGTGAGAACAGACTCAAACCCAGTACCCACGACAGACACCCCAATAAACCTGAAATTAAACCCACTCCAATCCCCGAATATCCCGGACAAATCGTCCATCTCGATATCTTCATAGCTGAGAAAAAGTTAGTATTAACGGCAATAGATAAATACTCGAAGTATGCTCAAGCAAAAATTACAATAAAAGATCACTAGATTTTATAGGATCCGCATGGAAATGGATCGCAGGAAATCCAGACCATAGCGATTTTAATATACTAGTTGAAAAAATGAATACCGTTTTAGATAACAATAATAGGCAAGTTATAAATAATAAATTATCCAACGAAAAAATTAATGAAGTGATAGAAAATACTAATAAAATATCTAAACTAGTTAAAGAAGAGAAAGAAATTGATAACGAAATATTACTAGAAACAAAATTTTAATTAGAAGCAATAAAGGAAGAATTAATAAATATCGCTTACGCCATTCATTGGGCAAAATCAAACATTATAAATTCGTATATTTTATCCGATAGAGAAATGGAAATAACAAGAAAATTTTTAGAAGATGAAAACATCCCTTATATATGTAAATATGGACGAAGCATTAGAATTCGCCGACATAAAAATTGCCTCAAATAAAGAAAGTAAACCTGCCTACGACAGGAGTAGAAGATTGTAGATCATTAGAAATTAGACCAGTAAAAAAAGGAAAATTTATAAATAAAAATAAATTCGAATCTATACTAGTATGTAAAAATGAAATATATGGAAAAATAAAAAATTGTAAATCATACAATAACTTATCAATATGTTCAAAAAATTCAGTAGTAAATATTACAAACGGCACTTGCATAGCACATCTGCTGAAAAGTAAATTAGATAATTGTACGAAAATAAATAATCAACATATAAAAACTATCGAAGAAATTTCAAATGATATACTATTTTTAAATGAATACCAAGGTTTCGTTAAATTTGAGAACGAAAGTATAAAAATAAATGGAACATACCTAATAAAGCATTTTGATACAAATATAGAAGTAGGAAATAAATTGTATTTTTCAAAGGAAATAACAGTGAAAAAATCCCTGCCTGCTATTTTACAGCCTATGGCAAAACACGAAAAAATCGAAGAAATATTGTCATTAAACTCAATAAAAGAATATCAGAATAACGAATTAAAAGAATTGGAAATGTTAAAAAAAAGAAATCAAATATATTTTAGTATTAATACAATATCTATAGGAATTATCGCATTAGCTATTATAATTTCATTGTTAAGATTAAGATTCTTACGAAAAATAAATAAAGAGAAAAAACCCAACCGAAACACTATAGAAGTAGGAATAGAAGACGTACCAAAGTTTTACGTTAACTCATCGATCGAGGACGCTCGATTTTAAGGGCGGAGGAGTTAACACACTATAAATTACTTACCTTTTGCCTTTGCTAAAACATAGCAAATTACATATTTACATTAATTCTGGCTATCGCTGCAATAGCTTGTTTACCTTTTGCTTCCGCTTCAGTAAAGCTAATTACATACTTACATTCTTTTGGCAACAGCCACAATAACTTACAATAAACGAAGTGTTGCTGACACTTCATATAAAATTCATTTCGCAATAATAATTCCCACAGGTGAATTTTTAATTGCTAACTAATATTCTTTTACATTTCCTGTTTTGCAATCGAAGTTGCGCCAATTCAAAGAATTAGCGCAACAACCGAATTATTTGTCAATAACCAGTTGCACGCGCATCCGGTAAAATGCAAAGTGCTGATGCCAGCGTCTGGCACATTTTCACAAGCAAGTTGTTGTTGCTTTCTTAATTAAATTTTAGCTTTAATATTTCAATTATTCAATTTGGATAGTCAGTCTCATTCTGTAGTGCGATCGGTTCGGTATTGAAAACCAAAATTACCTTGTTTTGCATGCGCCTTACCAGCTCCTCGCCTCCGTGTTTGAATAGCTCAGCAGGCAAACCATCAGCGCCAGCTGCTTTATTGTTTTTCAATAGGGATATTGCTATTCGCACCTCATTATAGTCGGGTTGTGGAACGTCAATTCCATCATCTTCGATTGTGGGCTCGGGTTCGGCATCTTCTCTGGTTTCTTGCTCAGTTTCTCCATTTAAAAGGGCAGAGAAGTGATCCCTCCATATTCTGAGTGCTCTCTGAACATCGGCCACCAGGTCGCCGTTCTCATTCTTACAGGTGTTTGCCCCGGGTTTAAAACCTTCTGTCATTCGCCGAATTTTTTGGTAGAATTTTCGGGCATTATTCCCGTTGGCCAGCATCTCAAGCTCCTTTATTTCACGCTTTTCTGCCTCTCTTTTTTTCGCCCGGAAAAGCCGCCTCGCTTCCCTCTTCAACTCGCGGTAGTGTTCACACACACTCCTCGTTGCAATCGATCTCAGCGTTGCCTTGTAGGCTTCGTCCTTTCTTTTCGTTGCAGCGCGGCACTCTTCATCATCATACCAGTTGTTTCTTCGCGTTCGCCGGAATCCAGTTACTTCTTCGGCTGCGGTAGGGAGTGCTCCTGAGATATGATCCCACTGCTAATGCATTCCACTAGGTTGAATTGTGCTCTCGGAGAGCAGGTGTGAGAGGCGATCTGCGAATTGGCGGTCTGTTGCGATTGCAGCTTTTCGACGTCCAGCTTTCCATGCGTTTTTCGTTGCACCTGTTTTGTCGTACAGAGGCGGGTACGAATCTTGGCTGCTACTGGGTAGTGATCAGAGTCGATGTTAGGTCCTCGTATTGTGCGAACATCTAAAACGCTGGAAGCATGCCGTCCGTCTATCACAACGTGGTCGATCTGGTTGCGTGTTTTTCGATCGGGGGACAGCCATGTAGCTTGATGGATCTTCTTGTGCATGAACCTAGTGCTGGATATGACCATGTTTCGGGCACCGGCGAAGTCGATCAGCCTGAATCCATTTGGCGAAGTCTGATCGTGGAGACTGAACTTCCCGACAGTGGGGCCAAATACACCCTCCTTAGCCACCCTGGCGTTAAAGTCGCCAAGCACGACTTTGATATCATGACGGGGGCAGCGCTCGTATGCTTCTTCCAGGCGCTCGTAGAATGCATCCTTTTCCACGTCGTCCTTCTCTTCCGTCGGTGCATGAGCGCAGATAAACGATATGGTGAAAAATCGTACTTTTATGCGGATTGCAACGAGACGCTCGTTGACGGGTGTGAACGACAGTACTCGGTGACGGAGTCTCTCTCCCACCACAAATCCCACGCCGAATCTGCGCTTGTCTTCATGCCCACTCCAGTAGATGTTGCAAGGTGTTCTGATCGTGTTTCCTCGCCCCGTCCATCGCATCTCTTGTATGGCGGTGATGTCAGCTTTTGCTTTCCTCAGGACCTCAACCAGCCGGGCAGCGGCACCTTCCCCATTAAGGGACCGGACATTCCAGGTACATGCCCTTATCTCATAATCCTTATTTCGTTTGCGGGTGTGTTCATCTAAAAAAGGGGTTCTCATATCCGAGGCTTTGTTGTTGAATTTCATTGGAACGTTGTTTTATGTGGTGGGTCCCAAACCCAACGCACAACCCGTTTCACGGGAGGTTGAATTCTATTACACGTTTGTATAGCGAGCCGCTTTATCCAAGACAGACGCCCGCTTGCAGCCGCACCACATGGTGATCAGACCAAATATACTTTTTCGAAAAGGGGAGAAAAAATAAAAATACACGTGTATCGGCGATTTTCATGTACACGTCAGAAGTTTTTTTTTTATGAATAAAGTATAAAGCTCGTAGTGTCCGTCTGTCCGCCTGTGTGAAAGACTTTGGATCGATTTTCAACCCTTTTTCCGTGATCGAGCTGAATTTTTGCAGGCAGACTCGTGGAAATGTCTGTCGAATTTTTAAAAAATTGATTTTTATCAGTTCTCAGATTTTCCTGAATTTTTTATAAATTTTTTTCCTTTTTTCGGCATAACTTGAAGGGACTACTAAATCGCTTCGAAAAAAAATATTGTTTTTCGACCCATCCTACTCCATATATTTGTAGTTTATCAATAGTAACTTTCTAAGACTAAACTGTTTATGACTTTTACAACACTTACAACTGGTATGACAGATGAAACATTGAATTTCACAATCAATATTGCATCATTTACACTCGTTAAATTTATTGTTTGATACAACATACTCTCTGCCGTTTGTGTGCTTGTTCCGATCAGCTGACAGTTGCGCTACTAAGAGACGTAAACTTTGACAATTGTTTTAAGTTCTGTTGCGCGAAAGCGTATTTCTATATATTTCATCTGAGAAAAAATGCAGTGCACGACTCGAAACTTTTGTAACGTTTGTGGCTTATGCGCACCAAGTAAAACTCACAGGCGGACAGACGGACACTACGAGCTTTTTCTTTATACATAAAAAAAAAATTCTGACGTGTACATGAAAATCGCCGATACGCGTGTATTTTTTATTATTTCTCCCCTTTGCGAAGAAGTATATTTGGTTCATAGTACAGAATGTGTGTAACGCGGTGTAATTGTAAAGTTTTATGGGAATGCCATTTTAAAAAGCATTATAGATCTTTTTAATTTTTATGAATATAGGGGTTTTTCTCTATATCCTTAATTTTCAATTCCCATTACTTTACAAATGCAAACGATAAAAATCTATAAATCTCAAATAATACCGGCCGATTGTTAATCGAGGATCCACTTCAGGGTAATATATGTTAATCTGCTCATACGGTGCTCAAAAATATTTTTAAATTTATGTTACACAACTTTTTACAAAGTTATAAAAATTTTGTCGAAGAAAATTTTTTTTTATTTTGCAAACTTTTAGTTTGCCAAATTTCTAAGCTATTCTTTTGCTGTATTTCGTTGAAAGGACAGAAATTACAAATGCATGTGGGATAAAGTCTCACATTTTTTATTTATTTATTTATTCACAGCCGTATCTTTTATTTTGTATGTAATGTATGTACAGTACTATCTCGTTTTTCCGGACACATATAGTTCCGGGGTATGTCCGAAATACTAGATTTGTCCGGAATATAGAAAGCTGTGCAATTATTGACACAATTATATGTAAAATTCATATTTGAGCTTTATTCATTAAATAGCTTTTATTAAAATGTTTTGTATATAGGTTTCAAGTACATAAACATATGTACATATTACATAAATAATAAGAAATTAATATCGTTTCCAAAAATACCTTTACATATGTTCATTATAGAGGTAAAATATGAAAAATGTCCGGAGTGTGCAGGTGTCCGCATTACTGGGAAGTCCGGAAAAGTGAGTGTCCGGAAAAACGAGATAGTACTGTATACGCTATTCCTATGCTGTCTTTGTCGTAAACATTCGAGCCCTGTAATTTATCGGAAATGCCAGGTATACTCGTATATACAACAGATTTATATGTAGAGGGTATGTTCTTTACGTTTCTTGTTTTCAGAATGAAATAATACGTAACTGGTATCTAATACTCTCAGAGTTTTTTGCCGTGTTAATGAAAATGATTTTCAGATGTTTTGATAAATAAATTATAATACGTCCTGACAAAAAAAACAATTCAATTTTAAAATATTTCATATTGTGAACTCCTTCTTCAAATAACGTACATCTTTAACATACATATTTTAATAACAAATGAATTTTTTGCTGGCTCGAGGTCAAATGAAAATAATATTAAAAACACAGGTTTTTAAATTTTGTTTACGATATATTTCGGTTGCTCATCGGTAACCGTTTTCAGGTAACTATAATTGGGATATAAACACATTTCCTATTAATATAAACAAACACAAACAATAACAATAATTATAAGCGTTTACATACATTTATTTTACACGTCTCGTTACTTTGACATGGAGCTTTATACTGTCCGTTTGTTCGTGAGTAAATGTCGGTAAAGGTGAGCGACGTTATCAGTGTCCGCTTTGTAGTTTAGTCTTATGTTTGGTGGAGTGTTTATTATGTGTAACATTTTTAGTGTGAAGCGTTTGTTATAGTGTTGTTCTTGCTGTAAGATTGATGTTTTTTCGAAGTTCGGAGAGTGAGCGCTGTTTGCACAGTGGGCCATTAATACTGTTTTTTGGTTATTCGAATGATGGAACTGTTTTACATCCCTTTTGTGTTGTGCTAGTCTAGGTCTGAGTTTGGATTTTGTTGTTCCTGCATATATACTTTTGCAGGTTTCATGATTGTTTCCGTTGCAGGGGATTTTATAAATTACGTTGCTTTTCTCCATTGAATATATTTTTTAAAGTGTTTGTAGGTTTATGGGCTATTTTGACTTTTTCCCTGTTGTATCAGTCTGACCTGGTTATATGCTCTGACAAGTGAGGTATATAAGTTATCATAAGCTATTTCAAATATCTAAATCAAGCAAGCACAACGCTTCACACAAAATCGCAGTTAGCGTTAACTATCTCAAATATCTAACTCAACCAGCTATCAGGCACGGGCGGTTCACACAAATCGTGGGAATCTATTTGTGACGACAAAGCGTCTGGATGAACACCTGCAACTAAAATCGAATGAAGTGAGTGATGTGGGAGGCAGCGCGGTCGTTTGCGGCTCGGTAGCGAAGACAGGACGTTAGGGTTAGACTTAAGTTTTTGTTAGCTTTTAAGTTCAGTCTTCTAACGGAGCTCAATAAAGTAAAACATATAATTTGAAAATTGGCGCCCAACGTGGGGCACAAAGGAGTTCGTTTCAAGTTTAGTTGTCGACGCAGTATTGAGACTAAAAGGTTTTGGCGAACTGCATACAATTTATTGAACATCGCCCGTACGACATTGTCATCGAAGATATTACATCAGCTCAAAGGAGTCAAGGACGAGGAACATAAACCAACTTATAGAATTACCATAAAAAAAATGTAAGTGTTTGCTTGTTTAATTGTAGTTCTGAAAAACACAAAAGTGAACAAAATTTGATTAGTGAAAATTTTGATGAGTGATATCAATAAGGTAATGAAAATTTTGAAGAGTTACAAATAAGTTTCACACAAACGTGCAGTCTTTGGTGCGAGCAACAGTGAATGCAGCATTAGACGTTCAGATAAACGAGTTTGAAGGAAGATTACGGGAGCTAACGCAGATAATTTCTGTTGTGAACCTAAACACATCAGAACTTAAAATATATGAAGATGTTAAAGTAATTGAGGGCATTAAGTGTGAGGAACCGCTAGATATAGTAAAATCAATGCCTGAATTTGAGGGCAAACAAGAGCGGTATGTGTCATGGCGACAGGCCGCACACTCCGCTTATAAACGTTTTGAGAAATATGATGGAAGTTGTTGACACTACCAAGCTTTAGGGACAATAAGGAATATGGTTCGGAGTGCCGTTGATTCGGTATTGGCCTCTTTTAATACAGCATTAAATTTTAAGGCTAGATTTTGCATATGCCGATAACAGGCCAATATATTTAATTGAGCAGGAACTCAGCAGCATTAAGACAGGGAAATCTGACCATCTTGCAATATTATGACGAAATTGAGAAAAAGCTTGCGTTGCTAACGAACAAAACAATAAGGACATACGAAGGCGAGTTGGCGAATTCTATTAACGGAAAATATAATCATGAGAGGTATATGTTCGCAACGAACTATGCGAAGAATTTGAAGAGTAGGGTTCAGACTCAAGATAGTTATAATCCGCGTAATCAATCAAGGAACGGAAACAATAATAGAAATTTTAATAATGCACAAGAACAGGGTAAAAACCCTTATTATACTCGAAGACAAGACGCTAATATTGTGCAACCGGTAGAAAAAATGGACGTTGATCCCACGTCTTCCCGTTTTCGACGGCCAACAAACTATCCACGGCAAAACGTTAATGATAATAGTTGCAATGCGAATCAGGGAATTAAAAGACCATATGGTTCCGAAAGACAGTCAGGACAAAGACGACAAAGAATCAATCATACATTCCAGGAAAACAATCCTGAGAATGAAGAAAATGGGGACTACGAAAAATTATCGGAGTCGGAAGTAGCGGAAGTTGAAGCTTCGGAGATAGAACCCTTAAATTTTTTAGAGGAAGGTCCCTGCTGCCATTTCTACAGCGTACAGCAGCAGGAAGGACCGCTAAGTTTTTAATAGACACTGGGGCCTCGAAAAATTACGTTAAGCCTCTAGACGAATCCTTCCAAGTAAAGTCAATACATGGATTCAATAACATTAAATATAAATGTTATCATACTTTCTTCGGTATAAGGAGTCCTTTATTCATTTTACCAGATCTCGAAACCTTTGATAGAATCATTGTCCTTGATCTGCTACCGCAGGCAGGGGATACCATTAATCTAAAAGAAAAACTAATCCAATTTAATGCTGGATTTAAAAAAATTCAGTTTTATAAGTGCGAGGACGTGAATTTTACAAAGATAGAGGACATCGAAGTTCCTCAATCGGTAAAAGCTGATTTTTGTAAAATGGTGAAAACTAAGGCTAAAGCTTTTGCGGATCCGAGTAGATTGTGAAGAAGAGCATTTATTTCAGTATAATAGTTATAATCGTAAATAAGAAAAAGGGTTGACGCATATATGAATTATATCTCTCAATCTAAATTGATGGATTACAAACGTATACCACAACACCCTCACTAGAGATTTAATTCATGTTTTTCATTGAACAGTTTATAAATTAATTTTATATTCAGTACATGTAATGTATTTAGTATTTTGTGATAAAAAGAACTATGTTTTGCTTAAACCATTTTGGTTAATAAATTTAGACAGTATCGAATGATTTACTGGCTTAGTCGTAATGTCAGCAATCATTTCATTTGTACTTATATAACTGAGCTTAATTATGCCCTCAGAAAGTTTTTCACGAATGAAATAATTCTTGACATCGATATGTTTGGTTCGAGCATGATAATTGTTGTTTGAGGCTAGTTTGATTGCTCCTTGATTGTCGCAGTAAAGTTGTATTAAAGTTGTTGCATTGGAAAATAGTTCAGCGTCAAATCGTTTTAGCCAAAGAGCTTCTTGTATTGCAGCTAACATTGACATAAACTCAGCCTGTGTCGATATAATGCCACTGTAGGTTACTTACGTGTGGCCCACGAAATTGCAGCACCTTGCAGGATAAACAATTGACCGGTGGTAGAACGACGTTCATCTTGGTCACCAGCCCAGAAGTCTAGAGTACCTTTTAGATAGCGAAGCACTCTTTTCACGCCTGCCCAATGAGCTTTGCCATAGTTTGAATTGAAACGACTTAGCGTGCTCACGGCGTAGCTAATGTCCGGGCGACTAATTACTGCAGCGTACATGATGCACTCAATAGCTTCTTGATAGGGAATCGAAGACATTTCCTGACGCTCTTCGTGTGATTTTGGACTCATTTCCTTCGACAAGCGCTGATTCGGATCCATTGGCGAATTTACTGGAGTACATTCACTCATGTTTAGCCGCTGTAGCACATCCAGCAGATACTGCTTCTGGTCTATAGAAATGGAGCCATCACTGTTGCATGAGACATTCATACCAAGTACCGATGTCGTCCGTCCCAAATCCTTCATTTTGAATTGTGTCGACAATTCCATTTTGAGTTTTCTAATCATTGTAATGTCGCTTCCAAAAATCAAAGTATCGTCACCGTATACAGCAAGCATTAGGATATTCTGAGTCAAAATCTTGAAATAGACGCATTGGTCAACGTTTGATCTAGTAAAAGCAAGTTTGGTTATCAAGACAGAATTTAACTTAATGTTCCACATACGACTGGACTGCTTTAGCCCATACAGTGATTTTCGAAGTCGACATACTTTACTTGTTTGATCTTTGAAACACTCTGGTTGTCGCATGTAAATTTCTTCGTCTAATTCGCCTTGTAAGAAAGCTGATACCGCATCCATTTGATGAATGCTTAAGTCAAATTTAACGGGTGGCCAAAAGAAATCGGAAGGATGAAAAACGTGCAACCGGTGAGTATGTTTCGTCATAGTCGATCCCCTTAACTTGCGAGTAGCCGACTAGGCGTGCCTTGTATTGGCTAATTTCACCCTTTGAGTTTCTTTTTACTTTGAATACCAACTTGGAATCAATAGCCTTTCTTCCAGGTGGCAGGTCGGTTAGCTCCCAAGTGCCGTTTTTTATTAATGCGTCATACTCGCACGACCTAGCTCTTCGCCATTCTTCGCTGTCTGCGCCACCCAGCTCCTCGCGAATTGTTAATGGCTCATTCGAGTTAGTTACTTTTGCTAATAGCCCAAGTTGCGTAGCTGAATCCGTACAACTTTCATCATTAGAAACTTGAATGACAGATAGTTCACCTGCTGATTGATGTTGAGGATTCTCTTCCTCACTAATACCGTCAGCACCATCACCCTCACTGAATCCGAAAATATCAGATTGATCAGCGGAAATATCTGGAAAATTCAAGAGTTTGGTTCTCTGTGATACTCGTATATTGGGGTTCCATTTTATTAGACCTTGAAACGCCCTCACTGAATCCGAAAATTCATCGTCATCAGAACTGTCATTATCTTCATCTGATAACGGTGATACACTCTACCTTCTTGTTTTTTATTACTGGATTCAACGCATATTCATCATTGGCAATAGTTTTTGAATGTTCAGTGTGGTTTTCAAAAAATGTAACCTCGCGACTTACCACAGCTTTCTTGGTATATTTGTTATACAATTTGTATGCCTTCGTTGTGTCACAGTAACCAAGGAAAATGCATTCTTGTGCTTTTGAATCTAGCTTGCGTCTTTTCTCCTTTGCTATGTGTACCATTGCCTTGCATCCAAAAACACGAATATGCGACAAGTTCGGTTTTTGTTTAGTCCAAATTTCTTCTGGCGTAGTGTGTTTCATGTCTCTACACGGGGTTCTATTAATCAAAAATGCTGCCGTTGCTGCTGCCTCTGCCCAAAATTGTTTATGTAAATTTGCATCATGTTGCATACAACGAGCCTTTTCAATTATAGTTCTGTTCATTCTCTCGGCAACGCCGGTTTGTTCAGGCGTATAAGGCGCTGTGAATTGATGTATAATTCCATGCTTTTTCATAAACATTTTGAAATTTGCGTTACAGAACTCTGTGCCATTGTCTGATCGCAATATTTTAATGGTCAAATTTTGTTGATTTTCAATCAACATTTTAAAATTGGTAAACATATCAAAAACTTCTTCCTTGCGTTTCATCGGATAAACAAATACTTTCCGGCTAAAGTCGTCAACGAAAGTCAATAAATATCTCGAACCCCCGAGTGATTTTGTCCCATTTGGCAGATTAAAACCCTCCGCCGACTCTTTTATGCGATTCAGGTTTCTTTCACACGCATGCCCCATGCGTCGATGCCACAAATTACGAGTTGCCGTTGCTGTCAACGCTTTTGCACTTTGCTTGGTAGTACAGCTCAGTCGATAAAAATCGTCGATTAGCGGAGCAGTAGCCAACAGCTTTGCACTCTCGTCGAAAATACGGCAATTTTCATTATTAAAAATCAATGTCTTACCTTGCTTGGCCATTTGACTCACAGACATGAGATTCGCACAAATGTTTGGTATACATAAAACGTTCTTGATGACCTGCTTCTTATCTGACACGCCGTCAGAAGCAATTGACATATTAACATCACCTGCGCGTTCTACTTTCAAATGCCCATTATTGCCTACAATTACTTCGCTTGAATTTGGTGAATTTATTGTGGTTAAATTAGATGAATTCATAGTCATATGACATGAAGCACCAGAATCAATAAGCCATTCGTTATTTGCAGTTTTTGCCACCAGAGATGTTGACGCTAAAAGCAAATTCTTTGTCTTGTTAACGGATTTAGTGTTGCACTTGTTGGCATAATGCCCTTTTTGATTGCATTCAAAGCAAACAACTGTTCGCTTTTTATTTGATTTTTGCGAAAAAGGTTTGTGCTATCACGACGAATTTCTTGAAGTAAATTTGTTCGCACCAAGTCTATGGACAGCGCTTTGCCGCTGTTTGCAAGTGCCATAACCATTGGACGGTATTCGTCGGGCAAGCCACTCAACATAATGTGAGCAACAATATCATCCGGTATTTTTGTGCAAGACTTTGTTGAGTACACGTCATTTTATTGACATAATCCTCCATTGATACGCAATCTTTTAATTCTAAGCGCATTAAATATTTCAATAAGTCTATTCTGCGTAAAACGCCATTGTCTTCAAATGCGGCTTCTAAAGCATCCCATGCCGCCTTAGCAGTCGTGCAATTCTGCACGTACGAATAATTACATGGCTCGATTAGTAATCCAATTGCTGAAATTGCATGCAGATTCTTTGTGGAGTCGCCCTCCGTTCCCTCAATACATGGCCAATAACCCTTGATCACAAGATGGGATTTTGCAGCAAATTTCCATGCATCATAATTTTCTCGTCCCTTTAGCTTTTCTATTTTGTCGTTGCCCATGATTATAACCTCAAAAGTGCAGACGTTGTTGGGCAGAATATGAGAAACAAAATTTTGAAGTATTAACAAACTTTCAACGAAAATACTAAATTACGTAGCAGCTGTTCAACTAATTATTTCAATTAATTATTTTATAACACGTGAGGTCCCATAACCTGTAGAAGTTTAAGTGGAAAAATATAAAATACATTACATGTACTGAATATAAAACTAATTTATAAACTGTTCAATGAAAAACATGAATTGAATCTCTAGTGAGAGTAGGGTTGCCAGATTGCAATCGAGGATTATCTAAACTTTAAAAAAAAATATCTGGACTTTTCTGTACAATTTAAAAACTCAAAATAAAACAATTGTGTAGTAAAAAAATTAAAAAATTTTTTATTCAAAATCAAACAAAAACATAAAAATTCATTATGGTATACATTTGCTATTTATATAAAAAAAATATATAGTTACATGTACATGTATATACATACATGTACATATTCAAATACATTTTTAACAATAAATTATGTATCTGTAGAAAAGAATTCGGACAAGTATTACAAAAACACGAACTTAAGAATTTTAGTTTCATAAATATTTTATGTTATTTTGAGCAGCTTCCAATAGTTTTGTACTATCTTCTCGATTTAAAAATTCGACGAACGTTTTACAATTTTCATCTATATTTAATCTTATAACTAATTCATTAATTTTTCCTCTAATATCAATTAACAAACAAAACATAAAAATTCGAGCTTTGCTCCAACAACAATCACCATAATTCAGCTTTAATTAAATCAATAGCCATTTTGTTACGATCTTTGGAATATAAGTCATTTAAAATACTGAAAACCTTCTCACAAAAGGCATTACTCAATGGTATGGAATATATAAATGCTATGAACTTTTTCAAACTCTTAATTTCTTCGTCTTTTACGGAACGAAAAAACGATGCCCATATTTGGCCATTTCGTACATTCTTTGGTATTGCATCGTACACACTTCTTAGGGAACAGTAATCCGTATATAAGTCGTCAATATGTAATTCATTTTTTAAGTTCAAAGCAGCTATCACCATTTCTACTTCATTCCAAGAAATTAAGTTTTCTTTTAAGCTTAACAAAGATAAGTATTTTTTTATTGAGTTATCACTGAAATCATAATGAGTCGTTAAGTAATCAATCGCAGCTTTTTAAAAGTTTTTAGCTTCTTCTTTGAAAATATTGCTTTCGTTTTGTGGGAGTTTTGCCAAAATTGACTTTGTTTTGCTGCCAAAGTATTTATCTTTCAGCTTGCTTTCCAACGTGTTCAGTAATTTTCGCATTATATGATCTACATCAACAATTGTAGAACTGTCGCTTTCTAGCGCCAATACTGATGCCTGAAAATCTGGTAACATATTGTGTAGAAAATATAAATATGCTTCTGAAAGTCCCTCTTGAAAGCATTCCTCGTTCTCACTTATAACTTCGGACTCTGGTAAATTTTTAGAACCAAAGTCCCATAATTCCTTTCGTGTAGCTTTTTTGCCCTTTAGAAGAAAGTACCTTTTGACTGCTGGCCAGTTTAAAATGAGGCGTTCTATGGCAGGAAACAGGGAAGGCCATCGAGTTGGTACATGACGAAGAAGAGCCTTGTATTGCAAATTAGCGAATTCGAAGCACTGCTTTAACTTTTCCGAAGCTAACGCCGAACTGCTAAATTCATTAAATATTTTGATCACAATATTTTCAATATCAACAGATAAAGCATTTATTGCAAATTTCACACAATTATTTATAACGTGGCAGTTGCAATTTGCTTTCAATATTTGTTTGTTAAGTCCACTGAGTTTCTGATAAGCGGAATTGTTGATGCCGTAGTTGACTGCCGCATTATCTGCACTAAAAGATGATATTTTTTGTATTTCCAGGCCATTCCTTTCAATTATTCGCTTTATATTTTCAAATATGGCCATCGGTTTTCCATCAAAATCTTCTTAAAAATCTAAAAGTTTCTTACAAATTCCACTATTTGAATCGAAATACTGGACAGTCAAAGCATATAGCTTTTTATTTCCAATACTTGAAGCATCATTGCCTATGGAAAAATAAACATTCTTCTGCATATCAATCACAATTTGTTGTTGAGCGTACGGTGCTAATACGTTTCGTGCTATAGCTCCAGCTTTTGTACGACCACATGACAGCAATTTTACTATCACAAAATATATTGCGAGAAACTTTGAAATCGCAGTCAAGACTATTGTAACTTAAGACATGAATTACATTATGAAAAACCGACGCTACTTCAGCTCGTGCAGCTAAGTTTCTTGCCGGCGTTTGCGATTTTGTAGTAAATTTGCTTAGAGAGCCAGCGATTTGTTTCGCCGATTTTATAGTTTGGTGCTTTTTTGATTGAAAGTGTTTTCTTAATGCACTAAGACCTTCATATTTTATTGAAAAGCTTACTACGCAATATGTGCACCGTGCTGTTTGTTCATCAATCTTCTGAAGCCAGTCAGAATATTCTGGAATATTTGTCCAACTGTCTGCAAATGTTACCATTATTCTCTTATTTTTTGATGGCTGCTCTTCATCGCTGCTTTCTGGCATTTTTACTACATATGAAACACTTACTATTACCAAATAGTTCAAATATTTCCATAATTTTATAACTTACCTGCTTACTTGCAAAATTCGATTTAATATAAGCAGCTGATGTTCAGAGTAGTGTTGGGTGTATCGATTCCAAAAGTACTCAGTACTTGATGATGAAAAGTATCGACAGTACCCGACACAAAGTACCCGATACTGTTAAAAGTACCCGATGCTTAAAAGTATCGATACCAAACTAGTAAATACTCAAAAGTACTCGATACTGCCCAACACTAGTTCAGAGTAGCCATAGGCCGATATCCCGTGGGCTATATCGCTCCGGGTCGCGCTCAATTTAATATGTAAATGCAAAAACAATGTAATCCGGATTACAAAATTGTTGTTGCATTTACAAGTTAAATTTGAGTGATCCGGAGCGATATATCCCACGGGATGTCGGCCATAATTTGCACTTTGACAAGAAAATGAACAACGTTGCCAGTTTTGACATAAAATAATTGTTGTTTTGAAAAACATGCAACATGAATTTATGATTTGATAAAAAAAAAATTTTTTAAATATCCTTAAAAAGAAAAAAAAATATCTGGACAAATTTAAAAAAATCTGGACTCTGGACACATAGTAAAATATTTGTACAATCCAGGCGAGTCCAGGCCGTCTGGCACCCCTAAGTGAGGGTGTTGTGATAACGTTTGAAATCCATCAATTTAGATTGAGAGATACAATTCATATATGTGGCAACCCTTTTTCTTACGTACGATTATAACTATTATACTGAAATAAATGCTCTTCTTCACAATCTACTCGACGTAGCGAGACGTGTATTTTATATTTTTCCTTTTAAACTTCTTCGACTTAAAATCAGTGTTTCATCAAATTGAACTCGCGGAGCGGGATCGCGAAAAAACCGCATTCTTGGTAAATGGTGGGAAATTCGAGTTTTGTCGACTACCATTTGGATTGAAGAATGCGCCAAGCATTTTTCAGAGGGCCATCTACGTCGATGACGTAATAATTTTCTCGGAAAATGAAGCAGACCACGTAAAGCACATTGACGGCGTACTGAGTAATTTGTATGAGGCAAATATGAGGGTCTCACGCGAAAAGTCAAATTTTTTTAAAACAAGTGTAGAATACCTCGGTTTCACGGTGTCAAGAATCAAAGCAAGTCCGACTAAGGTGGAGGCTATTCGAGACTATAACGAACCTTCTAATTTGTTCGGAATAAGATCCTTTTTGGGCTTAGTCAGCTATTATCGCTGCTTCATGAAGGATTTTGCTTCAATAGCAAAACTACTATCTGACATCCTAAAGGGTGAAAATGGTAGAGTTAGTGCTCAACAGTCAAAAAAAATTTTAGTTAAACTTAATGACAGGCAATACATTAATACATTGAAAGAAATATTGATATCGGAAGATATTATGTTGCTCTCTCCGGATTTTGGGAAGCCTTTTGATCTAACGACGGACGCTTCATCAGAGGGTCTGGGAGCAGTTTTATCTCAGAATGGAAAGCCCATAACAATGATTTCCAGAACACTGAAAGATAGAGAGTTGCACTTCGCAACCAATGAAAGAGAACTATTGGCCATAGTATAGGCCTTAAAAAATCTCCGGAACTACCTTTACGGGTAAAAAATCTCAATATTAACTCGTATACTGACCATCAGCCTCTCACATTTGCGGTTTCAGACCGAAACCCAAATGCGAAAATTAAACGCTGGAAAGCGTTTATAGACGAGCTAATGCCAACATTTTCTATAAACTAGGAAAAGAAAACTTTGTTGCTGACGCATTGTCGCGGCAGTGGGTTCACTCTCTTGAGGACAGCCCCGATTCGGATGCTGCCACAGTTCATAGCGAACTTTCTTTAACTTATACAATAGAAGCAACGGATAAACCAATAAACTGTTATACAAATCAAATTTTTTTAGAAGAAGCGCAATTTCCTTCAACGCGCACTTTCATCATATTTGGAAAGAAGACGCGTTATTTTATATATTTTTCAAATAGAGATTCACTAGTAGAATCAATCCAAAATGCGCATATCCAGCATCATCTCGTTGAGTTGTTTCCAACAACAAAGTTCTGGTATGTTAAGAGATTCGTAACAGATATTTTCGATGTGAATGAACAAAGGGAAATTGCAATTACGGAGCATAATCGAGCGCATAGAGCTGCTCAAGAAAATGCTAAACAAATTTTGTGTGACTATTTCTTCCCGAAGATGACAAAATTGGCAACCGAGATTGTAGCAAATTGTAGAATATGTTCAAAAGCTAAATACGACCGACACCCGAAAAAACAATTAATCGGTAAAACACCAATCCCTTCATATGCGGGCGAAGTTTTGCACATTGATATATTTTCAACGGATAAAAAATACTTCCTAACTTGCGTAGAAAAGTTTTCTAAGTTTGCAATGGTCCAACCGACGATAGTAGGTGTAAAAATACCGATTTTACAATTAATGAATATTTTTCCTAAGACAAAAACCATTTTTTGTGACAATGAAGCATCTTTAAATTCTGAGACTATAAGATATTGCTAAACCGTTTCGATGTGCACGTAGTAAACGCAGGCTCGCATCAAAGAAATAAGCAAAATAACTAAGCTTCTTTTGGAAACATATTTATTTATCAAACAGATAACTTTTAAAGTTCACATGTTCCTTAAAATAATGATATAGAAAAAACCTTAAATAATCAGGTTACACACCAAATATTAAAAATTTCTTAGCAGCACTTGTAAACAATTAAATTCACACAGAGCACCAACTTCTAATACAGGATTCTAAACAAAAGCCAAAGCTATTAATTATTTTTCAGATCAAATTGAAGAAGAGATACATACCGAACAAACCGTAAGAGCTTCATAAATTGTATTATTATATAAACACTCATAAAAGTTTAATTTTTACAAAACAGCGAAGCAACCAAAATCTGAAGAATTGCTAAACTTACTTAAAGGATATTTTCCGCAGAAACGATATCAACATCTTTAAAATGCACAACTATTTTGCTCCAACGTTACAAAAAATGCATTCAAAATATTTGATTTTATGTTTGACAGGTGACGATTTACTTATATTTATTAACGACGACAATAGCCCGACCGACATTCAAAACGACGACTGAGAACGACAACGGAGAAAAACCGAAGTTTGACGATAATTGCCGCCAAGCACCGACGACATGATAATAATGAAAGCGGCAACGACAGTTCTGCATTAGCTCAAACAACAGCAAAAAAAATTTGAAAAAGTATTGCATGTGTAAAAAAAACATAAAACTAATCAATTTCACATATTTAAAGCAATTTTCATATATTTTCGATTTAATTTACAAAAAGAAAAAAGGACGCCACGACCGTTGCTGTCAAATTAGAAATAGATCTAATCTGGCGACAGCGGCATTCATGAAAAATTCCTCTACATAAGAACATGTGTAAAAATAATTTGACAGATGCCGCACCGTCGTTGTCGTCTTGAATCTGTTTTCCCTAAGTGACAGAAAAAGTACCGAAAACGCAAAATAAAATTGGTATTGTATGTATAGCAAGGCGAATTCATTACATGAACTTTATTTTCTTTTGATCTGACATTTCTGAACATGCTAAATTCGCCTTGCTCTCACCTTATATGATGTATAGTAACTAAACTTATTAAAACTAAACTTATTAAAGTTTTTAAAAGTATTTTTGTAGATATGGCGATGAATTTTTTAGGCACGTTTTGACCGATAACTCAGTTATCGATTAACTTATATAACAAAACAAGCAGTATCGGTTAGTTTATTGAAATATCGAGAAGTCCATATGAATCTTTGGCCTTTCCGTTTGGTGTCATATCCATATTTAATGCAAATTTAGAGGTTTCAGGGCTTTTACATTTTGATGAGATAGCTCAGTTATCGATTAGTTTATCGAAATATTGCAATGTCCAAACGAAACCTGTGGCCTTCCCCTTTCGTTTGATACCCATATTGTATGCAAAATTTAGGCGTTTTGGAGCAACCACATTCTGACCGATACCTCAGTTATCGATTAATTGATCAAAATATTGTAGAGTCCAAAAGAATACTGTGGCCTTCACCTTTCGTTTGATATCCATATTGTATGCAAATTAAGGGGTTTTTGGGCGACCCCATTCTGACCGATAACTCAGTTATCGATAAAGTTATCGAAATATTGCAGGGTCCAAAAGAATAACGTCGCCTTCCCCATTCGTTTGATACCCATATTGTATGCAAAATTTAGGGGTTTTAGGGTAACCAAATTCTGACCGATAAATCAGCTATCGATTAATTGATCGAAATATTGCAGAGTCCAAAAGAATCCTGTGACCTTCCCCTTTCGTTCGAAACCAATATTGTATGCAAATTCATGGTTTTTTGGGCAACCACATTCTGTTCGATAACTCAGTTATCGATAAAGTCATCGAAATATTGCAGAGTCCAAAGAATCCTGTGGCCTTCCCCTCTCGATTGATATCCATATTGTATGCAAATTCAGGGGTTTTGGGCGACCCCATTCTGACCGATAAGTCAGTTATCGAAATATTGCAGCGTCCAAAAGAATACTGTGGCCTTCCCCTTTCGTTCGATACCAATATTGTATGCAAATTCATGGTTTTTTGGGCAACCACATTCTGATCGATAACTCAGTTATCGATAAAGCTATCGAAATATTGCAGAGTCCAAAAGAATCCTGTGACCTTCCCCTTTCGTTCAATACCCATATTGTATTCACATTTTAAGGTTTTAGGGCGCCAAATTGCATAAATTCATTGGATAAAATAAATTTTTGGGTTAGTTGGGTCACATTAGTGCCCATAACTCCATAACCATGTGAGGTATTGAGATTTCATGAAACTTGTTACCTATCCGAGACATCGGGAAATAAGTGTGCAAAATTTCGTACAGATCGGTGCTGTAGTTTCGGCGTGGAAACGGTTCAAACACACTCACTCACAAACTTACGCACTTTTAATATAAGTAACGTTACTGGTCACCGGGTAATACTTAGCTTGCCGTTTTTACATAAGTTGAACGTCGAAAATTTGCGCTACATAAGCGAAATAGAAGCAAAAGTAGTAACGCAACCCGTACTGTCAGACGGTATAATTTTAATAATCGTTGCAACTTGTTGCGTCATTATAAAGCTGAAACGGAACCTTCTGAAAAAAGGAAAACAGCCTGACCTTCAAAATGTCATCCAGAAATTAAGAAGGACCGAGGACGGCCCTCACTTAAGGGGGGAGGAGTTATCATAAGCTATCTCAAATATCTAAATCAGCCACCTGGCAAGCACAACGCTTCACACAAAATCGCAGTTAGCGTTAACTATCTCAAATATCTAACTCAACCAGCTATCAGGTACGGGCGGTTCACACAAATCGTGGGAATCTATTTGTGCTGACACAGCGTCTGGATGAACACCTGCAACTAAAATCGAATGAAGTGAGTGATGTGAGAGGCAGCGCGGTCGTTTGCGGCTGCGGTAGCGATGACGGGACGTTAGGGCTAGATTTAAGTTTTTGTTAGCTTTTAAGTTCAGTCTTCTAACGGAGCTCAATAAAGTAAAACATAAATTTGAAAATTTATATGTCACTGACTTAAAGACTGTAGGGTTTTCCGATTTCTTTGTATGATTTGGTAATTGCGATCTTTTTATTAATGTTTTTATAACTTTCTCAGGGAAGTCATTGTTTTTTAATAGTGACATAATTTCGTTTTTTATCTCATTGTGGTACATTTCGTCCGATATTGTCAACATGCGTCGTATACAGCCCGTTACTGTATTCATTATCATCGTCTTAGGATGCTTGGAGTGATAGCTGATGATTCGCCCTGACGCCGTTGGCTTTTTGTGCCACTTCATTTTCAGCTGGTTTCCTTGTCTTATTACCATAGAATCTAGATAAGATATTTTCTCTTCTTCTTCAAGTTCTATCGTAAACTTAATGTGTTTGTCAAACGAATTTAGTGCATCTAACGTATTTTGTACCTCCTTTTATTGTATTATGGCGAAAAGATCATCAACATATTTTGTTAATACTCTCGGTTTCTGTTTTAATTTTACCAGTGTCTTGTTCAGTAGTTCTTCCATTATAATGTCTGCAATAACTGGAGAAGCAGGAGATCCCATCGGCATTCCTCTTAGTTGTGTGTACACAGTATCATTAAATTTAAAGTATCTGCTCTCTTCAATACAAAACTTTAATATTTCCATTAATGCTTGCTTTGGTATATTTGTATAATCTTTTATAATAGTCCATTTTTCCCGTATTATGTCCATTGCTAAATGTGTTGGCATACTGGGGAATAGTGACACCACGCCAAACGAGATAAGCTCCTCGTCATCACAAATAAATGTGTTGTTGATCTTTTCTTTGAATTCTAATGTATTTTTTATATTACATTGGGAGTTAGCCGTTAAATTGTTTAAAATGTTTACTACGTATTTACATAAGTTATATGATGGTAAGCCAATTGCGAGCAAATAGGTCTGAGAGGTGTTCCTTCCTTGTGAGTTTTGGGAAGTCCATAAATCCGAGGTGGTGGTGCGGTAATCGTGCTAAGTCGGAATTTTTCAGCTTTCGAAATGCATCCTTTTTTAAAAAGTTTATCGACTAAACTGTTATTCTTACTCTGCAATCGTGATGTAGGATCGTGTCTGTGAACTCTATAAGTAGTTAAGTCGCTTAAAATATCACCCATTTTGCTGTTGTAGTTATCTATTTCGATTGCTACTGTTTTGTTTCCCTTGTCCGATGTTAAAATTCTAATGTTGTCATTTTCTGCGTCTGTTTCACTGTGTCTAATATTGCACGGTCTATTGCACTTTCTTTGTTATTTGTTGTGTGACCTTTTATTAATAGTGTTAGTTTGGTGCGCGCTTTTCTTCTTGCTTCTCTTTTTCGTCGACAGTCTGTATTAAGTCCTCTCTATCAGCAATATACTGGAAGAGAGGAAATTTTTGTTTTTCCACTGGTAGCCCGAACTTCGGTCCTTTTGCTAGTAACGCTTTTATGTCTTGTGGGAAGTTAATTGTTGTCTTCTTTATAAACCAATCTTCGTGGATGTTGTTGTTTATTATGTTATTGCGTTTTCTTCTCAATTTTTCATGTTTGGACTCTTGCCGCCTTTTCTATTTTGTTGTTAATTTGTTTGTGATGTTTTCTTCCTTTTTCATAAATTCTTTTAACTCATCTAATCTGATCTCTTTACTTAGTTTTGTTTTCATATCTCCAATTTTTCATTTTGTTTTCTTAGTATGTTATGTTTTTGTTTTATGACTAGATTTAAGGTTTTTGTACGATATTGGTGTGTATATTTGTCTAAGGTTCTGTCTATGTCTTGTTGTATGTCACAGTCAAATGCAAATAATTTATAACTTTTTGTACAGTTTTTAATAAAATTAGGTATAAGTTTGGATTTTCTGCATTTTAACAAAAATTTTACACTAGACCAATTTCTTTGATGTTGCTTGAAATTTGTTTATCATCCCTTTGCAGTTTTTGTAGCTGTCTTTTATTTTCGCATAACCCATTTTGTTGTTTGTATGCTTACGGTGTGCATCCGTCTTTATATTGTGAAAGTTTTTAGCGACCTTTTATTTATAATAATAAATGAATTTTCTGCTGGCTCGAGGTCAAATGAAAATAATATTAAAAACACATGTTTTTAAATTTTGTTTACGATATATTTCGGTTGCTCATCGGTGACCGTCTTAAGGTAACTATAATTGGAATATAAACACATTTCTTATTAATATAAATAAACACACAGAATTACAATAACTATAAGCGTTTCCGTACATTTATTTTACACGCCTCGTTGCTTTGACGTGTAGCTTTAAACAAACATTACTTACTGTATTCCATCCTACGTCAGAAGTATATAGATTTAAATAAAAAGTGCTATACAGCTTATATCTCTAGAACCAAAAGAGACATTATTCTCAATCCAAAGTTATTTTATGGTTTCGTAAAGTGTCAGGGTTTCCCTCAGCCATGAAATATCAAGACATTATATCTAGCGATAATCCAGATATCGCAAGTTTCTTTGCTCAATTTTTCGCTGCTAACTATTCTGCCGTCACCAATTCAAACTTTCAAAATTATCCCTATAAGCTACACGGGACAAAGTTAATTACTTTGCCAATTATATGCGCCAAAGATGTTCTAATTTACCTTAAAACCTTAAAAGAAAATTTTAAATATGGTCCTGATAGGAATCTATCACTAAAGTGTGGTGTTTTTCCAACTGCATGGAAAGAATCGTTTCTTCTACCGCTGCATAAAAGCGGGAGTAGGTCTTCTATAGAGAACTATCGTGGCATCGCAAAGCTTTCTGCCATCCCAAAATTGTTTAAAGCTATTGTTTCAAATCAACTTAGGTCCGATCTCTACTTCGATAGCTGACTGCCAACACGGGTTCAGTAAGGGAAAGTCCACAGTTACGAATTTACTTGAGTTTACCAGTCATGTCTCAAATGGCTTTAGAAAAAATGTGCACACCGACGTTATCTATACGAATTTCAGCAAAGCTTTTGACAAAGTGTGTCACTCATTACTTATTTGTAAACTCGATCAGTTAGGCTTCCAGCAGGGTCTCAATCGCTGGATCTCTTCTTACCTTAGTGACAGGACACAAGGAGTAGTGTTTAAAAATTTAGTATCCGATGTCATTTATGTCTCTTCGGGGATTCCTCAAGGAAGCCATCTTGGCCCGATTCTGTTCTTGTTGTTTATAAGTAAATGATATTTCTACAATAATAAATTTTTTTTAAATGTTAATGTATGCTGACGACGTAGAGCTTTTCATGTCATTGGCGTCATTTGAAGATAGAAATAAGCTGATCAGATCAGATACACTGGTTACTTGGTGCGATTTAAATTATATGCCACTTAACCTTAAAAAATGTAAATATTTGGGTTTTTCGCGTGGAATTTCTCAGCCGGCTTCCTATTCAATTAAAATTAGAGTGTTGAGCACGTGTATGATTTTGTTGACTTGGGGGTTACTATGGACTATAAACTCAGTTTCAACCGCCATATTAACACAACAGTCAATAAGGCTAGAGTTGTCCTAGGTCTAAAGAATTTAGCGACCCTTATGTAACTAAAGCCCTTTTCACTACATTAGTCAGACCGATACTTGAATACGGTTCTATAATTTGGAACCCGCGTTACCAGGTTCATGTAGATCGCCTAGGATCAGTTCAAAAACAATTTTTACTATTTGCCTTAAAAGATTTTCATTAGGATCCCTTGTATAATCTGCCACCCTATACGAATTGTTTAAAACTCATTAATCTGCACACACTTTCTAGTCGGAAGGAAATGCTTGGAATTGTTTTTATGATTAAATTGCTAAATGGTTCACTCTCCAGCCAATTTTTTCTAAGTGAAGTGAACTTCAATGTACCGTCTCGTCCTTCAAGGCATTTTAAACCTCTAGTCTTAAAACAGTGCCGAACCAATTTTCAGTTAAATGAGCCTTTTCGCTGTTTGTGTCAAGATTATAACTCTCTTTCTAGTAGGTTTGGTATTTCAGACTCGCTTTTCAGCACAAAAAAACCAATTCCTAAATCCATAGCTACTAATTGTTTCTTATTCTTTGACTTCTATATTAACTTCTAACAATAATTTTATCCTGTTAACTAGTTATTTCTTAATGTATAATCTATCTTATATCTACTTTACTTAGCTGTAGCTAAGCAGTTTTAGATCTCGACGATTAACAAACCAAAGCCTTTCAACGACTCGGCACGAACGAATAATCCGCGCGTTTAGCGGATGCGCCCCTCTCGCCGGTCGGGCGGGATATGGTGAGTAATTATTGGGAATTATTATTATTATTAAGAGTTTCTTTATCTGCTGCTATACAATCTTCCGATTTGGGACAGTTACTGTTAAGCAGATGTTTTGCAAGACTGTCCTTAGGCGGGGTTACGTTAAGTAAAGATAACACGTATACCTCTAATTTTCTTCTATTATTATTGACACATAATCTTCGCAAAATATTTAATCTATGTCGCAACCGTGATTTTATAATTTTAAGTGGTAACAGAGTGAAGATATAACCATTCTCGTTGAAAAACTTAGTGCATTTCGTAACAAAAATTAGTTTTGACAGATGTGGATTTGACAACTACAAAAAAGTGATGGAAAGTATTTCTGCGGTAAAAAACAAAATTGAATAACATGTTGAATAATAAGGATATTTATAGAATTATTGGCCAAAAATCGTACCCAGCCTACGGGCTGTTAACAGGCAAGTCCGGCTAGAAGGGGCTAGGAGGTTTCATCCCTTTTGGAAATATGACTTAAAATTCGAGTTTATCGCACTAGAATTACAAAATATGAGTTTTTCGTTCTAAACAAAAATTGGCCTGTTGGAGGGTTAAATGTTTGGTTTACCTTTCAAAATACCTGGTCAATTTTTTATTAGTTTTCGAGCATTTTTAGAGAAGTCCATTTCTACGGCATAGTATGTGTCTACCAGTAGCGCAAATTACTCCGAAGCACCACACACACAAAACACACAGGGTGTGTTGTATGCAATAATAAAACAATCAAATTTAAATACTGCATTAATATAAAGCAGTTATAACACCTTATCAGTTACTATAGAATGTAAATTTTAGTTTAAATTGAAGCTTTTAATTGTAATTTTTACTTTAAAACAACTCTGAACGCAATTTCCTTCATTCTACTCACTCAGAGTACCTTCATCCACTGCCTTCTACTCCGATTCGCAAAAGAAGATGCCAAACTATTAGGAGTATACAATATCTACGCCGCGGCGTCTACGTATGGACAACTCCTCACTCGTGCCAAATATTGGTCTGTGAATACTCCTCAAATGTTTCTGAAGTATAAATCTTTTTTTTTTTAATCACGATTGCACATTTTACAAACACAACGGCCGAAATGCACCCATAACCAATGCTCTCTGCAAATGTATTCGTAAATATCTTTATAATTATCAATATAAGCTGACAAGATCGCCAATTATAGTTATTAATTATATAGTTAATTTTTTTAAATTTTTTGAAAACAATTCATATATTTTAATAAGTAAAAATTGAATAATCAAAAAAATTAAAATTTTTGAAACATTGCAAAACTCTAAAATAATATATGAAATTTACAAAATTGATCTTCACAAAAATACAAAGTACAGATCAAGGGGAATTCACTTACAGGTGATCTCATAAGAACATATGAGCAATGGCTTCTTCAGTCACAGAGATGTTTTAACATCACCACGCATATTCCGTCTGAGCCTATAGATTTTGAGCCCTCAGACCTCCGAATGGCCTTCCGAACCTCTGTGGTGGTATTGGCAATGGGCCCTTGACTATTTTTCTGTTTGTGCGCTCCCCTGGTGGTGCGTCTGATTTCCTTGTCCATCGGAGGATGTAATACAAATTGCCGGCAGAAAGAGCTGGCAAATATTTTCGGTTCCGACTGAACCTTATCGCCGCAGGCGATTTATATTTCGTCGTTAGGCTTGGTCCCCAGCCGTCTGATTTTCGCATTAAGATTCTTAATTTGAGAATCCGTAGTGTCCAATCGTCGCACATGATCATGTTCGTTTGATAGCGCCGCTGACTCTGCGCAGAATTAAGGACGAATCTCCTTAATTCTCCCTGACGGAATATATTGGGTTGATGCTGAATCTATGACCATGCCAGAGGCTCTTTCCGCGTCTCGTACGTCAGATCAGGGGGAGTAGCGGCGAAAGAGCTCTCAGTAAAGTTAAGAAAACCGACCCAGTCAGCTTTGTTGAAATTAGTGTACGTTTCGTTTTCAGAGGAGACAAAGTCGGTGGGTGATCGATTGAGAGGCCAATCGGTAAATGATCTGATGCAAGAGTCAACATCGGTCGCCAGTCAACACAGTTTATGAGGCCTGCTCAGACGATGGTAAGGTCTGAACAATTTACCGCGACTCTTGTGGCGGCATCCCTGTTCACCGTGAAAAACGTCGCCATCTATTTCTTTAACCAACTCCTGTCGCCCAACATCGACCTGTAGGCTTGAGTTTCAGAGGTCATGGTGTGCGTTAAAATCTCGAAGGATTACACGATTCTTGCTTCTGAGTAATGCACGAATGTGAGGGCGGTACTCAATCGGACAGCAGGTGACAGGAGGTAAACATTAATAATCTGAAGATCAACATCGCCTGACCGGACAATCATAACTTGACGTTCTAAGGTGCTGTCCATCAGGTCGACGTCACGCTCAAATAGACGATACTGCACAGATTGGTGAGTGGTAACCGCATGCCCACCCCTAAGTACTCTCGCACGGTTGCACTGATGGATGTTGCAGCCTTGACAGGTCCGAAGTTCGGATAGGGCACCGAGCTTCATCTCCTGTAACGCAGAAATCTTAATATTGTGCCGCTTCATGAAACTCACAATTTAACTAACCTTTCTGGTTACGCCGGTGCAGTTCAGCTGAAGGACAAGTAAGTGCGAAGGGCGAGAAAAAGTCATGATCGACAACATGCCGCAACGTACGTATAAGTCCATAAATTACTGCTTCCAAGTTGAGAGCATATAAGCAGGTGACATAAGCTAAAGCATGAGTTGCATTTGACTGATGCCGCCGGTGATTATAATCTCAACTGACAAACAGTGCACTTGGTGTAAGGGAGCAGGAGCTGGTGGCTGCAGCGGAAGTGGCACACTACTTGCTGGGCAGTTTTGTTGCTGCTAGTCGTGGAGGCTGTATCTGGAACATTTAGCGGTGCGACACTGGATCGATGTTGGCCATGGGACGCCCTAGGGCGTGAACCGCAAGGGGCCACAAAAGTTTTGAAGAAACTAGCGGGTCAGAACGTGGAAGGATTTAGTCCGGAGCAACTTGTTTTGTTCAGCCATATCTTATATTTAAAACATTGAACGGAGTGTGAACGTTTGGCATAGATCTTATTCCAGCAAATGCAGATCAAGTCTTTTGGTTCCGGGTTAAGTTCCACATCCGCTCGGAGAAAGATAGTGCAATGTGACGAGTTAGAAAGGGTTATATCGAAATAAAAGCCCTTGGTCGGGTAAAACCCAAGTCATTCCGGTACGTAGAACCAGATATTGCGCTTGTCCTTCTGCCTTGTCTGGTAGTAGGGGACTTAAGGCTCGATTGTCTCCATACCTTGTGTCGGTCATCGCAATTCCTGTATGCCTTTGCTAAGTCATCACATTAAGCAATCAGCAGCGGTACCGCCCATAAAACACCACAAATAACCTCATCTGAAATTTTAAGCATGGAAATCAAAATCTATGAGCTTTCTATTATTGAGGAGCCGGCATTTGAAATTAAATATTCAGAAGAGAGATTAACTCAGAAATTTGGTGAGTTGACTATCGATATATATACATACTCGTACTAGCATCAAAGAAATATTCAAAATAACTAAGCTTCTTTTGAAAACATTTTTATTTATCAAACAGATAAGTTTTAAAGTTCACATGTTCCTTAAAATAGTGATATACAAAAAACCTTAAATAATCAGGTTACACACCAAATATTAAAAATTTCTTAGCAGCACTTGTAAACAATTAAATTTACACAGAGCACCAACTTCTAATACAGGATTCTAAACAAAAGCCAAAGCTATTAATTATTTTTCAGATCAAATTGAAGAAGAGATACATACAATACATACATACAAATTGTATTATTATATAAACACTCATAAAAGTTTAATTTTTACGAAACAGCGAAGCAACCAAAATATGAAGAATTACTAAACTTACTAAAAGGATATTTTCCGCAGAAACGATATCAATATCTTTAAAATGCACAACTATTTTGCTCAAACGTTACAAAAAATTCATTCAAAATATTTGATTTTATGTTTGACAGGTGACGATTTACTCATATTTATTAACGACGACAATAGCCCGACCCACATTCAAAACGACGACTGCCAACGACAACGGCGAAAACCCGAAGTTGACGATAATTGCCGCCAAGCACCGACGACATGATAATAATGAAAGCGGCAACGACAGTTCTGCATTAGCTCGAACAACAGCAAAAAAAATTTGAAAAAAGTATTGCATGTGTAAAAAAAAACATAAAACTAATCAATTTCAACACATATTTAAAGCAATTTGCATATATTTTCGATTTAATTCACAAAAAGAAAAAAGGACGCCACGACCGTCGCTGTCAAATTAGAAATAGATCTAATCTGGCGACAGCGGCATTCATGAAAAATTCCTCTACATAACCGCACCGTCGTTGTCGTCTTGAATCTGTTTTCCCTAAGTGGCAGAAAAAGTACCGAAAACGCAAAATAAAATTGGTATTGTATGTAGAGCAAGGCGAATTCATAACATGAACGTTATTTTCTTTTGATCTGACATTTCTGAGAAGTCCATATGAATCTTTAGCCTTTCCGTTTCGTGTCATATCCATACTTAATGCAAATTTAGAACTTTCAGGGCTTTTACATTTTGACCGATAGCTCAGTTATCGATTAATTTATCGAAATATTGCAATGTCCAAACGAAACCTGTGGCCTTCCCCTTTCGCTTGATACCCATATTGTATGTAAATTCAGGGGTTTTGGAGCAACCACATTCTGACCGATAACTCAGTTATCGGTTAATTGATCGAAATATTGCAGAGTCCAAAAGAATACTGTGGCCTTCCCCTTTCGTTTGATATCCATATTGTATGCAAATTAAGGGGTTTTGGAGCAACCACATTCTGACCGATAACTCAGTTATCGAATATTTGATCGAAATATTGCAGAGTCCAAAATAATACTTTGGCCTTCCCCCTTGCGTTTGATATCCATATTGTATGCAAATTAAGGGGCTTTTGAGCAACCACATTCTGACCGATAACTCAGTTATCGATGAATTGATCGAAATATTGCAGAGTCCAAAAGAATCCTGTGACCTTCCCCTTTCGTTTGATACCCATATTGTATGTAAATTCAGGGGTTTTGGAGCAACCACATTCTGACCGATAACTCAGTTATCGAATAATTGATCGAAATATTGCAGAGTCCAAAATAATACTGTGGCCTTCCCCCTTGCGTTTGATATCCATATTGTATGCAAATTAAGGGGTTTTTGACCAACCACATTCTGACCGATAACTCAGTTATCAATGAATTGATCGAAATATTGCAGAGTCCAAAAGAATCCTGTGACCTCTCCCCCTTTCGTTTGATACGCATATTGTATGTAAATTCAGGGGTTTTGGAGCAACCACATTCTGACCGATAACTCAGTTATCGATTATTTTATCGAAATACTGCAAAGTCCAAAATAATACTGTGGCCTTCCCCTTTCGTTCAATACCCATTGTATGCACATTTTAATGTTTTAGGGCACCAAATTGCATAAATTCATTGGATAAAATAAATTTTTGGGTTAGTTGGGTCACATTAGTGCCCATAACTCCATAACCATGTGAGGTATTGACATTTCATGAAACTTGTTACCTATCCGAGACATTGGGAAATAAGTGTGCAAAATTTCGTACAGATCGGTGCTGTTGTTTGGGCGTGAAAACGGTTCAAACACACTCACTCACTCACAAACTTACGCATTTATAATATAAGTAAGATATAACTTAACAACTTCCTGCCCCATACCACGATTTTACTGAATGTCCGAATTTTCATTTATTTGCTTAAAAGTTAGTTTTATTTTTCTACACGTCTACTAAGTCGTAACAAGGTCATCAAAAAATATAGCGAAGAGCTTACCAAAATAAATCTATCCGAACTTGAACACAAATCTGCGCCACATGTGACTCACTGATCTTATTGCACTACGCCCGTGCGAGTCACAAATGCCTCATTGGACAGGGAAGTTGTTAAATCTGTCCTTAACAGTTATTGAGAGAAGAGTAACTGCATTTTAGAACGGTTGTGGCGATTTTCCCACTCTGCGCAATGAAGTCTTAGCCAGTATTGAAGCAAGCTCAAATAAAATTATTACGGCTAAAAAGCTATAGAACAGTACAAACTCTGATACTTTATTCGGTGATTTAATTAAAAAACATAACAGCATAATTATTGCATTCCTCTGGAAAACCACCTACATTTAAATTGTACTCTAAATTCGTAATATCCTTATTTACGAAATTTTTTTATTTTTTCATTCGAAGTGGTCTTTTAATTGCTGAACTTTGTTTACATTTTTGGTTTTGCAATAATGTTCTAATTTATTGTATATTGGAAAATTGTAACACAAGTAGGGAGAGCCGATGTTTTTTTTACAGTTCCCAAAGAAATGGGATAAACCTTTTAAAATAGCAACCGCTTTTAATGCATGACAGCTTTATAATTTATAAGGGTAATTTTTTTTACTTTGACCTACAATTGTAAGGCGTCACGAAATGTCGAGAGAGTACCTGATGCAGCGGATTACCTTGTGATGCAATGAGCGGGTTGTGGACTGTAGTTGTGCGGATTTTCAATGTTATCGCTTACCAATTTTCTATTCAAAATGAAACGATCTCGTTTGGTTCACTTAATAAAATGATAACTTTAATTCACAATTTTAGTTTTGTATAAATGGAATTACTATTTAAAGCGAAAGCGGGCGGTCTCGATAGCAGCAATAATAATAATAGTAACCATAAAAGAAGTAAAGAAAGCAAATGTCAAACCAGCAATGATTGACTATGCTTGTGCATTAACCCTTTGCTATTCTCATTAATACGATACAATAGGCTAATTCGAACCCAACATACCGCCGCCCTTGAACTATCTTATTTATTAACATACATGATATGTTCAACTTAAAGATTATCGTTACATATTTACTTAAAAATTCCAAATATGAAAATTATGAATCGCATAGTCGTATATATGATTAGTTTAAATTAAAAATTGCAACGAATGAGGTTTGACAAATGTTGAAAAAATTTTAATTAAATTAACATCTCAAAGTTTAAAAATGCAAAAAAATTAACAAATAGCGATTTTTATGACTACGAGTCTTCGTTTTCGCTAAATAAATCGCCTTTTGTAGGTAGCAGGCACAGTTTGGCAATCGGCCGAATATATTCCCCATTGGCCGTCTTCACTGTCACGACTCGCACGCGACCATCCGCGCCAGGATGACATCGAATTACTCTCGCAAGCGTCCATTTTGTTGGAGGAGTAGCCTCGTGGAGTATAATTACCACATCTCCTCTTCTTCTTTAAATGGTCATCTAACCGCCTGGGCGATTTTAACCGTCCAACATAGCTCGCCAGTCGTTTCTTCGTTGCGCCAACTAGCGCCAATCGGAAACACCGCGGGATCGCAAATCGGTCTCCACTTGGTCCTTTCATCGGAGTGGTGGTCTCCCTCTTCCTCTGCTTCCACCGGCGGGTGCCGATAAGAATAACTTCTGGGCTGGAGCATCTACGTGGCCTAGCTCGCACTACGTGGCCTAGCCAGAGAAGCCGCCGTGTTTTAATTCTCATCATTAAATCTTCTTCGGTACTCGCCGTCGCCAACGCGTAGAGGTCCACAAATCTTTCGAAGAACCTTTCTCTCGAATACTCCCAGAGCCGCCTCATCAGATGTTGTTAGTGTCCACGCTTCTGCACCATATAGCAGGACGGGTGCGATGAGTGACTTGTAGAGTGTTATTTTCGTTCGTCGGGAGAGGACTTTACTTTTCAATTGCCTACTCAGTCCGAAGTAGCATTTGTTTGCAAGAGTAATTCTTCGTCGGATTTCTAGGCTAACATTATTGTTGGTGTTAATGCTGGTCCCCAGGTAAACGAAGTCCTTTACTATTTCGAAATTATTGCTGCCAACAGTGGCTTGGTTGCCAAGTCGCGAATGCGCTGACTATTTGCATGATGACAGAAGGTACTTCGTTTTGCCCTCGTTCACCACCAATCCCATTTTCTCCGCTTCTTTTTCTAATTTGGAGTAAGCAGAAGTTACGCACATCACCTTCTTCGAAATTACGCGATGGACGAAACCACTTGGTGCAGCGTTGCAAGCTCTGGAGATACTCGTCTCTCCACCGATGCCAGAAGTGTCGTCTTATCGCAAAAAGCAGTTTCCACCGTTGACGAAGATTTCCACGGAACCCTTGACCTTCAGTTTCCGGGATAGCCTTAAGCGGTTCGCCAATTATAAAATGACCAGGCGTTAGAGCTTCGAGATCGGCTGTACTTGTTGAGACTTCGCATAATGGGCGGGAGTTTATGCAGGCTTCCACTTCTGTCAATAATGTGCTAAATTCTTTGTACGGTATCTCCTAAAACGCGCTTTAAGTGGTACTTTATGCGTTTTACACCAGTTTCCCAGTATCCACCCATGTGAGGCGCCGCCGGCGGGTTAAAACGCCACTCTATATTTGACTCGGCGAAAAACGACTGAAGTGTAGCATGGGCCATACACTCTTCGTACATGATACGAAGCTCTTTCTCGGCCCCGACGTACCGTACCGTTATCAGAGAACATTGCTTTGCAGTAACCTCTGCGACTTATAAAGCGTTTGAACGCGTTGAGGAATGCGGCTGTTGACAGGTCTCCTACAAACTCTAAATGCATGGCACCCGTACACATGCAAATAAAGGAGCAGATGTATCCTTTCGTGGATTTCGTCCCTCATCCATGAGTGAACTTGTACGAGTAAGGTCTGGCGAAGTCTACTGCAGTGCGTGTAAAACAGCGCACATAAGTAGTGCGAGACGCAGGAAGGTCACCCATTGCTTGCGTTGAGGCGTTGCGATTGAGGCAGGTACACTTTGCGCAGTTATGATAAACTAGCATTTACCCGCGGCTCCGCTCGCATCAAAGAAATAAGCAAAACAACTAAGCTTCTTTTGGAAACATATTTATTTATCAAAGAGATAACTTTTAAAGTTCACATGTTCCTTAAAATAATGATATAGAAAAAACCTTAAATAATCAGGTTACACACCAAATATTAAAAGTTTCTTAGCAGCACTTGTAAACAATTAAATTCACACAGAGCACCAACTTTTAATACAGGATTCTAAACAAAAGCCAAAGCTATTAATTATTTTTCAGATCAAATTGAAGAAGAGATACATACCGAACAAACCGTAAGAGATTCATAAATTGTATTATTATATAAACACTCATAAAAGTTTAATTTTTACGAAGAATTGCTAAACTTACTAAAAGGATATTTTCCGCAGAAACGATAACAATATCTTTAAAATGCACAACTATTTTGCTCAAACGTTACAAAAAATTCATTCAAAATATTTGATTTTATGTTTGACAGGTGACGATTTACTTATATTTATTAACGACGACAATAGCCCGACCGACATTCAAAACGACGACTGAGAACGACAACGGAGAAAAACCGAAGTTTGACGATAATTGCCGCCAAGCACCGACGACATGATAATAATGAAAGCGGCAACGACAGTTCTGCATTAGCTCAAACAACAGCAAAAAAATTTTGAAAAAAGTATTGCATGTGTAAAAAAAGACATAAAACTAATCAATTTCAACACATATTTAAAGCAATTTGCATATATTTTCGATTTAATTCATAAAAAGAAAAAAGGACGCCACGACCGTCGCTGTAAAATTAGAAATAGATCTAATCTGGCGACAGCGGCATTCATGAAAAATTCCTCTACATAAGAACATGTGTAAAAATAATTTGACAGATGCCGCACCGTCGTTGTCGTCTTGAATCTGTTTTCCCTAAGTGACAGAAAAAGTACCGAAAACGCAAAATAAAATTGGTATTGTATGTATAGCAAGGCGAATTCATTACATGAACGTTATTTTCTTTTGATCTGACATTTCTGAACATGCTAAATTCGCCTTGATGTATAGTAACTAAACTTATTAAAATCATAGCAATTAGTTTTTAAAATTATTTTTGTGGATATGGCGATGAATTTTTTAGGCACGTTTTGACCGATAACTCAGTTATCGATTAACTTATATAACAAAACATAGCAGTATCGGTTAGTTTATTGAAATATGGAGAAGTCCATATGAATCTTTGGCCTTTCCGTTTGGTGTCATATCCATATTTAATGCAAATTTAGAGGTTTCAGGGCTTGTACATTTTGACGAGATAGCTCAGTTATCGATTAATTTATCGAAATATTGCAATGTCCAAAAGAAACCATAACCATGTGAGGTATTGAGATTTCATGAAACTTGTTACCTATCCGAGACATCGGGAAATAAGTGTGCAAAATTTCGTACAGATCGGTGCTGTAGTTTGGGCGTGAAAACGGTTCAAACACACTCACTCACAAACTTACGCATTTATAATATAAGTAAGATACTGCGGATAAGACTGCGGGCGCTAACCACCCAATAGCGACGTTGCAATACGACCTGCGTTATCCGTGGCCCAGCTTGTAACGTATAATGGTGAATATCGGAGATAATAAGTTTCGACAAAGGGGGGTTTTTAGGCAAAATCATGGGATGCCTGGCGTCGTGCGCGACTTCTGCGGATTTCAGCCGCCCACCTACACGAAGAACACCGTTCGGGTCAAGAAATGGTTGCAAGCGCAATAGGCTACTGCGTAGAGGGATAGGTTTTTTTGCGGTGCAGTTAGAAATTTCGCTGGCGAAGTAAAAGTTTTGAGTATATTTAACTAAGCGTTGTTCAGCTTCTACTAACTCAATGGCGTTTAGAGGACCATGCCGTTTTTCCGCTAGACGCTTGGCTGTAACGCGAGTGCTGTAAATAAACCTTAAGGCGAACGCGATGACACAGCGCTGCTTGGAAAACGAAGAATACTTCCTAATGATCGGCCAGTGTTCATCCGAGTTCGTAACGTGAGCTACGACCTTGCTTCGGACCCCCAGATCAGTCGTATGTTGTTTCGCAGAGTTTTCCTTCCAGAACTGATTTGCATTCTTCAAGAAGCCAGGACCGTTCGACCACAGATGTTCACGAAGTAGATCGGAAGGCGATATACCCCCGGATTCGCAGTCAGCGGGATTCAATTCAGACCGTACATGATTCCAGCACTCTGGAGGCAAGGATTCCTGAATGTCGGCAACACGATTAGCGATGAAGGTTACCCACCTGCTGGGGTGTGCTTGCAGACAGGCTAGCGTGATGGTTGAATCAGTCCAAGCGTACAGTGGGTAGCGGAGATTTAGACAGCTATTAGAACGTATCTCGCCAATTTTGAAGCTAGGTGCGCAGCGCAAAGCTCTAGACGCTGGAGTGTTGTTGTTTTAAGCTGTGCTACCTTAGTTTTCGACGATATGAGTTTTACAGAGACCGAACTGTCGGGGTGCAAGGTACGAGCGTAAATAACTGCGCATAAGCGCGTTCGGAAACATCAGCAAAGACATGGAGCTCTGTGAATTATCCAGTGGTTCCAGTTCCGAGCCGGCGATCCACCTTCAATTCCTTAAGTTTCTGCAGCTGAAAACAATGTTCAATCCAAGCCCTTTCGATTGAGTCTGGTATCAGTTGTTCCCAACCAACAGCGAAGCGCCAAACGTCCTAAAACCACATCTTGGAATTTAGTCACGAGAGCGAGCAGGCCTAGATGATAAAAACGAGTACTGGCTTCGGCTAGGAACGACCTTTTGGTTAGCTTGGTCGGTTCTTTTTTAAGACAAACTGAAAGCGTAAAATAGTCTCCCTCAGTATCCCACATTAGGCCCAGCGCGTGAACATCCTTACCATCGACTACGTAATGTGGTATACTTCTTGAGGTCTCAGAAAATGTTTCGTTTAGCTCCTTGCAGTTTGACGCCCACTTTCTTAGTTCGAAGCCTCCTTCCTTTAATATTGCCGAAACGGTTTGCTGTAGAGATTGCAGTTGAGTTTTACAGGATGTACCAGTAAGCAGGTCGTCCATGTAGAAGTTGTTTAGGATTACTGCTAAATGAGACGCAGCCGTCACACCATAGGTAACGCGTAGCATACGGTAGTCTTGGATTTGCGAAGAAGGATCCGGACGCCAAACTATGCGATGCAATTCGACGTGCTTCGGTGATAGGCAGACTTGACGGTACATCTTCGCAACATCTGCGAACTGGTGGGTTCGAAAACGCAGCAATATAGCATAGAGATCATGTTACAATTGCGGTCCAACAAACAGCGCGTCGTTTAGTGAGTTCCCAGATGTGGTTTTGGCAGATGCATTAAAAACAACCCTTAGCTTAGTGGTAACGCTGGACTCCTTCAACACAGGATGATCCGGCATATAATAGACGGCGTTGCTCGTCGTTCGGGAAACGGCTTCCATATGACCCATATCTAAAAGCTCTTGCATGAACTCATTATATCGCGCTTGCAAGTCGTTGTCACGAGCCATCCTCCTCTCAATGCGTAGTAAACTGCGTGCAGCGATATCACGTGATTCACCCAACGGCACGTAAACTTTCAGCGGTAACTCCACTAGAAACCGACCATCTGGCATCCTTTCGTGCGTAGAAGCGAAGTGGTCTTCGCAGAAGCGTTCTTCGTGTGTAAGGTAGGACTTGCACGGGGATTCCTCGAGTTCCCACAACCTCGTTAGCGCGCGATCGAGTTGAACGTCACAGTGCAGAGACTCAACATCATGCGTTGGCGAAGACGAAGTATTAACACTTCCACACAAATTCCAGCCAAATACGGTTTTTTGCGCCATAGGAGCGCCGGGTGGACCTTTACGAAGCTCGGGACAGATAAGACGACTCATGACATCCATTCCTACCAAAATGTCCACGCGACCGGGCTTCATAAATTGCGGGTCAGCCAAAAATAAACCCTGAATATGGGACCATTCAGGAATGTTCAGCATCTGCGATGGCAAGTCAGTTGTGATTTTGGGAAGAATTAAAGCGTCAACAGGATAGCTTTCTTTGGAAAAGTGCGATGAAAGTAAGAGCGATGTCTCACCCCTACAGCGACCTCCCTGCGAAGAACCGATTCCTGTCACGAATACGGATGACGAAGTGCGGGGTAGACCCAAGCGCTGTATACACGCCTCGGTAACGAATGTGGCATGTGAACCCGAATCGAATAACAGGCGAGCTGTCTGCCATCGGTCTGAGCTATCGCGAACCCTTACTGAGGCGGTAGATAACAGCACGGTGTGTTGCGACACAGGTAGGGGGTTGGGTTCGGAGCTTAGGCAGGATGATATGCTTTCGGCAGCGGTGGAGGTCAGTTGGTTGGCGGAGGAAGCGGTTTGTTGATTGGTGTCAGATGCTATATTCGTAGCGGCCCGGGCTGTGTCTGCGACGTGGGTATTAGCGATGATCGCGGTTGGGACTGAGACACCATGGAGTAGAGTATGGTGACGTTGGTGGCATATTCGACACGCGGATGAGCTATTACACCTACTATCTTTAAAATGACCTGAGCTCAAGCAGTTCAAACAAATCTTAGCTTCCTTCACGAATTGGCCCTTCGCTGTGGGATCTAAATTTCGGAATATGTCACAAGAGTATATCCTATGAGCAGCATTGCAGTAGGTGCATCGCGTGTGGGTCTGCTCAGGCATAGCGTGAAAGACCTTTGTAGACTTTGCTGATTTCGCCGTGGTGGACGTGCTTGGCAATGGTTGACATGAGGGGGTAACCAGCATAGACAGCGAACGACATCGTACCTTTAAAAACGTTGAAAGTTGTTCGAAGGTAGGGGGCTCTTCACTGAGTAGAGATAGCTCCCATTGCTTTCGAGTCTCAAGCGCTAGCCGTTTCACCACTTCATGGACCAGCCAATCGTCCCAGAAATCTACGGAGCGACCTAATGCCTTGAACTCCCGAACATGCTGTTGAAAAGTATCGAGAACACTTTTATTGTCTTCGGCGGTGTCACTTGCGGCCCTGCGGACATCATCCATCGCCGTGAGGTGTGCTTCCACGATGACCCTCATGGCTTTGTAGCAAGATTGCAGCAGATGCCATGCTTCCCTGTAATTGGCGTCGCAAATCTTGAAGCCGTTAATGATGCGAAGCGCGTCCCCTTTTAGGCAGCTACGTAAATAATGGAACTTTTGTCCGTCTGACAAAGCAGTATTACCGTCGACCAATGAGCTAAAGGAATCGTAAAAGGCTATCCACTTCGGAGAATCACCTGCAAATGTAGGTAGATCCATTTTCGGCAACCGTATTGCTGCAGATACTGGCGCTGATGCGGCTGCGGTTTGCGTTCCCGGTTGCGCAAGACACTTCTGCACAAGCTTTAAATTGGCCAAGGCTGTCGAAACGCGTCCATTGCTCATCGAGAAGTTGCAAATAACTTGCAATAGTATCGGCGTCCATGGTAAATGCTTGATTGCCTTTAGAGCGGAGTCACGCGATTTTACGGAAGTTGACATTGTTAATTTTTCCTTTTCAGCACCGCCTTCAGATTAGCAAGAATACGCTATTATAGGCATGGGGTATTCCCAGAAACTCGCACCCAAAACCTATGATTCAATCACAAGAAGGTTCGCTCTCTACCACTTAATACTTCCATTTTCTTAATTTGTAAGGGCTTCTTTTGCGAACGAAAAAAAAATTGGAGTATTTTCTTCATTAGTCTGAGAAATGGTAGTAGAAAAATGAAAAAAGGAGAAAGTAATAATACTACATTTTGCAAAGTCAACTAAATACAACATCAACACATGTCACCCAATAAAATCACTTTATAAACCTTTGAAAACTTTCTCTATAATCAATTAAAAAGCAATAAAAAACGGTCACTGCTCCAACAAAAAATTTTAAAAAATATATATGTGCATGCGTATCTACAATCAAAATACGTACGTATTTCGCCCTCTTGCCAGATGCATGAATGGGCTAAAATGAAAAGTTGGTTTAACAAAATTAAAAGTTTAATTTTTTGTGGTTTCGGTGTAAGCATGATACCAGGGATTTTCGTCAAACCTAGAACCAAATACTGTTATCGCCAACGTTTTTAGCGCATTATTTTAAGTGGGACAGGAAATATGAGCCAATTCGTTTTCATCGAAAACATTTTTGCATATATGCTGAAAAAACCCTTAAAAAAAATGGCGAACGGGTCAATATTTTGACCAAAACACTCCCCTAAAACCAAAAAATATTTTTTTTTTTTTTCAAAAAGCTATTATCGCCAACGTTTTTAGCGGATATTTTAAAATAAAATGAAAATTTTTTTAGTAGGTCATGAAAAAACCCGAAAACCACGGGCGCATATTACCAATTGCCCACACCCCAACATAAGGTGTTCTAGATTGTTGATGTCTTCAACATCTTCCACCACATAACGATCATTTTTAAGTACTATATCTACCATATATGGTCCTTTAAATTTCGGAATAAACTTTTTGTGTACAGCAACATGTGAATCAAAATTTTTAAGCATCACATAATCTCCTTCTCGAAATATAGTTGGAGCTTTCCTCTTACTATTTACATACTCTTCATTATACTTCTGCATTTTTTTTTTCATTTTCTGCAGCACTATTTCTAATAACACAAAGAGATCTTGGCTCCTGAACTTGTACCAACTCAACTAAATTTTCCTTCAAAACATCTAACACATTTCTGCGTTGTTTAACTCCAAACAACATTACACTAGGATATTCTTTTAAAGTCCTATGTAAAGTATTGTTCAAGGCAAATTCCACAATTTCTATAACATTTCCCAATAAACATTTTTATCCGAACTAGACAATTTTGCAACCATCGGGCCTAAAGTTCTATTTATCCTCTGAACTTGACCATTTGCTTGCGGTGAGCCTGTTGCTATCTGAACATGACTAATATTTTCTTCTTTCAAAAAATCAAAAAATTCACCAGAAGTAAAACAACTACAGGGTGGCGCAAAAGTAATCCTCCTATCAGAAAATGCTATAAATTTTGCGATTGGCTCCTAAAGTCAGTTCTGTTTTGACATTTGTGTAGTAAACACATGCGAAATACATGTTAATAAACAACGCGGAATATTGCTGACTATTTATTTGACCAATAATCGGTCGGTGAAAAACGGTTACTGCGCAAAAGTAATCCTGCTATCAGAAAATGCTATAAATTTTGCGATTGGCCCCTAAAGTCAGTTCTGTTTTGACATTTGTGTAGAAAATACATGCGAAATACACGTTAATAAACAATGTTACGCTACACTGCTCCAGAACGCGGAATATTGCTGACTATTTATTTGACCAATAATCGGTCCGGGCCAAACGGTTACTGTGAATGGTGAGCGCTACAGAGCAATGATCAACGAGTTCTTTTTGCCGCAACTTGATGAATTGGGATTGGAAAACATGTGGTTCCAACAAGACGGTGCAACAGCACACACTGCACGTGCCACAACCGATATGCTGAACATCGGAAGCTTACTTTTGCGCCACCTTGTACCTCTCGTTTTAGGACGACTATACGATAGAAAATAAACTTTTAAAGCAGAAATAACTTCTTTAGTATTTGTTGTTCTCGTTGGGTATAACTTTTCAAATTTTGTGAACGCATCCACCACAACTAACAAATGTTTGAATTATCAATTGGGTCAAAATGATCTATATATACTACTTCAAAGGGGATGCTCTCTTTAGGAATACTATGTGAAAATCCCTTTTCTCGACCATGTTTTGCTGAAAACGTGATACACTGCAAACAATTTTGAATATGAATCATAATTTTTTGTTTTAGATTGAGAAACCAATAAATTTTTCAAATAACATCCATAGTTTTGTCTATACCCAAATGTCCCATTTCGTTATGATATTTAAATAAAACGTGATTTTCCATATTTTCTGGAACATAAAATAAAATCGAACCTTTATCATTTTTTCTATAAACTACACCATTACGCATTTCATATAAACTATGCTCCTTTCCTTCTAATAACGTACGCAACTCCTTTATTTTCTGGTCATTATTTTCGGAAATAATCATATTATCTTCAAACGTGTTCGTTTCTGTTACTAAAATATTATTACAACGACTAAGTGCATCTAAATGTTGCATACGACTACCAGAACGATGATCCAGCACGTAATCATAATTTTAAAGTTTTAATGCCCACCTATTTTAATGTCCATCTAGATTTAGTTCTTGTTTATTCAAGGTTAACATTAACGAATTGCAATCTGTAATTATTTTAAATTTTAAACCTTGTAAATAAACTCTGAATCTTTTGAGAGCATACATTATTGCAAGAGTTTCAAGTTCAAAACTATGATACTGTGATTCAGCCTCACTTGTACGTTTAGAAAAATAAAACACCGAATGCAATTTCACATCCTTTTTCCGCTGCAGTAGAATTGCCCCAAAACCTACGCTACTAGCATCGCAATGCAACTCTGTCTCATCGTTCGGATCATACAAAGCTAAAATAATAACTTTCGCTTAAGATTTTCAAAACACAACAATTCATTTTCCCCAAACTGAAACTTCTTATCTTTTCTTGTTAAATCATACAATAGCTTTGCAATCAAAGAAAAATCTTTCACAAATCTCCGGAAATACGAACAGAGTCCGAGAAAACTCTGTACAGATTGTAACTTAGTTGGAATTGGAAAATGTTTCATTGCTTCCAATCCTTTATTGTCTGCTCATATACCCTCCTCTGTGATAGTATATATTAGATATTTTACTTGACTTACTAAAAATTCACACTTATCCAACCTAAGTATCAAATTATTTTCAACAAGATTTCGAAAAACTTCCCCTTAAAATTCTAAATGTTCTTCTATAGTTTCTGTAGCTATTATTATATCATCCAAATAAATAATAACTTTACCCTGTTTGATCATATCTGCAAACACGCTATTTACAAATCTCTGAAATGTTGACGGAGCATTCTTTAACCCAAACGGCATTCTCAAAAATTCAAACTGTCCGAGTGGAGTAACAAACGACGTAAATTTAATTGAATCTGGATCCATAAAAACATGGAAAAATCCATTTTTTAAATCCAACCTTGTAAAACCCTTTTTATGTACCAACCTATCAAGTAAATAATCAATCAACGGTATTGGATAATTATCCTTAGCTGTTACTTTATTAAGTGTCCTAAAATCAACACACATCCTAACCTCAATTGTCTAAGCCACTTACGCAATTGAGTGACTGAATAGTCCATTATCCAATAATACAGGTCGTGTTAATAGACCAGCTGATTTTTACTTTTGGCTCGAATTTTGACATTGCACTCATTTCTAAGTACGATTTTGACGTTAAACTCACAAATTACAAAAACAAAATACATGGAAAATTTTTGTGTCTTTGTATGTTTGTCGAGCTGCTACGACCTGTTGTACATAGTTGGATCATGGAATAGTCTTTTGCACAAATTGTATGCTCCATGAGGACAACCACAAACAAAATAACAACAATAACAACAAGAAAATAATAACGCAAAAAAATTAAATCTAATTCTTATGGCTCTGTTTTTTTCACAGCCTTTTTTGTTTTATACCTTTTCTTCTTTTTTTTAATTTAATTTTTCAGTCGTCGTTATCCCTTCTTTTCGGTTTTAATTCTTAGATATTTTAATTTCTTTCACCTTGTCCTTTTCTTTATCACCACAATATTGAACGTACGACCAGCAACCTTCGCTAATAAATGTCTTCCAGTATCACCGAAAGACCAACCAAAACTGCCAACTCTTATAAATTTCCGCAAATTTCATGCATATCACCAATCAATTGCACACCAATCACCTTCTCCAAACTTCTTCATATGAAATAGATTTCAGCCAAATTTTTGAAGTGAAAAGCTTCAACTAATTCCGTCTAAAGTCACCAATATCACACAAACGCCAAGCTTCTCTTGATTTCAGAAAACAAATTTGTATTTGCTCCCCAGGATAATGTTTTCTCTTCTTCAAAAACTGTCTTCGACCTTGGTATACAGGATTCGTCTACATACAAATTTTTAAACATATATATCCTTATATAAAATCTTTAAAAGGACTACTGCGCATCAGTTGAAGTCCATATATTTCATCAGCTTATTTATTTTTAAATAAATTTTATTAAATAATTATTTTTCTTATAATTAATTTTAAAATCAAACGACATTCGAATTGAAAAATGGGATCAAGCACCACTTCTGAAAATATTGTAGGATGCCGAAAGTAAAAAACGGCTTATTGCTTCAACGAATATTTTATTCTAAACTTTACAATGACAATCTTTCAAATTCATTATTGATTACACAGGCCGACAAGAAATTTGACCATAAAACAGACCATACTTTCCTAAAGGTTTTCGATGCGCTGAATTCAAATCTGGACGCAGAATTGCTCTATCACGTCAGGATTTTGAGATATCCTAATCTAAATGTGCAAAAAACACCGTTTTTGCCTATTTTTGAGGTTATACGTATGTATACACATAACATTCCAAACGGTGGACATATTTTCACTCATTGAGCACATTGAGTTAAAGTAACTATTATATATATTATTAGTCTAACTATTGTAGTAAGTGTGTTGATATTGATATTTGTACTGTGTTACATTATTTGTTTTAATATTCAAGAGAAAGCTTTGTTTAAAATAACACAGGCCGACAAAATGGGACCGATTTTTTTGACCATAAACCAGACCATACTTTCCTAAAGGTTTTTGATGCGCTGAACTCAAATCTGGACGCAGAATTGCTCTATCACGTCAGGATTTTGAGATGTCCTAATCTAAATGTGCAAAAAACACCGTTTTTGCCTATTTTTGAGGTTATATATAAACGACAGATTTTTTTTTTTAAAAAGCACACAAAGCACATTAAAGAAGAAGTCTTTGTCTCACGAATGGCGTTGAGTTTGCTCAAATATCTTCTTTTTTGGCTAAGATAGAGCAATTTAAAGTTTATAAATTTGCTAACTTTCCTATAGCTGAAAAACCACTGAATTAACGTAGGTATGATGCAGTAGAACACATAACTCTTACGATAAGTCTACAAATTTCAAGCTATCTTAGCGAAAAAAAAGATGTTTGAGCAAACTCAACGCCATTCGTAAGAGAAAGCCTTCTTCTTTAATGTGCTATGTGTGCTTTTTTAAAAAAAAAATCTGTCGTTTATATATAACCTCAAAAATAGGCAAAAACGGTGTTTTTTGCACATTTAGATTAGGATATCTCAAAATCCTGACGTGATAGAGCAATTCTGCGTCCAGATTTGAGTTCAGCGCATCAAAAACCTTTAGGAAAGTATGGTCTGGTTTATGGTCAAAAAAATCGGTCCCATTTTGTCGGCCTGTGTTATTTTAAACAAAGCTTTCTCTTGAATATTAAAACAAATAATGTAACACAGTACAAATATCAATATCAACACACTTACTACAATAGTTAGACTAATAATATATATAATAGTGACTTTAACTCAATGTGCTCAATGAGTGAAAATATGTCCACCGTTTGGAATGTTATGTGTATACATACGAGTATGTTTATGGTTTGCCATTTTTTTTTTTGTTTAGTATACAGGCAGAGCTTTTTTGTAATCCCTTAAAATTAAAATCTATAATAAATAAAATAAGAATTAAAATTACAAATTCAATCCAAAAATTCCGTCTTAACGACCCATCTTCCTACTTTGATTCTGTTTCCTTTTTGATCTGAAGTTTTGAATTATACGGCGGCCATGGATGCTTTTGAATCCCATTTTAATCTTTGAGTTTTATGAATAATTGATTCCGGTTCCCCAAAAAATGTACATTTTATTATTAACACTAAAGTTTTTTAGGATTGTAGGATACACCTAAATAACCGACCGAAAATAGTGGCGATGAATACCTTTGAATCTTATTTTTATTATAGAATTTTACAAAAAAGTAGAAGTTTGATTGCGTTTTTAAAAAAAATTCAAGTTTGGAATTATATGAACAGGGCCGACTATAAATGCCCTTGAATCCCATTTTTATAATGGAGTTATATAAAAAAATTACAACTTTTATTGTGTTTTCCCAAAAAATTTTAATTTTGAACTACTTTTTTTGGTACAGATCAGTACAGGTGAGGGCAACTCTCGCTTCAAATCAAGTTGAACAGACGCGCTGACGCCGGTGTATACTCGTACTTTTACTCAATTTGCGTGATGAGTAAGGGAATGAAAATATTTCTACCGTTGGGAGTGCAAATGAAATATGAGTTGGACCAAAGAACGTAAAACTATAAGAAGGTCCAACAGCGAGTGCAAGTGGACGCTGTCAAATCGATGGTAGGTAATTCACCACTGTACCTGCATGTAAAATGCTTCCATTCACTGTGTTAAAATTGAATATTTACACAAAAACTTATAGTTGGAGTTACAAAAACGTTTAATTCTGAATATTGAATACAAATAAAAGTGCTAATAGCCTTAAAACTCCCGAATTAAATGCAAATATCCCCAGTGGTGAATTACCTACCCGCGAATTGATGGTTTACTGTTTCCCACTATTCGTTGCGTTGAACCTTCTTTGGTTTTTACGTTCTTTGGTTGGACCAGTGTTGCCACAGCAATAAAAGAGAAGTAACCAAAAATTTTAAAATTCATTACCAAAAAACTACTATTTTGTAAAAACAAACACATGCCGGTTTATTTTGAAATTACGGGTACGTATAAACGTAAATCATCATATATACTATTTCTGTAAGGTCTTTTTGTGTTAGTTCCTAATTTTCTGCTCTCATTTGGAACCAATATTAAAAAATAAGGTATCGTTTTAAAGGTGGGGGTTAACTCTACATGCAAAACCATGTTTTAATTAGCGGAGTGCTTTTGTTTAAGCGTATTTTATAAAAATGAATTCTTTAAAATAAACGATTGTGGATGCACAGAAAAATCTATTTGTACTGCAACGCTATTGTGACTGTGACATGCACATGCCTCGCGACATCTACATTTCAATACTAAGACTGAACAGTGCTAGAATAATTAAAGGCATTGCGAATATCACAGCGCTCAACCCACTGCGAGCGCGCCATCTACACTTGAACATTGCTAAAATAAGTGAATAAGACTGCGTTCACATTGGGTCATAAACTCGAGTTAAAGGGACATTTTTTGAGTTAATTCATATTGATGTTCTCAATCAACTCAAGTTTATGGCTCAATGTGAATGTAATATAAGTGGTGGAATTTCAAATAGCTGACTAATAAAAGGTTTCAAACCATTTTTGTTTTTTTATATTATTAAAATGGATGGAATTGTGAAAAGAAAAACCAACAAAATCTCTTTGAATCTCTTTAACTAAATATACTTCAAAAGTTATATGTTTTCTTAAACCACTATACATTTTTCAAGAAAAAACTAATATATTTTCTGTCGTAACTTAAGCTTTTTTTCTGAAATGCCATTCTTTCAACATTTGTGGGATTTTTAGCTTATTATATTTTAGCTTCAAGACATCGAAAAAAGCAGGGGAAAAAATTACCAAATGACCAAAAACGTTTTAAGGTGAGAAAAATTACCAAAACGGCAACACCGACGCCACTACTTTAACTCAATGAGTGAGAGAATGCAAATATTTCACCGTTGGGAGAGTGTATGAGAGAGATATGTTTATTAAAACTGAATTATTATTTATTTTGAAGTTCCGCAAATTTCTCAATATGAACATGACCGCGGTTTCCATTTTGGAATTTGTTTGCTTGATATACGGACAGTGCTGTTAATTTAGCAATTTTCCCTCCAGATCTGGCTATTTTGAAATTCACTTAGCGGGAGAAAATTTTAAATTCAACATTTTATGGGTTTCTGGCTTTTTTCCTTAACCACAGCTTAGAAATATTTAAAGGACATTTTATGTTGACTTTTAAGGAAGTTTCGGGTTATATATCTCCCTTTTACATATTAAAATATATGAAGGGGAAAATAGTCAATGTCTTTCTAACCACTTCGTAAATATAAAATTGAAGGAGCTACAAACTATGTTTTCGGTCTTTGTATTTTATATATGGGGTCTATCAGCAATTCCGTCTCAACTTGAAAACCGATAGAAATAACGAAATTTATCGAAATTATCTATTGAACTCCGATAAATTTGGGTATTTTTATCGAGTTTCCCGTTCCGACGGAATTGGGCTGAGATATATATTTCACTTGAACTTATTATTACACATAGATGTGCTTATCTGTATTTTAACACAAGCGATGTTAGAAATCCGCGCTCATTGTCCATGGCCGGGGCCTGTGGAACTGTAAAACCGTTAGTTTCATCCGTAAATGAGTGGACGATTTGTTTTGGATCGGAAATAATTTAGCAAATTTGGAAAATTTGTCTATGCAGCTCAGGTATTTTTGCTTTTCTATCTCGAAAATGCCTATGTGCAAGATTTCGCACATTTAACTAGGAATAATGGTTGGTTTTGAAGGGTGCCTGTCGTACTTATTCAGTTTGCATGTTTCGCATTGTGTAATATAGTCCTTAATCTGTTTAGACATTGCCGGAAAATACAAATTTTCAAGAATCTGTTCTCAAATAAAAAGGTGATGGCTTAGATGGATATAAAGGAAGAATATTTCACGGTCCAGCATGAGAGCTGCGAGCAAATAATATCGGAGCGTTAAATAAGCTGATTATGAGCTGGGCCTCAATATTACAAAGGAAGATGTCGATCTATATGATTCACCTTCTTTAGCAGGTCTTCCCTGGTTTGAATTGTGAAGCAGCTCTATCCGATTTCCATGTATCATTAGAATCTTGGGTAATATATCAAAAATGTATTCCTTGAAGGCCAGGTCAATATAAGAATTTCCTTCTCGATGACTATTTCCGTATTGCATAGATATTTAGTTTGTAATTAAATTTACGTCTCTTTTCTTTTCTTTTTCCATTGCAAAAAGCAAAAATTTTCAGCCTACATGAAACTTTTCAATAATTTTGTAAACAAGTTTTTTATTTGTAAACAAATAAAACGACCCAAACAAGATTTTTTAATGGAACTGGTAGCATAAAACGTCATAATCTCTTTAATCGTCAGGTAGCTAACATGGCGGCCAAAAATTGACAATGGAACTACTTCTTTTTTTTCTAGCATGATTCATAGCACATACTATGGTATAAACATTGTACAACTCTACAAGTAAGTTATGTCGGCATCCCTTTCTCTTCCTTCTCTCTCTAGCTCATACGCGTTTGACACTCACTCACATGTCAAACAAGCGTTTGACACTCACTCGTGGCTGGGTTGCTGGTCAGCTAACAATGAAGGGATGCAAAGGCTTAGTGCAAAAAGGGACTGAATTTTACAGCTGGGCTGCTGTGTTAGTTAATTTCTTCAACTGAATTTAGTATGAAAACGTGTTTATAAATTTGGAAAATAACTAATAATAAGCCCTAACTGAATAAAAATAAATGGTAATTCTATACGACCGTACGTAACTGCTAAAACACGTCCAAAATTATCAGAAGACGCGCTTTGACCTCGGAATCAATAATAATCCGAAAGCGGAAACTCGATTATATATTTCTATCAAGAGATATTTGCAATCAAAGTTGAACATTTTCTGTAATTTTCATGTGTGTCAAGAAATACTGGGGATCGCGTAGCCGGTGTTGGACCGGCTAAGGGCTATTTTTTTGAAGCGCGGCCTACGCAGAAAGGTGTCTTGCATATAAATACCATCGGTCAGACCCCCCGTGTGCGACCGGACCTAGGACATTTTTTGGTTTTTTGCCAATAACTTTTCACTGAAATCTGCTTTCGGATTATTGATACCGAGGTCAAAACGCGTCTTTTGATAGCTTTCCCGATATTTTTGGACGTGTTTTACCAGAATTACGGTTGTTTTCGTTGTTAATAAAGTTATTTCCATCTAATTATATGATTAACTAAATAGAAATATCTGGATTATTTGCAATAACTTTTCTTATGTTAATATTACAGAGGCCGTGTGCTAATCGGAAACATTTTAGTCTGCGAATAAATTTTAAATGTACTTCTTTTTTTGCCATTATGTTTAGTATTTTTGCGTTAAATTACATTTAATCGTATAATAACGTGTTGGCATATAAATTCATTTGAAATAATATGATTGGCAATATCGAATGCATATATGTATGTGTACACCTTCGTAGTTGTCAAAATTTTACCTAGCCCTATGGGCTAGGGTAAATTCTGACGTTCGTACTCACCGCGATAAATGTCGAAATTTTCTTTCGCTCTGTCAAAATTTACAATTTTCAACCGATTGGCACAGGGCCTGAAAAAGACATCTTTACCATGGAAAAACAGTTCAGTAACTGCGAACTTGTGAAGCCGCCTTAACTATTTTTTTTTAAAGTAGTTTTGTTTAGTAATTCTTTTTTTTTTTAATAAAAAGTTGAATTTATTAATTTTATCTGTAAATATTGCGTCAGTTATGTATATAGGTGATAATAGGCCTACATGGGAAAGGTACACCCAATAAAATTTAGATAGCGGGCCTACATTGCAGCCTCCTGGGTGGTGTGGGAAAGCAATGTTTAGCAAAGTGTCTAAAAGGGGTCTGATGAGAAGCGGGTGACTTCCTAACATGAAACCTCAACCATCGCGTGCAAAACGTTTTAATTTTTCTCTGATATCAATTCAAATATTACTTCTATAATCTTTTCTAAAAAATAAGGCAAAGCTACGATAACTACAGCACTCAAGCGACGTGGAAGTTCACATAAGCGCACCCTTATATGTACGCTTAGTACACACCATGCACACACAAAAGAAAAACAAGAAATAAGCATGCGCATTTTAGGAGACACACTTTAAATAGTAAGGAACTTTATTAAGATACGATATAAATCAGAAAAATATTTGAAGATAATTATCAAATTAGCACGTGCAATTTTATTGTAAACAAAGAAGAACAAGCGAATGGATATGGCAACATCAACTACACGGCTGTTTTTTATATGTAGCACAGAAAATGTTATAAAGATTTCAAAGATATCAAAAACTGGTACTTAAATAAGTAAAAATATTGCAAAAATAGTTATACTTGAAATTATGCGCTTTAAACAATAATTTGCTGTAACTAATTTCTCTTATTTATTTATTTATTGTATATTTTTCTATAGCATCGCCCACTTCTTGTCTGCTGCCAATGAGAACGACTCTGCGTTTAATGCCCTCTGAATGACAAGCTCTTTACATGGTGGGCACAGCTGTGGACGAACAGCTGATACATATCTTACTTGTAGACCTTTACAACGGGTATAAAAATGAAGGTAGTTCCATTGCCATAAATAGGTTGTCAATACCAAAGTATATTAAAACAAGTAAGGAAGTCTAGGTTCGGGTGGAACCAAACATTATATACCTAGACAGACGGACAGACAGATAGACGTATCGAGAGACGGGCATGGCTACATTGACTCAGCTCATCCTCCTGATCATTTCAGTATACGTACAAACATTTCATGTTCATGAAAGGTATGAATATCAAAAAAGATATACAACTTCGCTTTTGCAGTGAGGTATAAACTAATTGCCCAGATATTTTACTTTTCATCCTGAACGTTTTGATCTACATTACTAAATATATATCTCGATTCGTATGCCGAATGAAGTAATATACCTTGTCTGCGTAACAAAAATAGATATAAAAAATGTGTGTCTTTCATAGGCGCCAAAGAACTCAACCGATCTTTATAAAAATTTCACAATATATACTTGGGTTCACTGGGTACAGCATAGACAGTATATAGTTTTGGAAAAGTAAGCGGAGCCACGCCCCCAGGCTATATAAAATTTCAATTCGTCATAACTCCGAACTTTTTTGGTCTAAATTAATGAAATTTGGATATATGTGTCACCTAGTCAATATCTACATAACTTTTCAAAAGTGGGCGGTGACACGCCCATATATTTTGTGTTTTGTTTTGTCCTTGAACTTTCACGATAGGTTCAGGATTTCGCTGGACACGACACAGTCTGTATATAGCTTTTGGAAAAGCCCCCAGGTTATATAAAGCTGCAGTTCGGTATAGTTAGGAGTTTACTTGGTTCAAGTTAATGACATTTTATATATAGATGTGTTCCATGTATCAAAACGTCAAAACAACGTCTACCGGGTTTGCTAGTATATTATAAAATGGCGAAAGCAAACAACGAACTTCAGCATTCTTTTGTAAAACTAAGAGACAAGTTTGCGTTCAAATAGACAAACGGACAGACAGACAGACGGACGGAGAGACGGGCATGGCTAAATCGACTCCGCTCATCGTGCTGATGATTTTAGTGAACTTTTCTCTTCTCCTTCTCATACTTACATTTAATGTTTATGAAAGGAATGAAAATCAAAAAAGATATATAACTTCGCTATTGCAGTGGGCTATTAACTACGTGCCCGAATATATTGCTTGTCTGTTTCCCGATTTGGCTAATTTATGGCAGACGTATAATACATACTACTGAGAAGCGGTTGACAAATTTTCATTGAAATATCAAGATTGAATTATATGCGATTGCCTTTGAAAATAGCAGAAATTTTATGCTGAAAAGTGGGCGGCGCCACGCCTACTTCTTCAAAATTGACAACATTTTTTTGCGGCCGTTTTTCTTAAAAAGTTTATTCTCTCTATGGCGCGATATACAACATGTATATCATCATAAACCTCCTAAGAGATTTTTTGCGCCAAGCTTCGCTTCCAATTTGTGGTGTGCCGATTTGAATTTTCCCTACAAATTGGTGGGACCTACAGTTTTTTGCCGACTCCGAACGGCATCTACAAAGGAGACGAATTTTTGCTGAGAAGCCTGTCATGGCAGAAATACACTCGGAGAGTGATTGATATAACTTGCTTAGCTGTAGAAATATCGCTTTTTAAATTTTACAAAAAAATTTTTAAGAACTATGTTAAAAAACTGGGCGTGGACATTAACCGATTTCGCCCATTTTTACAGCAAACAGAACATACAGAACATTATCACTAAATTTCGTTTCGACAAATCAATTTTTGGCGGAGTTATGGCATGAAAAGTTTTGTGGAATAGTCCACTATAAAAGGGGCGGGGCCACGCCCATTTTCGAAAATTTTAAGGTTTTGGATTTCTTTGTTTACGGAAACTTTAAAAGTTAAATATAAATGATGTAAAGCTATTTTGCGCAAAGTTATTGCTTATTCAATATATCTAGATCCTCTTCAAAATCTTTCATATAAAAGTGGGCGTAGACCTCAACATATCCCGCACATTTTTTCCTGGAACATTCCTTGCATACCAGGAAACCTGCGTGCTGAATTTCGTTTCGATATCTTGAACGGTTTTTGATTTATGATTAATATTATTTCTAAATTTGACTTAATCAAAAGTGGGCGGTGCCACGCCCATTTTCACAAATTTCTTGAAAATTTTATTTTATGCCTCAATTTCAATGTAAATTTTATCCTTTTTTTTTGTTTTCGAAAATCTTACTTCTTATTTATATTATAAATGCGTAACTTTGTGAGTGAGTGTGTTTGAACCGTTTTCACGCCCAAACTACAACACCGATCTGTACGAAGTTTTGCACACTTATTTCCCGATGTCTCGGATAGGTAACAAGTTTCATGAAATCTCAATACCTCATATGGTTATGGAGTTATGGGCACTAATGTGACCCAACTAACACAAAAATGTATTTTATCCAATGAATTTATGCAATTGGTGCCCTAAAACCTTAAAATGTGCATACAATATGGGTATTGAACGAAAGGGGAAGGCCACAGTATTCTTTTGGACTTTGCAATATTTCCATAACTTTATCGATAACTGAGTTATCGGTCAGAATGGGGTCGCCCAAAAACCCCTGAATTTGCACACAATATGGATATCAAACGAAAGGGGAAGGCCACAGGATTCTTTTGGACTTTGAAATATTTCGATAACTTTATCGATAACTGAGTTATCGGTCAGAATGTGGTTGCCCAAAAAACCATGAATATGCATACAAGATTGGTATCAAACGAATGGGGAAGGCCACAGTATTCTTTTGGACCCTGCAATATTTCGATAACTTTATCGATAACTGAGTTATCGGTCAGAATGGGGTCGCCCAAAAACCCCTGAATTTGCATACAATATGGATATCAAACGAAAGCGGAAGGCCACAGTATTCTTTTGGACTTTGCAATATTTCGATAACTTTATCGATAACTGAGTAATCGATCAGAATGTGGTTGCCCAAAAAACCATGAATTTGCATACAATATTAGTATCAAACGAATGGGGAAGGCCACAGTATTTCTTTGCAATATTTCGATAACTTTATCGATAACTGAGTTATCGGTCAGAATGTGGTTGCTCCAACACGCCTAAATTTTGCATACAATATGGGTATCAAACGAAAGGGGAAGGCCACAGGTTTCGTTTGGACATTGCAATATTTCGATAAATTAATCGATAACTGAGCTATCTCGTCAAAATGTAAAAGCCCTAAAACCTTTAAATTTGCATTAAATATGGATATGACACCAAACGGAAAGGCCAAAGATTCATATGGACTTCTCGATATTTCAATAAACTAACCGATACTGCTATGTTTTGTTATATAAGTTAATCGATAACTGAGTTATCGGTCAAAACGTGCCTAAAAAATTCATCGCCATATCTACAAAAATACTTTTAAAAACTAATTGCTATGATTTTAATAAGTTTAGATACTATACATCAAGGCGAATCCATATAAGGTGAGAGCAAGGCGAATTAACCATGTTCAGAAATGTCAGATCAAAAGAAAATAACGTTCATGTAATGAATTCGCCTTGCTATACATACAATACCAATTTTATTTTGCGTTTTCGGTACTTTTTCTGTCACTTAGGGAAAACAGATTCAAGACGACAACGACGGTGCGGCATCTGTCAAATTATTTTTACACATGTTCTTATGTAGAGGAATTTTTCATGAATGCCGCTGTCGCCAGATTAGATCTATTTCTAATTTGACAGCGACGGTCGTGGCGTCCTTTTTTCTTTTTGTGAATTAAATCGAAAATATATGCAAATTGCTTTAAATATGTGTTGAAATTGATTAGTTTTATGTTTTTTTTACACATGCAATACTTTTTTCAAATTTTTTTGCTGTTGTTTGAGCTAATGCAGAACTGCCGTTGCCGCTTTCATTATTATCATTTCGTCGGTGCTTGGCGGCAATTATCGTCAAGCTTCGGTTTTTCGCCGTTGTCGTTCGTAGTCGTCGTTTTGAATGTGGGCCGGGCTATTGTCGTCGTTAATAAATATGAGTAAATCGTCACCTGTCAAACATAAAATCAAATATTTTGAATGACGTTTGTACGTTTGAGCAAAATAGTTGTGCATTTTAAAGATATTGATATCGTTTCTGCGGAAAATATCCTTTTAGTAAGTTTAGCAATTCTTCATATTTTGGTTGCTTCGCTGTTTCGTAAAAATTAAACTTTTATGAGTGTTTATATAATAATACAATTTATGAAGCTCTTACGGTTTGTTATGTATGCATCTCTTCTTCAATTTGATCTGAAAAATAATTAATAGCTTTGGCTTTTGTTTAGAGTCCTGTATTAGAAGTTGGTGCTCTGTGTAAATTTAATTGTTTACAAGTGCTGCTAAGAAATTTTTAATATTTGGTGTGTAACCTGATTGTTTGAGGTTTTTTGTATATCACTATTTTAAGGAACATGTGAACTTTAAAACTTATCTGTTTGATAAATAAAAATGTTTTCAAAAGAAGCTTAGTTATTTTGCATATTTCTTTGATGCGAGCGGAGTCGCGGGTAAATGCTAGTATTCTATATATAAAAAGCGGGCTTGGCTATGGTCCGATTTCGCTCATTTTATATAGCGCTCGGAGATGAGTGCCAAGGAAGGCGCATACCAAATTTCATTAAGATATCTCAAAATTTACTCAAGTTATCGTGTTCACAGACGGACCGACGGACGGACATGGCTTAATCACTTTCTCTTTTCGTCCTGAACATTTTGATATACATACATAAGTCAATATCTATCTCGATCCGTTTATGCCGTTACGTACTGCCGTTAGGCGACTAAAGTTAATATACCTTGTGTGCGTAGGACTACTAGGTATAAAAAAGTAATAGTGTGCTTGGCCGTTCTCTATTTTCTGTAGGAATTTTTACGTCAAATAAAAAAATATTAACCACATGATTCAATCAATAGAATGTGAGCTCTCTAGTGACATAGTTTGACAATTGCCGCCATCTTGCTGCTTGAAAAATTCTCATTTACATTCTGGTTGCCTTTTATCGAAATTATGCAAAAATAGTAGTTACAAATGTAATATTAAAATGTAAAATTTTTTTATTTACTGTTATTTAGATTGACTTTTGGGGGTGTAGTGTAATCATGGTTTTTTAAAACTCGAGACTTATATACTTACTTAGGTCAATCGTGGTCTGTTTTTTTTAACAAAACTTGACCACTAGTATGTGGGTTTGATAATCAGTTCTGGACCAACTTATGTAAAAGCAACAGTTTTAAGTCAAATTCTGTTTTAGGTGTGCATGAATAATAGGAGCCAATCCTTATTGGAACTTATTACTTTACTATCCACTTGGTAGACTATGTCCGTTTGTCTTTATGCCCTGAAAAGTTTCCAACAAATATGCGTCTTGTCAATTTTTATTATTTACTATTAAAAAACAAAGCCCTATAGTCAGAAACAAACATGTGCAATAATTCAGAGTTTAAGTTGTTAAGTTTACTGTGTTAGCCATTGCAGGTTCTAGGTTTACTTATATATAGTAATAGTATGGGATGACATGTTTTGATGATGTATTTAGTTGACTTTACAAAATGTATTACTACTAATTTCCTCCTTTTTTGATTTTTTAACTACCATTTCCTTAACAATGAAAAAAATACTCCTACTCCGTCCTGTTTGAAATTTTGTTAATTGTATCAATTTCTTATTTTTTTAAAAGAAATAACAAATCGTTTCTATATTAATATGTATGTACATAAGTATGTACCCTTTTTTTGTACGGGTATAACTGAAAAAATTTAGAGATCGGAGACAGTTTGGCGTAGGAACTCAGTGGGGTCGATAAATATTGTCATAACGCTAAAGTCCTTAAAGAGGTAGACTCCAAAGTAGCACTTGGTGGCAAAAGTGAACTTTTTGGTTGGTAACGCTGGTTCCCAGAAATCCTAGAAACTAAAAATTATTGTTTAGATAATTTTGCGACCCAAGCAAATGCGATCTAATTTTTTAATAAAAAAGTTGTATGGGACTCAAATAATGTGATTGAGCCAAAGCGCTTAACTACAGTATATAGCAGCAGCGCAGCTGGTAAGCGTCTCGGGTAGGACGGGTGCGTTCAAAGGTTCGAGGACAGGTTCCGGACAACTAGCTTTTTTTTAATAAAATTGAGTTTTTTATCTTGACTTTGTTTGAATTTATTAAATTTTTAACGGGAGACTTTTCTATCTTGGAGTGAAAAAAATTTACCAAAACAAAATATACACATGTACTTTTATAAATTTTTTTAAGAAATTAATTTTTTTGGGAATAATATAGGAGTTACCCTAACTGATATGCACACATATATGAAATAATAAGTTCAGGTCCCATATATATATCACAACCCATTTTTGAAATGCTACAACCAATTAAACAAATTGCATTTGTTTCAATATTTTTAGAAAGCATCATCTACGAGTATATGGGGGTAAATGTTTTAATTTTTGTACATATCTTTTTTAAGCTCAACGCTTTGAAATTTCCATCAGCACACGGAAAATTAGATAGAAATACCGAAATTTATGGGATTTCGGTAGATAATTTCGATAAATTCCTGTTGAGGACATGAGTCCCAAGTGAACCCATTTCAATCAAGCATGAGTCATGTTTTATAATTATGTATTTTTGACGGTCCCTTAAAAATGTTTGTCTAATCCCGCTCTAATTTGTCTTCTTTGCCTAACATCATGTGAGTCCATCTTAAATTACCGGCGCGAGTAAAGTTAAAGTGAAATAAATAAAAGTGTGAATTGTTGTATGCACTAAAAGTGCCTCATATTTAAAGTGAAGTGCGTTTTCTTTATTTTGGAAATAGTTTATCTCCTGCTTGCGCATTGGCGCTTAGTGATCTGCAAAAGTAGCCTCTCTCCCTTGCGCGGCCAACAAAGAAACCGGTGACCTTAAACATAGAAACAAATTAAAAAACTATAATAAATCGCGGCGGTTTGTAAAACTTAAAACTAAATCAACAAAAGTGTTTAAATTATATAAAAAACTAAAGTTCGTCCTGAAAAAATAAACTGCAGCAAGTGAAACCAGAACAACATATAAAAAACTCATATATAAATAGCGGCACACAAAAAGTGTATTAGAACGCCCAGAAAGTGCTATTAAAGAAAAATACACACCCCTGAAAAAAAAAAACGGTATTGAAAAAAAAAAAACGGAAAACCGATTGGTATATATATTTTTACAAAATACCACTAGCAGTATATCTGAAAAAACCGGTAAAATAAGAAAATAAAAGGTGACTAAAAATATTAAGTTTGAAAAATAAAAAAATTAAATAAAAATACAAATCCAAGAAAGAAAAGTGGTGATCTAATATTGCAAAGGTAGCACATATACATACGAGCATTAGACCGTCCACAAAAAAGTGAACCTCCTTAATTTTATATCACCACGAGCAGTAGACCTGCATTAGTGGTAAATGTTACACAAACAAAAAAAAATACAGAGAACCCAAAAACAAACACACGAGCATACTCAACTGTACTCACAATCAATTTTCAGGCGTCCAGGAAGGTACAGTCCCAAACAACAAAAAAAAAACAGGTGGTATCAAGCAGCTCGGTAATTCTCAGCATATATTTCGTAGGTAAATTAGTACCGGTTTCTTCCGCGGTGTTGTAAAGTTGTTGAGCTTGAATTTCCCGTTAGAAGATTCTCTTAAAATTCTCACCAGCGGTATATATGTACCTAATATAATATATAACTACCGTAAGTCCCATCTCTCAAATATTCTCACTCTCAAAACAAAAAAAAAATCTCTTAATAAACCGCAACGTATAATTGTATACGAAATTTTTTTCTCTCATTACATCTCATTTACCTCATTTTAATCACGGATATTTACCCCATGGCATCTCTCCAAAATTCGGTCGCAAATTGTTTTTCGTGAGTGTCTCAAAAAACACTCTTACTTACACTTAGCCGCTTTAATTATATATTCATATCATACAATATACCCAAAAAAACCCCAATAAATCTAGTATATGGTCTAACGTACTTTTCTCTCCCATCCCACATATTAAAATAACGCCACCGCCGGCATATAATAGGTAATACTCGTACATACGGACATGTATGTATACAAATAATAAGCTCCACTTCGATTAGTCACTCAATTCTCTGCAATTAGCAATAGGTGGGTGTACAGTTGAAAAGAGCGATACAAACATACACTTAAAACCACCACCTTTTCTCTCCCTCAGCAAGTGGCTACAGTGCAAAGTATCCGAACATAAACACAATAAAAAGTATCCAAACATTTTTTTTGCTTTTGGTCAAAAATTTTGATTTGGCAAGTAAGCAAGCAATAAATACACTGGATCACAAATTCCAACTTTTTTTCTGCACCAGAGACGCCATAGTGAAATTCCTATGTAAAATCACCTCCTAATTCCGAAAATCAAGGTTATTTTTACTTGAATGGTACCGTTTTTGAGATATTTACGATTTACCGTTATTTCAAAAAACAAAAAAGATGGCTCCACTTAATCGTGTATATCTCAAGAACAAACTGAGCTCTTCCAAGACGGTTTGAAAAATTTGAAAGCTTATAAAATTTACTATAATCAGTACATACAACACTTTTTGCTACGTCCTGCAGATTCAAACATATTGAACAATCATTACGGATTTTTTAAATTTTTTTTGTAAAAATATAAAAAAATTTGTACTTTGCGAGGAAGCATCTCGAAAACTTTTTGTTTTTTTGCAGATATTTTTTCCCCCCTCTAAGCTCTGTTTTATTACAAAAAAAATAAGCTATCAGTGAACAAAATCGATGAACTAATACAAAAGTTATAAGCATTCAAGTAAATATATCCATTTAATGCTTAAGTACCCTACTGGTACATATGTGTTAGTATTCGTATATCAGTTAGTTAGCAGGTAGATTTTCGAAAAGTTATTAGATACAAAAAGCTGTTAGTGTCGTTTTCTCAAACCTAGGTACATTTTAAACAAGAGCATATTTTTGAGGCAGGTAGTGTTTTCTTTGTAGAACTAGGGAACCTTTTTGTTTAGGTAGGCTTGAATTTTTACTGGATCTAAGTATAAATAAGAGTACATGCGCCTTGTTCCTTCATAATATCTGCAAGGCTCGCCGGATACTGTTCAGTTTATAATTGCAGTTTATAACCCGTCATTTACTTAAAATAAAAAATGAATAAAAGGGCGCGAGAGTTTGAGTGTACAAATGATCCAGATACGTTCTGTTTCATCTGCGGTCAATTTATTGTTAAAAGTATGAGACGTGTGTTTTCAAATCCTTTGAAAGTTACATACTATAAGTGTTTTGGAATTGAGCCTAAAAACAATGAAAAACCATGGACACCGAACACTGTGTGCACCACATGCCGAGTCGAATTGATTTCTTCGGAAACCGGAACAAAAAGGTACGTTGTAAAAATTAGGAATTTGTTCCCTTTTAATGCATAGCTGACTAATTCCTGAAACTATCTATTTAGGCGACGTGTGAAATTTATTACACCAATGAAGTGGAGGGAACCAACTTGCCATTCAACGGACTGCTATATTTGTACTACAAAAGTACTTGGGGTTGGAAAGTCCAGAAAAGTAACCTATGCGAGCGTATCTACAGTGTCATTACCAGAGCTAATTTCAACAGAAGCGACATTGCCAGAATCAAATTTAACTTTAGTTCCGGCTCCAGTTTCATTGTCAACAGTAGTATCTGATTACGCGGCATCATGTTGTACTGAATTTCAAACGGAAAACGAAAGAAATTCTTTGTTACAAGCACAACTCAATGATTGGATAAGGGATTTGGAATTGTCAAAGGAAAAGGCCGAACTACACGCCTCTCGAATGCAACAATTTAAATTTGTTTCATCCGATGTTAAGGTAACATATTATAGAACTCGTCACGAAGAATTTTCCAAGTACTATACGAAGGAGGACAGTGTTTGTTACTGCAAAGACATTGCTGGTCTATTCAAACAATTTGGTGAACCATATGATTCAAAAGAGTGGCGATTGTTCATAGACGGCAATAAATTAAGTTTAAAGGCCGTATTATTGCATATTGGCAACCAAAAGCCATCTATCCCGATCGCGCATGCAGTAAATACGAAGGAAACATATGAGATAATGCAAAAATTGCTCAAGTTAATCAAATACGAAGAACATGATTGGAAAATATGTGCCGATCTTAAAGTCGTTGGAATGCTATGTGGTCTACAAAGTGGATACACAAAATACTGTTGCTTTCTATGCAAATGGGATAGCCGAGCTCGTCAAGACCACTACATCATAAAGGATTGCCCAGAACGAATCGAGTTTCAAGTTGGGGTAGATAACATAAAATACTCTCCACTTATAAAGAAGGAAAAAATAATTCTACATCCGCTCCACATCAAGCTCGGCCTTATCAAAACCTTTGTGAAGGCTTTGGACAAAGAAGGCGAAGCTTTTCATCATTTGAAGACAATCTTCCCAGAGATTTTAGAAGCAAAAATAAAGGAAGGGATTTTTGTGGGACCGCAAATAAGGAAAATGATGACCAATAACCATTTCAAAGAACTATTGTCACCAGTGGAGGCAGCAGCGTGGGATTCTTTTGAAAAGGTCGTTACTTCTTTTTTAGGCAAACACAAAAGTCCTAACTACGAGATGATAGTGAACGACTTAATCAAAAACTATGCGGAAATGGGTAAATAAAAAAATATATTATAATAAATTATATATTACATAAATTTACATGAGAATATATAGCCATAAATCTGAATTCATCGTCCAGTTCCGAACAAACAAGAACGGGAAAAATATAAACAAAAAATTTGTTCTGAATTGAAAGATAAATCCAGCCTAAGAAAATTATATACTAATGTGTCACTTATGTATTTATCTAATTTACTTTTTTATTTTCTTTCAGGAGTAAATATGTCTTTAAAAATTCATTTCTTACACTCCCACTTAAATTTTTTCCCGCAAAATCTTGGCGACGAAAGTGACGAGCATGGCGAAAGGTTTCACCAGCAAATGAAAGTGATTGAAAGTCGGTATCAAGGATTCTGGGATGTCGCTATGATGGGCGACTACTGTTGGTTTCTCATAAGAGAAACCGATCCTAATCTAAATAAGCGTCAAAACAAGACACATAACTTTTTCAATTATAAAATAAGATCATAGAGTTAAGACAGAACCATATGTACATATGCTATTATTTGTAGGGTACTTAAGTATTAAATGGATATATTTACTTGAATGCTTATAACTTTTGTATTAGTTCATCGATTTTGTTCACTGATAGCTTATTTTTTTTGTAATAAAACAGAGCTTAGAGGGGGCAAAAAATATCTGCAAAAAAACAAAAAGTTTTCGAGATGCTTCCTCGCAAATTACAAATTTTTTTATATTTTTACAAAAAAAATTTAAAAAATCCGTAATGATTGTTCAATATGTTTGAATCTGCAGGACCTAGCAAAAAGTGTTGTATGTACTGATTATAGTAAATTTTATAAGCTTTCAAATTTTTCAAACCGTCTTGGAAGAGCTCAGTTTGTTCTTGAGATATACACGATTAAGTGGAGCCATCTTTTTTGTTTTTTGAAATAACGGTAAATCGTAAATATCTCAAAAACGGTACCATTCAAGTAAAAATAACCTTGATTTTCGGAATTAGGAGGTGATTTTACATAGGAATTTCACTATGGCGTCTCTGGTGCATTTTGGCTGTAAACCAGTGATATCTATTAGCAAGCAATAAATATATAATACCGCGCCTTTACTCGGTCAAGTGAATTACTCCATCTCGAAAAAAAAGAGTTTAACTAATTTTTGCTTTCAAAATGCCTAATGACCAATGCAGATGACCATAGTTTTGAAGACTTTATTTTTGAAAGCAATAGGCTTGAGGCATTCTACGCCAAATGGTCATCAACTCTCATAAATGACCTTACCCCAATATTGGTCAATGTAAAATTAGAGCAGCTCAACCAACTCTGGGACTCTTTAGTCCTCTCTTTTAAAGCCGTTTCTCGTTCGACAGCATATGCGGAATCCAGTGTGGAAGTCGAGCGAAAATATAACAAATGCTCAGAAAGTTATGAGCAATGCAAATCCCAAATGTTAGAAGCATTACAACTCTACAAGCGAACTCTCAGGCTCAAACATTCCCTGCTACACTGCAAAGCGCAGGACAAATTACGAACTCCCAATGAATGTTCCTCAAAGTGCCGCTATGCAACACAGAAATATTTCGCGGTGGATATGAAGACTAGCCGGCTTTTAGAGACATGTTCACTGCGGTTTACAAAAACCATCCCAAACTCTCGCCAGCACAGAAACTTTATCATTTGCGGCAGAAAACAAGAAGCCAGGCAGGACAAATCATCAAACAATTCCCTCTTACTGACGATAGCTTTGAACTCGCCTGGGACGCTACTGCTTAGCTTCTCTTTCTACACAAGGAATCCCAACCAACGATTGGGACCCCATCCTTGTTTATCTTTGTTTGTCAAAACTCCCCAGTGAAGCCCTCTCTCTCTGGGAACAATCACTAAGCTCACGAAAAGAGTTAACCCTGTGGGCGGATATGAATAGATTTCTCACAAGCCGGTATGAAGTTGTACGACGATCTCTTGTAAATTATGCACCTCCAGGCATGCAATTAAAACCTGCATCAAATTTAAAGCATTATCCGTAGCCGATCGCGTGAAATTCGTACGAAAAAACGGGTACTGCGAAAATTGCCTGTCAAACTCCCATTCAAGCAATAATTGTCATATCGGCTTCTCATGCGTATATTGCCAAAAACGACACCATTCCCTGCTTTACTTCCCGCGAAATACGCAAAACCAAGGGCTTAACGCGAAACCCCCGAGGACGACGAGCCAACTCACCACCCAACATCATGCTGATGATGAAACACCCTGTTGCTCGAAAAACGCAACTCACTTACCCAAGGACCATAGTTCACCTCAATCGAATGTTAATAAAGTGTCGTAACACCATTCAAGTTCCCAAGTCACTACGCTTCTCCCAACAGCAGTAATTCCCATATATTGTGATAGTGAATATCACAACGTTCGAGTCCTCGTGGATCAAGGCTCCGGAAAAACCTGCTCAGCGGACAAATTACAAAAAATTAGTCCTCAACCCATTGTTTTGCCACAAATGACCCACTTTCTTCCCTCAACTAAAATCTCAAACATTAAGTTAGAAGAAATATCTCATTTGGCACTCGCCGATCCCGACTGTTTCACCCCTCACCGTATAGATATGGCCATCGGCGGTGATGTAATTCCCCGCATTCTCCTAGAAGGGCTGCACACCAATATAAGCGGCTGCGTCGTTGCCCAGAATTCGATATTCGGATGGATTCTCAACGGCCCAATCCCCGAAAGGATCTCAACATTCACGACTCAGATTCGAAAATCTGAGAATGACCCCCTCAATACGCTCCTTAGAAAGTTTTGGGAGCAAGAAGAAATACCCACCACTCAATCCCGATCCAGTGAAGAAGACTTCTGCGAAGAGCAATATCAACGCAAAACAACTCGAGAGGCAGATGGAAGATATATACATGGTTAGACTCCCACGCAAACCAGAATTCCCTACTTCCATTGCCCTTGGACACTCCCGCGTAGCAGCACAGCAACAATATCTCAGCATTGAACGGATTCTGGAAAGGAACCCAACGTTGCAGAAGAAATACTCCGAGGTCCTAGAAGAATACCTCACGCTGGATCACATGGAGCCCACCTCACCCCAAGAAATCATCAAATAATAATAATAATAATTCCCAACGGATTACCCACCATATCCCGCCCGACCGGCGCGAGGGGCGCATCCGCATAACGCGCGGATTATTCGTTCGTGCCGAGTCGTTGAAAGGCTTTGGTTTGTTAATCGTCGAGATCTAAAACTGCTCAGCTACAAAGAAAACCTCATCAGCTAAGTAAAGTAGATACAGGATAGATTATACATTAAGAAATAACTAGTTAACAGAATAAAATTATCGTTAGAAGTTAATATAGAAGTCAAAGAATAAGAAACAATTAGTAGCTATGAATTTGGGATAGAAAGAATTGATTTTTTTATGCTGAAAAGCGAGTCTGAAATATCAAATCTACCAGAATGAGAGTTATAATCTTGACACAAACAGCGAAAACGCTCATTTAACTAAAAAATTGGTTCGGCACTGTTTTAAGACTAGAGGTTTAAAATGCCTTGAAGGACGAGACGGTACATTGAAGTTCACTTCACTTAGAAGAAATGGGCTGGATATTGAACCATTTAGCAATTTAATCATAAAAATAATTCCAAGCATTTCCCTCCGACTAGAAAGTGTGTGCAGATTAATGATAAAATCATACACTTGCTCAAGACTATAATGTTTAATTGTATAGGAAGCCGGCTGAGAAATTCCACGCGAAAAACCCATGTGTTTACATTTTTTAAGGTTCAGGGGCATATAATTTAAATCGCACCAAGTAACAAGTGTATCTAGATCTGATTGTAGCTTATTTCTATCTTCAAATGACGCGAATGACGCGAATGATACGTCGTCGGCATACATTAACATTTTTGAAAATTTTATTATTGTAGAAATATCATTTATAAACAACAAGAACAGAATCGGGCCAAGATGGCTTCCTTGAGGAACCCCCGAAGAGACATAAATGACATCGGATACTAAATTTTTAAACACTACTCTTTGTGTCCGGTCACTAAGGTAAGAAGAGATCCAGCGATTGAGACTCGGCTGGAAGCCCAACTGATCGAGTTTATGAATAAGTAATGAGTGACACACTTTGTCAAAAGCTTTGCTGAAATCCGGATAAATAACGTCGGTGTGTAGATTTTTTCTAAAGCTATTTGAGACATGACTGGTAAACTCAAGTAAATTCGTAACTGTGGACTTTCTCTTACTGAACCCGTGTTGGCAGTCAGCTATCGAAGTAGAGATCGGACCCGTAAGTTGATTTGTAACAATAGCTTCAAACAATTTTGAGATGGCAGAAAGCTTTGCTATGCCACGATAGTTCTCTATAGAAGACCTACTCCCGCTTTTATGCAGCGATAGAAGAAACGATTCTTTCCAAGCAGTTGGAAAAACACCGCACCTTAGTGATAGATTGAACAAATTGGTAAGGGGTTGGTAAATATGGTTCGCACACTTTTTCAAGAAACATGTAGGAATCCTATCAGGACCATATTTAAAAGATTCTTTTAAGGTTTTAAGGTAAATTAGAACATCTTTGGCGCATATAATTGGTGAATTAATTGAATTTGTCCCGTGTAGCTTATAGGGATAATTTTGAAAGTTTGAATTAGTGACAGCAGAATAGTGAGAAGTGAAAAATTGAGCAAAGAAATTTGCGATACATTGATTATCGCTAGATATAATGTCTTGATATTTCATGGCTGAGGGAAACCCTGATACTTTACGTTTAGAATTTACGAAACCATAAAATGACTTTGGATTGAGAATAATGTCTCTTTTGAATTTAGAGATATAAGCTTTATAGCACTTTTTATTTAAATCTATGTACATACTTCTGACGTAGAATGGAATACAGTAAGTAATGTTTATTTAATCCGGATTTCTTATATAAATTAAATGATCGCGTTTTCCTATTTTTCAGAGCCTTAAGCTCTTTAGTAAACCAAGCTTGCGTAGGATGATCATAAGTTAATTTACGTTTAGGAATAAACTTCTCAAATAGGCAGTAAATAGTTTGATTGAAATGTGAGACGTTTAGATTGATATCACAACCAAATTCAGGCCAAGCTAATTTAGACAGTTCTTTATTTAATTTCTTGTAGTTTGCTTTGGAAAATTTAAAATCAAAGCTACTACATAAGTAGCATTGAGTACATTGGTCATTACTTATGGTTTCGTAGACTATTTCCATAGAAGGGTGGTAAAGGTCTTCTGGTAAAACCAACGGATCGCAACGACTTACAGAAAATTGGTGTATATCATCAACATACACTAAATCTAAGACTTTCCCAAACTTGTTAGCGGTAACATTTATTTGATTAAGGCAAAGATCGGAAATTCCATCCAAAAAGTCATTGTACCCCAGTTTGGACGGATTTGGAATAATGTTACCATCAGATATGTCCCACGATATATGAGGTAAGTTAAAATCACCCAAAACAATAATTGAATCTGCAGCTTTAGTCATAAAGTTAACAGTTTTGAGCAGAGAGACATGTTGCATGTAGACTGAAAAATCTGATGCTGGAGGGATGTAGCAAACATATAAGTACATAGAGACGTTGTCTAGTTGAAGGCGGATGCATTTGAACTCAATGAAATCGATGTTAGGAATATTAACCTCTTCTGAAGGGATGGAGGAATGAACGGCAAGTATAAGGTGGCGCAAAAGTAAGCTTCCGATGTTCAGCATATCGGTTGTGGCACGTGCAGTGTGTGCTGTTGCACCGTCTTGTTGGAACCACATGTTTTCCAATCCCAATTCATCAAGTTGCGGCAAAAAGAACTCGTTGATCATTGCTCTGTAGCGCTCACCATTCACAGTAACCGTTTGGCCCCGACCGATTATTGGTCAAATAAATAGTCAGCAATATTCCGCGTTCTGGAGCAGTGTAGCGTAACATTGTTTATTAAAGTGTATTTCGCATGTGTTTACTACACAAATGTCAAAACAGAACTGACTTTAGGGGCCAATCGCAAAATTTATAGCATTTTCCGATAGGAGGATTACTTTTGCGCCACCTTGTAGAACACCACCCCCGACTCTGTTCAAGCGATCATTTCTATATACTTGATATTCATTACATAAAAACTCTGAGTTGAAAACATGAGGTTTTAGCCAAGTTTCGGTAAAAGCAATTACGTTATAATTACAATGAAAATATTTCAAAAAGAGATCAGTTAATTTGGTATTTAGACCTCTGACATTTTGATAAATGATATTCACGGATTTAGTGATCAGTTTTTTGACTCAACGTTATTACGAGAAATCTTCGCTACATTTTGAACATTCCTATTCGGTCTGTATTCAAACTCCCGCACAAGAGCCCCGGGAGGCCAAAAAGAGCTGTCCAAAAGAGTATCGAAATCTTTCCCAGATACATCAATCTTAAACGAAGACATACTTCTTTGATATGTGAAATTAAATTTTCTAACAGTTACGCTTTGATCTTTAACTTTAGAAGAAATATGGTACATCAAATCATCCTCGGTAGTGTCTGGATGGAACCTAGACAAAAAAATAGATTTTTCGCGAGGAACCACAACCAGCTTACCAACGATTGGTTCAGACTCCATTGCAATAGTTGGAGGTTCCGGGTTTTTCCTAGTGGATATTTTTGAAGGGGCGTTCTTCGACGTTCTCGGACAACCGTACTAGGAATTGGAGAAGCCAAATCTATAAGTTCAAAGGGTTGAGGTAAGTTCGGGACTGTTGAGGTAGTAGGCCGATCATCCGTACGCCTGCGCTTGTTTTCGCGATTATCAGGGCATTCCAAATGAGGCGAATTCTCCAAAGTTTCCAAGGTTTTGAAAATATTTTCATATGAAAAATCTTTGCTTATTTCAGAAAAACCGTTTCTGATATGCCTAAAGATTTTACAGAGATCAACTTCCGTCGACCGGCATTTGGAACAAGACCAGCGCAGGCCTTTTCCTTTGTTAAGCAGGTCAGCTATTCTACCGGTTAACCCAGTGCACTTGGCGTGGACAAGTCCATCAGCATGCTACAAAGCGTTCGGACTCGCTTTTTAACTGGCAGTTTGCTATCATGCACGACATTTTCGTATAAATACTTATATAAATTTATAAGAAAAATTATAAGTTAAGAAAAAAATTTAGCGGAATAAAGAAAAACAACCCTGACAGTTTAAATGACACAGTACTGAGCGAACAGTTTTAAACACACTGTATCAGACGTTCAACAAACCACGCAAAACAGCTGTAACGAAAAAGAAATAAGAAAAGCAAGTCAGAGCACAACAACAATTGCAATATGAAATAAAGCCTTTCAATAGCAACAAATAAAATATGCAAAAAACGCGACACACACAAATTCAACAAAATGAATTTATAATAATGAATCACTAGCAAAACTTGTTAACACTATTCTCTATTAATTTTAATTATAACTTTAGAATATAAAAGATATTATTAATTTATTAAATATAATCACAGAGAAAAATATAAACAGAACTACACAGCTTGGCGATCAAAGTTATCCCATTCTGGCAGCTCCCTTAATGACGCGCTTTGCACGGGCCCCACTCTGCAAAATGATTTAATGCTCATAATTTTAAAAAGGGGTCTTTACCAATTTGTGTTTAACGGCGATAGAGAGAAAACTTATCGCCAAATCCTCGTCGACAAAGATGACCAAGACCTCCAAAGAATAGTCTTCCGTAGATCCCCAACTATGCCATTAGAAGATTTTCGGTTAAAAACGGTTAAATTCGGCGTCAATTGCGCCCCATACCTGGCTATATGCACTCTCGATCAGCTGGCACAAGATTGAAAAGAGCAATACCCTCTCGCCACTGACATCCTCCTGCATGAAATATATGTAGATGATATTCTCTCGGGTGGCCACTATGTACAGTCCACTATTAGCTCAATGACCCAAACAAAAGATGCTCTACAATCGGCCGGTTTTCCCCTCAGGAAAATAACCCCGAATCACCCGAAAATCTTAGAGTTAGTCCCCTACTCAGAAGTTCTGGATATAGAATTCCTTAAATTTCAAGACTCAAGCTCTACTAAAACCCTAGCCATAAAATGGAATGCACTCACAGATACGTCCTCTTACACTTTTGATCCCGAACCCGCAGCAGATTCGAAGACAAAACGGCAGATATTGTCAGCGGTAGCCAAACTATTCGACCCCGAAGGATGGATAACGCCAGTAATGATCACGGGAAAAATGCTCCTGCAACAATTATGGATGGAAGGAACCGATTGGGGCGAAGTTCTCAAACCTGGCGCGTTTCACAAATGGACTATTTTACGCAATAATCTCCCTACCATCAATCAAATTTCCATACCCCGCAAGATCCAATTCTGCCCAAATCAGCGTGTGCAGCTGCATGGATTCTCTGATGCGTCTGAAAAAGCCTATTGCGCCTGCGTATATCTCCGCGTACAGCTAAATGAGAACTCTTTCTCGTCCCACTTACTTGTAGCAAAGAGCAAAGTAGCCCCGTTACAAACCGTCAGCCTCCCACGACTCGAACTCTGCGGAGCCGTACTACTCTCGAAACTCATTAAACAAGTTCGATCGGAACTGCATTTGGAGTCAAGAGGACTATTCCTCTGGTCAGACTCCTCAATAGTGTTAGCATGGTTAGAGAAACCACCGCACAACTGGAAAACATATGTCGCTAATAGAATCTCTCTTATTCTCGATAATGTGAGCAATGCTACTGGGAAGCATGTGTGTAGTGCTGATAACCCCGCCGACCTCGGTACCCGTGGCTGCAACCCACAAGAACTCGCGATCAGCAATTTGTGGTGGAAAGGCCCAGATTGGCTACAAAAAATCCCTTCCGTGTGGCCACAAACGCTGTCAACTCACCCCTCCCCACCTGAACATGTTGATATTCTAGAACGGTTCTCCTCCCTACCTCGTGCCCCTCGCGCGATGTCATACGTCCACCGATTTATCAACAAGTCACGGAAAAATGCCATTCTCACATCCCTCACATTGACCCAGAGCGAAGTCAATCAAGTCAAAACGAACCTTATATCTCAAGCACAACGTACGCATTACCCACATGACATAAACGCGCTACAATCTTCCACTCCCATCAGTAACAAGGGTTCCTTGCTAACTTTAAACCCCATGCTAGATGATTTCGGTGTTATGCAAGGAAATAGCCGTTTAGCGCAAGCTGAGATTTTCTTCTATATATGTAGGAACGGATAAGGCACGTACCAGAAGTGGACGTACTTACGGTGACATACAACCCTGATAGTGACTAACAACCCAGACGTAAAAACACAACCCAGATGTACAAATACAACCCTGACTTTCAAACCTAAAATAAACGAACGAGTAAAAACCGAAAAGACGACAAGTCAGTTCACGTACGAATTTCAACGAAGTAACTCGCCAGTATACAATTTAATAATCCATCAAATATTTCATTTAATTCATCAACTTATAAATGTAATACCAAATGTACTTTTAATGATCAAATAAATGAATTCACATCCTACAAATTGGGGGCTCAACCGGGATCGTGCCATAAAACGTGTATTGTGCTGTATGAGCGTCGTCAAACGTTGAAAGTTGAAATTGTGAACGTCTTCAAGCGCAAAAGAATTAATAAGCGTCATCAAACGCAGTAAAATATTTGTGCAGGCTTCATATGTACGTGAAAAAGCTCATAAGGAAACAAGCGTCTCCAAGCGCTATATAAATTTTCAACACCGAAAGACACAAAAGCGTCGCCAAACGCTGTGCAGTCGATCGCAGCATACAATTTGCAAAAGTCAGCAAGCGTCATCAAGTGCTCGTGAAAAGTGGCAACGAAGCCAAATAAAATTTTAAACTGCGTAACGTTCAAAACGCGACGAATACAATTGGAGTAGACAAATCGTTAGCACGAAAATAGCGAATTCGTATAGAAGCAGAACCAATATAACGACACCGAACAAAAGAGAACGCAAGAGTTGTCAAGCAGTGTAGAAGAAGACATCAGAGAAAGCAGAGCAGAGAAAACGCAAACACAAACAGCAACATAATAAAACGATGCGAAGTTGTGCATCATCAAATGAATAGCAGACATCAGAAAGGAAGCAGAGCAGAGAAAACGTATAAACACTAGCAGCAAGCAAATAAAACGATGCGAAGTTGTGCATCATCAAATAAAGTAAAGAAATCAACATCAAAACAAAGCTAAGCAAAGTCAATAGTAAAAAACATCAGAAGGAAAGCAGAGCGGAGAAAACGTAGCAGCAGAAGTAGCGAGAAAATAGAAATACTGACACAAGCAGAAACAAATCAAAGTTGGGCAACATCAAATGAAGTAAAGGAGAAACCAATAACAAAACAAAGTAAAGCGAAGTCAATGTAAAGAACGAAATCTGAGACATCAAAGGAAGAAGAGCAAAGAATAGACAGCAAACGAGAAGAAACCAATAATAAAACAAAGTCAAATTGAAGTAAAAGAAGTAAACAAAGCGATACGAAACATTGAATAAATTGAAGCAAAGGCCAGATAACAGATAAGTGGAAATCAATATCACAACAAACCGAAGAAAAGAACTTACATATATTCATACACACTTATGTATTTCATTTGAAGTAGTTTGTTTAATTGATCTTTTATTTTATTATTTGGATATTTTTTCTTACTGGTAAAAATACAATTTCACTCATAACATAATTTCTACTTTAAATACTACAAAGGCGTAGAGTGAAAATGGACAGACAGACAATACTGACGTTTAATTTAAAGGAGTTGCAGCAAGCACTGCGCGAACTTGAGCAATCTACTGTGGGACGTAAAGCGGAGCTACAGCAAAGATTATTGGTACACTATGGACACGAGACGAATAACGACGATGACAATGACGGATCGGTTAGCTCTTATGAAGAAGCGCCAGGAACAAATTCCGCTGCCGCCGTCGCTCCGGCTGGTAGGTCAATGTTTACGTTTAAAGACATACAAGAAAGTCTAACTCAATTCAATGGTGATGATAACGTTGATGTACAGCTATGGATAAACGAATTTGAAGAGAATGCCTTGGTAGTAGGGTGGAATAGTGTGCAGAAATTTATATATGGAAAACAGTTGCTAAGAGGGGCAGCGAAATTATTCATTAGAAGTCAGCGAGGTTTAGTTCGTTGGGAATTATTAAAAGATGCACTTATCGAGGAATTTGGGAAAAAATTTTTTCATCTGAAGTACATAGCGAATTAAGAAACCGTAAAAAGAAAGCAAGCGAAACGTTTCGTGAGTATTTGTATGTACTTACTGAAATTGGTAAACCAATAAATATTGACACTGAAAGTTTGATATCGTACTTTATAGAGGGCATAGTAGACACCAGACTAAACAAAGCGGTTTTGTATGAGGCAAAGACTGTTGGGTGAGCTCAAAGAAAAAATTAAAATATATGAGAAAATCCATTGCAAAACAAGTAATCAAATCTCTAAGCCAATACAGAGTTCAGCAAGTACCTCTAGTGCGCAAAAGGTGTCAAAGCCATGTTTTAGATGTGGAAGTAGCACACATCTCATTCGTGACTGCACCAGTCAACAAACTAAATGCTTTAAGTGCAATGGTATTGGACACAAGTCTTTTGAGTGTAAGGGTACTGAAAACGTGAAAGTTAAAAAAGAGTCTGACAAAATTAATGCTGTAAATATACATAGAAAAAGAAAAAATACAGTTTCCAGTGAAAATTGTAAAGGTAGGTGGGTTGGAAACTGATGCTTTAGTCAATACAGGGTGTTGTTTATGCTTAATCCGGCGTGATGTGTTCAACAAAATTAATTTCAGCGGTGAGGTTACCGACGACAAGCGAACCTTGTACGGCGCTTGTGCAAAAGAGTTTTCGACGTGTGGTAGTTTCGTCACAGAGCTTGAAGTAGATGGCTTGAAGTTCTTACAAAAATTTCACATTACCAGTGAAAACGCGATTCCGTATTCAGTATTTATAGGTACATCGGTACTCGATAAAGTGAATATTAGTGTAAAGCCAGAGGGTACAAAATTCGAGAAGAGGACTAGTACGGTATCAGAATCAGGAGAAAGTAGTGAGGGGAAAAAGATGGAGTTATTAGAAGAGTTTGAAAAGTTATGTATGACTGCAGGAGTCTACAGCGAAAACACCGTTGTCCAAGAGTTGGTACAAAGTTACAAGCCTCAACATATGGAAAAATGTCAAACTGAAATGAAGATAATTTTGAGTGATGAAGTACCTGTATTTCAGCATCCACGTAGATTAGCCTTAGATGATAAAAAGTTTGTGAGCCAACAAATTGAAGAATGGTTGAAAGCAGATATTATCCAACCAAGCTTTTCAAACTACGCATCTCCCATCGTAATAGTAGGCAAAAAAGAAGGGTCAAAAAGATTGTGTTGTGATTACCGATTGTTAAACAAAAAAATTTTCCGAGATAATTTTCCTATGGCGCGCATCGATGACGTGCTGGACAGGTTGCAAAGAGGTAAGGTTTTCACCACATTGGACTTGGAAGATGGGTTCTTCCATGTTCCAGTAGCCAAAGATTCAAGGAAGTACACATCTTTTGTGACACCCGACGGGCAATACGAGTTTAAATACGTTCCGTTTGGTATATGCAACTCGCCGGCGGTTTTCTGTAGGTTTGTAAGCTTTGTGTTCAGAGAACTAATACAAGATGGGACTATTGCGATGTACATGTATGACATCATCATTCCATCGCAAGATGTTGATGAAGGTTTGCTAAAGTTGAAACGCGTTTTAGAAGTAGGGTCGCGGTACGATGTTCGTATCAAATGGAAGAAATGCCAATTTTTAGAGAAAAGAGTTAACTTTCTGGGTTACATCATTGAGGCAGGTACAATTAGGCCATCTGAAGAGAAGATCCAAGCGATTGAGTCCTACCCAATGCCGAGAGATAAGAAAACTGTCGAACGTTTCCTTGGGCTAACGTCATACTTTAGGCGGTTCATAAACAAGTATGCAATTTTAGCAAAGCCTTTATCTGACTTGTTAAAAAAAGAGAGTATTTTTAAAATAGGGGAAGAGCAAGTAGCTTCTTTCAAAAAGTTAAAAGGCATTTTAACCACTTCACCAGTTCTTCGGTTATATAACCCTAACGCAAATACAGAGATTCACACGGATGCATCAAAATTTGGTTATGGGGCGATCTTCATGCAAAAATGGAGTGAAGACCAAAATTTTCATCCCGTTCAGTTTTTAAGTAGAAAGACAAGTCACGCAGAAGAGAACTACAGTTCATATGAATTGGAGGTTTTAGCAGACATTGCTGCTCTTAAAAAGTGGCGAATTTATTTAAAGGGTGTAAAATTTGCCATCGTTACCGACTGTAACGCTTTCGCACTTACGATGCGCAAAGAAGACGTGCCGCCTCGTATTGCAAGATGGGCGATTTTCTTACAGGAATTTGACTATCAAATTGTGCACAGATCTGGAACTCAGATGAGGCATGTAGATGCCTTAAGCAGAATGCATTGCCTACAGAGGTTGTTGCAATCTCAGTTGAACGATGATTGGATAAAAGCTGTTAGGACCATTCTAGAAAAAGGGCCCTATGAAGATTTTTATATATCCCATGGCATTTTATGCAAAGATCCTTCCAAGGAACTTGTGGTTGTGCCTTGTCATAGGCAGGGCCATTGTGCTGCGCGAAAAACGCAGGAGTTAATAGAAAGGTCGTACTATATTCCACAGCTTAGTCAAAAGGTAGCCAAGATTGTAACCAGTTGCGTAGAGTGTATTGTGGCAAATGCAAAAATGGGTAAGAAGGAGGGGTTTCTCACACCAATTCCCAAAGATGACCAACCGTTGTGCACGTACCATTTAGACCACTTAGGACCTCTGACAGTTACAACAAAATGTTATAACCATATTTTAGCAGTCGTAGATGCATTCTCTAAATTTGTTTGGTTATACCCAACAAAAGATACGGGAGCATCAGCAGTAGTTGACAGGTTGGGCAAACTAGCCGCCGTTTTTGGAAACCCAAAACGAATTGTAACTGACAGAGGTGCAGCGTTTACTTCACAAGCTTTTAAAGACTACTGTAGTGAGCAAGGGATACAACATCTCTATATAGCGACAGGAGTTCCGAGGGGTAACGGTCAAGTGGAGCGTATCCACCGAACCGTAATCCCAATGTTGACGAAACTGTCTTTGAACAATCCGGACCAATGGTACAAAAACGTTTGGAATGTACAGCAGTTTTTAAATAATTATCCCATTCGTAGCACGAAAGTGTCCCCATTTAAACTTTTGACAGGGCTTAATATGCGTTTAACAAAGGATATAGATTTAAATGAGTTTATTGTGGATGACGCAATAAAAGAATTGGAGACAGGGCGCGAACGTATTAGGGAAACAGCAAGAGATAGCATTCAGGCAATTCAAGAAGAGAATCGGAAAAGTTTTAATGCTAAGCGAAAAGCCGAACAAACGTATGAAGAAAACGAACTAGTAGCTATAAAGCGAACACAGTACGGTCCCGCTCTGAAGATTAAGAAAAAATTCCTAGGTCCTTATAAAGTTGTCCGCAAATTAAATCACGGTCGGTATGATGTCGAAAAGGTAGGCGAGCATGAAGGGCCAAACCGGACGACGACAGTAGCGGAATTTATGAAAAAATGGCAAGCTTCGTTCGGGGACGAACGAATGTCAGGACGTCCGATTGTAGGAACGGATAAGGCACGTACCAGAAGTGGACGTACTTACGGTGACATACAACCCTGATAGTGACTAACAACCCAGACGTAAAAATACAACCCAGATGTACAAATACAACCCTGACTTTCAAACCTAAAATAAACGAACGAGTAAAAACCGAAAAGACGACAAGTCAGTTCACGTACGAATTTCAACGAAGTAACTCGCCAGTATACAATTTAATAATCCATCAAATATTTCATTTAATTCATCAACTTATAAATGTAATACCAAATGTACTTTTAATGATCAAATAAATGAATTCACATCCTAATATATATAAAATTCAAATTATGTATGTATCTATAGATCGACTTGCGTCCTAAACCTATAAACCGGTTGTAACCAAATTTGAAACACGAAATGGATACCTTAACGAGATGGTCATGGGCTAAAAAATATTTTGATATATATAGGGGGCGTGGCACCTCCCATACAAATGGAATTTTTAACAGTCCGTATTTCTGGAAGTATTTACGTTAGACTACTGAAATTTGGTAAGCGGTTATATGACATTAATCCCTACCACCTCCAAGGAAACTGGGAAAAACGAAAAAGGGGGCGTGGCACCTCCCATACAACTGGAATTTTGTATAGTCTATATCTCTGGAAGTATTTAGGCTAGACCAATGAAATTTGGGAAGGGGTTACATGAGGTTAATCCCTAACACCTCCAAGAAAACTGGGAAAAACGAAAAAGGGGACGTGGCACCCCCAATACAGCTGAAATTTTTCATAGTCCGTATCTCTCGAAGTATTTACGTTAGACCACTGAAATTTGGTAAGGATTTATATGAGGTTAATCCCTACCACCTCCAAAAAAACTGGGGATAACAAAAAGGGGGGCGTGGCACCTCCCATACAGCTGCCATTTTTTTATAGAAATGTGGGTTGAAACCGACGGGTATAAGCTAGTAAGCTATAAGGAACGATACACTATAATACTCCCAGAGGTCTGAAAATACTGTTCACTGCTTTTAACCTTTCTCCACGAGGATATGCTGAAAAACAGTTAATGATACGTATGGTTCAGCAGGAATATTATATACCCCGCTTGAAACAAAAGCTAAAGAAATGCATATTTCAATGCAAGACGTGCACCATTTATAAGCAGAGAATACGCTCTCAGATAATGGCTGCACTGCCCCCTGAGCGATTTACGTACTCCCTTCCCTTTCACCCTCAAAACCTCCACTCTCCGTCGCGCTCTGTTTCTCCACCAAAAGCCGTGCACCTGGAACTGTACTCCGATTTGACCCCTGAAGCATTCAAAGGCGCTTTAGAACGATTCGTTGGACGTCGTGGTCTCCCTTCCAAAACTATGTCGGACAACGGAAAAACATACGTAGGCGCGAATCGAAACTTTAGAAAAGAGTTCTCACAATTCCTTCAAGAAACCGCGACCGACATCTCACAAAAATATGTGAGCCAGGGCTTCTCTTAGCAATTCATCCTTCCATATGCCCCTCACATGGGCGGTCTCTGGGAAGCCGCCCTAAGGAGTTTCAAAACACATATCACGAAGATCGCAAGAAATCACAAGTTTACCTTCGAAGAACTCACCACCCTCCTCATTAGAATTGAGTCGATTCTCAACTCACGGCCGATATCCTCTATGTCTCAGGATCCCTCGGACCTAGTAGCTTTAACACCCGGACATTTTCTGCGTGGAGCCCCACTACTCTCAAACGTGGAACCCAGTACTGACAACCTGTCGCTAACACACAAGTGGCAGAAATTGAAGGTCATTCATCAGCAATTTGGTACCCGGTGGAAAAATGAATACCTTAAGGAACTCCATCAACTGCATAAGTGGAAGCGACAAGAACCCAATATCAAAGAAGGAGATCTCGTGGTCATCAAAGACGACCTATTTCCCCTGAACGAATGGAGACTTGGACGCATTGTGAAACTCCATTCAGGTCGCGATTCTACTCAATGCACCAATACGTAGAAAGGTGTTTACACCACCACATACGCATCGCAAATGTACTGGAGTAAGTGGCTAAGCAACAGTTAAAAGAGACAAAAGTTCACATGCGCACATGATTTTGGGGTAGGATTGTCAATTCGCGTTTAAGAAACTCATAGAAACTTTCATTGACAGCTGGGGTAGGCCTAGTAGCTATATTAACATGCTATATACCTGCCAGCCTACTTGCAGGGCAACTATACATAATAAATTCCAGTAAAAATATTTTTCAACTATTTCGGCCTCTAGTTCTTTCTTCAAAAGTGAACTAGGTCGTTTACTTCGTTCAGCCGTTCCATACTAATAGGTGAATTCTGTATTCAGTATCTAGTCACTAATAAAGATATTTTGTGGTCAATTTGAATTTAAAGACAACTTGGTATTCAGTAAGTCGTTGTTGTTGTTGTTGTTGAAACGACAAAAACACTCCCCAAAGGTTTTGGGCCGGATATGAATCCGGTTCGCTCCCGTGCTCCCTTGCGGTACTGCTCGACTGTCGTGGTAGCCATTTGGTATGACCAGTGGAACCTTCTAGGTCATGTCAGACTAAGCAGGCGGCTAGTGAGAGGTGAGAGGCATCATATATGTAGATCAACCATCGAGCTGCACTTCAATGCATTTGTGCAAATTAGTCGCCTCTTACGACCGGTATGCCTACCTCGGGCATATCCTAACCCCGTAACCGGCGGGGGTAGAGTCGTTCAACTGAACTAGTTCGTTCCCGAACTACACAACTCTAGTTGTCAAATCTACCTTGTTTCATTTGCCTTACTGCCCTGTTCTGGGGCAGCTTGTCATCGTGACTACTGACAATTCGACTTGTTCCCATAATTTGCAATAGTCACTGCAGCGGTCATCACCTCGGTTGTAGATGACAAGCAAGCTGAGAATAGCACCATTAGTCAGTACTACTTCAATTTTGATTAAAAAAGAGATAATTGACGTTCTTTTAGTGTCAAAACGGGAATACGGTAAAAGAAAATTTAACCATATTTCTGGGATTTTCCACAGTTGCTGCTTGTGAAAGCTTCTATCATGAAAACTCTCATTTATCGATACAAATTCATTATTTAATTGGAACCTTTTAAAGAGAATGTGAAAGATCAGAATAGAACTATATTTCTGGGTTTTTATTTATTATTATTTACTTCATTTAAAAATACTTGTAATTTGTGCAAACCTTACAATATCTACTCGACATTGCGTGACCATTTATTTTCCTTTTTGTTGTAACAATAGTCCGCCTGCTTAGTCTCAAAGCAACATGGAGTGGGACGGATTAAACACGATTATAATAAAAAGCCCCTTAGTCGGATAATACCGAGTCATTTCGGTGCATTGCTGTGCTTGTCGTGAAATAACACCAAATATTTGTTTACTGTCGGGATTACTGTGCCATGAATGGCGATAGTCAGTTCTAATGTAACTTCTTCTTGTTTGGCGACAAGGAGTGTGTCCGAAGAATTGGAGGGTGGAAGTTGACGGTTCCTGTCACTGAAGTAATGGGCTTTATCGAAACATGCTACCGAAGCCGAGATACGCTGGGGTCCAGTGGTTCAGGATTTCAAATGAAAAAGTGATGGTTAATGTTAAATTATGACCGTCGTGTATGCTGATTAAGACCGAACTGCTTTATTTAAATAATGAGTTGACATTGTTCATACAATACACGCAGGGTTGCATACTTATAAAATTAATAGTAGCAAATTACATTGCATATCGATACCGATTAAATTTCATTCTTGGTTACGTTCAATCATTAGATATCAGTTTAGTAATTCAATGAGCATTTAATTATTGGTTATAACACTACTTCACCCTGCGAGATTCTTAACTATGAAAACGCAAAGTTTATTATTCAATGGTATATGAAATATGATTAATTAATATAATAAGTTATTTACGAAAATCTTGTGCTGTATAACTTTGTAATTCTTGTCTAATAAGAGAACTTTGGCGAAGTGGTAACTCTCTTGTTGGTCTTTCCTGTTGATCTGATATAGCTGGTGATTGGGATCCACGTTGCTAAATGTTTATGCTGATGCTAAGAGTTGATATCAGTTGTGTCTAGTTTTAAGTTGATTTGGATGACGTTTACAATACCCATACGATGTTTTTACGATATAAACCATTTTACCAAGTATTTGTGTAGTTATAGCTTTTATCCATTTTTCCCCCTTTACATAATTACGAGCAAAGACAGGTTGGTTCACGTAGAACACAGATTTGCTGGTAAATGATTCTGCTTTCTGTTTCGGCATTTCAAATATTTCGCTTAATAACGTGCGAACCTGTCTACCATGTAGACGCTTAGCTGGTGATTTACCATCGATATTCGGCATGAAACGGTAAGTGGATAAAAATTTTGTTACAGCAGTATTCAACCGTAACCCATCGTCGACGTTTTTCTTAACAGCCGTTTTCAAAGTTCTTACAAAACGTTCCGCAAGTCCCTTTGACGCTGGATGGAACGGTGCAGTCGTAATATGTTTTATGCCAAGTTGAGCACAAAAATCTTTGAAATCGTTCGACGTGAATTGCGGGCCATTATCGCTAACGATTGTCTTTGGAATTCCCTCAATAGCAAATATAGAGGATAAGGCGGCTGTTGTGTCAGCTGACGTTGTTCCTGTCATTGGCACAACTAACGGAAATTGAGAGAAAGCATCAACACATATGAGCCACATAGAATTATAAAATAGTCCAGCAAAATCGATGTGAATCCTCTCCCATGGTTGGCTTGGTGCAGGCCCTCTTCGTAGTGTCTGGTTGGAGAAGGATTTGCAATCTTACAAATGTCGCATTGATCGGCCCTTTTTTCTATGTCCCTATCAATCTTGACCCACCATACGTTTTGTCTTGCAGCCTGTTTCATTTTCGACAGACCCCAGTGTCCATCGTGTAGTAATTTGAGGATTCGCTGCTTCAAGACAATGGGTATGACAACACGCGTGCACTCAGGTTGCAGGCATAGTAAGTTATAGGCAATAGTAAATGCAATTCTTCTATTAAAAAATGGTTGAAGTTCGGAATTCTGGGGAAGTAGTTTTTCTGGCCATCCATTTTTAACAAAATACTTAACTTGGGCAGAATTGGATCTTTGTTGGCGTAGGTTGCAATAGTTTTGGCATAAATCGGAGTTCTTACTTCCTGTATGTTATAGCATGCCTCTTGTTTGTCAAATTGTTCTTCTGGCCCCAGAGGAAGACGTGGGAAAGCAGCCGCAAGGCCGCGTCACAATCAACTTTCGCATGTACATGCATTTAACGCAATCTTATGCGTGACAGGAACAGCGCCACAATCATAATGCAAGGTTTTGCATTTGTAAACAAAAACAGCTGATTTTTATTTGCGCCAATTTTAAAAATGGGAAACAAATTTCTTCTTTGCAAAAAGTTTAAACAAATATTTATAAAAATGGAAGTAATTGAAATTATTTTGATGACATTGATGCTTTTCGAAGCCATGGAGTGTTTAAAGCGGTTATATGGTAATCGTAGATGGTAGGTGCGGCCAGCTCTACGTGATCGTGGAGACCATGGCTTCTTTGAAACACATTTTTCTTTTCCTGAAGAATTTTAAAGGACCATAAGAATGGAAAAGGCAACATTCGACTTTCTTGTCTCCTTAATTAGAGAGAAGATTACTAAACAGTCCAATCGGCCCTCCATTTCAGCGGAATGTAGGCTTTACTTGACCCTCAGGTGATATATGTGGATAAAATATAGAACTTAATTATTCAATAATGTGTGTCCATCTTAGCTACTTGGCCCATGGCGGAAGCAAACCATTCCACGCATCCTCCTTTAAAGTTGGACTCTCAACGATGAAGAACATCGTTGGAGAAACATGCGAAGCTTTGTGGAACGTATTGGCACCCATTTATTTGGCTGTACCACAAAAGGACGAGTGGGATTTGCCAAATTGTGTTGGAGCAATCGATGGCAAACATATCAACATATTTTGCCCATCCAACTCAGGTTCGTTCTTCTACAACTATAAGGGAAACTTTTCAATAGTGCTGTTAGCAGTGTGTGACGCCAATTATACGTTCACTGGCATCGATATTGGCGCATACGGTTCCCAAAGCGACGGCGGGGTTTTGTGGCATTCGGGATTTGGTAAAGACCTTTATGGTGGCAAACTTGACTTGCCAGAAAATTATATGCTGCCTGGTACAAATATCAGTTTTCCACACTATTTTGTGGGCGATAATGCGTTTCCTTTGAAACCATTTCTAATGAAGCCTTATCCAGGTTTGTTGAACTAATTATACTTTTACTTTTCGAAGCTTAGACTTTTATCAATTTTAGGAACAAACTTGGCTCCGGATAGGTTAAATTACAATAAGCGCATACCCCGTGGTCGCCGGGTTATTGAGAATGCATTTGGCATTTTGGCTTGCCGGTGGAGAATCCTCTTGAGCCCGTTGCAGATAAGTCCTGCTTCCGCCGAGAAAATTGTGAAGGCCACTGTCGTCTTGCACAATTTTCTCAAAATGCACGATGGAAGTTATTGCCCGCCTGAGGCAGTGGATCAGGAAGAGAACGGTTGCATTAGAAGAGGGTTATGGAGAAATGAAATTCCGGTGCCTCTTCAAAATGCTAGGCCCGCGTGTTCAAATAATGCGTCCAGAACTGCATTTAATTTAAGAGACCAGCTTAAGGAATTTTTGGCAACTCACCCCATTGGAAGAACGATGCAGTAGAGCTTTTTTTTATACAAACCAGAAAATAATGGTAACACATTTATGCATTCTTAATTTCATTAATTTTTTGAAAATTTTTTTATTATTTTGTTTAAATATTTTTATATTTTTTGTTGAATATAACGTTATTTTACAGGCCTGAGCTTTACACAAGTCCTCATTAGATAAAAAAAACTAGTTTATTTAAAATTTTTAAAAATCTAGATATGTAATCGTATATTTTTGGAATATATTTGTGTTATATACAGTGTTGGACAAAACACATTTGCAAATTTTGACAAATTATTTTAAAAAAATATTTTTTTCTTATGCCTGGTTTTCACTATGTCAAATTTGACGTCAAACGTGGTCATTAGAATGAAGACGGGCTGCCATACGAAGTCAAATGTATTTGACGACTGTTTTGACTAGGAGCGTCAATTGAGAATGTTTTGACTAGGAGCGTCAATTTTAGTTTCGTCAGTTTCGTCTTGAGTAAATATACTTTAACTAGCTTTATCAAACACTAAGGCCCGGTTTTTCATTTTCCTAGCTCGACAAATGACTGCAAAAACTGAATTCAGAATACGAGGTGTGTTCAAAAAGTATCGCGAATTTGGTGTTTTTTCAAAAATTATTTATTTATTCATGAATATCTATTTTGTCCCCTTCAAAGTAATCCCCATGAGATATTATACACTTGTGCCAACGGTTTTCCCAATCTTCGAAGCACTTCAAAAAATCATTTTTTTGTATCTTGTTCAGCTCCTCCTTCGATGCCGTCTTTATCTCGTCAAGAGAAGCGTAACGTCGTCCTTTCATGGGCCTCTTCAGTTTAGGGAACAAGAAAAAGTCACAGGGGAGGAGATCTGGGGAATACGGTGGCTGCGGCATCATTAGTGTGTTGTTTTTGGCCAAAAAGTCGCGCACAAGCAACGATGCGTGAGCAGGGGCGTTATCGTGGTGCAAAAGCCAATTTTTGTTCTTCTTTGCATATCTTCTCGGCCTTCTGAGAACATTTTGTACCACCGATAAACGTTGCTTCGGTCCAAGGTAGCTTCTCCGTATGCCACAGTCAACATTCGGAATGCATCCGCGCACTTAATTTCGTTTTTCACACAAAATTTGATACAGGTTCTTTGATCCATTTTTTTGAATAGGTAAAAATCGAAGACGATCCAAAACACGTGCAAGCAAAGCAGCTGTCAACAATTAACTGAACATTCAAAATGGCCGAGCTTGTCGGCATAAGTGAGAGACATAACGCCACAAAAAATTCAAAATTCGCGATACGTTTTTAACACACCTCGTAAACCATAGCAACGATAACACGTTCAAAAAAACAAATATTCATGCCTGTAATAATCCGAAGATATCCATTAAAATGCTTCGGAGACTTGAGTTGGAAAAAAATATGAGTTCGGGTTTTCTATATTAGGGTAACGATATATATTAAATTTTTTTTCTTTTTATTTTATGAGACTAGATTGACCTCCACTAAAAACAAAATTTAATAAATCAATTTTCATTTTGTCCTGGACATCTTTTTCAAATTTTAAAAGATAAGTGTCTAGAACATTAAGAAAGTCAGAATTACGGCTAGTTGGACGTGAAGTAGGTTCTGACTTCTTTAACCAGTCACTTACAGCCCCGCAGAGAGTGTCAAACCGCTCCTCGTCTTTTTTTCGTTTCGATGAGCTGGATGGGGTTGCAGTTGGCTCTTCTTCAGGTTGGTAAGACAACGGTGATTGTTGGACAGCTGTTGGTAGCTCAGCATTTTGTTGGTAAGACAACGGTGATTGTTGGACAGCTGTTGGTAGCTCAGCATTTTGCGATTGCTGAATCACGACTTCATCATCGAAGAATTGTTCAAAGACAGGCTGTGAATTTAGTAGATCTGTCTGCTTATCATGCTGTGGTTGAACATGAACTTGATGATGATATGTAACAAATATGGGTTGTGGCTGGGAAGTCAATTTTACAGCCGCCTTTTGACAGTTCAGTTTCGCGGGTGGCGAAGAAAAAAGTGGTTGTGACTGATGTGTGGATTGTACACGCGGATCCTCACCCGGTGGTTTAAAAATATATTTCTGGCGTGCGAGAACATATTTGGGTCGATTATTTTGGTCATTTTTATTGAAAGATGTGTTTCCGGTTGTCCTGAAAATATATACATATGTATCAAATTCTTTGATTTTAGAGGTGTACTGTATATATACACCTGCGGTCAAAATAATAGTAGAGAAATTTAGTTGGATATAGTTCGAGGAAATAAGAGGTGCGTTTTTAATAATTTTCATTTAAAACGAAATTCTTACGACACATTTGAAAATCAGTCTAAGGTAAATCAGAAAACCGAAAATGCAGTTTTGTAATCCATCAAAATCTAGTATAAAAATGTGCTAATTTTAAATTTAAAAAAATCGCGTTTAATTTTTAGAGCTATAGAGGTAAATGAGATTAAAAAAATTCTAGAAAAAAACGCGATTTTTTTAAATTTAAAATTAGCACATTTTTATACTAGATTTTGATGGGTTACAAAACTGCATTTTCGGTTTTCTGATTTAAAATATGTTTATCGTGTCATAACTATAGCACAAGCAGAATTGACATGTTTTAATCATTTATACAATATAATTTGAATTTATTTTATTAAATACTCATAAAAATCTTTATTCTAAACTTTGTGAACATCTTGGGAAAATTAAATTTTGAGTGTGCTATAGTTATGAAACGCACTATATGTATATTTTTTAATATTCAACCATTATCTTTCATTATATTATTATTATTATCTTGGCCTCGGCATTGGGGATGTGCGATTAATCAATTAATCATGCATGCCAATTAATCCAAACATGATTAATTGATTGGTTTTTATATAACCCGAAGAGCGATAGCAATTCTCTGATTAATCAGGTTATAATTAATCAGTTTGCTGATTAACCGAATTAATCAGATTTTGATTAATCATTACGTAATTAATCAGGAAAAACGGTTTTCTGATTAATCAAAAATTAGTAAAGTATGATTAATCAATTAATCATGCATGCCAATTAATCCAAACATGATTAATTGATTAATCATACTTTACTAATTTTTGATTAATCAGAAAACCGTTTTTCCTGATTAATTACGTAATGATTAATCAAAATCTGATTAATTCGGTTAATCAGCAAACTGATTAATTATAACCTGATTAATCAGAGAATTGCTATCGCTCTTCGGGTTATATAAAAACCAGACAAAATTATATTTGCGTACATATTTTTTCGTTTGCTGTATCCACTTTGATCTTTTATCACATTCAAAAACATTATTTAAAAAACAAGACTTGTAACATAAAAAAAAAATTTATTTTATGTGAAGGCAATGAACAAAGTTTCTCGGTTTTCAATGAATTGTTTTTGAGTAAAAAGTAATTACTCAGGATCTGCTTAGTCAGAATCTGATTAATCAAGATTTTTGATTAATCAGAATTATGATTAATCAAACACTGATTAATTAAATTAATCGCACATCCCTACTCGGCATTAATAACCCGAAAGAGGAAATTACATTTTTTTTCAACGAAAAACCAAAAACTTACGATGGTCCGATCCTAATTTAATTTCACTACTATTATTTTGACCGCAGGTGTACATATGTATATTAATTACCTTTTTCACGATGGGCAAGAACGGGAACTTTAGTGGCCCAAAAAGTATAACTGGAGTAGAGGTATTGGAGTTTTTATGAGAAGCGTTGCTAATATTGGTCACCACCATCAAAGGATACTCCTTTTATTCATGTCCCATGCAATAAATCCAGGACATATTAACCAGACTTAAAAAAATCGATTATTTAAAGCAAATCTTTATCTAACCTCCATGGGTCCAACTGGAGGGCATTTTTGGAATGAAAATATTGGCACGGTTTTCACCAATATTTTTGTACCTTAATTGTATTTCTATAAGGTTCTCGCTCCCATGAAAGTTAAGAAAGGAACTGCTTTACTTAACCTTAACATATTGTTGGTTTATGGGCTTATTGCATGAAACATTGTGAAAAGTTGCACTTATCGAAATTACTGAATAGTGTTAACGTTTTCCTTAGAAAATCCCAACACCTTTCTTGTTGTTTTACCTTCTCAGGGGCACTCTCATGGCATCGTCCTTCGGAAAGGATCCTGTTCTTGTCCATTGCAAAAAATAAGTGATCAGTTGCTCACAATATAATACCAGTAAAAAAATAAATCAGTTAAATAAACATAATCTTGCCTTATTATATGTATTGCATTACATTTATATGGGTTATTTACTTGCGTGGTTCGATGTGCCGCTGCAAAAAGGCCATTGGCTCCATGTATTGCCACGTATTTCTCTCGCTTGCAGCACTCCCCGAAGGCGTATACATCCCGTTCGTTTCTTTCACAAATCGGTCGCGTAATGTTCTCCAGCGAGTACTGCACTGATCCACTGGAAAATATTTTAAATAAAATCCATGACCACTGGAAAATATTTTTAACTAACCCACCTGTGCACCAGAACCGGATAAAAATTAGGATACCATGCAAGAATACGATGCAATGCCTACATTTGGGCAAATGTTGTCGATCCTGGTATCAATATACCCGTTTTAAACTCGGTATTATTAATCCGACTTAAACTAAAATTTTTTGTTTGTTTCTGTGAAAAGTTATTGACAAAAACCCAACAAATTTTCCTTTAGCCGCAATTTAGATAAATAAGAATGCGTGCAAAAGTGAAACAATTTTTGCAAATATCTTTTAACAGGAAGAAACATTAAATTTCTGCTTTCAGAATATTGATATCGTGGTCAAAACATGTCTTTTAATATCCTGGTCGATAGATTTTGACTCTAATAAATTATAATATTTGGCATGCAGATGCAACAACGTTGTGATCTTAATATTGGGTATTGTTGCATTTGCATGGCGAATTTTTATCCGGATCTGGATTACTGACCACTTAAGCACGGTGATTGTATTTTCCACAATTCCAAGGCAAACTCCAGTGGTCGGGAAAGGCACTTACCATCGATGCCTGTAGCAGCGGCCACAGCGTTCCACGCCTTTTCTTTGGCCAATCTACTTTTGTAAGACGCTAAACTTTTGTCGTAAATGCATGGATGCATTTGCACAGCCTCAATCAATTGTAATTCCATTTCTTTTTTAATTTTTATCAATTTTACACCACTTTTCACGCAAACAACTATAAATATAAATAAAATGCGCGCACCAAAAGCCAAATGTCAAATGCTTCTTCTTATGCTTTTCATGCATGAAAAGTTGAAAGTTGGCAACTTTTGTATGACAGGTGGCGCTAGTTATGCGCGATTTGTCGTTCTCCACTCAAATGCACACGTTCAACTCATCTGTCAACGCATCTTGCTGCGGCAAAAATTTATTGTGACGCAGCTATTACTGCCCTGTTCTGGGGCAGCTTGTCATCGTGACTACTGACAATTCGACTTGTTCCCATAATTTGCAATAGTCACTGCAGGGGTCATCACCTCGTTTGTAGATGACAAGCAAGCTGAGAATAGCACCATTAGTCAGTACTACTTCAATTTTGATTAAAAAAGAGATAATTGACGTTCTTTTAGTGTCAAAACGGGAATACGGTAAAAGAAAATTTAACCATATTTCTGGGATTTTCCACAGTTGCTGCTTGTGAAAGCTTCTATCATGAAAACTCTCATTTATCGATACAAATTCATTTTTTAATTGGAACCTTTTAAAGAGAATTTGAAAGATCAGAATAGAACTATATTTCTGGGTTTTTATTTATTATTATTTACTTCATTTAAAAATACTTGTAATTTGTGCAAACCTTACAATATCTACTCGACATTGCGTGACCATTTATTTTCCTTTTTGTTGTAACAATAGTCCGCCTGCTTAGTCTCATAGCAACATGGAGTGGGACGGATTAAACACGATTATAATAAAAAGCCCCTTAGTCGGATAATACCGAGTCATTTCGGTGCATTGCTGTGTTTGTCGTGAAATAACACCAAATATTTGTTTACTGTCGGGATTAATGTGCCATGAATGGCGATAGTCAGTTCTAATGTAACTTCTTCTTGTTTGGCGACAAGGAGTGTGTCCGAAGAATTGGAGGGTGGAAGTTGACGGTTCCTGTCACTGAAGTAATGGGCTTTATCGAAACATGCTACCGAAGCCGAGATAAGCTGGGGTCCAGTGGTTCAGGATTTCAAATGAAAAAGTGATGGTTAATGTTAAATTATGACCGTCGTGTATGCTGATTAAGACCGAACTGCTTTATTTAAATAATGAGTTGACATTGTTCATACAATACACGCAGGGTTGCATACTTATAAAATTAATAGTAGCAAATTACATTGCATATCGATACCGATTAAATTTCATTCTTGGTTACGTTCAATCATTAGATATCAGTTTAGTAATTCAATGAGCATTTAATTATTGGTTATAACACTACTTCACCCTGGAACGGTGCAGTCGTAATATGTTTTATGCCAAGTTGAGCACAAAAATCTTTGAAATCGTTCGACGTGAATTGCGGGCCATTATCGCTAACGATTGTCTTTGGAATTCCCTCAATAGCAAATATAGAGGATAAGGCGGCTGTTGTGTCAGCTGACGTTGTTCCTGTCATTGGCACAACTAACGGAAATTGAGAGAAAGCATCAACACATATGAGCCACATAGAATTATAAAATAGTCCAGCAAAATCGATGTGAATCCTCTCCCATGGTTGGCTTGGTGCAGGCCCTCTTCGTAGTGTCTGGTTGGAGAAGGATTTGCAATCTTACAAATGTCGCATTGATCGGCCCTTTTTTCTATGTCCCTATCAATCTCGACCCACCATACGTTTTGTCTTGCAACCTGTTTCGTTTTCGACAGACCCCAGTGTCCATCGTGTAGTAATTTGAGGATTCGCTGCTTCAAGACAATGGGTATGACAACACGCGTGCACTCAGGTTGCAGGCATAGTAAGTTATAGGCAATAGTAAATGCAATTCTTCTATTAAAAAATGGTTGAAGTTCGGAATTCTGGGGAAGTAGTTTTTCTGGCCATCCATTTTTAACAAAATACTTAACTTGGGCAGAATTGGATCTTTGTTGGCGTAGGTTGCAATAGTTTTGGCATAAATCGGAGTTTTTACTTCCTGTATGTTATAGCATGCTTCTTGTTTGTCAAATTGTTCTTCTGGCCCCAGAGGAAGACGTGAGAAAGCAGCCGCATTGCCATGTGCAGACGTTTTAGGTTTGTATTGGTATGCCATGAGCGTAATTGCCCATCTTTGCAAACGATGTGACGTCATGTAAGGTAAATGACTACTTGGGTTAAAAATACTAACCAAAGGCTTATGGTCAGTGACTAGGGTGAAATGTCTACCATATAAGTATTGATGGAAACGTTTAATGCCGAAACTTTAATTTGGCTGTATCGCAACTGATGCTTACCAAGGGTTTTGGAGGCAAATGTAATTGGCCTTTCGCTACCGTCTGAATATGTATGTGACAAGACAGCACCGATTGCGAATAATTAGGTATAAAAGAAAGGTAATAATTAATCCCATAAACGCTTCTACTTGCTTTAAATCTTTTGGTGGTAGGAGGTCTCTTACTGCCTTGAGACCGGATTCGTCTGGTAATATACCATTGGCGCTGATTTGACGATCAAGGTACTCTACTTTCTCTTGTAGAAATTGTAAGCAACAATATTCACTTGTATATGTAACAACCTTAATATTTTATTTATATCGAATATGATATGCTTTTCTTTATATAGTCAATTTGATGGTAATGAAATAAAATATATAATTTCAATTAAAAATTGTAACAGCTACGAAAATATTATAAAATAAAGAATACATCGTTAAATAACAAAACAAGGAAGTTTTATTATAACTCAGATGTGGGGTACAATTTGCGTGCCATATAGTGCTAAAAAAAAATCATTAAATAAAAAAAAATAATGAATATTCGCGAGGAATTGAGCAATGTGCTGACTGATGCAGGGGTGGAATTCCCACACACAGCTACAACAACACAATTGCGGCGATTATTAGAAAATGTAGTTGGGACAGGTCAAATCCCTTCCACTATTACCCCGATGGGTGCTAATCCTGTTTTTAATACAACTTTTGATTTATCCACTGCTGGTAATCAAAATATTCCTGATGACGTCGTTGCTTCTGGTACTACTGATGCTGCCGTCGCTGCCGATCCTATCGTGAATGCTGATATTGATGTCACAACTGATGGCAACGTTACTGCCGATGCTAACGTTATTACCAATACTGCTGTCGCTACTGAAACTGGTGTTTTCGCCTCCGAAAGTGTGAACATTGCTGGTACGAATCTCGAACAGGTCAATCAATTAGCCATCAACATTGATGATGAAGTTGCAGCTTTATAAAAACGACTGGAGATATTGAAGCTCAAGAAACAAATTGAGCAGCTAGAGGGTCGGACAATTGAGAGTCAACGACGTTTAGAATTTGGAGATATAGAGCATGCTATACCCAAATTCAGTGGCGATGATGTGTCACTCACTGTGGGTCATTTTCTTCAGGATTTTGAGGAAATTATGGAGTCGACAGGCACTGATGATCGATTCAGGTTACTCGCACTTCGCCGCTCATTGACAGGAACGGCAAACATTTTTCTGACTACGACTGCAGCTCTGAGCTATCGTGATCTTAAGAGTGCTTTGAAGGCCGAGTTCGACATCCCGATTACACGTCAAGAAATTTATAAGATGTTGGCACAGCATCGTTGGCGTAAAAATGAAGAATCGTTGCATTGTTATGTGCTAACAATGCAAGCCATAGCTAAACGTGCGAACGTAAGTGAAATGGAGGTCATTGATTTTATCATTGACGGAATTGGGAGTTTGGTACAAAATGCACATCTCTTGTTGACAGCACGAACTATTGAAGAGTTGAAGGCACTGATCAGTCGGTTCCAAAATAAATATTTTGGCACCAGTGCAGTTTTGCCAATAATGCGGAAAGTTTTGCCCAAGCCGGGTGAGGAGAAACAAAAAATAAAATGTTACAATTGCTCTAAAGATGGACATATTAAGCCGAATTGTCCATATCCATTAAGACCTAAGGAAGCATGTTTTCGTTGTTGGAAAGTTGGGCATGACCACCGCTCCTGCACGAATACGCCAAAAGTACTGAAACCTCGGGAAGTTGCTGCTATATACATGGAAGAAGATGCTAATGCTGATGTGGTTGGGGCTTTTAACTATGTGAGTATAATATTTAAAACTAGTACAGCTGCGGTTCATGAAAAAATATTTTCTCTTTTTGATACGGAAAGTTCGGCTAGTTTTAGCAGGAGGTCACTGGTTCCGAATAATGTATTGCAGGGATGTATGGTTAGATCTTTTCAAAAGTATAAGGGCATTGGTGGAAAGACATTGAAATATTATTCATTATAAAAATATGCATTAAATATTTATCACAAATAAAAACTATTGACTTAAATGTAGTTTCTGATAAAAATATGAATATGCCAATTATTCTAGGCCGTGACTTTCTTAGGGCATTCAAGATAAAGTTGTCGGATGTTGTAAAAAGATATAGTAAACGCAGATTATTAGAAATAAGAGATAGTATTAAAGAAAATTTCCGTAGAAAACCGCATTTTGTAACTGATTCGAATGCATATGTTGCGATGGTAAAAGCCAATCACTCTGAAACTAGTCAGTTTGTTGCTAGTGACAAATATTGTAAACTTAGTGCTGTTGATTTACCTGATGTTTCTTGTGCAGAGTTTTATGTTAATAAGGAGAATGTTGATATTGATTCCGAGTTACCGAAATATCACTGTGGTGACTTGAAACAACTTATGATCAGTAAATGCTTCAATTCTAAAACAGTAGGTGGATTCAATCCCACTGAAACAGTAGGTGGATGTACTACAATTGATGTACCTGATATTTTTAATATAGACGTTGCTTCTGACGAGAACAATATTGATATATGTCCTAGTCTGGCAAAAGGATATAGAAATGATTTGAAAGTACTTATTAATAGTGATTACCTTAATTCTAATAGAAAACCTAAACCATTTGAGTATCAGATGAAAATACATCTAACAACTGATGTTCCTTTCCACTGTTCTCCTCGTAGGTTATCTTACTCAGAGCGTTGCCAAGTGCAGTCTATGATTGATGAACTTAGCAGGGAGGGTATAATTAGACCTAGTGATTCTCCATATGCTTCGGCTGTGGTGCTGGTTAAGAAGAAGAATAGAAAAGTTCGCATGTGCGTGGACTATAGGGCTTTAAATAAATTAACTGTTAGAGATAACTACCCATTACCGTTGATTGATGACTGTATAGAATATTTCCAAAATAAAAAAATTTTTTCAGTTTTGGATCTAAAGAGTGGATTTCACCAAGTGAAAATGGCTTCTGAATCGATTCCTTTGACTTCGTTTGTGACTCCTAACGGACAATATGAATACTTAAAAATGCCTTTCGGGCTGAAAGACGCTCCTGCTGTATTTCAGCGATTTATCAATAGTATCTTCCGTGATATGGTTGAGAGTAGAAAAATAATTATTTATATGGATGATATAATTATCGCAACTGAAGGATTCGAGGAGCACAGCGATTTATTGAGAGCAGTATTACAACGGCTGGCGGCCGCCGTGGTGTGAAGATAGTGTTGCCGGCCTACCACACCGAAGGTCCATGGTTCGAGCCCTGGTACAGGTAACATCAAAAGTGATTTGAAAAAAGTTTTTCAAAACGGGGTCGCCCCTCGGCAGTGGTTTGGCAAACTCTCCGAGTGTATTTCTGCCATGACAGGCTTCTCAGCAAAAATTCGTCTCCTTTGTAGATGCCGTTCGGAGTCGGCAAAAAACTGTAGGTCCCACCAATTTGTAGGGAAAATTCAAATCGGCACACCACAAATTGGAAGAGAAGCTCTTAGGAGGTTTATGATGATATACCTGTTGTATATCGCGCCATAGAGAGAGAGAGTATTACAACGGCTGGCTTTACGTGGGTTAGAACTTAACCTAGATAAATGTAAATTTGGATATGACGAAGTTGATTATTTGGGATACAGTATCACTCGGGCCGGAATACTACCGAACAATTCCCATATCAAAAGTATACAAAATTTCCCAATACCCACCAACCCAAAGCAGTTGCAATCATGCATAGGTTTATTTTCATATTTCCGCCGTTTTGTGCGGTCATTTTCCAAAATAGCCAAACCTTTACAGAATTTGCTTAAAAAAGGAACACAATTTGAATTTGACGAAAAATGTCATGATGCATTCAATGAATTGAAAACTAGATTAATAAAGAGTCCAGTTTTAGCTATATATAGCCCACAGAGAGAAACAGAGCTGCATTGTGATGCAAGTAGCATAGGTTTCGGGGCCGTGTTGTTACAACGCCAGAGTGATAATAAACTTCATCCTGTTTCGTATTTCTCTAAGACTGCTTCGAGTGCGGAGTCGAAGTATCACAGTTTTGAGTTAGAAACGTTAGCTATTATTTATGCATTGAGAAGATTTAGAACTTATTTAGAAGGAATACCATTCACGATAGTAACTGACTGTAACTCGCTGACACAAACCCTTGAGAGAAGGCAGCTTAATCCTAGAATAGCTAGGTGGGCCCTTGAGCTTGAGAATTTTAATTACAAAATCCAACATAAGCGAGGAACTTCAATGGCTCACGCAGACGCATTAAGTAGAAGGCTAATAGCTTTAATTATAAACACGAATGAAGTTGAATTTCAAATACAAGCCGCACAAGAGCGTGACAATGACATTAGATTATTGCGAGACCGGTTGGAAAATAGTTCCGTTGACGGTTACGACTTATTAGACGGATTTGTTTATAGAAATAAACAGGATGGAAAGAGGCCCTTTATGTAATTTACGAAATGGAAGATAACGTTGTCCGTGTAATACATGAGAAAATGGGTCATTTATCTGTTGACAAAACACTTAGTAAAATAAAGCTGTATTACTGGTTTCCAAATATGAAATCGAAGGTGGAAAAGTTCATTAAAAACTGTTTGAAGTGCATAATGTATGCTGCGCCGCCGCACGCTAGAGAAAGAACGCTGTATCCTATTCCTAAAACCCCACTGCCATTTGACACTATACACATAGATCACTTTGGGCCGCTGCCGTCTATAAGGTCAAAGCGAAAGTATATTTTAGTGGTCGTTGACGCATTTACAAAATTCGTGAAGCTTTATCCGACCAATTCCATGAGCACCCGTGAAGTCACTGCTTCTCTAGATAAGTACTTCAGTTATTATAGCCGACCGAGGCGAGTTGTAAGTGATCGGGGAACTTGTTTTACCTCTTTGGAATTTGGTGATTTATTGTCAAAGCGGAATATAGGTCACGTAAAAGTTGCGGTGGCATCACCTAAAGCAAATGGGCAAGTAGAGAGAGTAAATAGAATATTAAAAACAATGCTAGGTAAATTGACTAATGAAATAAATCATGGTGATTGGGTTCAGAAATTACTCGAAGTAGAATATGCCATAAATAACTCAGTTCACAGCAATTGCCGAGAAACCCCTAGTCGACTATTATTTGGTGTCGAACAACGAGGTGTGATAGTGGATGAGTTTACCGAATTTTTTAAAGAGCGAGTGTGTCCGGATAGGGAACGTGATCTAGTTCAGATAAGGGAAAATGCATCAGAGGCTATTATAGGTAGACAGGAATACGAAGTTCAGCGGGCCTCTTATAGTAGTTCTGGGCCTAGAAAGTATCAAATAGGGGATTATGTGGTTATAAGGAACATTGACTCTGTTATTGGAAGCAATAAGAAGTTTATACCACATTACTTGGGAAACGACAGGTACGTCATCGTGATATTAACGGGTGTCAGATTACTCAACTGCCCTATGATGGTGTTGTTGAAGCTTATCGGATAAGAGAGTGGCGGCAACCACCCGACGAATGCATCAATGAGTCAGATAATAGTAATTTCGAAGTCAAACCTAATTTTTAAGTTTCATGTATGATCGAGGCCGATCAGTGGTCAGAATTGGCCGAGTTGTAGGGCGATAATACTGCATATAAAAAGTAATTTAAAATGTGTAAACTACTTTAAATATTTGTATAAATTAATTTAATTTAGTTTCATTTTGAAGTTATATGACCGGGGACGTTCTTAGTCAGGTTGGCCGAGTTGTAAGCAACAATATTCACTTGTACATGTAACAACCTTAATATTTTATTTATATGGAATATGATATGCTTTTCTTTATATAGTCAATTTGATGGTAATGAAATAAAATATATAATTTCAATTGAAAATTGTAACAGCTACGAAAATATTATAAAATAAAGAATACATCGTTAAATAACAAAACAAGGAAGTTTTATTATAAAATAAACACTTTTGCTGCTTACATTTAATGCCGTTGACCTTAAGGATTTTTAAAACTTTCTCCAACCGCTGCATGTGCTCATCGAGTGTTGGAGCAGTGATGATAATGTCATCCAGATAATTACCGCAACCTTCGACGCCTTGGAGTAGCTGCTCAAGATGTTTTTGGAAGATAGCTGGCGCACTAGCAAACCCGTATGGAAGACGTTGGTATTGAAACAACCCCAGGGGTGTGTTAACTACCATTAAAGTTTTTGCCCTGCCGTCCAATTCCATTTGAAGGTATGCATCTTTGAGATCAATGTTCGAGAAATGCTTTCCGCAACGAATCGAATGGAACAGACTTTCACGTGTTGGTAATGGAAACCGCTCAATATCAATTTGCGCATTGATAGCTTGTTTAAAATCTCCACAAATTCATATTGATCCGTCTGACTTTGGAGCTAATACTATGGGCGAAGCCCATTGAGAAAACTTCATAGGTTTCCAAATACCCTCGTTCGTGAGCCTTTCTGCTTCTTTCTTAAAATGTGACAATTGAGCATAAGGAATTTGACGGCTTTTATAAAATCTAGGCACTGCGGTTGGTTTTAAATATATCGAGGCTTTAAAATTCTTTATTGTACCAAGTGCAGGCTCGAATACTTCGCTATACTGTTCACAAAGTAAATTTACTTTATTCATTTCACCTTCAGTAACGCTACAAATTTGTTTGATTATGAAACTGAATTTTTTAAATGAGTCCAAACCGAAAAGATTGTCTCCACTGTTTACGCATGCTACTACAAATTCTACATTGGCTTCTTTTTTACCACATTTCACCTGAGCACATAAATCACCTAGGACGGGGATTGGTTTATGACCGAAACCTAATAATGTTCTTTTTGACGCACTTAGCTTCGGGCTATTAAGTTCTTTATAAGTTTTCAAGTTTATAATAGAAACTGTGGCACTTGAGTCCATTTGGAATCTAACATTTTTACCGAAAATTTGTAAATTAATATAATTCTTATTATTTTCATTCTCTACATCAGTTTTACAAGTGTATACCATATCTACACTGCTTGTTTCTTTCGATTTGTTTTCTTTGCTTTTGCTTGTATTGTTTTGATTATTACACTGAATGTACTTTGACATACACACTGCTGCAATGTGACCGTTTTTAACACATTTATTACATAAAGCTTTTCTGAATTGGCAGTTTTGTTGCGAATGCGAACTACCACAACCCGAGCATGATTTAAATTTTGATAACTCATCGCTGCTGTTTTTATTTTTGGTGTGGTTTTTCTTTACACTTTTTTGTGTGCACGGCATTCACTGGAATTTCCTTTTCGGACGCTTGTTCCTTAATTGTCGCAACTGTCTTTGTTGTTGCTTCATACGATTCAGCAATTATCATAATATCAGATAGAGTTGGTTTTACTTTTTGTAACGAAGCTATACGCGCAGCATCGTGTGGTGTGTGTGTGACTATTTGATCACGAATCATCTCGTCAGCAAAGCTGTGAGAGCAATTATCTGCAGAGCAAACAAATTGGCAAGTTTTTGCAATTCCGCGAAGATCTGCGACATATTCTCTATAAGTTTGCTTTGGCTTCATTTCCCGTTTAAAAAATCATATCGCGCGGCCACTGTATGCCGTTTTGCTTCAAAATGTTCTGTTAATTTTTCCGTTAGCTGTTTGTATGTTTGTTCATGTAATTGAGCGCTTCCAAATAGATTTTTAAGCAACTCGGCGCAGAAAAGATTTCGTAACACTATATCGTTACTTTAATTTACAAAGGCCCTAACTGACAAAACAATTTTTTTACAGGAGAGCCAAAAAACGTGTTAAAATGAAAATAAAAGACTGTTGTGAGTTTGTAAAAATGCAGTTTCTGCACAAACAAGGCCCTGAAGTGGATCTTGAAGAAAAATTTTAGATACATTGGATTTTGGCAGTTTTGTGTCAGTTAGGGATTTTTTTCATTACGAGTTTAGAAAAAAAACTGTAGTTAGGGCTGTTTGTGGTTTGAATATTTATTCAAATTTTAAGCTGCAATTGATTCCAATAACTTTAAAGCGGAATACAATTAACTCTTCAGACTATAGATACTAATTTCAATACACATACATACATACATAATATAGGAAAATTTCATTAATTTTTAAAGGGCAAGTTTTCATAAAAAGAATGGCAATCTTGAGGTAATGATATTTTTAGATCTTGTAGATTTCCCCATTTCTTTTTGCAGATTGGAATTTGTTGATTATGTAATAAGCTAGGCTTTACTATTTCAAAGCTTTTGCTGGCTCTCTGAGGTAGAGGCTGGTACTCAGATGTTATATCAGTTTTATAAAATATTTGTTCCGAAGGAACATATGCTCTGGACTACGCTCGCCAGTGCTTTTGATCCAATTTCTTAACATCTTTTCCTTTATTGCCAAAGTTGAAAGAAACATTTTACGACAGACTTTTAAGGAGTCGGAATTGCGTTTCAGAAAATATTTCATGGTTTAAGTTCGCCTAGAATTTTCACAGGTAACTCTTTTGCTTTCAACACAACCCACGAGACCTATAACATATAATCGTTTCTGTTCCCATCTCATCTCCCAAAAAAAGTTTCAATTCTTATGTTTTCATCAAACTTATCGCAGTTTCGGGATTTTTTGCAGGCCTCCGACGTACAAGGCTGGCCCAATTTCCTTGCCGGTCTTTGGCAGGAGAGTATTCCGTTTGATGATACATACGTTTTTTATGTCCATGACTCTTTGCCACCGATATCTTTTCTCTACTGGATTTCTTTTGCATGTATTTGTGGCTATAATGCCATCAGAATTCTCAACACTGCACATGTTCTTCACTATTTAATGATTCCACCGAACAAATTATTTTATGACACAGATGCGACGCGAAAAACAGCGAAACTGAAAAAATTATGAATTTATAATTCAATGCCTACTAAGGATGCATGGAGTCTAAAATTTATATCTCAAAGCCTGCCAAACACTTTCACCTTGTACTACTGCATGTTCTAGCAAATGTAGTTAGGGCCTTTTAATTTATAGATTTTCAGCATATACAGATAGGCCTTTTTAAAAAGTGGTATAACTTCGTCACTTTTGTTACTATCGCTATCAAATTTTAATGGAAGGTGTATTTTAATATAACTATACAATCTGTGAAAAACACAGTTTCGAAAAAGTGTCAATGAGGGCCTTTGTGAATTAAGGTAACGATATATAATTTAAGTTAATGACATGTCAATTTTTGATCGTGAAATTGTTGATTGAAATAACACAAACACATATTTTCTCTCCTTAGGCATATTCTGATTCTTGGGACCCATATCTACATAAGCAATTACCATGTACATTTTGGCGTTAGCGTCATGCATATGGAAATATTGCCTCCAGAAGTGATTCAATCATAAGAACGTTAGCTCTCTAGCGATATACCAGGGATTTTCGTCAAACTTAGAGCAATCGGGGGGCTACCTTTTTTAATAATAATGACAAACTGACAAGATGCATATTTGTTCGAAACGTTTCAGGGCATAAGGACAAACTGACATAGTCTTTCAAGTGGATTGTAAAGTGGTGTTTCAATGAGATAAGATTGGCACTTATTTATCCATGCACACTTGGAACAGAAGTTGACTTAAAACTGTTACTTTATACAAAAGTTAAGCCAGAACTGATTATCAAACCTGGGGAATAGTAGAGAAGTTTTGTCAAAAATAATAGACTTCGAATCACATACATAAGTAACAACTTTGAAGTGACGATTGATCTAAGTACGCAGGGACAAAACTGTAAGAAAACCAGTACTATATTCCGGAATGTCTAGAGTTTTAAACGTTCACGATTAGATCCGGCAACACTACACTCCCAAAAGTCGATCTTAATAATAGTGTAAATTGATCCATGGTAATTGTTTAAGGCCGCCACCGAGTGCAAAATCCCGCACAAAGATATGGAGAGAGGTGTCAAGCGACGCATTTTGGTCCATTTAATCATAATCCGGATCCGGCCAACAATTATTTTTAGTAGATTGCAAGATATTTTCAAACAAAGTTAAACATTTCCTGTCATTTCTGTGATTGTTGTAGATAGAGATATAGGGTGTTCCGAAAAGTGCGAAAGTGTGTTAAGGGTTGTTTTTTTAAATCGCGGCCAAAGACCGCAACTCAGGATGGTGTTCTGCGCATAAAAACTATAAATCACGCCACCGATTTAGGATCGGCATCAGGTAATTTTTCGGTTTGTTGCAGATATTTTCCATAATATTACATTTTAAACTTATATTTTCACATAATTTCGATAAAACGCAACCCAGAATGCAAGTGACAATTTTTCAGGCAGAAAGATGGTTGCAATTGTCAAAATATGCCACTAGAGAGCTAACCTTCTAGTGATTAAATCATGGCCTCCAGCCTTATTAGTACTTAGGTTCTTAGAAACAAATATAGAACCGAAAGACTAAATGCGCTTCATTCCCACAACAGCCGGTTCTACGTACCGGAAGGACTCGGATTTTTACATCCGACCAAGGGCTGTTATTTCGACTCTACCCTGTCTAACCTGTCACCTTTTCCACTAATATTGTCATCCTCCGAGCAGCTCCTTGCAGCAGGGCTGCTCTAAACTCTCCTGCTCCGGGCTGGGGTCGAATTCAACCCGGGTCCAGGAGAATGGATCTGCTGCGTCTGCTGGAAGATGATCTACGTTAAGCGTTCACACTCCGTCCAATGCAATTCTTGTAAAAGATGGTTGCACAATACCAGGTGCTCCGGGCTAAATCCCTCCACACATAGGCCCCCTAGTTTCTACAAAACTTTCGTGGCCCCTTTGCTGTTAACGCCCTAGGACGTCCCGTGGCCAACGACGATCCAGTATCGCACCGTCACAAGCTTCTGAAATAGTCTCCACGACTAATAGCACTAATAACGCCCAGCAAGTAGTGTGCAACAGCCGCTGCCGCTCATGCCCACAGGCGCCAACACCTCACACAGCCGCTCACAGCTACTTTCTACGTAGCACCTCTGTTTCAGATGTGAGCAATGCCGAGCGCCAGCCTACCCCCTCCCACTTTCAACTTCCCCTTCTTCTTCCAGCACTAGCACAAATGTAATTCAAAGCCACCAGCTCCTGGTCCCTTACACCTTGTGCTCTGTTTGTCGGCTGAGACTATATACACCTGCGACATCAGTCAAATGCAATTCTTGCGTTGGCTTGTGTCACCTGCTTATATGTTCTCCACTTGGAAACAGGAACCTATGGACTGATACGTATGTTGCACCATGTTGTCGAGCTACGCAACCTACAACGTCGACCGATTCGCCACCTTCTGGTGCTTCGGATCCGTCGTCTTCTAGAGTGCGACGCAGTGTGCGACCCAGCCTGCTTCCACCAAGGCATACGCACCAGTCCCTGACTCCCAGCGTGAATATTTCTCCCCCTTCGCACTTTCGCGTCCTACAGCTAAACTGCAACGGCCTAACCGGGAAAGTGAGTGAAATAGTGAGCTTCATGAAGCGACAGAATATCAAGATCGCTGCCATTCAGGAGACGAAGTTAAACGCCCGATCAAATCTTCGGACGACTATAACATCCACCGACGTGACTGAGAGAGGGCACTTGGGGGCGGACTCGCCTTCATCACTCACCAATCTGTGCAATATCACCTATTTGAGCCTGACGTCGACCCGAGGGACAACCTCCTGGAACGTCTAGGAATGGTTGTCCGGACAGGCGACGTCGACCTTGAAATCATTAACATTTATATACCTCCTGCCACCTGCTGTCCGAGAGATTACCACCCTGACATCAGTGCGTTACTCAGAGGCGATAATCGTGTAATCCTCGGAGACTTCAACGCACACCCCGATCTGTGGCACTCAAGCCTACAGGCCGATGGTAGGGGACAGGAATTGGCTGAACAAATAGACGATTCGACGTTTTGCACAGTGAACGGGGACGCCCCCACGAGAGTTGCGGTAAATTGTTCCAGTTCGCCAGAGCTCACAATTGTCAGCGCAGGTCTCATAAACTGCGTTGAATGGCGACCAATGCTTACTCTTGCATCTGACCATTAGCGAAAGTCCTCTCAATCGATCGCCCCAATGACTTCGTTACTTTTGAGAAGCGCACCTTCACTAACTTCAGTAAAGCTAATTGGGTTGGTTTTCTTAATTTCACTGAGAGCACCTTCGCTGCTCTTCCCATCCCGTCTGATGTACGAGAAGGGGAAAAAGCGTTTCGCATGGTCATAGCTTCAGCCTCCAACAAATATATTCCGTCAGGTAGAATTAAGGAGATACGTCCGTACTTCCCCGCAGAGGCAGCGGCCCTGGCTAATGAACGTGACCACGTGTGACGCTTGAACCCTACGGATCCCCAAATTCAAGATCTCAATGCGGAAATCAGACGGCTAGTTGATCAACACAAACGCGCCAAATGGGAGGAGCACCTAAGGTCCTGTAACCTCTCTGCTGGTGTTGGCAAATTATGGTCCACTGTTAAATCCTTGTCCAATCCGACCAAACCGAACGAGTGCTTTCTGCCGGCAATTTGCATCCTCCGGTTGACAAGGAAATCAGGCGCGCCATTAGGGAAGCGCACAAACGCAAAAACAACCAAGCGCCCTTTGCCATCACCACCACAGAGGTTCGGGAGGCCATACGTGGGTCCAAAACTCCAAATCTATTGGCCCAGACGGTATATCCATGCTGATGCTAAAACATCTCGGTGATGAGGGAGTAAGATACCTAACAACCGTCTTCAATCTGTCCATGACCACCTTTGTCATTCCTGAAAGATGGAAACAGGCAAAGGTGGTGCCACTACTAAGCCCGGCAAGCCGGCCAACGTGGGGGAGTCATATAGACCGATATCACTCCTATCGCCAGTAGTGAAACCCCTGGAGACGGTCTTGCTCCCTTAATATACCGCTAACCTGCGATTAGCCGAGCATCAGCATGGATTCCGCAAAATGCATAGCACTACCACCGCGCTAAACGCCATCACCACACAGATAGGTGTCGGTCTCAACCAATCTCGCCCAAACGACAGGACCGTGCTAGTTACGCTTGATCCGTCAAAAGCTTTTGACACTGTTAATCACGCACAACTCATTAACGACCTGGAAGATTCAAATCTTCCCCCCTGTCTAAAGCGTTGGACCGCCAACTATCTTAGTGGCCGGCAGTCATCGGTGGAATTTAGAGGAGAAAGATCAAAACCACGCATAATTAAGCAGGGGGTGCCACAGGGTGGTGTCCTATCCCCGCTTCTGTTTAATTATTACATATCGAGGCTCGGTTCCCCACCAGAAGGCGTCTCGATCGTCTCCTACGCCGATGACTGCACGATCCTGGCGACCGGACCCTCCGTTGATGAGCTCTGCTCGAGAATCAATTCCTACCTTCCAACCCTTTCCAGTTTCTTCGCTGCACGGAACCTGACATTGTCACCGACCAAATCCTCGGCCACCTTATTTACGACGTGGACAGCGCAGGCGAACATGGAATTAAACGTCTACTTCGACGGCATTAAGCTTCCGACTGTCACACACCCCAAAATCTTAGGGGTCGCGTTTGATAACATGTTCAAATACGGTGCTCATGTAGCCGCAATTGCCACCAAAGTACAAAGCCGTAACAAAATCCTCAGGTCACTAGCTGGCAGTAGTTGGGGGAAAGACAAAGAAACGTTACTGGCAACGTACAAGGCAATCGGCCAGCCGGTTCTGAGCCACGCGACGCCAATATGGTCGCCGGGGTTAGCAGACACACATTGGAGGAGGTTGCAGGCCTGCGAAAACACCGCACTCAGAACTGCCACGGGGTGGCTCCTTATGTCTCCTGAGCACCATCTTCATAATGAGGCAAAAATGCTCGATGTTAAAGAGCACTGTGAGATGTTGACCAGACAATTCCTTGTTCAACTGCCATAAACCGCAGCACCCGAACAGGAACCTGCTTAACGAAAATCCGCCTCCCAGGAGAATAAGGAGTCACCTCCGTAAGCACTATGACGAGATCCGGCACCACATTTTCTCGCCGTTTGATCCAAAGGTGCACCGGCGGGCCCTCAACCTCATCCACACGGAGTCGGTAAACTCCTTTGTCAGGGAGACAAGAGTCACGCTGGCTCAACTTCGTCCTGGATACTGTAACAAACTAAACTCTTACCTATCCAGACTGAACCCTGACATGCCAAATTTCTGCCCGGCATGCGGCGTGTCTCCCCACGATACTAACCATCTGTTCATCTCCTCAACTGAGCCCACTCTTCTAACACCAATTTCACTCTGGTCCACCCCTGTTGAATCCGCGAGGTTTCTTGGACTACCGTTAGAAGAGCCTGATGACGGTGTTGGATGGGGGGTGACATCTCAGGCAGGTTAAGTAGTCGCTACAACAACAACAACAACTAAATGCGCTTACCAGGAATAACTTTCATTCCTTTAATACATACTTGAGAATATGCATTTGCAATTTAAGTTTGCATCGAAAGTTTCAACGAAAGCCTATTAAAAGCTAAACTAACAAAAAAAATCACTATAGTTCTGTGCAAAATGTGATAGAAGGTAATATTTTGGTAGAACCGAATTTTGAAACAATTGAAAACAGAGTTTTCGAAAGCATATTTAGCTTTGTAAATATCAAAAATTTCCCTGTTTAATTTCACAGTGTGCCAGTGAGCCAAGTATAGTAGTATATCTCTACTAGTAGCGCAACTAACAGCTGATTGCTAAACATGCCCAGTTCTAGACACATTATTTGAAGAAAACTAAGATTTTTTAAGCAAAATATTAAAAAGGCATAAAGCTAGCATATTTTTAAATAAATAGCCTTTATAACATCTTATTTGTTGCTACGAGAAGACATTTTTATATTTTAATAAAGTTTTTTGTAATTTTTTTTAACTTTAAATTAAAGTTTAAGTATCTTTTTTTAAAGTATTTTAGTGTATTTAAATACAACCATGTGCATATACCTTTTGGCATTGCGTTTTGTTGATATGCGTATTTGCTATGTCATTGTTTCCTAATACGTAAACAAAGTTGTGGCAAGCAGAGATTTTGTTAACTGCAAAATTTTAATTTGTTTATTTAGTGGAGTATTTATTCCACAATTATGTTGTGTGTAAATATATGCAAAAGTAACTCGGGGTCAGCACAAAATATAACAAATGTAGTAATATATTGTTATAATATATGAATTATAACTCTACAGGCATCTATATGAATTGCAACACCCTGTATATGTATCAATATGTATTTTATATGCCGTTTTACATAATAGTTTGCTCATCATAACGGCATGCTCTATTCTTTAATAGTTGAGTAATATAAGCTCAAACCTTTGTGATTAATTTTTAAGCATCAGTCAATAAATGACAACGAAGCCATCACATTGTCGTTTAAATAATAATACATGGCGCAGCCTGTGAAAAAGTGAATGGGAAAATCAAAACTTAGCACTTCAATAGCAAAAATTAAACCGCGTAAAAAGCAACATGGATTACGTGAAAAAAGTGGAAGAACTCAAACTGAGTGGAAATATCGCTGAAAATTGGCGCATATTTTGGCAAAAAGTTTAAGATCTTCGCTGAGGCTATCGAGCTGGAAAAAAGTCCGAATCAGTGAAAGTTGATATTTTTCTGAACGCGATTGGAGCTGAGGCTATTGAAGTATACAATTCTTTAAACATCAGCGAAGCAAACAAAGCAAAATATAGCGAGGTAACGAAAGCCTTTTGCAAACCAAAGTGCAACGAGGTATATCAGAGTTTCGTTTTTCATAACCGTTGCCAAGCACTTGGTGAACCCTTCGACAACTTTTTAATAGACGTGAAGAAAATGGCGAAAAGATGCAGCTTCCAAAATGAAAATCGAATGATTCGTGATCGAATCGTACTGGGAACGAACGACAAAAAATTGCAAAAGAAATTGCTTTACACAGCGAAATTGACGATGGAGATGGCTATAGATATGGCGCGTACAGCAGAAGTTTCTAATCATCAGATTGCAAAAATGTAAAAAGGCGACGCCACAGTGGACCTGGTTGGTAGGCAGAAAAAAGCAAATTAAATTACTATCCGCCGAAGGGCAGTCAACAGGTAATGGCGAGCAATAACAAAAAATACAGGAAAGAAATTTCCAACTGTACATTTTGTGGTAGAGCGCACAGCAAGGGGAAATGTCCCGCATTTGGCAAACAATGCAATAATTGTAAAGGTAGAAATCATTTCGCAGAAGTTTGTAAATCGAAATCGGTGGGGGAGCTGAAACTGAAATATAATAAAGAAGATAATTCCTACCTCTATTTAGATGCAATTGGAAATGTAAATGGCCCTAAAATGTGGTATGAAAAAATTAAAATACAAGACATGTTAATAAATTTCAAGTTAGATACAGGAGCCATGGTGAATATTTTACCATTTACGTATTTCAAAAGATTAGAAAACGTGCAAATAATTAAAGGTTGTGAGAACTTTATCGCTTATAATCGCAGCAAAATAGAAAACTTAGGTTTCGTGCACCTGAGGTGTAAATTAAAAGACAAATGCGAAACAATAAAGTTTTTTATAGTTAGCAACGAAATAAATTCGGTAGCGATTTTAGGACTTGAAACATGTGTTAGTTTGGGTCTTATAAAAAGGGTTGATTTCGTTCAGAAATTAACAAAAGAATGGATTTTTGAAAAATACCAACACTCGTTTGAGGGATTAGGGTGCTGTCAGGAAAATTTCGTAATTCAACTTAAAAAAAATGCCGTCCCATGTTCCAAACCTTACGTATACCCCTTGCACTCAGGAAGCCTCTAAAGTTAGAACTACTGAATCTTTGCGGAAAAGGTGTTATCGAAAAGTGGGCACTTTCAGTACGCCTTTTGGGTGCTATAGGTTTAAAAGACTTCCATTTGATATTAAAATAGCGCCTGAAATCTTTCAAAAACTGAATGAAAAAAATTTTGGGGACATCAATGATGTCAAAATTTAATAAAGATAAAGTATAATGGAAAAAGAAAGAAGTCGTGTTTCTGGGACACAAAATATCAGAGGCGGGAATCGAGTATGATAGGAACAGATTGAAAGCAATCGACAGTTAGGTGCACCAAAATGTGAAAAAAAACTTGCAACGACTTATGGGGTTTATTAACTATTTAACAGAATATATTCCGAATATGTCCGATATAAATAGTCCGCTAAGAGAGCTGATGAAAAACTCAGTGCTATTTGAATGGCTACTAGCATACGTAAAGTGTTTAGAAAAAATCAAACAAATCATTTTAAAAGCACCGATTTTGCAGCCTTCCAATATCAAGGAAAAGATTTACATTCAAACGGATGCGTCCAAAGGTGGCCAAGGCTGTGCGCTGCTTCAAAAGAAAAGGCCAGTTTGCTTTGCTTCGAGAAGCTTAAATGATGCCGAAACTCGGTACGCCCAAATAGAAAAAGAAATGTTGGCTGTGGTGTTTCCCTGCCAAAAATTCCATGGCCAAAGAGTTGAAATAATAACTGATCACAAGCCGTTGCTAGGAGTCATGAAAAAAGACTATAACAAAATACCATCACCGGAATTGCAGCGATTGAAGTTAAAATTAGAGAAGTATAACTTAAGTTTTACTTATCTACCAGGTAAGTTTTTGGATGTTATCACGTAGCTATTCAAAAAATATTGAAGAGGAAGATGAAATTAAGGGCTTAGAAGATATGGTGCATACGGTTAATGTTTGTGAAGAAAAATTAAAGAGGAAACCGCAAAGGACCCGTTCTAAAGACAATAAAAGACTACATTAAATACGGTTCGCCTAGTGATAAAACGAAATTAGAGGAAAATGTGAAAGCCTTATGGAAATATAAAATGAATTTATTCACTGAAGATGATTTGGTTCTTTTAGCTGATCGGATCTGGAACAATCTCTCCGTAAAATGGTACCAGATCACCTCCATAAATCGCATATGGGTATTAAGAAAACAAGAAACAGAGCTAGGAAGCTCGTTGTTGTTGTTGTTGTTGTTAACAGTGCTTCGCCCTGCCCAATGGGCTCGATCACTCTAAATTGTCATCAGGCTCTTCTAACGGAAGTCCGAGGAAACGCGCAGTTTCCACAGGGTTGGACCAGAGTGATGTAGGTGTTAGAAGAGTGGGTTCAACTGAACAGGAGAAGAGATGCATGGTATCATGAGGGGTCATACCACATGCAGGGTATGTATTTGGTATGTTGGGGTTCAGTCTGGATAAGTAAGAGTTTAACCTATTACAATATCCAGAGCGAAGTTGTGCCAGTATGACTCTAGTCTCCCTCGGAAGTACACGTTCCTCCTCAGCTAATTCAGGTGGTTGAGTATTAATAACGGGATTCACAGCCCGAGATCTGAGAGATCTGTCTACCGATTTGGTGTGGAGGTCATTTAGAGCCCGTCTATGGTTCCGCAGATCAAACGGCAAAGAGATATGATGCCGGATCTCATCGTAATGCTTACGGAGATGTCTCCTTATGTCTCTGGGGGGCGGTGCTACATCCAAAAGATGTCGGTTTGGATGACTAGGTTTATGACAGCTCAGAAGGAACTGTCTACTCAAGAGTTCCGCGTGCTCTTGAACATTGAGCAATTTTGCCTCTTGATGGAGGTGAGACTCAGATGACATAAGCAGGCATCCCGTAGCAGTTCTGATGGCGGTGTTTTGGCAGACTTGCAATTTCCTCCAGTTGGTGTCAGATAGATTGGGCGACCATATAGGCGCAGCATAGTCAATAACCGGCCGGCCAATAGCCTTATATGTAGCAAGCAATGTTTCTTTGTCTTTTTCCCAAGTACTGCCGGCCAGTGACTTGAAGATCTTATTGCGGCTCTGTACCTTTGAGGCTATTGCGGCGGCATGACTAGCGAAGGTGAGGCCGTTGTCAAATGTCACTACCAAGATTTTTGGGTGGTTGACAGTAGGTAGAGGTACTCCGTCTACGTGGACATTTAACTCTTGCCCCATCTGCGCATTCCATGTAGTAAACAGGGTCGCCGTAGATTTAGTCGGAGACAGGGTCAGATTACGCTCGGTGAAGAAGCTGGAAAGGTCATGGAGATAACTGTTGATTCTAATACAGAGTTCATCAATGGCGGGACCCTTGCCCGAGGCCATTATCGTGCAGTCGTCAGCGTAGGAGACAATGGAGACTTCCTCTGGTGGGAGGGGGAAGTCTCGAAATATAGAAATTAAACAAAAGGGGAGAGAGAACACCACCTTGCGGCACCCCTTGTTTTATTCTTCGTGGTCTAGATTTCTTGTTCCTAAATTTGATTGTTGCCTGTCGACCATTGAGGTAATTAGCGGTCGACCTCTTGAGGCCGGCAGGGAGCGGTGTCTCATCCAAATCTCGGAGGAGTGTGGCGTGATTGACCGTGTCAAATGCATTTGACAAGTCAAGTGCCACGAGAACCGTTCTATGGTTTGGTGGATGTTGATTCAAACCGTTGTTAATCTGCGTTGTAATGGCGTTCAAAGCGGATGTCGTGCTATGATTTTTGCGGAAACCATGTTGATGATCGGCCAATTTTAGATTTGTAACGAAGTAAGGAAGCAGAATGGACTCTAGTAATTTCACTACCGGCGAAAGGAGGGATATCGGACGATAAGACTCTCCTAGGTTCGCCGGCTTCCCTGGTTTTAATAGGGGAACTACAATCGCTCTTTGGCCTTCATTATGGCTTCCTTAACCTCTGCGACTGAGACGGCAATAGGCGCAGTAGAGTGTTTGTGTTTGCGCGCACGTCGGAAGACTCTTCTCTTAGTCCTATCCGCAGGTGGATGCATTATAAACAGTCGGCAAAAAGAGCTCGCGCATTTCCTGGCGTCCGATTTGACGCTGTCGCCGAACGCAATGGCGACGTTATCTTTGTGTTTGGTCGGATTGGATAGGGCCTTGACAGTCGACCATAATTTGCCGACTCCGCCGGAGAGGTTGCATGTCTCGAGGTGTTGTTTCCACTTGGTCAGCTTGTGTTCGTTGACGATCCTACGAATTTCCGCATTGAGATCTTTTATTCTGGGATCTGCGGGATTGATGAGTCTCACTTGGTCACGTTCTCTTGCCATTGCCGCAGCTGCTGCCGGGAAATTCGGACGAATTTCTGGTATTCTGCCAGCAGGAATAAAGCGGCATGAGGCTGAATCAATGATCTTGCAAAACTCTCTTTCGCCTTTGCGTACGTCCGTAGGAGTGGGTGAGGCAGCGAAGGAGCGCTCTGTATATTCAGTAAAGCGGTCCCAGTCCGCTTTGGTGAAGTTGATGTATGTTATTTTAACAGCCGTTATGAAGTCGGTCCATCGTTCAAAAGAGAGTAGGATGGGTAGGTGGTCTGAAGCTAATGTAAGCATCGGTCGCCAGATGACAAAGTTGATAAGGCCCGCGCTCGTTATGGAGATGTCTGGCGAACTGTGACAGTTACCTGCCACCCTGGTGGGGGCATCTCCATTGACTGTACAGAATGCTGAGTTATCTATTTGGTCTGCAATTGCGTGTCCTCTGCTGTCTGCTGGCAAGTTGGAGTGCCAGAGATCGTGATGCGCGTTGAAGTCGCCTACGATTAGACGGTTATCGCCCCTTAGCAACGCACTAATGTCGGGATGATAATCTCTAGGACAACACGTGACAGGAGGGATATAGATGTTTATGATTTGCAGGTCGGCGTCTCCTGACCGGACTGCTATGCCTTGGCATTCTAAGGTAGAGTCCCTGGGGTCGACGTCAGGTGAAAATAGATTATATTGTACAGAGTGATGTGTAATAAACGCAAGGCCACCCCCAAGACCGCTGGGACGGTCTTTACGATGTACATTATACCCATCACAAGTTCGTAAGTCCGATCTCGTGTTCAGTTTTGTCTCTTGTATCGCGGCGATTTTGATGTTGTGCGTCTTCATAAAGTCAGTTATCTCCGCGATCTTTCCAGCTAATCCGTTACAGTTCAGCTGCAGAATTTTGAAGTGTGTAGGGGGGGAGACGGGGGACATACTAGGTGTGAGGGACGGATGCGTTTGCCTAGGTGGGGGTAGGCTTAGGCCTAAACTATGTCGCAGTCTAGAGTTGACAGCGCCATGACCGATGTTGTCTGGCGTGGAGGGCGGCTGTGTACTGCAACAGGGGGCTATGAACGAATCCGTCCAGAGGTTACCGTTTGCGGGCGCAGAGCACATAAGGGTGTGACACAGGCAAAGGCAATTGTTGCACTTGACCGATGTCGCAGGCGTATATAATCTTTGCCGACAAACGGTGCACGTAGTGAAAGGTGCTAGGAGGTGGTGTTCCTGACCCACGTGCAGGCTGGAAGCAGGGGGGGGCATTAGGGGCAAAGACAGAAGGGACTGACGCTCGGCGATGCTCATATCTGGCCTATTCCGGAGGGGATAGGAGTGTTGAGCGGCCGTGTGAGATGGAGACGCTGGTGTGCGTGAGCGACAGTCGGGAGTGGGTGAGGCAGGGATGGCAGCGGTGCTGCCAGTCGTATAGACTGAGCCACTATTGTGACTATCGGAAGTAGGTAGAAGCGGTAAGGGAGTGCCAGAGCGGCGATTACCGCGGGACGTCCTTGGACGTGTACAGCAAGGTGCCTCAAAAGTACTAAAGAAAGTACGGGGTCTGTGGATGGCAGGGTTAAGCTCTGAACATCCAGATTTATGTAACCATCTCTTACACTTGGCGCATTGTACCGAATACGACCGTTTAATATAGATTTTCTTCCAGAAAACGCAGCAGATCCAGTCTCTTGGTCCAGGATTGGGTTCGACCCCAGCCCGTAACAAGAGACAATGGAGCAACCCAGCTGCAAGGGTTTGCTCCGAGGATGACAATTTAAGGGTGGGACGGGACAGATTGGACTAGGAAGCTCGTATTTTGGCCTAACATGAACCACGAAATAGAATGTATGGGTACTAAATGCAATACTTGCCAGAATGTCTTGCGAGTGCGGGCTCCGCTGGCAATAAAGGAGCGTCGAAATCGACATCCGCGACTGGACATAGCTGAAGTGCACAATTAGGTGCTCAGCTGCAGAGGGCTCACTTGGTGAGCAACCTGGACAATATGGCTAGCACCAGCATAGGACTGTCCCCCAGCATTCCTGTAAACACAGCGAAGCGGAGGCGGTCTGGAAGAAGCAAGCGAGCGACTCCACGAAGGAAAGCCATCTGCGATCAGCGCTTGGCTGCCAAAATCCTGGAACGCTACAGCGGTCAGGATGGTTCTCAGCTTTCTGAGAAGCATTCCCGTACGCTGGACTGGGCCAGGAATGTCATGAGCAGCGCTGACCAGACTCCGGCACCTAAGAAGGGAAGTGAGTCGGTCCCGCTTGGTGACGACGCTCAGCCGAAGAGGCCGAGTAATGGAGAGCACAGGGCCCGGGGTGGTGAAGCTGTGCAGCGTACGTTTAGCGAAGTCGCTCCATCACCCTGGGGGTAGTCGACAGAAGCAGGGAAGACGGGGCCATCTCCAGGGAAGAGTGGAGCTGGGTGGTCAACGCCTTTTCTGCGGTCTACTTGACTGCCGCTAGTACGTATCCGGGGCCACAGCCATCCATAGAACATATGGGATGGTACCATGGCTTCAGGCTGGTGAAGTGCGTTGACGAGCGGTCAGCGAGCTTCTTTAGGTGCCTTGTCTCGCTGGTTGGGGAGTTGTAGCGGGGGGCTAGACTCGAGGCCGTGGATAGGAGGGATCTTCCTCTTCGACCAAGGGCTCGGGTGTGGCTACCTGCCGAACCGTCCCAGCCAGAGAGAATTCTGGAGCAGTTGCGGTACTGCAACCGGAACCTTCCGACCCACAACTGGAGGGTTCTTAGGGCTGAGGAACCCGAGGGGCCCCGACGGCAAGTGCTGTTGCTGCTTAATGCAGAGTCCGCGGGTCCTATCTCTGAGTCGAGGGGTGTTATCTCCTATGGTATCGAGCGGGTGGCTCTTAGGATCTACAACGCCGATGCCAGGGGGATGACGCCTCGCCTCCGGTTGTGGTGCGGGGGGGAGGAGAGCCTGAGGAGACCTCGACGGCCGCAAACACGGTGCCCATGCCTGCAAGGTCGGACAGCATTGGCTCTGCGGGCATCCCGTCTGTGGCGGGATCTGTCTGTAGTGTTAGACTGCTGTTCGACAGGGAGGAGGAGGAGAGGCTTTTAGCTTCGGAGGGGGAGGCCGCTGAGGTGGAGGAGGTGGATTTGTCTGATTGATGTATATTGGAACGATTTTTCGTCATCCCTTGTCAAATTTGGTTTTGAGACAAACCGGTTTCGGCGTTGTGCCATCATCAGTGTCGATTCTCGTTCTCGATCATGATCATCAGACAAATTAATCTCCAACACTCTAAGGCGGCCTCCGCCAGCCTCCTACTCTGCCTGGAGCAAGGCGGGGTGGACGTTGTCCTTATCCAAGAGCCGTGGCTAAGCAGTAGCGGCAAAATATGTGGATTGAGGACTGGCAATTTCAACTTATTTGTGCACGGAACGGCAGGTAGGTCAAGATCATGTGTACTGGTCAAGAAAGATATTAAAGCCTTTCTTCTTTCCAATTTCAGTGACGATGACGTAACGGCTGTGTGTTTGGAGGAAGGTAATAAGGGATCGTGGCTGGTCTCGGCCTATATGGCCCATGATGATACTTATGGGTCGCCTCCTGAAATACTATGCAAGATTACCGCTGAGGCAAAGCGAAGAGGCGTAGGGCTCATTGTCGGAGCGGATGCGAACTCGCATCATTAACTGTGGGGAAGTTCGGATACGAATGCAAGAGGTGAGTCACTATTTGCTTTTATTCTAAATGAAGGGCTATGTATTTGTAACAGGGGTAATGAACCCACTTTTGTAACCTCAGTTAGAGAGGAGGTCCTGGGCCTCACTCTTGTTTCAGAAGACCTGTTTCCCCTTATATCCGACTGGCGTGTTCTTCCGGAACACTCCTTCTCGGATCATAGGTATATTCAGTTCCCTCTTGTTAAATCTAGACCCAGTAAAACCATGTTTAGAAATCCTAGGCGTACTAACTGGGTCCGGTACTGTAGCAAGCTGGATGAGTTTCTCCCAAGAGCACCCATATCGGACTCAGCACTATCTGAGACCGCTATTGGTGCTCTGGTGGAGAGATTCACCCATGCTTGTAATAAAGCGTATAAAATCGCATGCCCACTGAAAACCGTAAGTGGAAAGCGTAAACCACCTTGGTGGACTAAGGAAGTAGACGACCTTAGGGCTTCCAGTAGGCGCCTGTTCAAGAGGGCCAGGAAGAGTAAACTACCTTCTGACTGGGAGCTCTACAAAGTTGGGTTGGGTATTTACAAATCTGCGATCAGGAAAGCCAAACGAGACTCCTGGAAGACTTTCTGCGAAAGCGTGGAAGGCTGTAATGAGTCTGCGAGATTCCGGAAGATTCTCTCCGGGAATCCTGCTCCTTTGGGTTACTTGAGGAATGTAGATGGCAGCTGGGGTATGAGTAGCGAGGAATCCCTCAAACTTCTCATGGATGCTCACTTCCCTGACGTCCCGGTTTCACAGGACCGCGATGCCCCATCGCCCACTAGTGTGAGCGGGGGGGCTCGGCCAGCCATCTGCCTGGATGAAAGCCAGCTTGTTTGGGCTATTAATTCTTTTAAGCCGTACAAGTCACCCGGGCCTGATGGCATAACTCCTGTGCAACTACAGAGATCGCTGGGGATTTCTTGTAGCTGGCTGGCTCCCATCTACGCCAACTGCTTGAGGTTGGGCTATATCCCCGCCTCTTGGAATATGGCCAAGGTTACCTTTATTCCAAAGGCGGGGAGATGCTCTCACGTATCTCCCAAGGACTTCAGGCCAATCAGTCTCTCCTCGTTTCTTTTAAAAAGGTTGGAGCGGCTGATTGACCTGCATATACGCAGCAGGGTCCCTAGGGAGCGTTTTTCGGCTTCGCAACATGCTTACAGATCAACTGAAACGGCGCTTCACTCCGTTGTAAAACTAATAGAGGGGTCTTTCCAGCACAAAGAATTCGTGCTGGGGGCCTTTCTGGATATCGAAGGAGCGTTCAATAATGTTTTGCCTTCTGCCATCGTACGGGGCTTAGCAAGCCTAGGAGTTGAACCAAGCTTGATAGAATTTATCAGCAGATTACTCTGTGGCAGGATTGTCAGGGCGGAGTGGGGAGGTGCTGGGGCTCAGAGAGGGGTGAGAAGGGGCACGCCGCAAGGAGGTGTTCTTTCTCCACTTCTCTGGGTCATTGTAGTCAACGGCTTGCTCCAGGACCTCGAGCGTAGGGGCTGTCAAGTGATAGCCTATGCGGACGACCTAGCAATCCTCGTCAGGGGAAAGTTTCTTAGTACCGTAAGGGATGTTCTGCAAGGGTATCTGGGTATTGCAAAAGAGTGGTCCGAATCTTGTGGACTGGCGGTTAACCCAGGTAAAACGGAACTAGTCCTCTTCACGAGAAGGTATAAGATTGATGATTTTGTACTACCCTCTATTGGGGGTGTACCGCTGGTGCTTTCTGAAAAGGTTAAGTACCTAGGTGTTATTCTGGACAGGAAGCTGTCCTGGAAGCTGAATGTAGAGGATAGAGCTAGGAAAGCTTCGGTCGCTCTGTATTGCTGCAGAGGGGCCATCGGCAAACGATGGGGTCTCTCTCCTAGGGTGGTTTATTGGTTATATGAGATGGTAGTGAAACCTATCCTATTTTATGGGGTATTGGTCTGGTGGGGCGCACTAGACACGGCTTCCACCACGAAAAAGATGGTCACGGTGCAGCGATTGGCCATGGTTGGGATCAGTGCGGCCATGCGCACCACTCCTACCCTGGCATTGAACGTTATGCTCAATCTGCACCCAGTTGACCTTGTAGGAAAAATAGGCGCAGCTAGGGCTGCAATTAGGCTCCGAGACGCTGGTTATAGGCTTGTGCAGTATGGCCATTCCAATATACTATCGGGCTTTGATTTTATTCCCAATAGAACAGATTACTGTGCGCCGACCTCTTCTCCGGCGAAGGGTTTTTCGACTTACATTCCCCCAAGGGACGAGTGGACAGGCGGGGAACCTATCTGGGAGGAGGCCTTGGCGAATCTGTTTACGGACGGGTCAAAGCTGGATGGATGTGTTGGGGGGGGGGGGTGTATACTGTCAGGAACTCGGGATTAGCACGAAATTTAGGCTACCTGATCATTGTAGCGTTTTCCAAGCGGAGGTTGCCGCCATTAAGGATGCGGTAGATGGGATGCTGTCGAGCGCATTCACTGTCAAGGAGTTCAACATCTACTCCGACAGTCAAGCGGCAATTAGGGCGCTGAGTGCAGGCAACGTTCGATCGAGGATAGTGAGCGACTATCTGGAATCGCTTGCGGTTGCGTCCAACTACTTCAAAATAAAAATCATTTGGGTGCCTGGCCACTGTGATATTCCCGGCAATTGCCATGCGGATCTCTTGGCCAGAGCTGGCACGCGTGACACAGATGCGGCTGACTCCAGTACACTGGGTATTCCCCTTACCACCTGTAGTTTGCTTCTGGGCAGGTGGGCTTCGGAACAGTTAAGCGAACGCTGGGCTGACACCACCTCATGTCAGGTGTCGAAGTCCTTCTGGCCAGTAGTTGACTCCGGGCGGTCAGTGGAATTACTTAGGTTCCCCAAGTTACATCTTTCCATGATGGTAGGGGTGTTGAGGGGGCACTGTCCGATGGGGGTCCATGCGGTGCGGTTAAATATTCTTGAAGACCCGAGCTGCGTAAGCTGCATGGAGGACGACGAGGTGGAATCATCAAGTCATTTCATGCTCAGTTGTCCAGCGTTTGCTAGGACTAGGCGCAGGTATCTCGGTTCGGATGTTCTTAGGTCTCCGGAAGACGTGTCGAAAATCGATGTGTCCCAAATCCGGAGTTTTATTGTCGCTACGCAGCGCTTTGCCAAGTAATCCTAAGTTAGTGTCACCGTTTAGAATGTGGTATCACAACGGACCTTCAAAGTGTCCAAGTGAGCGGCCCACCTAGTGGGCTGCTACCACCTAACCTAACCTAACCTAACCTAACCTAACTCGGGTCAGCACAAAATATAACAAATGTAGTAATATATTGTTATAATATATGAATTATAACTCTACAGGCATCTATATGAATTGCAACACCCTGTATATGTATCAATATGTATTGTATATGCCGTTTTACATAATAGTTTGCTCATCATAACGGCATGCTCTCCTCTTTAAGAGTTGAGTAATATAAGCTCAAACCTTTCTGATTAATTTTTAAGCATCAGTCAATAAATGACAACGAAGCCATCACATTGTCGTTTAAATAATAATACATGGCGCAGCCTGTGAAAAAGTGAATGGGTAAAGCAAAACTTAGCACTTCAATAGCAAAAATTAAACCGCGTGAAAAAAGTGGAAGAACTCAAACTGAGTGGAAATATCGCTGAAAATTTACGCATATTTTGGCAAAAAGTTTAAGATCTTCGCTGAGTCTATCGAGCTGGAAAAAAGTCCGAATCAGTGAAAGTTGATATTTTTCTGAACGCGATTGGAGCTGAGGCTATTGAAGTCTACAATTCTTTAAACATCAGCAAAGCAAACAAAGCAAAATATAGCGAGGTAACGAAAGCCTTTGAAGACTTTTGCAAACCAACGAGGTAAATGAGAGTTTCGTTTTTCATAACCGTTGCCAAGCACTTGGTGAACCCTTCGACAACTTTTTAATAGACGTGAAGAAAATGGCGAACAGATGCAGCTTCCAAAATGAAAATCGAATGATTCGTGATCGAATCGTACTGGGAACGAACGACAAACAATTGCAAAAGAAATTGCTTGACACAGCAAAATTGACGATGGAGGTGGGTATAGATATAGATTGCAAAAATGTAAAAAGGCGACGCCACAGTGGACCTGGTTGGTAGGCAGAAAAAAGCAAATAGCAAATTAAATTATTATCCGCCGAAGGGCAGTCAACAGGTAATGGCGAGCAATAACAAAAAATACAGGAAAGAAATTTCCAACTGTACATTTTGTGGTAGAGCGCACAGCAAGGGGAAATGTCCCGCATTTGGCAAACAATGCAATAATTGTACAGGTAGAAATCATTTCGCAGAAGTTTGTAAATCGAAATCGGTGGGGGAGCTGAAACTGAAATATAATAAAGCAGATAATTCCTACCTATATTTAAAAGATTAGAAAACGTGCAAATAATTAAAGGTTGTGAGAACTTTATCGCTTATAATCGCAGCAAAATAGAAAACTTAGGTTTCGTGGACCTGAGGTGTAAATTAAAAGACAAAGGCGAAACAATAAAGTTTTTTATAGTTAGCAACGAAATAAATTCGGTAGCGATTTTAGGACTTGAAACATGTGTTTGTTTGGGTCTTATAAAAAGGGTTGATTTCGTTCAGAAATTAACAAAAGATTGGATTTTTGAAAAATACCAACACTTGTTTGAGGGATTAGGGTGTTTTCAGGAAAATTTCGTAATTCAACTTAAAAAAAAATGCCGTCCCATGTTCCAAACCTCACGTATACCGCACTCAGGGAGCCTCTAAAGTTAGAACTACTGAATCTTTGCGGAAAAGGTGTTATCGAAAAGTTTGCACTTTCAGTACGCCTTTTGGGTGCTATAGGTTTAAAAGATTTCCATTTGATATTAAAATAGCGCCTGAAATCTTTCAAAAACTGAATGAAAAAAATTTTGGGGACATCAATGATGTCAAAATTTAATAAAGATAAAGTGCAATGGAAAAAGAAAGAAGTCGTGTTTCTGGGGCACAAAATATCAGAGGCGGGAATCGAGTATGATAGGAACAGATTGAAAGGAATCGACAGTTAGGTGCACCAAAATGTAAAAAAGACTTGCAACGACTTATGGGGTTTATTAACTATTTAAGAGAATATATTCCAAATCTGTCCGATATAAATAGTCCGCTAAGAGAGATGATGAAAAACTCAGTGCTATTTGAATGGCTACCGGCAAATAATTTTAAAAGCACCGATTTTGCAGCCTTCCAATATCAAGGAAAAGATTTACATTCAAACGGATGCGTTCAAAGGTGGACAGGGCTGTGCGCTGCTTCAAAAGAAAAGGCCAGTTTGCTTTGCTTCGAGAAGCTTAAATGATGCCGAAACTCGGTACGCTCAAATAGAAAAAGAAATGTTGGCTGTGGTGTTTGCCTGCCAATAATTACATTTATGGCCAAAGAGTTGAAATAATAACTGATCACAAGCCTTTGCTAGGAGTCATGTAAAAAGACTATAACAAAATACCATCACCGGAATTGCAGCGATTGAAGTTAAAATTAGAGAAGTATAACTTAAATTTTACTTATCTACCAGGTAAGTTTTTGGATGTAGCTGACTGTTTATCACGTAGCTATTCAAAAAATATTGAAGAGGAAGATGAAATTAAGGGCTTAGAAGATATGGTGCATACGGTTAATGTTAGTGAAGAAAAACCAAAGAGGGAACCGCAAAGGACCCGGTTCTAAAGACAATAAAAGAGTACATTAAATACTGTTCGCCTAACGATAAAACGAAATTAGATGAAAATGTGAAAGCCTTATGGAAATATAAAATGAATTTATTCACTGAACATGATTTGGTCTTTTTAGCTGATCGGATCTGGAACAATCTCTCCGTAAAATGGTACCAGATCACCTCCATAAATCGCATATGGGTATTAAGAAAACAAGAAACAGAGCTGGGAAACTCGTATTTTGGCCTAACATGAACCACGAAATAGAATGTATGGTTACTAAATGCAATACTTGCCAGAAATATAGGTCAGCCAACATTAAGGAACCCCTCTTGAACCATGTTATACCAAATTATCCATATTAAAGACTTGCAATGGACGTAATGGAGGTACGTGGGAAAAATTGTTTAGTCATTTGAGATTATTTTCATTATATTTAGATTTGACAGCAAAGACAGCGAAAGCAATATCTAGTAATCTAGATATTATTTTCTCTGTACATGGCTACCCACTAGAAATAGTGGCGGATAATGTTCCATTTGGGTCATATGAGTTTAAACAATGGGCTAAACCTTAGACATTAAAATAACTACAACAAGCCCACTTTATCCCAAATCGAACGGCTTTGCAGAGCGAATGGTTCAGGTAGCGAAAAAATTAGTTCTCAAATGTAATGAACAAAAAGTAGCTTATGGCACGCATTACTAGAATATAGAAATACAACAATTACTCATGGGTAGGCAAACTAGAACTTTGGTTCCTGGTAAAACAAATTTTTTTTAATAAGGATGAATTAAGTGGGAAAATAATTCCCATTTTGGGCCATAATAACGAACTAAACAAAAAATATCGTGATAAACTCAAAGAAAAAAGAAGAGTATAAAAAAGGGGAGGAAGTGTGGATGAAAGACGGAAAGTTATGGGTTCCAGCTAGAATACTGGACAAACACGGAAGCCCTCGATCTTATATAGTAGAAAGAGACCAAAAAACATATCGTAGGAACTCCTTCTATTTAAGAAAACGAAAATGAAACTAAGTTTATAAAATTAATAATAAGCATATTATATTTGAGTTGCTGCAAAGCTATTTGAAATAAAAATTATATTTAAAAAAAAGAAAAAAATTCAAATACAAATGAATGTATTGAATATATGAAAATCAAATGTATGTACATATGTATAATATCGAATGTGCTAAACTTTTAAAAAACCATTTAGTGCAAAATCATAAAAATCAAAATCATATGTAATATAGAATATTTATACTAAGTACATTAAGTGACAATTTTTCAGGCAGAAAAATGGTTGCAATTGTCAAAATATGCCACTAGAGAGCTAACCTTCTAGTGATTAAATCATGGCCTCCAGTCTTATTAGTACTTAGGCTCTTAGAGACAAATATAGAACCGAAAGACTAAATGCGCTTACCACGAATAACTTTAATTCCTTTAATACATACTTGAGCTACCAGAATATGCATTTGCAATTTAAGTTTGCATCGACAGTTTCAACGAAAGCCTATTAAAAGCTAAACTAACAAAAAAAATCACTATAGTCCTGTGCAAAATGTGATAGAAGATAATATTTTGATAGAACCGAATATTGAAACAATTGAAAACAGAGTTTTCGAAAGCATGTTTAGCTGTGTAAATGTCAAAAATTTCCTTGTTTAATTTCACAGTGTGCCAGTGAGTCAAGTATAGTAGTATATCTCTACTAGTAGCGCAACTAACAGCTGATTGCTAAACATGCCCAGTACAACCATGTGCATATACCTTCTGGCATTGCGTTTTGTTGAGATGCGTATTTGCTATGTCATTGTTTCCTAATACGTAAACAAAGTTGTGGCAAGCAGAGATTTTGTTAATTGCAAAATTTTAATTTGTTTATTTAGTGGAGTATTTATTCCACAATTATGTTGTGTGTAAATATATGCAAAAGTAACTCGGGTCAGCACAAAATATAACAAATGTAGTAATATATTGTTATAATATATGAATTATAACTCTCCAGGCATCTATATGAATTGCAACACCCTGTATATGTATCAATATGTATTGTATATGCCGTTTTACATAATAGTTTGCTCATCATAACGGCATGCTCTCCTCTTTAATAGTTGAGTAATATAAGCTCAAACCTTTGTGATTAATTTTTGAGCATCAGTCAATAAATGACAACGAAGCCATCACATTGTCGTCTGTGAAAAAGTGAATGGGAAAAGCAAAACTTAGCACTTCAATAGCAAAAATTAAACCGCGTAAAAGGTAACATGGATTACGTGAAAAAAGTGGAAGAACTCAAACTGAGTGGAAATATCGCTGAAAATTGTCGCATATTTTGGAAAAAATTTTAAGATCTTCGCTGAGGCTATCGAGCTGGAAAAAAAGTCCGAATCAGTGAAAGTTGATATTTTTCTGAACGCGATTGGAGCTGAGGCTATTGAAGTCTACAATTCTTTAAACATCAGCGAAGCAAACAAATCAAAATATAGCGAGGTAACGAAAGCCTTTGAAGACTTTTGCAAACCAAAGTGCAACGAGGTATATGAGAGTTTCGTTTTTCATAACCGTTGCCAAGCACTTGGTGAACCCTTCGACAACTTTTTAATAGACGTGAAGAAAATGGCGAAAAGATGCAGCTTCCAAAATGAAAATCGAATGATTGGGAAGCCCACTTTATCCCAAATCGAACGGCTTTGCAGAGCGAATGGTTCAGGTAGCGAAAAAATTAGTTCTCAAATGTAATGAACAAAAAAGTAGCTTATGGCACGCATTACTAGAATATAGAAATACAACAAATACTCATGGGTAGGCAAACTAGAACTTTGGTTCCTGGTAAAACAAATTTTTTTAATAAGGCTGAATTAAGCGGGAAAATAATTCCCATTTTGGGCCATAATAACGAACTAAACAAAAAATATCATGATAAACTGAAAGAAAAAAGAAGAGCTTAAAAAAGGGGAGGAAGTGTGGATGAAAGACGGAAAGTCATGGGTTCCAGCTAGAATACTGGACAAACACGGAAGCCCAGTAGAAAAAGACCAAAAACCATATCGTAGGAACTCCTTCTATTTAAGAAAACGAAAATGAAACTTAGTTTATAAAATTAATAATAAGCATATTATATTTGAGTTTTTGCAAAGCTATTTGAAATAAAAATTATATTTAAAAAAAAGAAAAAAATTTAAATACAAATGAATGTATTGAATATATGAAAATCAAATGTATGTACATATTTATAATATCGAATGTGCTAAACTTTTAAAAAACCAGTTAGTGCAAAATCATAAAAATCAAAATCATATGTAATATAGAATATTTATACTAAGTACATTAATTATGCAAATATGAAGTCTCACAAACACGTATGTAAAAATATCAACTTCAAAAAGAAAAAGGGAGATTTAGTAATATGATGTTATAATATATGATTTATAACTCTACAGGCATCCATATGAATTGCAACACCCTGTATATGTATCAATATGTATTGTATCTCATCTGTATGATAAATACACAAACTTTGTACGCAGACTCAAGCTCTTCTGATTCATCGGACGAAGAAAATATTATATAATTAATTAGTTTGTAGTGATTTTTCTATAGTATGCATTTCTTTAAAAATATGCCTAGTCAAGGAAAATGTGCCTGATATGTGTTGAAACAAGAATAGTTCCTTTAAGTTTTGTCTACAGCTTTATATACAAATAGTTTAAACTAAAATAAAAAAATTTTAAATGGATTTCGTAAAAAAATTTCTGACTTTTTTTAGCTTCTTTTTTCTTAATTTTATCCTTTTCTAACCTTTGTTTGCCGATTTAGCCTCTTTTTTTCTCGCACTGTGTCACACTGATTGGCACAACCAAATGATCAAAAGCATCGAGAGTCAACTAATATATATTGGGTGCCAAGAACAACAATAACACTATAGCGCTGCAACTGACGGAAAATAACCACACAGATGATTTCAACGATGTAAAATATTAGATGTGGAGAACAGAAGGAGAAGAAGGATGACATGAGATTTGGGCACACAACAACAAATTGCAAATACTTATCTTGAGTTTTATATTCACCCTCAAAGATTCACATTTTTTGTTGGCCTTACCGCAGATAGAGGCGGAATAATATTTCCTACCAGACAAGAGAAAAAAACTTAAACTTCAACATGTAACGATTCTAAATTTTATGGTTTAGTTGAAAAAGGTTCCCACCATAATAAAATGTCAACAATTTGTTTAATTTTTATTGAATTTTTGCTCAGGGCTGCAACATAATTGCACATTGACACCATTGATTTCATATAATAATGAAAATAATTTTTCAAGAAAAACTTGAATATTAAATGCCTTACAATTAAATAAAGCTATAGTATTTTCAGCAGCGGAATTCTGGAAATCGCTAAAGCTTAATCTCGATCGCCAAAAATCTCTAATTTCATTTTAGAAACATTTGCCGACTTTTGCGATTCCAGTGAATGGAAATCTTCTAAAATCTTCATATTTTGGTTAGTTTTTTTGGCACATTTTAGCGATGAACACAAATGAACCAGATAAATTAATCAGCTGTTTTTGGCACCTAACTTAGCCGAAATTGCGATTCTGGAATTTTAGCCATTTTCTAAAATCTCAATTTTTCTCCTAAATATAGCTTGTTTTGGCAACGAATAAAAAATCTGTTGCTAAAAGGCAAAATATATGATAAAAGGTTATAATTATGTTGTTTTAGGTCATAAAAACACTCAAATACATAAAAGATATGTAATTTATGCGAAAAATTGAACGTTTACATATTTACCCAGCAAGTATTTGTCCACAATGTCTGGAAACTTCTAGAGAACATCTATTCACGCTACTTGGTGACTTACTTACTTCGTCAGAAGAAAGGTATTACCGTTGGTGACGTGTAATAATGTCAATGGAATTAATTTTTTTAAAAGCGAATTAATGTCACTGACATAAGTTTTCATAGAGAATTAATGTCAGAAGTGCTAAATATCATAAATGCTTTACTAATTTCTATAAAAACAACGCAACTGCTATTTCAGGTGCAGTTATATACATACATAGATAATGGACTAAGCAGCTTTCACTGCAGACTTTCACTTTATACCTTATATATGTATGCAAATGAAAAAAATTGCATGTAATGAATTTTGATATTTTCCAGGAAAGAAAAAATTGCGCGATTTTACAATCCAAATTCTTATTTTACACCTTATGTATATAAAACAAAAAAATTGTATATAATGAATTTTGATAAAAAAAACGCGCGATTTTATATTCCAAATTTTCATGTTATTCTATTATATTTTTTTTTGTATGCGCTAAATATGATACAAGCAATTTGTATAACAATAAAATCGTTATTTTCATTTTATACTATTATATGAAATAAAAAAAATCATATTTCATGAAATTGGGATTTATTCAAAATGCACATAGATTTACAATTTTCATTTAGTACTTATGTTTTGTGTTATGAAATTAGAAAACAAAATAATAAGACTTTTTATCCAAATTTTCGCCTGCTGCGCTTTACTGAAATATATCAAAATTCATTAAATACAATTTTGTTATTACATATACATACATAAATAAGTTGTAAAATAAAAATTTGGTATAGATAATGGCGCGATTATTTATTCCAAATTTTTGCCTGCGGCGCTTTTCTGACAAAATCTCAATTCATTAAATACCCAACAAACACAGTCTCAAATGTTAGAGAAATATTGTAATTTTACATTAGAATTCTAATGTAGTTTTCTAATCGAAAATCAGGTTAGAGAACTAGGCTAGAAGTCGATTAGAGAGCGCTTAGAAACACAATAGAAAAAACTTCACCTTAGAAACCAATTAGAATTTCACCAATTAGAGTTCGATTAGATCACTAACATTTTTCTCGATACCGAGAACTAAGTCCCTTTTTTGTGGAGAATGCTATAATTCCCGACAGTTTCTCAAACCGTTCGCTAACACTCCACCTTAGAGAAATACATTAGATATCAAGTCGTTTTCTAATCGTCCTCTAACCTAAATGTTTGCTAGGTACAATTTTTTTATTTTATATACATATATAAGGTTTAAAATTAAAATTTGGAGTATAACCTGCTTATTCCATTATCTATGTAACTGCACCTGAAATATCAGTTGCGTTGTCATTATAGAAATTTATAAAGCATTCATAATATTTAGCGTTCATGACATTAATTCTCTTTGTAAAAGCGAATTAAAGTCAAGGACGTTAATTCTCAAAATTATTTGACATTAATTCGCTTTTGCAAAGAGAATTAATGGCATTGACAGGGGAAGACATAGCTGAGATCATCAGCTTTGAAGAGGTTCAAAATAAAACTGGGAGACAAAGTCACCTAGGATGCATCCAAAGTTCAATGACTCCATCAGAATAAAGTTCTAGTGCCGTATACGGATGACGCCAAAATCCCAAAAAGGATTGGAGCGATAATATTTGGCTCCCACACCAATATGTTCATACCGTTTTCATATTTCTTTCGGCGGTGGTCTTTATAAGCCTGTGTGCAGACATAAATCCGCAACGCAGTTACTTTGACGAGAATATCACCATACTGAGGGACATATGTTCCTGTGATACAAAATGCTAACGAGTGCGTGTGGAGGACCACGAAAAACCTTATGAGCAAGCCGGAGCAACTGCAGCTAAAGATTCTAACGGTCGAACTGAGACTAAGGCAGAGTGGGGTGGTTATAACACTAAACAATGCAATAATCGGTATAAAAGAGAAAAATCTTAGGATCCTATAGGTGCTCTCACTATTCATTATAGGATCATATGAACAAATTTAGCAACTTGTCCCGTTTTTGTAACAGTTAGGAAGAAAATGCGAAAGACATGCTCAAGACCCTCGAACTTCCTACACTACATTGCAAACGCATACGTTAATTAAACCGTTGAGTGTCCTAGAAGTTAAGTTAAAAAAAATTTTCTTAACTTGCCAGTAATTACATTTTTCGATTCAGGAATTCCGGTTCAGACCTCTATTTTAGCTTTTAGTTATAATTATATGTGATATTATTATACATGTATAATCTGTGAAGGCAGAAATATTTTAGGTCAATTTTACGTGTTTACTTCTTAATTAGGGAAAATAATATTGAATTCAAAGGATAATTCGTCTTAAATTTGTTTAGAGAAAATTATGTGATAATCATTTCAAGAATCAGTAATAAAAAATTACTATCATTGGAAAAGCGTTTGAAGGCAAAAAAATGGAGACAATAGTTCCACAAGGTTTATTGAGCCGCTGCAGTGTTTTCGGGTTGTTGTTGCGGCGCTAAGCGAATAACAAAAGCAATCGCACTGTGTATTACTTTTCTAACTATAGCAGGTGATGAGGCAGCCAAAGCGTCGGCCTTTACACGAAGATCTCCGAAAGCATTCCGGGTGTATGGATTGCGTCTTGAACTATAACGCATGACCAAGAAGTGATAGTAGACGATTGGAGTCACAAGACCTGCCTTTCCTCTGAAAATAATAAAAAATAGTATTATAACAAAATATACATTTATTGCAAAGTTTTATTAACTATACACATATGTATATGGAAAACACCCTAAATAATAATTTTCTAACGGCGAGAAAAAAAGCATGGGCTAATGATATATAAAAGAATAGATTACGTATTAATTACACATATTTTGTTAAAAGGAAACCGTTCTGTAGCGCAACGAGGACATAGCAGATGAAAATTACTTAAAAAAATTAATATCCGAGTTCAAGTCCTCAAGTTTTAGCAACTGTCCCTTTAATCCACAATTTTTAAAAAACCAAAATGTCCATTATTATTTGGTGACCGTCACAAATTCCCAAACAAAAAATTTCTAAATTTTTTTTTTTAATAAACAATATTACATATCATACAAAATAAAACAGATTTTTTGAGTTCCCCACTCACAGTTAGATAGATGAAATATTTGAATTATGATAAATTAATGATATAATAAGATTTTTGAAGCAAATATAAAACTTAAACTTCGTCGACCTGTGTGAACGAAATATAAACATTTTTTTTTTTAATTTTGACTTCATAGCTCAACATTCGGTATATTTTGTTATGTTAAAATCCCGAATATCATAATTAAAACAAACCATACACAAGAAATAACCACGTAAGTCGATCCAGAACGTTATAACCAGCATTGCATTTTCTAAACCACTATTTATTAGATAGAACTTAATGGAAATTGCCTTTTTGGTAACAGATATGATGATTTCGATTGAAAATTACCCGAATTAGCTTCACCTGATGCCATCTGTTTAAGCGACATAAGTTGTAATTATTTCTTTCGTTTATTTCATTTGCGCTGCACTCTCTTGTAATTCGCAACCAGCTTATGAAATATTCCAAAGATATAGTTTATGCTTTGCAATCCCAGATGGGGGTTTTTCACAGCGAAAATGAGGAAGCCAATCCAGCGCAATGCCTCAAAGCCAATAGTGCTCGCCCCCAATAAAATAATAATTAAATAAATACTAGGAAAGGGCTCCCTATACTAAACATATGCTCCGCACACCCCCCTTTTCCTCTCTAATAATAATATAATATAAATAATAAATTAAAATAAAAATAACTCAAACTCGCCCTCCATAAAGCTTAGACACATTTTATTTAGCCTTTTTTTTTGGCTTTTTCAAAGTAAATGAATTTTTTAGCTTTTTCCTAAATAAATGCATTTTTTCCTTTTTGAATTATTATTAATTTTTATGCATCTTCTAGTACAATGTTACCACAACTATAAAGAGTAAGGTTTTTGAGTTAAAAACTCGATTGCAATCAAAGTTAAAACCCAAAGTACAGTGGAACTAGTATATCATTTGTTTTTCATGCTATAAGCAAAGTGTGTTCAATAAAGTGTGATTGACAGCCAAATATGATTATCTTGTAAGGGACTATTATACCAACTAAATGTAAACAAATGAATTAGCCCTTTGAGGTGCATGTAGCTTTTCACCATCTATAAGTATTCTTTTTGATTTTTTTTACAGTATTTATACAGCGTTGTCAAAGATGACGAAAACAAATTACAACAACTATACGTCCAGATAGAACAAATGCGGGGATATAGAATGCCACAAGTTAAAGATTATTCTACAATAAATAAAATCATTTGTTACTTTAATAAAACACATTTTTTTAAAAAACCGTTTTAGCAATTTTTTTGCTTTAATTAAATAAGTTTTGTGCGATTCAGCATCCATTTAAAGATTAAAGTTTTTTATTCTATACATTATTCGGCACTTATTTTATGTTTTCATTCAAATATATGTGTGAGCTCGATTCTACTACTTTAAATATTGAAATTTTATCATTCTAGCTATTTTTGGCCATAAACTTTCATAAAAACAGTTTAAAGCTGTTATTTGGTTTCCTAAGGTGACGTAGTTTGCTCATATTGGCCAAACCCCATTTATCGAATGATGGTACTTACTTCACAGCACCTATCGCATTTGGAAGTTCTATGTCTGCATCGTGTCTTCTAGAATCTTTCATTTCTCTGTCAACTAGGCAGTGGACCAACATCAACTTTAAAGTCGAATTGGCTGAGACCTAACGCAGATATGAAGACTCCAGCTTTCAATAACTGCCATCAATACTTTTGTAAGAAAAGTTCAGGTAAAATTCGAGTCCAACCCTACAAAATACCCGAATATCTTTCGTTTTCTACTAGTAAAGAGGTTTTTTAAGTATCAACAGTAGACTTCTTTTTTACAACAGAATTTTAATTCAAGTCAATTTGATTTAAAATCGAATAACAAATATTGAAATTTCGAAAATTTAAAACAAAAATAATTTAAAATTTTTGTTTGTCAGATTTTTAAACTGAAAAGATTATTTTGAAAATGGTTAAATATTTTTTCTGTTTGACATAGTTTTGTTCCAATTGAGAGAAACGTCAAATTCAATCACACGTTGTTGTCATATTTAAATGTGTGGTTGACAGTTAAATATGACTCTCAATGAATTAACCCTTTGAGGTGCATGGAACTTTTCACCACTCATCTATAACTTTTGTCTTTTTTTTGCATTACTTTTTTCGACAGGGTGGCAGGTAACTGCCACAATTCGACAGACATCTCTAACTTTGTCATCTGGCGACCGATGGTTACGTTAGCTTCAGACCACCTACCCATCTTACTCTCTGTTGAACGACCGACCGACTTCATAACGACTGATAAATTAACTTACATCAACTTCAACAAAGCGGACTGGGACCGCTTTACTGACTATACAGAGCGCTCCTTCGCTGCCTTACCCACTCCTACGGACGTGCGCAAAGGCGAAAGAGAGTTTCGCAAGATCATTGATTCAGCCTCATGCCGCTTTATTCCTGCTGGTAGAATACCAGAAATTCGTCCGAATTTTCCGGCAGAAGCTGCGGCGATGGCAAGAGAACGTGACCAAGTGAGACTCATCAGTCCCGCAGATCACAGAATCAAAGATCTCAATGCGGAAATGCGTAGGATAGTCAACGAACACAAGCTGACTAAGTGGAAACAACACCTTGAGACATGCAACCTCTCCGGCGTAGTCGGCAAATTATGGTCGACTGTCAAGGCCCTATCCAATCCGACCAAACACAAAGATAACGTCGCCATTGCGTTCGGCGACAGCGTCAAATCGGACGCCAGGAAATGCGCGAGCTCTTTTTGCCGACTGTTTATAATGCATCCACCTGCGGATAGGACTAAGAGAAGAGTCTTCCGACGTGCGCACAAACGCAAACACTCTACTGCGCCCATTGTCGTCTCAGTCGCAGAGGTTAAGGAAGCCATAATGAAGGCCAAACCCTCAGAATCCATCGGACCCGACGAAATCGCCATGAAGATGATCAAACACTTAGGCCACGAGCGACAGAGCTATTTAGCGGCTCTCTTTAATTTCTCTCTAACTACTTTCGTCATACCTGAGATATGTAAACAGGCGATTGTACTTCCCCAGGGAAGCCGGCGAACCAAGGAGATTCTTATCGTCCGATATCCCTCCTTTCGCCGGTTGCGAAATTACTAGAGACCATTCTGCTTCCTTACTTTATTGCAAATCTGAAATTGGCCGATCACCAGCATGGTTTCCGCAAATCTCACAGCACTACATCCGCTTTGAATGCCATTACAACGCGGATTATGGTTTGAATCAACGCCCACCAAACCATAGGACGGTTCTAGTGGCCCTTGACCTATCAAATGCATTTGATACGGTCAACCACGCCACACTCCTTCGAGACCTGGAAGAGACACCGCTCCCTGCCGGCCTTAAAAGGTGGACCGCTAATTACCTCAATGGTCGACAGGCATCAGTCAAATTCAGGAACAAGAAATCTAGGCCACGAAGAATAAAACAAGGGGTGCCGCAAGGTGGTGTTCCCTCTCCCCTTTTGTTTAATTTCTATATTTCGAGACTTCCCCCACCAGAGGGAGTCTCTATTGTTTCCTACGCTGACGACTGCACGATAACGGCCTCGGCCAAGGGTCCCTCCACGATCTGTCAAGTAGGTAAGACCTAATCAAAGCAACGGCATGACAGGAGAAATTAAAGAGGTTTTTCAGCTTGCAACATAAAAGCTCATGATCAACCGAGTCAAATTGAATGAATTCAGTGAAATCCGAGAAGTTCACTTGACGATTGGGGCGATATACACATCCAATAAGAAGCTTATTAGGGTCTGAAACTATCTCAATAAACACATATTCAACCGAATCACCCCCTCCAGAAATACAACGTAGTCTACAGGACAAGCTATCTTTTACATAAACCGCAACACCACCACCATAACCCTCGCGATCAGCTCTGAACAATTGGTAACCACTTACTTTCAACAAACCGTTACTATGGCGAGACGTAAACCAAGTTTCGGATACACAAGAACGTCAAGTGAAGAATTTTCAAAAAAGTATCTAAATTCATCAATCTTTTTATATAAACTCTGGGCGTTTATATGAATTATTTTGAGCCCCATTGCCTGCTTACCAAGAACACGCAACATAGTATACATAGAGTCTTTGGAACTCATAACGTTAAAATTTGACATAGCCATTAAAAGGACTTAAAAACAGTAACGTTGAATTCACACTGCTAGAAAACACTGACAATATTAAACATTTACTTAACGAGTAACCTATTGAAATAAAGTACATGAGTAGATAAGAACAGAACATAGAAGAAAAGAAGTATATGCATAGATGGTTAAGATAGAAGTTATTGTTCATTGGGAGCAACCCGATGGTCGTCACAAGTGTTCTCTTCTTCACGAAAGGATCGGTCGCTTTCTGGATTGAAGTTTGCAAGCTCTTTAAGCATATCCAGTGAGTTGATTGGACGTGGATCGTAATTTTTGCTGAGTTTTATGTAGACCAGGCCCCTTCTAGTAAACACAGACCAAACCTTTTTCCGTTTTTTGAGACTCAGAGCTGCTTTGAAAATTTGGTGATTCGATTTTGTCAAAGTCGATTTTGGTAAATGCGAGCTTTTGAGTTAACTCCCACATGCGTAAGACATAACCCGTCAGCTTTGTTAAGACGCCGATAATCAGCTACGGCTTTAAGTAATAGGTTCCTCTCTCTTGGCGATTGAAATTGAATTATGATAGCAGGGTCAACTTGGGTTCCAGGAAGATTTCTCGATCGAAATATGGCTTTGAGCACGGGTGGTTGAAGGTTTAGAGCAAAACAGAGATGGTTGTGTAGATTTTGTAAGTTTTCGGATTCAACAACAGGAATTCCGTCAACTCTAACTTCACAAGTGGCTGCACGATTTTCCTGCCTGGAAACATACGTTTTTAGCAAATCAACCTCGGCTTCAAGAGCTGAAACCCTCTCTGATGCAGTCTCCAAGCGAGTAACCCGTTCGTTCAAGTCAGACAAATCACGCCGAAGACTATCAAACTTCTCTTCGAATTTGCTGCAAAAAACCTCGAAAATCCTGGTTTCCGACTCAAGAATTTGTTTTGCTACCAATTCCATAATCCTGTTTTCTGACTCTAAAAATTGTTGCGCTATTTGTTTCGCAACCAACTCGTTATTTTTAGATAAGCGTAGCTCCATAGTGCGTATAATGGTTGACGATGATTCGCTTATACGAGAGGTTTTAGGCTCCACGTCAGAGCTCATAGCCTCACCGCGACATTTACCAGCACCAGCAGGCATTTTGGGGCTTATGAAATTGTTGTTAAGAAATTCGGAAAAAGGTAGGTGGTAGCCCTGTAATTGCAGTTTAATTAAAATCTTTGAGAAACTTTGCACAAATGTCGCCGATGGCAGCTATCCAGGACTCAAACCAGTATTAGTAAACAGTGACACACAGATGTCGCTAAGTGCAAAGATCTGTAGAAGTTGTTGCTGCTATATCGATTCAGCTGGTATGCACATACATACAAAAGCAAAATTGCAGTTGGAGCACCACTCTGACTTACTTGTTTTTCGCAAAATACTTTCGCCGGAACAGAGTTTTGATATTAATTATGTTATTGATGTAATTTAAAACACTTATGGTTTAATAAATAGACGATGCCACTTTTTAATTTTATGTTATTTCTTAATTAGTTACGAATGTAGACGGAGCTATAAATTTTCCTTGTAACAATTCGGATGAACAAAACTTAATCATAGGTTAAACTCTTACTTATCCAGACTGAACCCCAACATACCAAACACATGTCCTGCATGTGGTATGTCCCCTCATGATACCAAACATCTCTTCTCCTGTTCAGTCGAACCTACTCTTCTAACACCTACATCCCTCTGGTTCAACCCTGTCGAAACTGCGCGTTTCCTCGGACTTCCGTTAGAAGAGCCTGAGGACAATTTAGAGTGGTCGAGCCCATTGGGCAGGCCGAAGCACTGTTAACAACAACATATATGCGACAATTTTCGGTAAGAAATCACAAAACTCCATAAAAGAAGTACTTCTCTAGCCCGCAAAAAACAAGCAACGATTCACGGCCGTGGTTAGGTCATACTTTACTTTCAACGTCAACAGGAAAAATTGCACTAAAAATGTCGATTGGGACAACCCAATATTATTTAACAGCATAGAAAATTTGTTCACATCATTTTTTCTCGATTAGCACAAGGTCTAAGTAAAAAATGAATTGAGTCAATCTCTCTCGAAACCGCAAAAATTAAAATGAACAGGAACTTGGAAACACTCGCAAGCAAAGCAGATAGTGCTGTTTTCATTCGCTCATAACAAAGTTTAAAGTTTTTGTTGTTGTTTTGCTCAATGACGATCAGCCAAGCCATAATGAAGGCCTAGCCCTCAAGATCAATCGGACCCGATGATATTGCCATGAAGATGTTGAAATACCTAGGCCACGAGTCACAGTTACTTGCTGCGTTCTTTAACCACTTCGTTATTCCAAAAATTTAGGAACAAGCGATTGTGGCCCCCTCACTAAAACCAGGGAAACCAGCGAAAAAGGAGAATCGCATCGTCCGATATATCTCCTGTCGCCGGTTGCGAAGTTATTGGATACCATTCTGCTCCCGTATTAGACTGTAAACCTTCATTTGGCCGAACATCAACATGGTTTCCGGAAGTCACATAGCACAACATTCGCTTTGAACATCATAACGACGCAGATAACCTATGGTTTGAATCAACATCCTCCAAACCATAGGACGGTGGTCGTGGCAGTTGACTTTTCCAAAGCTTTTGACACAGCCGGCCTAAAAAGGTGGACCACTAACTACATCAACGGTCGGCAGGCATCAGTTAAATTTAAAGGGGTGCCGCAGGGTGGTGTCCTATTTCGCCTTTGGTTTAACTTCTACATTTCGAGGCTTCCGCCCCCACCAGACGGAGTCTCCATTACATCCTACGCTGACGACTTCACGATTATGGCTTCGGGTAAGGGCTCCTCCATTGACGAATTCTGTAAGAAGATTAACCGTTACCTCCGAAATCTTTCCAGCTTCTTCACAGAGCGATATCTGATCCTGCCTCCGACTCAATCGACGGCGACCCTTTTTGCGACGTGGAATGCACCACCCCTGCTCGTTAGGGGTTTAGAAGATGCCCGAGGTAGGCATAGCGGTCGTAAGAGGCGACTAATATGCACAAAGTTACTGACGTGCAACTCGAAGGTTGATATACGGATATGATGCCTCTCACATCTCATTACCCATCTTATCCTTCCGTAAGGAAGGAGGGGTGACATGACCTAGAAGGTTTCACTGGTCATAAATCGCTACCTCGACGGTCGGGCAGTACCGCAAGGGAGTACCGGAGCGTACCGGGTTCAAATCCGGCCACGGACTGTTAATTCGATAACACTCCCTAAAACCTTCGGGGAGTGTTTTTGTCGTTACCACAACAACAACAACAACGTGGAATGCGCAGATGGGACAAGAGTTAAACGTCCACGTAGATGGAGTACCTTTACCTACTGCCAACCATCCTAAAATCCTGGATGTGACGTTCGACAGCAGCCTCACCTTCGCTAGTCATGCCACCACAATAACCTCAAAGGTGCAGAGCCGCAAAAAGATCGTCAAGTCGCTGGCAGGCAGTATTTATTACGTTGCAAGTTGCAACTCGGCCAAAATACTGCCATAAAAACTGCGACCGGATGTCTGCTTATGTCATCCGAGTCCCACCTTCATTCATGTCATCCTAGCACAACTTCGTTCTGAATATTGTAATAGGTTAAATTCTTATCCAGACTGAACCCCACCATACCAAATACGTTCCCTGTATGTGTTATGTCCCCTCAGGATACCAAACATCTCTTTTCGTGTTCAATTGAACCTACTCTTCTAACACCAATATCACTCGCGTTTCCTTTGACTGCCGTTAGAAGAGCTTGATAACGATTCGCAGAGTGATTGTGCCCATTAGGCAGGGCGACCCATCACATACATTTTCTTTCCTTAACAAAAAAAGTACTTTAAAATACTTTTAAATACTTGGTAAAGTACATGTGATTGTACCTTCGATTCCAAGTACAAGGATTCCGGTACTTGTACTTTGTACCTCACGTTTCAAAGTACTTGAGTAATCGTACTTATTTAGTACTAGTACAAGCATATACTCAGTACTTTACAGGTGTGATTAGCAGTAAGCTGGATTTTTGAGCTGTTTTGTTGCACCAGTGTAACAAAAAACCATCAATTCTAGTGGCGCACGCAGTTGGTATGAAAGAATTAATGTCCAAAGTCCTTGACCTTATAAAATATAAACAACATGGCTGGAATATTTGCTCACATCTTAAAGTCGTTTCATTACTAACTGGATTGCAGCAGGACCAGGTTTGCCAGTATTGGCCACTTTTTACAAACTGTGGCGACCAAATTATGAAAATTGGCAATGGCGAATTTTTTTTGGCGATTATCCAAATATTATGAAGCTTGAGTAAATTTTTAAGTATAATTTTAACTCTGGTTTCATCCTTTATCTACACTTTGCCATTACATCTTACGAAAAAATGAAGTAGAAAGCAAACGAGAGTTTGAAACAGATCATTACTCGAATAATATTGTGACGAATTCGATGATTCCGTGATTATTAAAGTCAAATAAACACAAGCACAGATAATGTAACTAATAGCTAGTTTTATTTACTAGTAATAAATGCAATACAAATTAAAGAGTTTGGTAACTTGACAGTAGTTCACTGAACAACACTTCCTAGGTACACGCTTGCATGCATAAGAGTAGCCATCGTCATCTCTGTTGTGTTTAACTAGTGGTGGGAGTGTTATTGAGTAAGGGATGGTACATGCTTGAGAATAATCGCCACACTGCCCTCCACCGAAGTCTGATCGTTCCGATCAGATACATTGCCGGAACCAAACGCAGATAGCCTTTCCAGTAGCGCGATTCACTAACTTTTAACGATTCGGCAATCGAGATTTTTACCGTAAACGTATATTGCTTTCATTAACGATTGTGCGATTCACTATCTCAGATTTAACAACACTTGTTATCAATGTTTTCAATTTGAGAAAAAGTGGCAACACTGATACTGAAATGTCAAAATTTACGAAAAGTTCAAAGAGGAATAGAACAAAAATAATTGTTCGCGTTGATTGTTTGTGCAGATATTTCAGCAAAGGTAAGTATTTTTGATGTTTATTGTATTTTTGATGTTTATTGTATTTTTAGCCATTTACTGCCCTTTATTTTTAATTGTAGGATGGCATCAACAAGTGCTGCAGCAGCCAGAAGAAGTAGGGCAACAGCCGAACAAATACGGGCGATGGTGGACGTTCTGGGAGAAAGGCCTGGTTTGGCATCTGGGAGATTCCAACGCATGCACGGCAAGTTGGAGCACCAAGAAAGGTGGAAGGAAATGGCGGAGAAGCTGAACGCCATTGGAGGAGCATTTAAAAGTGTGGAGCAATGGACTACGGTAAGTTCTAAGTGAACGAAATGTTACTAACCAATTCGGTAATTGGGTCCTTTAGGAGACAACTGCTAAAACACTTCCGAAATTATCGGGAAAGGTATCACAGGACGCGTTTTGCCCTCAGTAATAATAATCCGGGAGCGGAAACGAAATATTTCGTTTCAGTGAAAAGTTATTGGCAAAATTTTCTGTGTCTACAACAACCACATGAAAATTATAGAGAATTTTCAACTTTAATTGCAAATATCTCTTCACAGATATATAAAATCGAGTTTGCGCTTTCGGATTGTTGATACCGAGGTTAAAACCCGTTGTTTGATACTTCTCCCGATAATTTCGGACGTGTTTTAGAAGTTGTCTCCTAAAGGTAACAATTACCACAAGTTCTATGGAATGGTGCATCGTGTGTAACTTTGTCAGTGCTTTTTAAAAGTTTATTAGTTGCATGAATATATGGATTTTACACTGCATAGATGGTGTAATGTGAAGAGTACTTGCAACGTTATATTTGACACGCTTTTCCGCAGAAGTGCTAATAAGTATGCATATTAGTGGGGTTGGCTTTCCATTATGTCGAGCTACCTTTGCAAAACATGAAAAATCAGGGCCCCATAATAGAAAGTCTGCCCACTTTGGTTCAGTGAACTTCAGAAATATATTTACAGTTAATTTTACAGGTCTGCCGTGAGATAAAAAGCCGTACAAGCAACCGTGTACCTGTGGTTTTTAATAAATGTTTTAATGATTGAAATATGTGCCTTACTTCTAAATTCCACAATAAAATAAGAAACATTTAAATTTTCAATCTACAGAAGTAGTACATTTTATTTTGTTTGACAAGCGTAGGACAACAAACCAAATTAAATTATTTAATATGGCTAAAATATATACAGCGGCGGATATATTTATGCAGTCGTTTTTTGCGATTTTCACAAAGTTTTGCTTTAATTTAAATTAATTCTAATAAAATTATGTTATCAAAAATTTGGACACGTTTTCCAGCGGAAGATACTGAACTTGAATTGCTAGAATTATCATTGGTGTGCATGTCCAAAACTATGCCGATATTGTTAAGTTCGTCTGATCGCTCGGCTAAAGAACATTATGTAAGGTGGCGCACGCGTTCACTACCTTCCCCGCGAACCCAGGCTCATACAAGAGAACCCGCTGTCTCGACAGACATCGCCAAGTTGCTCTGAGGACCCCTAATAGCCTTTATATTGGGTTCCGTGCTTTGCATAGCGACGATATCGCAGTGATCCTCCGTCCTTGCAATCGGTCCTGCAGCCGCTCCGCAACACCTGCCGCAATTTCAGGACCCACCCGGTACAACTTTCTAAACTCCGATGGAGCTAGGTCAAAGGGATCATCTATGTCTCCAAGTAACCTTCGATCTACTGTTGCGCTCCTTGCAGCTGCACTCCGTGTCATATTGGACGCTACAAACTCGAGTACCATGACATAAAATATAAATATAACAATAAATTGCCCACACAAAACAAAAGTAAAAAAACTTTAACAGCACAAAAAGAATCTGTGATAAAATAACAATTTACCAATCGACAACGATAAATTGTCGAATTTAGAGTAGACAAAAAGTTAGTGAATAGCATAGTTTGTTAAAATTGTTGTTAAGTTAATTTATCGTTAACAAATTGTGTTAAAAAAGTTAGTGAATCGCAAAACTGTTAAAATTGTTGTTAAGTTAATTTATCGTTGACAAATTGTGTTAAAAAAGTTAGTGAATCGCGCTACAGATGAACCACCTTCATCTTATTCCTTGGCCTTCCCATAGTTTGTATGCGACATACTACATCGTTGATCCGTTTTATGACTTTGTATGGGCCTTCCCAATTACATTGTAGTTTTGGGGACAAACCTTTCTTACGCTGTGAGTTGCATAGCAGCACTAAATCTCCTTATATAAAACCTTCCGAATTTATTGCTTTGTCGTACCTGGCCTGCATCTTATCGCTCCTGATCTTAGTCCGCTGTCTTAGAAGGTCCTGAATCTTTCTCATTTCTTCTTCCAATACGCTAGTAGATTTCCGAGCATTTACTCCTGCATCAGCGTTTATCCCAAACTTCAAGTCAGCAGGCTCTCGAAGATCATTCCCGAAAATTACCTTTGCAGGAGTCTGGCCAGTTGTTTCATGTACTGCAGAGCGATATGCCATTAGGAATAAGGAAATGTGAGTATCCCAATCCTTCTGGAACTTATCCACTACTTTCCTCAGGTGCTCTTCCAAAGTTCTATCGAATCGTTCCACCATGGCATCGGACTGAGGATGCAGTGCAGTTGTTCGAGTTTTTCGAATTCCTAATGTTCTTGGAACACAGCTGATTCGAAATTCCTGACTTGGTCAGGTGATTTGTAATAGGGAACACTTCTGGCCATAACTGGCAATGACTTGGCAACACGACTTTCTGCTGACATCTCCTCTCTTGATGGTCGCTCGTTTCGCTCGATTCCTTGCATCACACGTGTAAGATCTGGATCTTCGTGCTGACACCTCCTTAATTGATCCATGTCCCATTTGTCCGTATATGTTATAGTCATTAGCCGCACATTTATAATGTCTTCCTTGGCCTCAGCTTTCGAACAATACTTGCATTCCAAGCGACATTGCATCTGCATTTCCGTGTGTACTACCTTTGCGATGCAGTAAGAGCCATTTCAACGCTGCATGGTCTGTCCTGACGTGGAATCGCTGCCCATAGGGATACTTGTGGATATGCTTAACGCACTCTACCAATACCAACAGTTCTCGCCGTGTTACACAATAGTTGCTTTCAGGCTTCCCAATTGTGCGGCTGTATTATTCAACTACCTTCTCTCGTCCATATACAATCTGGGACAAAACACCCCCTACAGCATAACCACTGGCATTTGTATCCAGAATAAACGTTAAAGCTGGAATCGGATATGCTAATATCGCGGCAGTGCATGGCTGTTCCTTCAATGTTTGAAAAGCCACCTCCTGTTCCTTCTTCCATTCAAAACTCATATTCTTCCTGGTAAGGTCATGGAGACTACTAGCTACGCTGGCAAAATTCGGTACAAATCGGCGATAATACGTGCACAGCCCAAGGTAGCCCCGTAACTCATGCAAATTTCTCGTTCTTGGCCAATCCTTTACGGCTTCGATCTTTTTCTTAGCAGTGCAAATTCCCTCCGTAGTTACCTTGTGACCAAAATATCTTACTTCCTTTTTAAACAAGGAACACTTCTTGGGACTTAGTTTCAGACCAGCACCAGCTATTCTTTGGAAAACTTCCTCCAAGTTCTTTAGGTGCTTCTCAAAGCTTTTTCCCAGCACGATGATTTCGTCGAGGTACACTAAACATGTTTGCCAGTGCAATCCTTTTAGTATCTGAACCATGAGTCTCTCAAAAGTACCTGGATCATTTGCAGTGCCGTAAATTGCCAAAGCCCTTCTCCAACGCTGAGGGCCGTCTTCTCGTTACCTTCGTCCTTTACTTACAGATTACGAGTCCAGAGTTTCATCGATTCTTGGCAATGGATAACTGTCTTTCTTAGTTACGTCGTTCAATTTCCGGTAATCCACACAGAACCTAATTTTTCCATCCTTCTTTTTCACTAGTACTACGGGTGAGCTCCACGGACTAGCTGATGGTTCGATCACGCCGCTGTCACTCATTTCCTGTAAAATTTCTCTTACTACTTGTCGTTTGGCCAATGGAATACTACGAGGAGCTTGGCGGATTGGTCTTGCATCACCAGTATCAATTTGATGCCTCACATTTTTAGTCCTGGTTTGGAACCATCCTTGTCATATATGCTCGAGTAACTTAGCAGAAGTTCCTTTGCCTTTTCCTGATGATCTTTTTCGAGGCCTTGCCGTCCACGACGTGATATCATCTGAAAGATTAATCTTGCTGGAAGAATCATTTTCCCGAAGCTGTTTACAATTGATAACTACCGCGATCTCTTGGGACTGTCCCAATATTGCTCCTTTGGAAAATTTAATCGGCGATTTGAACTCATTAAAGACTCTTACCGGTACACGTCCATCTTGTTTTGTCATGGCCAGGGTTTTTCCTACTAATATGTTCATCCTTGAGTTGTTTGCTGCTTCTCCATCAATCTTTCCCCATATGATTGCTTCCGACTTCGGTGGAATTTGTTGGCTCTCCTCCACAAGCACTCGCTTACTAACGTATTTGTTTTAGTTACCAAAATTCAGTGGCACATCCATGTTCTGGAAATTCATAATCCTGTTCTGCATGTCGATCTTGATGCCTTGCTTGCTTAAGAAGTCCACACCAACTATGATTTCGTCAACAATATCTGCTGCTGTAGACCGGCCACGTTCCCAATTGCGATTTCACATGTTACTTCTCCTAGGACATTGGTGTCCTCACTAGTGGCCGTACGTAACTTTGCTCCATGCAATGGTCTCACTTTCTTGTTGACTAAATCAGATCGAATTATGGAATGCGATGCGCCTGTATCCACAGTTAGTAAGTGCCCTTTCCCATCCACATATGCAACAACAGTAACATTACTAGCTTTCCTTCCGTTCTGTGAGACAGAGATTATGGGGCATTCAGTTGCGGGATTCAGTCCACGCCCCTTTCAGCTGGCTCGATTTAGTTTAACGATTGATTTGGTTGGGAGATTTGCTCATCTCTTTCAGCTTTGCGTTTTCGTCCACCGGAATTGCTGGGGTTAATGGAGCCAGTGCCCACTTAAATCATTTAATGGCACCATCACTTTTTTTTTCAACGCTTCCAAAATTTTTTCTACCCAAGCCGGAGTTTCCACTTCTACGCGATGAGCCTTGTATGCAGGTTTACTCAAAAGCGAGGCTGTTTCCTGCGTCAGAGCATGCGATACCGTTTCAGCGAATGTCCTTTTGGGGTTGCATATGTGGCCCGCTTCGTCTTCACGTCGCGTATTCTATTTATGAAACACTGGATTTTACCCTCTCCGTATACTCTACAGGTGCGTCTGCATTTGCTAGATGGGCCAACCTCTCGATGTCCTATTGCGAATTCTTGCAAAGTCTCATTCGGTTTCTGGATGCGATTCTGTAGCTCTATTTGGTATATCTGCTTTCGATGTTCGCAACCATAGCTTCTCTCAACTGCACCTGTCAATGCTTCATAATTGTTCCGTCCTCCGTCAGGAATAGTCTGCAAAATTTCAGCTGCAGGTCCCTTCAATGGCACAAAAAGTGCAGCAACTTTGTCTTCAGTGCCCCAATTATTCACAGCTGCCGTCTTCTCAAACTGTAGCTTAAATATCTGAAAAGGAACAGAACCATCAAAGGAAGGGGATTCAACCTTAGGAGTATTCGCTCAGGCAGCTGGACGGTTCAGTTGCAGCTCCTGGATACGGCCCTTCAAAGCATCTACTTCGGCCTCAATTTTGTCCTGCCGTTCTCTGAATACCTCTTGCACTTGTGTTATCTTTGCATCTTGCACTTCTAGTTTCGATGACACTCTTGCCTCCTGCTCTTCCTACTGCGATGAAATATATGCCTTCTGTTCTTCCATTTGAGATCTCATGTATGCCTTCGGTTCGTCTAGCTGAGCTGAAATCTGGTATGTCTGGCATGTCTTCTGTTCCTCCAGCCGAGATGCCATTCGAAATATGTGCCATGTGTGTCTTCTGTTCTTCCAGCTGTGTTGAAATCCTTGACGACCTCTGAGTCAATACAGCCAGCAACGCGTTTGTGTCTTCACTGGCCATTATATTCGGAGGCTCCTTCTTCTTCCATTTTTGTCGATGCGTCTTCCACAAGATGAAATACATATTCGCAAACGTTGATTCCTCCCGGTTCCATAGCCTCTCGCTATCGTGACTGTAACTCTGATTTATGTCCTGTAGTGTTTAATCCACGTTGTTCCAACTCATTTTTGAGTTGCTGAATCTTTAATTCATTCAGCTTCGCCATGTCTTTGTTATCCTTGAAATCACTGGTATTTATTCAACAATACCGCTTCTGACACCAATTGTGACGAATTTGATGATTCCTTAATTATCAATCCTGGCTTCCTTAATTATCGATCACTGTAAAGGCAAATAAACACACGCACAAATACTGTAACAAATCGCTAGTTTTATTTACTAGTATAAACGCAATACAAATTCCCGAGTTTGGTAAATCCACAGTAGTTTACTGTACAATACTTGAATACAAATGGAACAACCTGCCTAGCTTAGTAACGTGCTATATGACCGCACTTGAAGCATTTGGTGGTATCATTACTTTTCTTCTGAACTCCGTTCAACGCTTCCAAAATTTTTTCTACCCAAGCCGGAGTTTCCACTTCTACGCGATGAGCCTTGTATGCAGGTTTACTCAAAAGCGAGGCTGTTTCCTGCGTCAGAGCATGCGATACCGTTTCAGCGAATGTCCTTTTGGGGTTTACATATGTGGCCCGCTTCGTCCCCACATCGCGTATTCCATTTATAAAACTTTGGATTTTTACCCTCTCAGTGTACTGTACGGGTCTAGCAAACGCGAGACGGGCCAACCTCTCGATGTCCGATGCAAATTCCTGCAAAGTCTCATTCGGTTTCTGGGAGCGATTCTGTAGCTCTATTTGGTATATGGGTGTTTCCACGGTCGCGAACAGTACGTTCGTGTGCTTTTATGGACCAAAAAACAAAGTAAACATAGGTTTTTCTTTTTTTGGTTGCTACTTCGATAGCATTTTGGTAGGTCAATTTTAGGTGCAAGAGGCAGGTATGTTCGATTTTTAGTTTTGACTGTGGGGACAATAAACATGTGGTCGTGAACGTACGCAAAATGGAAGTGACTTTTTTGTGCAACTGGAAAAATTCAAAATTCAGCGAAATGGAATGGATTTTTTCAAAACGGTTGATAACATATTGAAGTGGCATAAAGTGACTTTCTTTACGTTTATTTCGTGTTAAAATATTTGCAGTACATTTTTATATATACGCTTAAATACCGGTCGCGAACGTACGATTTTTCCATACATTTTTTTTTACTACTTTCTGCATATTGTTTTACAAATTATATGAATTGGAACACTTAATTCACAAGTTTCAATCTTATATGTTGTATTTATAAAGAAAGGAAAATAGCATAAATTATTAGACTCTACTGAAATCCCGCGGCTCACGGCGAAAGGCTCGAAAGTGGCTTGCATAACATAAAGTATACTCACTATAATGTATGGTTGTAAAATTTATGAATAACTTCATTAAAATTATTAACCATGCACCATAAAAAAGTTTTGACCTGAAAAACTAGTGATTATGATTTTTTTACAGGTTTGTATAAAGTTTGTTTGCAAGTATAGTTTGTACCATTTCGTTGTTGTCTAGAAACAATTTCCTTTTTCTGACGGTATATTATCAACCGCTCACGTTCTTTTTCTTTAAACTCCCTCATCAGCTTAGTGTTTTTCGACAACTTCGTTAGTTCTTCCCTTCGTCTCTTCATTCGTTCAGCTGCTTTCTTACGATACTGCTTAAGTTTTGTGGGATCACTCATAATATTTTGCAAATACCGCTTATGCTTTGCTTTTTGGGATTCAGTAGGAGCTTTACCCATCTTTATTATCTAAGAGATATATGTGCATACGAGGTGTGTTCAAAAAGTATCGCGAATTTTGTGTTTTTCAAAAATTATTTATTTATTCATGAATATCTATTTTTTCCCCTTCAAAGTAATCCCCATGAGATATTATACACTTGTGCCAACGGTTTTTCCAATCTTCGAAGCACTTCAAAAAATCATTTTTTTGTATCTTGTTCAGCTCCTCCTTCGATGCCGTCTTTATCTCGTCAAGAGAAGCGTAACGTCGTCCTTTCATTGGCCTCTTCAGTTTAGGGAACAAGAAAAAGTCACAGGGGGACAGATCTGAGGAATACGGTGGCTGCGGCATCATTAGTGTGTTGTTTTTGGCAACGATGCGTGAGCAGGGGCGTTATCGTGGTGCAAAAGCCAATTTTTGTTCTTCCACAAATCCGGGCGTTTCTGGCGGATTGTTTCGCGCAAATTGCACATAACTTGCAGGTAATATTCCTTATTGACCGTTCTTCCCTGTGGCAAGAACTCATGATGCACCACGCCCCTGCAATCGAAGATAACTGTCAGCAAAACTTTCACATTCGCCGGAACTTGGCGCGCTTTTTTCGGTCTTGGTTCGTGCGGCAGCTTCCATTGAGATGATTGAGCTTTGGTTTGCACGTCATAACCATAAACCCACGATTCGTCACCAGTTATGACCCTCTGGAGCAAATTTGGGTCGTCGCGGACAGAGTTTAACATCTCATTAGCAATGTTCATGCGATGCTGTTTTTGGTCACAATTGAGCAATTTTGGTACGAATTTCGCGACGACCCGTCTCATGTACAAATCATTGATAAAAATCGAATGGCACGAGCAAATCGATATGTTAAGGTCCTCAGCAACTTCTCTAACGGTGATTCGACGATTGGCCAATACCATTTTCTCCACTTCATTAATTTTTTCGTCTGTTGTTGAAGTGCTCGGGCGTCCGGCACGCTCTTCGTCGTTCACATCTTCTCGGCCTTCTGAGAACATTTTGTACCACCGATAAACGTTGCTTCGGTCCAAGGTAGCTTCTCCGTATGCCACAGTCAACATTCGGAATGCATCCGCGCCCTTAATTTCGTTTTTCACACAAAATTTGATACAGGTTCTTTGATCCATTTTTTTGAATAGGTAAAAATCGAAGACGATCCAAAACACGTGCAAGCAAAGCAGCTGTCAACAATTAACTGAAGATTCAAAATGGCCGAGCTTGTCGGCATAAGTGAGAGACATGAGTACCAATATAACGCCACAAAAAATTCGAAATTCGAATATACGTAACCAGCGAAAATTCTAAATTCGCGATACTGTTTGAACACACCTCGTATATTTTTTAAAACTATTAAAATATTAGTTCACGAGTTAATCTGTACTTACGTTTATAATATTCTAATAATTTTTTTTCAAATATTCTTAAATTTGAATTAATTTTAATTATTTGCTTTAAATTGAGTGTACGCTTGTTGACCGTTTTGTATGAAAATCATTCAAACTAAATTTTTTCGTTATTAAATTTCAATACGCGAGATGACTCACAACAACTGCTAACACGATGGATAGAAAAATAAAGCACAAAGTACATAATTTCAAAGTGAGCAGGCCAAAAATGCATCAAAATGCAAAACGGTCGCGAACGTACGCAACTTTGAAAATTAAAAAAAAAGGTTTGGTAAACCCTTCACGAGAAGTAGTTTTGGTTTTCAATTAAGTGCACTCAACTGGCTTTAGCAATGTAGTTCTAGACCTTTCCTTACACTCCTTGAAAAGTGGTAACAAAAAATTTATTTTTTTGGTCGCGAACGTACGATCCAGGCAGAGGTAAAAGTTTCAATAAAAATTTACCGTTAATACATCGTCGTTCACTCTTTCATTTTGATAGTCTTAACTGATATTCATGGGGGTATTTCGTTGCAAAAAGGGATCGCTAGTATAAGTCGTACATGTGAAAAAATTGAAAAGAAACAGGCCTTAAAAACAGGCTGGAAATGAAAAAAAAATTTTTTCAGGTTTTAAGCCAAATTTTTCATAAAAATATTCAAATTAACTTCCAAAACTTTATTTTTAAAAAAATTAGGGAATTTTGTATAACAGGGTTAAAAGAGAATTTCTTTTTATTAACATTTAAAATGTTTGCTCTGGTTGACCATTCTACGGAAATGCTCATATCTGCTTTCGATGTTCGCTACCATACCGTCTCTCAACCGCACCCATCAATGCATCATAACTGTTCCTTTCGGACTCGGGAATTGTCTGTAAGATTTCTGCTGCAGGTCCCTTCAATGCCACGAATAGTGCTGCAACTTTATCTTCAGATCCCCAATTATTCACAGCTGCCGTCTTCTCAAACTGTAGCTTAAATACCTGAAAAGGAACAGAAGGAAGGGGATTGTACCTTAGGAGTATTCGCTCAGGCAGCTGGACGGTTCAGTTGCAGCTCCTGGATACGGCCCTTCAAATCATCTACCTTCGGCTTCAATTTTGTCTTGCCATTCTCTGAATATTATAAAGTCAATTGAATTATTATAAAGTCAAATAAACACACGCACAGATAATGTAACTAATAGCTAGTATTATTTACTAATAATAAACGCAATACAAATTAAAGAGTTTGGTAACTTCAACAAAATAAACCGATCAACCTGCCTTGCTTGGTCAATGCCTTATGTAGTCCGACAGGGTACTTGCCTACGTACAGAGAACTTCCTTGGTTGTTCGCTCTTCGTGTTCTCGAAGGGTCGGTGTTTTTTATTGACATCTCCTCTTTTCAGCGTATTCGCAAAAACTCGCGCCATTTCTCGTCCTCTTCCTAGTTACACGCTTGCACGCTTAAGAGTAACCACCGTTATCTCTGTTGTGTTTAACTAGTGGTGGGAGTGTTATTTCCCAAACCAAACGCTGCTAGACGCTCAAAGGTTGGCACCGCTTTATTAAACTTCATTTCCTCCGGGGATTAAGACTCCGACATCAATCCTCTCCTGCAGAGATTCCCACAATGCATTACACTGTCACACATTCCAACCATTTTATCTGGCCCCGTATAGATTTGTGCCTTCACTTTCGTGCCCAGTTGTACTTGGCAAATATTTCTGCAACTCACTTCTTCAGGATTCTTTTCCTTTCTCTCATGCCCAGAGCACTGTTTCACTTTATCCACTAAGTTGAGTTGCTTCCTCGGACCATGACCACCAGATGTTCGTCTTTTATCCTCAGCACACTTTGCACACTTATTAATCCATTGCCTTACAAATTGTCTGCAACCAATCCAATAGAACCTTTTGCAATGTTTTCTTTATTCCCATGCGCCAATGTGCCCATCTGGGCAACTATGTGACGCTTTCATCTGGAATTCTTGCTTGGGAACAACAATAAGTGCTCGATGATTCCGGCCATCTTCCCTTTCCCATATCCGATGCAAACAACCAGATATTAGCTTCAAACTACTCCATTGTGCCTAGTATGCTTTTGCAATGGGACTCTCTGCCACCATCTTTTCACGTCTTGGCTGATTGTTTTCCTTCAGTCCTTTCAATGCACGTGCCAAATCTGGATCTTCCTCCTGGCCTTGTCGAATCTTCTTCAGGAGGCATCTGTCCACGAAAGCCAATGGTCGAGGAGCTACCTCTGCCTTACGAGGCTCCTGCTGCTCCGTCTAGAAGACCACTCCCTTGGTGCTAAAGCCACTATGGTGTTCAAAGATCAGAGGAACCTCTTGGCCATTGTAAGTCATAACCCTGTTGCCTACGTTGATGTGAAGTCGATGCCAATGATGACTTCGTCGACAATATTCGCTACCAAGAACTTGTGATGTGTAGCCACATTTCCAATTATAACCTTGCATATCACTTTTCCAAGGACTGGCTTGCTATCACAAGTTACTGTCCTTAACTTAGCTTTCTGCAATGGTCTCACCTTCCCGCTGACCAAGTCAATTCGAATGATGGAATGTGATGCACCAGTATCCACAGTCAGCAAGCGCTATTCCCCGTCCACGTAGCCTTCAACAGTAACATTAATCGCTTTCCGTTCGAGTTCATCTTGCTCATCTTCTCCAGCTTTGCGTTCACGTCCACTTAAATTGCCAGAATTACTGGAGCCAGTGCCGCAATAACGTGCTATGTGACCTGGTTTTCCGCACTTAAAGCATTTAATGGCACCATTACCTTTTTTCTGTAGTCCGTTCAACGCTTCCAAAATTTTGTCTACCCAAGCCGGAGTTTCCACTTCTACGCGATGAGCCTTGTACGCAGGTTTACTCAAAAGCGAGGCTGTTTCCTGCGTCAGAGCATGCGATACCGTTTCAGCGAATGTCCTTTTGGGGTTTACATATGTGGCCCGCTTCGTCCCCACATCGCGTATTCCATTTATAAAACTTTGGATTTTTACCCTCTCAGTGTACTGTACGGGTCTAGCAAACGCGAGACGGGCCAACCTCTCGATGTCCGATGCAAATTCCTGCAAAGTCTCATTCGGTTTCTGGGAGCGATTCTGTAGCTCTATTTGGTATATGGGTGTTTCCACGGTCGCGAACAGTACGTTCGTGTGCTTTTATGGACCAAAAAACAAAGTAAACATAGGTTTTTCTTTTTTTGGTTGCTACTTCGATAGCATTTTGGTAGGTCAATTTTAGGTGCAAGAGGCAGGTATGTTCGATTTTTAGTTTTGACTGTGGGGACAATAAACATGTGGTCGTGAACGTACGCAAAATGGAAGTGACTTTTTTGTGCAACTGGAAAAATTCAAAATTCAGCGAAATGGAATGGATTTTTTCAAAACGGTTGATAACATATTGAAGTGGCATAAAGTGACTTTCTTTACGTTTATTTCGTGTTAAAATATTTGCAGTACATTTTTATATATACGCTTAAATACCGGTCGCGAACGTACGATTTTTCCATACATTTTTTTTTACTACTTTCTGCATATTGTTTTACAAATTATATGAATTGGAACACTTAATTCACAAGTTTCAATCTTATATGTTGTATTTATAAAGAAAGGAAAATAGCATAAATTATTAGACTCTACTGAAATCCCGCGGCTCACGGCGAAAGGCTCGAAAGTGGCTTGCATAACATAAAGTATACTCACTATAATGTATGGTTGTAAAATTTATGAATAACTTCATTAAAATTATTAACCATGCACCATAAAAAAGTTTTGACCTGAAAAACTAGTGATTATGATTTTTTTACAGGTTTGTATAAAGTTTGTTTGCAAGTATAGTTTGTACCATTTCGTTGTTGTCTAGAAACAATTTCCTTTTTCTGACGGTATATTATCAACCGCTCACGTTCTTTTTCTTTAAACTCCCTCATCAGCTTAGTGTTTTTCGACAACTTCGTTAGTTCTTCCCTTCGTCTCTTCATTCGTTCAGCTGCTTTCTTACGATACTGCTTAAGTTTTGTGGGATCACTCATAATATTTTGCAAATACCGCTTATGCTTTGCTTTTTGGGATTCAGTAGGAGCTTTACCCATCTTTATTATCTAAGAGATATATGTGCATACGAGGTGTGTTCAAAAAGTATCGCGAATTTTGTGTTTTTCAAAAATTATTTATTTATTCATGAATATCTATTTTTTCCCCTTCAAAGTAATCCCCATGAGATATTATACACTTGTGCCAACGGTTTTTCCAATCTTCGAAGCACTTCAAAAAATCATTTTTTTGTATCTTGTTCAGCTCCTCCTTCGATGCCGTCTTTATCTCGTCAAGAGAAGCGTAACGTCGTCCTTTCATTGGCCTCTTCAGTTTAGGGAACAAGAAAAAGTCACAGGGGGACAGATCTGGGGAATACGGTGGCTGCGGCATCATTAGTGTGTTGTTTTTGGCAACGATGCGTGAGCAGGGGCGTTATCGTGGTGCAAAAGCCAATTTTTGTTCTTCCACAAATCCGGGCGTTTCTGGCGGATTGTTTCGCGCAAATTGCACATAACTTGCAGGTAATATTCCTTATTGACCGTTCTTCCCTGTGGCAAGAACTCATGATGCACCACGCCCCTGCAATCGAAGATAACTGTCAGCAAAACTTTCACATTCGCCGGAACTTGGCGCGCTTTTTTCGGTCTTGGTTCGTGCGGCAGCTTCCATTGAGATGATTGAGCTTTGGTTTGCACGTCATAACCATAAACCCACGATTCGTCACCAGTTATGACCCTCTGGAGCAAATTTGGGTCGTCGCGGACAGAGTTTAACATCTCATTAGCAATGTTCATGCGATGCTGTTTTTGGTCACAATTGAGCAATTTTGGTACGAATTTCGCGACGACCCGTCTCATGTACAAATCATTGATAAAAATCGAATGGCACGAGCAAATCGATATGTTAAGGTCCTCAGCAACTTCTCTAACGGTGATTCGACGATTGGCCAATACCATTTTCTCCACTTCATTAATTTTTTCGTCTGTTGTTGAAGTGCTCGGGCGTCCGGCACGCTCTTCGTCGTTCACATCTTCTCGGCCTTCTGAGAACATTTTGTACCACCGATAAACGTTGCTTCGGTCCAAGGTAGCTTCTCCGTATGCCACAGTCAACATTCGGAATGCATCCGCGCCCTTAATTTCGTTTTTCACACAAAATTTGATACAGGTTCTTTGATCCATTTTTTTGAATAGGTAAAAATCGAAGACGATCCAAAACACGTGCAAGCAAAGCAGCTGTCAACAATTAACTGAAGATTCAAAATGGCCGAGCTTGTCGGCATAAGTGAGAGACATGAGTACCAATATAACGCCACAAAAAATTCGAAATTCGAATATACGTAACCAGCGAAAATTCTAAATTCGCGATACTGTTTGAACACACCTCGTATATTTTTTAAAACTATTAAAATATTAGTTCACGAGTTAATCTGTACTTACGTTTATAATATTCTAATAATTTTTTTTCAAATATTCTTAAATTTGAATTAATTTTAATTATTTGCTTTAAATTGAGTGTACGCTTGTTGACCGTTTTGTATGAAAATCATTCAAACTAAATTTTTTCGTTATTAAATTTCAATACGCGAGATGACTCACAACAACTGCTAACACGATGGATAGAAAAATAAAGCACAAAGTACATAATTTCAAAGTGAGCAGGCCAAAAATGCATCAAAATGCAAAACGGTCGCGAACGTACGCAACTTTGAAAATTAAAAAAAAAGGTTTGGTAAACCCTTCACGAGAAGTAGTTTTGGTTTTCAATTAAGTGCACTCAACTGGCTTTAGCAATGTAGTTCTAGACCTTTCCTTACACTCCTTGAAAAGTGGTAACAAAAAATTTATTTTTTTGGTCGCGAACGTACGATCCAGGCAGAGGTAAAAGTTTCAATAAAAATTTACCGTTAATACATCGTCGTTCACTCTTTCATTTTGATAGTCTTAACTGATATTCATGGGGGTATTTCGTTGCAAAAAGGGATCGCTAGTATAAGTCGTACATGTGAAAAAATTGAAAAGAAACAGGCCTTAAAAACAGGCTGGAAATGAAAAAAAATTTTTTTCAGGTTTTAAGCCAAATTTTTCATAAAAATATTCAAATTAACTTCCAAAACTTTATTTTTAAAAAAATTAGGGAATTTTGTATAACAGGGTTAAAAGAGAATTTCTTTTTATTAACATTTAAAATGTTTGCTCTGGTTGACCATTCTACGGAAATGCTCATATCCGCTTTCGATGTTCGCTACCATACCGTCTCTCAACCGCACCCATCAATGCATCATAACTGTTCCTTTCGGACTCGGGAATTGTCTGTAAGATTTCTGCTGCAGGTCCCTTCAATGCCACGAATAGTGCTGCAACTTTATCTTCAGATCCCCAATTATTCACAGCTGCCGTCTTCTCAAACTGTAGCTTAAATACCTGAAAAGGAACAGAAGGAAGGGGATTGTACCTTAGGAGTATTCGCTCAGGCAGCTGGACGGTTCAGTTGCAGCTCCTGGATACGGCCCTTCAAATCATCTACCTTCGGCTTCAATTTTGTCTTGCCATTCTCTGAATATTATAAAGTCAATTGAATTATTATAAAGTCAAATAAACACACGCACAGATAATGTAACTAATAGCTAGTATTATTTACTAATAATAAACGCAATACAAATTAAAGAGTTTGGTAACTTCAACAAAATAAACCGATCAACCTGCCTTGCTTGGTCAATGCCTTATGTAGTCCGACAGGGTACTTGCCTACGTACAGAGAACTTCCTTGGTTGTTCGCTCTTCGTGTTCTCGAAGGGTCGGTGTTTTTTATTGACATCTCCTCTTTTCAGCGTATTCGCAAAAACTCGCGCCATTTCTCGTCCTCTTCCTAGTTACACGCTTGCACGCTTAAGAGTAACCACCGTTACCTCTGTTGTGTTTAACTAGTGGTGGGAGTGTTATTTCCCAAACCAAACGCTGCTAGACGCTCAAAGGTTGGCACCGCTTTATTAAACTTCATTTCCTCCGGGGATTAAGACTCCGACATCAATCCTCTCCTGCAGAGATTCCCACAATGCATTACACTGTCACACATTCCAACCATTTTATCTGGCCCCGTATAGATTTGTGCCTTCACTTTCGTGCCCAGTTGTACTTGGCAAATATTTCTGCAACTCACTTCTTCAGGATTCTTTTCCTTTCTCTCATGCCCAGAGCACTGTTTCACTTTATCCACTAAGTTGAGTTGCTTCCTCGGACCATGACCACCAGATGTTCGTCTTTTATCCTCAGCACACTTTGCACACTTATTAATCCATTGCCTTACAAATTGTCTGCAACCAATCCAATAGAACCGCTGCTTTACCTTTTGCAATGTTTTCTTTATTCCCATGCGCCAATGTGCCCATCTGGGCAACTATGTGACGCTTTCATCTGGAATTCTTGCTTGGGAACAACAATAAGTGCTCGATGATTCCGGCCATCTTCCCTTTCCCATATCCGATGCAAACAACCAGATATTAGCTTCAAACTACTCCATTGTGCCTAGTATGCTTTTGCAATGGGACTCTCTGCCACCATCTTTTCACGTCTTGGCTGATTGTTTTCCTTCAGTCCTTTCAATGCACGTGCCAAATCTGGATCTTCCTCCTGGCCTTGTCGAATCTTCTTCAGGAGGCATCTGTCCACGAAAGCCAATGGTCGAGGAGCTACCTCTGCCTTACGAGGCTCCTGCTGCTCCGTCCAGAAGACCACTCCCTTGGTGCTAAAGCCACTATGGTGTTCAAAGATCAGAGGAACCTCTTGGCCATTGTAAGTCATAGCCCTGTTGCCTACGTTGATGTGAAGTCGATGCCAATGATGACTTCGTCGACAATATTCACTACCAAGAACTTGTGATGTGTAGCCACATTTCCAATTATAACCTTGCATATCACTTTTCCAAGGACTGGCTTGCTATCACAAGTTACTGTCCTTAACTTAGCTTTCTGCAATGGTCTCACCTTCCCGCTGACCAAGTCAATCCGAATGATGGAATGTGATGCACCAGTATCCACAGTCAGCAAGCGCTATTCCCCGTCCACGTAGCCTTCAACAGTAACATTAATCGCTTTCCGTTCGAGTTCATCTTGCTCATCTTCTCCAGCTTTGCGTTCACGTCCACTTAAATTGCCAGAATTACTGGAGCCAGTGCCGCAATAACGTGCTATGTGACCTGGTTTTCCGCACTTAAAGCATTTAATGGCACCATTACCTTTTTTCTGTAGTCCGTTCAACGCTTCCAAAATTTTGTCTACCCAAGCCGGAGTTTCCACTTCTACGCGATGAGCCTTGTACGCAGGTTTACTCAAAAGCGAGGCTGCTTCCTGCGTCAGAGCATGCGATACCGTTTCAGCGAATGTCTTTTTGGGGTTTGCATATGTGGCCCGCTTCGTCTCCACGGCGCGTATTCCATTTATGAAACACTGGATACTTACCCTCTCCGTATACTCTACAGGTGCGTCTGCATTTGCTAGATGGGCCAGCCTCTCAGTATCCGATGCAAATTCCTGCAAAGTCTCATTAGGTTTCTGGAAGCGATTCTGTAGCTCTATTTGGTATATCTGTTTTCGATGTTCGCAACCATAGCTTCTCTCAACTGCACCTATCAACGCTTCATAATTGTTCCGTCCTCCGCCAGGAATAGTCTGCAAAATTTCAGCTGCAGGTCCCTTCAATGCCACAAAAAGTGCAGCAACTTTGTCTTCAGTGCCCCAATTATTCTCAAATTGCATTTTAAATACCTGGAATGGAACAGAACCATCAAAGGAAGGTGATTTTACCTTTGGAGTATTCGCTGAAGCAGGTGGACGATTCAGTTGCAATTCCTGGATAGGACCTATTAAAGCTTCCACCTTAGCCTCAATTTTGTCCTAAAGTTGCGCAATTTTTTGTATCTTGCACTTCTAGTTTTGACGTAACCCTCTCCTCCTGTGGTTTCAACTGCGAAGATATTTATGCCGCATGCCTGGATATACGCTCCTCTTGTGCTTCTAATTTTGCCAACATTAGCATCTCCTGCTCTTCCAGCTGCGATACTATGCAAGTTTTCGGCTCTTCTAGTCGAGATGTACTACGTGTGTCCTGTTCTTTAAGCTTAGGTGCCATATGCGCTTTCTGTTCTTCCAGCTGAGTTGAAATGCTTGACGACATCTGAGTCAATACAGCCAACAACGCGTTTGTGTCCACATTTGCCACTGGATTCGGAGGCTCCTTTTTTCTTTTCCGTTTTCGTCGATGCCTCCTCCACAAGATGGAAAACATAATCATCAACGTTGATTCCTTCCGCTTCTATAGCCTCTCGCAATCGTGACTGTAACTCTGATTTATTGCCTGTAGTGTTTAGTCCCCGTTGTTCCAACTCATTTTTGAGTTTAATTCATTCAGCTTCGCCATGTCCTTGTTGTCCTTTAAATCACTAGTATTTATTTAACAATACCTTCTGACACCAATTGTGACGAATTCGATGATTCCTTAATTATCAATCCTAGGTTCGATCACTATGAAGTCAAATAAACACACGCACAGGTAATGCCACTAATAGCTAGTTTTATTTACTAATAATAAACGCAAAACAATTTTAGGAGTTTGGTAACTTTACAGTAACTCACTGAACAACACTTGAAAATAAACTGATCCACCTGCCTTGCTTGGTCACTTCCTTATATAGTCCGACAGGGTGCTACCCCACGCACCTAGAACTTTCTTGGTTGTTCACTCGTGTTTTGGAAGGGTCGGTGTTATTTTTTGGCATCTCCTCTTTGCATCGTATTCGCAAACACTCGCGCCATCTTGCTTCCTCTTTCTAGTTACACGCTTAGGAGTAGCCATAGTTATCTCTGTTGTGTTTAACAAATGGTGGGAGTGTTATTGAGTTAGGGATGGTACTTAATTGAGAATAATCGCCACAATTTGTGCGTAGGCATACATGGTAAGGTTCGGTATTGTCGCCAATTTTCTGGCGACTATGTCGACGATTGATGAAACCCACTTTTGTCACCACCAGGTACACAAATACTTTGACGAAAAATGTTGATAATAGCCGTGTTTTTTTACCCGCATCTGCGTTTGCGCTTAATATTTGTACTATTTCATAGTTGCAGATAAAGTTGTGCGCTTAGCAGTCCATACAAATATTAAGCGCCAACGCAGATGCGGATGAAAAAAAACACGGCTAATGACTTAGTGCACTGTCTTCCTAAGGAAGCATGGTTAGGTTAGGTTAGGTTAAGGTGGCTGCCTCTCTGCATCGCCGAGCAGCGCACTTAAGCCGAATGGCCCATTGTGATACCACTGAACGGGTTGCGACCCATCCTCCTTTGTTAAACATTCTTAAGATCAAACCACCCTGCCCGCTTAATAGGGCGCAGAATGTATCCGATTTCGGCAGAACCCAGCTCCGTTAAACTAGCGAATAGGCACTCCGAACGGTTCGTGGATAGTGCAGGGCAGCTGCAGAGGAAGTGTTCAACACTTTATATTTCCTCCTCGTCCCTACAGCTGCGACAGAAGTCATTTGAAGGGGCCCTCATGCGCTCAGCATGTATTCCCATTAGACAATGTCCAGTGAGTAGCCCAATCAAGGGGGCGAGGAAGGGTCGTTTTAGATTGAGTATGGACTCGGTCCGTTTCCTACATATGCAGGGCCACGTTCGCCTGGACACCTCACATGTCGTCTCCCTAGTCCATCTAAAATTAAAATTTTCTTCGAATTCGCGTAGGAGCCAGAGCTAAGTCGTGGCAAGAGGGGGGAGATACTCCTTGTTTGGTTCACCTCTGATTGCTCTGTGGCCTTCCTTGCCAACTCGTCAGCAGCGCAGTTTCCAGGTATGTCCCTGTGCTCAGGAACCCATATCACTGCTGTGGGCATTTCGAGGCCAGTTCATTGAGCGATTGCCTGCAGTCGAGTGCTACCTTCGAAGCAGTGTGGCTACCCTGAAGGGATTTGATCGCTGCTTGGCTGTCGCTGTATATAGACACTGATGTGCAGTTTTTCGAGAGCAGCCAGCGCTCAGCCTCCTCTATGGATGTAAGTTCAGCCTGGAATACGCTGCAGTGGCTAGGTAGTCTGATGCCTAAGAAGAGTGAAAGTTCCTCCGAGTGGACGCCGCTACCCACCTTGCTGTTGAGCTTTGAGCCGTCTGTGAAAATAGAGTTTGATTCTGGGTTTAGAATGTGCACGTCCTCCCATTCGTGCCTCTTAGGGATTCTAGTGGAGAACTTGGTGTTTGGCTCATAGCCGGTAGGCGTAGTGTATTCCATTTGGGTGTGGTCTCCAGAATGCGAGTGTGTCCAAATCTGGTGTCGCTCTGGTGTCCAAATCTGGTGTCGCTTTGCAAAGAAATTGATAAACGGTTGCCAACAAGTTTGAAAATTTTAAAGAAAACTCAGATTTATTTGTGGAACTAAATATGAGCATTGAAAAAGCTTTGGATGGAATTGAAAATCAGTGGAATAAGTTATGTGTTAACTAGCTATCAAAGCAGCTACGATATTTAAGAAGTTGTCATCGTATGTTTTACAAATTTTGAGTATATCCACCAACAATGTGCACGTTGAAAGAACATTGTCGGTAAGTTCTGGCGATATGTAAGTAAAATTTGGCGATTTTGGCAACTTTTAAGAGAATCTGGCGACATCTTTTAAAAACTACTGGCAACCCTGAGTAGGGACAGTCAGGCGTGTACGGATCATTAATCTAGAAAATGTTGGCCAGATAGAATATGATTTACCGTAGGACAGGATAACATTAAATTAAAGCCATTAGTGGAGAAACAAAAAATTGTACTACCTCCCTTATATTTATAACTCGGTCTTTTAACAATCTCGCCATTTATCAGATGTCAAAAAAAAGTGTGTTTGTAGACCCGAAAATTAGAAAACTTTTTAAAGACCCCGGTTTTCATTCAGGTCTATCGGTGGACGAGCCAGAGGCATGGAGTTCTTTTTGTGCAGTTTGTGCGAATTTTGTACGAAACATTAGAAGCCCAAATTAAAAACAAATGATCAATGAATTGCTATAAAGCTATGAGAAAATTGGTATAGGTAAACCTTCACTTATTTTTTTCATTGCGTTATGCAGTTATCATATTTCTTCCCAGGCGTAAATATGTGGTTAAAAATTCATTTCATCCATTCTTCCCGAACAACCTCCGCGATGAAAGCGATGAGCACGTTGAGCGTTTCCACCAAGAAATAAAAGAAATGGAGTTGCAATACGAAGGACATTCGAATGCAGGTTTGATGGTTCCTTCTTGGAGAAGAACATATGTACCAAATCGGCAAAACCTTCCAACTTTCAAACACTTTTAATATACATGAAACTAAAAAAATATAGTTAAATACATGGGTATGATAAAAAATAACCGTGGTTTGTCCATTTAATATCTTTCACCATTGTCAATTTTCCTTGTCCAGAAAGTGTTAAAATATTCACTACGAAAAGGGCTATTGGCTTATAGTGTAAAACGTGGAGGTTATTTAATGTCGCTAAAAAAAATTACAAAAAAATAGATGAATGTCGAAAAAAAACTGAAAACTGCCAAACACAAAATTTCATGTTCGGCATAACTCCGTCTCTTAAACGTCGATTTTAACTGTTTTTTGCTTTGCTGGAAATGATATTTGATCCTGTCAAAATGAAATAAAATAACATAAAAAGCGAGACGGTAATGGCGGAGATATTGACAGATTAGTAATAATACTTTTTTTGTTAGCTAAAAAACTGAAATTTCAGTCTAGAGCGAGCTCTTAGTGCGAACGGTAGTGTTTTGATTTATTCCTCTTTAGTTTTTAAGCGCCGTTACCTAAAACAACAAATAAGTCATAACTGCACGTGCAAACCATTCCGATATAGTGACAAGCAATTAAATATCAGACTATGGCCCCCGGGGCCTGTAACTTCGGGGACAATAGGTACTCTTTGTTAGCTACCAGTCCCCAAAAAAAGAAAAAAACAAGAAAACTATCCAAAGCTGCCTGTGCGAACATTGGCAACACCTAACCCTAAATTTGTAGACGTTTCATCAACAAACGGAAATAAGCCTCTCTCACAATTTTCATGCTTTGCTGTGGAAAATTCTTTACAATTAATAAGTAAAGAAATAATGGGTGTGTCGGAACTAAGGGACGGCAGTCTTTTGCTTCTGGTTAGTAACAAATCCGCTGCGGAAAAATACATTGCTGCCAAACAACTCGCAGGTCTATGCGAACTAAAATGCAAGTACCACGACAACGTGCACTTTCTTAAAGGCACAATCTACGCCCTCTTCTTAAACCACGTCTCAGACGAGGAAATTGTTAAAAACTTAGAATCACAAGGCGTAGTACCAATTTATAAATTTGAAAAAAACCATAGATAATAAGCTAAAGGAAAGCGGAGTTATCTTACTAACCTTTGATCTCTACAAGCTACCTGAGACACACAAAATGTGCCAACGTTTCAGAGGAGCAGCCATCAAACAGCAACAAATGCGCCAAATATGTCCAACAAAAAGATATCATAAAAATTAAAACACAACAAAAATGCTCTATGAAGCAAGCAAATTCTATTTATATTTCACAACTCCCACAAACATCATCATATGCCGGCATGGCTGCTCGGACAAATAGTTCACATGCTAGAGAATCCACAATCACCACTGCTATTAAAATCATAAAATCAGCGGCTACATATCTGGCCAGCGAATCAACAGCAACATCCACTCTATCTATGACATCCTCTACCATTTCTAAACCAACTAACACTTCAGTTGTAACGCCAACCATCACGACAACTACACAATCATCAGCATCATCAAGCAAACCATTACTCAAACCTGTTTGTGGCACGACTAATCACAGTTTCACGACTAATTCATTAGTAGTATTCATCACAGTAGGCAATTGAAACGCACGCAGTCCGCCTATGGGGTTCTGACCACAGTAACAAAAGAGGAGAAATATTAGAGAACCTGATTCTGTAAGGGAAAACTTAATTATTTTGAATGACAACGCACCAACGCATTTTTCCCCACGTGAACCATTCACGTAGACATTGATATGTGCTCAGCAGATATTGCCACAAAGCTAACGTGCACCACGCTCCAACAACTAAATGGGGGCGATCACTTTCCCCTAATAACTAAAATGTCTAGCAATTTGTGTAACGCTAGGCACCCTTCTGCCAAATTCATAACAGATAAAGCAAACTGGGAAAGTTTCCATGTTGTTATCAACCTTTTATCGAATGCTCCTGGAATGTGATACAAAAAGCATTGCGCACTGCTGTACATTGCTCAATACCGCAAACTCAGTACACGCTACATAAGAAAGTAGTTCCCTACTGGTCAAAACAGTTGTATTTTCTTAGAGATGAGAAACATTGCATGTGGAATAGTTATAAAAAGTGTTGCTCAGAGATAAATCTCTTAAAATATAAAAAGGCAAACGCAAAGGAGGGACAGAATCTCGTATTCCATGCTGAAAAACGCCACATCTTCAAAAGTTCGAATAATTAAGCTGTACAACAATATCTACGAGCAAGGCATTATTCGAGAAGCGTGAAAACATGCTATCGTGGTACCTATCCCCAAGCCAAAAAAAGCAAGCAGCGGCGTTTCGGGATACAGACCAATCAGTCTTCTTCCTTGCTTAAGCAAGGTACTCGGTAAAACTAACAGCCAAAAGAATAATACGGTTTGCTCAGCGCACATCAAACAGCATTCAAGGAGGAACAAGGCACCATAGACGCTTTGCTTGTTTTCGAAGACTATATATCCAAAGCCATTGCAACAAAAAGTCATGCGTTTACCCTCAGACTCGAAAAGGCTTACGACAGGATTGGCATACATGTAGTATAAAGACAATTAGCTAAATGGAAAATCGGCCCAAAAATATACAATTTTGTAAAAGCCTTTGTGACCAACAGGACTTTGGCAGTGAGATACAACAATAAATACTCTAACAAAAAGCGTATATACAATGGAATACCCCAGGGTTCTCCCCTTTCAGTTCAACTATTCGACTTTAAAAGGATATGGCACATTACCTACGCGGATGACGTAATACTGATTACTAAATGTAAAAAGCAGCAACTAATACACGATGAGATTTCCATCAAATTCTGATAGCGATCTCTAATTGGTCAGAAACTTCAGGCGCATCCCTCTCGTATGAGAAATGCAAGATCCTACACTTTTGTAAGAAACACAGCTGCCCGTCTATGTTGCTAAACTTCGATAGTATTAAAATTGAAAGCGTTGATTGTGAAAAAATATGAGGTATAGTTCATATTTAGAGAACATTGCAAATACCTTAGAGTAGAGCTCAGTGAACGGCTAAACATCATAAAATATCTTTGCCTGACACACGCATCCACACTCGTTAACATTACAAAATCACTTATTATCTCTAAAAATAGACTACGGATTACCAATATACGGACACTGGGCAACAGCTAACATAAAAATGATAACACCGCCATACCACATAGCAGTAAGAACAACCATTCGTGCCTTCCCCACATCGCCAATTGCATGTATGCTTTCTGAGGCAGGTCTGCCGTCAATACAAGAGCGCATATCATTCAGCAGTCTGAAGTTAATACCAAAACTCATAAAAAGCAACAATTCTATTGTACGTAAGGAAACAAACCAATCAGAAAAAACCCTCATGCCACCGATTCATTATAGCTAGTTGCACATCATCAGCAAAGAATATGGGAATTCATCTAGCAATAAAAAACACAGCCTTCAAAAGTCCCCCACCCTGGAGACATCTACATAGCTTTATATGTTCAAACTTAGCAAACCACGGCAGGAGCGTTCAACAATTATAATGTGGATCCCTGGACATGTTAACATGTCAACATTCAAGGCAACGGAGCAGCAGACCAACAGGCCAAACTCGCACATTGTTCCGCTAGGCCTATGAACACTCGAAAACACTAAGACCTCAACTATCGGTAAACCAGCAACACCATTACGCCAGCTTTACCAAAACCGGCAGCAAACTTATCCGTACACCGCACATTGGCTGCAACAATTTAAAAACGTTAACACGCCTACGAATCGGCCACACAATCGCAACACATAGCCACATCCTTAAGGGAGAAAGGCGGCCACCGTGTTCGTACTGTAACTCGAGCCAACTGTCCGTAATCCACCTGTTCGACGAATGCCAACAATTTACCAACATCAGAGAAACTATATTCGGAAACTGCACACCATCAGATTGCTTAAAAATGGAGAATACAAACATTGAGAAAGTTATCAAATATGTAAAATCCACAAATGTAATTAAGCTAATTTAGACTTGAGAACTACTCCTATTAAGCTTGGAGCAAGACCCAAAGACGGAGCAACTGGGGAAGAGTCCATACAACCAGTATGACTACTCCCTGGTCACTAGGTCCATGGAACTTGCTCCTAGACATATATTTTATAAAAATACAACTTTAAGTCAACTACAACCATAGAAACATAAGAACCATACAGGCGAGCCGAAGGTCCCGGCTACTAGTGCTCCTATTGTAGTTTATTACTCAACTCCGGTATAATATTTGGAATCAGGAGAGAAATCTACATAGGAATCAAATGTCGAGGATATTTTTTTAGGCGGGGTAGTGTTTTTTATCATAAGAATGCAAACAGTGCATTAGGGTGATGATGTTTTTCCATAGAAACTCTCAGCGCTATATTCAGATGTAAAAGTTTGGTTTTTTGAAATTGTGGGAAATGCGCACTGTTCCAAAACTTACTCTTATAACATATTCATTGCTTTCCAATGCACAAACGAATTCTTATGCATATCCAAATGCATTGTTATCACGGTCATAGATGCGTAAAGTATTTTTTCAACATCACCGCTATGGTTTGATGGAAAAACAATGTAAAATGTGAACTAAAACCAGCTAGCTGTTAGGCCATTTGTTATATTGGTGCTATTGAGTTCAAGTGTTACCAATTGCTGTTTTGTACTAATCTATTGTATCTGGCGCCATGGCGTCACTGTATCACAAAGATATCAGCGTCAGTAGCGCTAACATCGGTATAAACGCCTTATCGGAGAGTGTTTGGTTGCTAAAAACCATATTAAATGTCTATTAGTAGCGCAAGTTCCCAGTCAGAATATTCGTTATGCATGACTTTAACGACGTATGCCGAGATGCATGCGGACGCTTGTATTCAAGCATGCAAACATTAAAAAACTATCATTTTCAATTAAGATATATTTTTAGAAGCTTCCAACTAATGAGAAATCGGTTATATGGTTGAATGCACCCTAACTGGTCATGTCTAGGCTATCAGCTTCAGATTCAAAAATATGAGATCCCGAATGCATGTTTGCATGCATCACAAAAACAGCGAAGTGGTAATGCTTGCGCCCTCTGTTAGAGCTTCCTAGGTGTGAGATCAAGAACGCATGCTAGGACAAACAAAACATCGAAGCGGTCATGTTTTTGATGTCTTCCTGAATCTCCCTAGAGAATATAACAGTAAAAGCGGGCCCCTTGCTTTTTTTTTTATTTAAAGTTTTTGTCGTTTTCTTCCAGTTTATTAAAAGAAGTCAAGCAAAATGCTCCCATGACCTAGTCCATTTGAAACAGAGTGCTCAGAAATTATCATTTCTCGGATGCCTTCTGGAATGTCTAGAGCCTAATGCCTGAGTGCATCTTTACCAGGATGCATAACCAGTTCTCTGCTTAAAGGACGCATGCTATCATGTGTCCATGATTCCATATGATAAAAGCTCAAAATGAGAGCACAGCCACAAATGTTCAGTACTCACCAAAACATTCCTCTATTTATTACCCTGGCTTTTATAAATGGATAAATTACTTTCCTGAAATATACAGTGCCTAAGATCGATACATTCCTGGGTGCATGGCTATTCATGACCATTTCCCACTGGATTACTCGGAATCTGCACACACACAAACCACACAGGGTACATTGTAGTCAATATTAAAACAATTAAATTCTGTAATATTGAACGTGAAGACATTAAACTCACATATTATTGAATATAATGTAGTTAAAACATCTTATTAGTTACTATAAAATGTAAAACCATGGTTAAATTAAAGTTTTTAGTTGTAATTTTTACTTTGAGACAACTCTGAAAGCGATTAACTCCATTCCACTTGATTTGACTTCCTACGAATCGCCAAAAAAATGCCTAATTGGTATGCTAAAAACAACAACAAAATTACAAAGAAACAACGTAATTTATGCAATAGAGTCCAATGGTAAAGAAGGAGAAAATTGCGGCAAAGTTTATATTGGCACCAGTGTGACCAGGTTAACCTTTTAGAGGCTAGAATTAGCCCTTTTTGTCCTTTAGCCTCATAATTTTGGTTTCAGCTCCGTGGCTTTTTTAGCCTTTTTTTACTCCAAACCTTTTCTAGTCCCAACACCATATTTTTCATATAAAATTAAAGTTAAATGAAGGTACTATTGATGACGAAATACAGAGAATTATTCGTAAAAATTGTCAACTATTTTTAATGGAGTTGATAGATAACCTAACTGCGACATCGCCTACCTGATAACATGAACTCTTTAGAAAAGAAACATTTTTTTCAGTTGATAATTCTTAGAAAGCTACAAAACACGATGTATTTTCCTACTTTAAATAAGAAAAGTTTAGGTATTGTCCAAATCAAGTAGCATTGATTGAGCTGCAGTGGCGAAAGCTAATAACCGTACAGTGGACAAGTTGGGCGGAAGTCCGAGAACATAAACATTTATTAAACGAACGCCCTTTTTAGAACTGGTCGAAGTCGTATTTAGCTTTTTGGTATTGCCTTTCAGTAATGGGGAGGTTGAAAGAATTTTTAGTGCCATGAACGTTTTAAGAACTAAGTTAAGGAACAGATTAAAAACTAAAATGCTTAACTCGCTGCTTAATATTAGATGTTCGTTAAGACGTTTACCCAAATGTTGCAATTACCGATGATCTCATCTGTATGATAAATACACAAACTTGGTACGCAGACTCAAGCTCTTCTGATTCATCAGACGAAGAAAATATTATATATGATTTTTCTATAGTATGCATTTCTTTAAAAATATGCCTAGTCAAGGAAAATGTGCCTGATATGTGTTGAAACAAGAATAGTTCCTTTAAGTTTTGTCTACAGCTTTATATACAAATAGTTTAAACTAAAATAAAAAAATTTTAAATGGATTTCGTAAAAAAATTTCTGACTTTTTTTAGCTTCTTTTTTCTTAATTTTATCCTTTTCTAACCTTTTTTTGCCGATTTAGCCTCTTTTTTTCTCGCACTGTGTCACACTGATTGGCACAACCAAATGATCAAAAGCATCGAGAGTAAACTAATATATATTGGGTGCCAAAAACAACAATAACACTATAGCGCTGCACCTGACGGAAAATAACCACACAGATGATTTCAACGATGAAAAATATTAGATGTCGAGAACAGAACGAGAAGAAGGATGACATGAGATTTGGGCACACAACAACAAATTGCAAATACTTATCTTGAGTTTTATATTCACCCTCAAAGATTCACATTTTTTGTTGGCCTTACCGCAGATAGAGGCGGAATAATATTTCCTACCAGACAAGAGAAAAAACTTAAACTTCAACATGTAACGATTCTAAATTTTATGGTTTAGTTGAAAAAGGTTCCCACCATAATAAAATGTCAACAATTTGTTTAATTTTTATTGAATTTTTGCTCAGGGCTGCAACATAATTGCACATTGACAACATTGATTTCATATAATAATGAAAATAATTTTTCAAGAAAAACTTGAATATTAAATGCCTTACAATTAAATAAAGCTATAGTATTTTCAGCAGCGGAATTCTGGAAATCGCTAAAGCTTAATCTCGATCGCCAAAAATCTCTAATTTCATTTTAGCAACATTTACCGACTTTTGCGATTCCAGTGAATGGCAATCTTCTAAAATCTTCATATTTTGGTTAGTTTTTTTGGCACATTTTAGCGATGAACACAAATGAACCAGATAAATTAATCAGCTGTTTTTGGCACCTAATTTAGCCGAAATTGCGATTCTGGAATTTTAGCCATTTTCTAAAATCTCAATTTTTCTCCTAAATATAGCTTGTTTTGGCAACGAATAAAAAATCTGTTGCTAAAAGGCAAAATATATGATAAAAGGTTATAATTATGTTGTTTTAGGTCATAAAAACACTCAAATACATAAAAGATATGTAATTTATGCGAAAAATTGAACGTTTACATATTTACCCAGCAAGTATTTGTCCACAATGTGTGGAAACTTCTAGAGAACATCTATTCACGCTACTTTGTGACTTACTTACTTCGTCAGAAGAAAGGTATTACCGTTGGTGACGTGTAATAATGTCAATGGAATAACTTTCTTTAAAAGCGAATTAATGTCACTGACATAAGTTCTCACTTTTACTAAGAGATCTAATGTCAGAAGTGCTAAATATCATAAATGCTTTACTAATTTCTATAAAAACAACGCAACTGCTATTTCAGGTGCAGTTATATACATACATAGATAATGGACTAAGCAGCTTTCACTGCAGACTTTCACTTTATACCTTATATATGTATGCAAATGAAAAAAATTGTATTTAATGAATTTTGATATTTTTCAGGAAAGAAAAAATTGCTCGATTTTATATTCCAAATTCTTATTTTACACCTTATATATATAAAACAAAAAAATTGTATTTAATGAATTTTGATAAAAAAAACGCGCGATTTTATATTCCAAATTTTCATGTTATTCTATTATATTTTTTTTTGTATGCGCTCAATATGATACAAGCAATTTGTATAACAATAAAATCGTTATTTTCATTTTATACTATTATATGAAATCAAAAAATCATATTTCATGAAATTGGGATTTATTCAAAATGCACATAGATTTACAATTTTCATTATGTTTTGTGTTATGAAATTAGAAAACAAAATAATAAGATTTTTTATCCAAATTTTCGCCTGCTGCGCTTTACTGAAATATATCAAAATTCATTAAATACAATTTTGTTATTACATATGCATACATAAATAAGTTGTGAAATAAAAATTTGGAATATATAATCGCGCGATTATTTATTCCAAATTTTCGCCTGCGCCGCTTTTCTGACAAAATCTAAATTCATTAAATACCCAACAAACACAGTCTCAAACGTTAGAGAAATATTGTAATTTTACATTAGAATTCTAATGTAGTTTTCTAATCAATAATCAGGTTAGAGAACTAGGCTAGAAGTCGATTAGAGAGCGCTTAGAAAAACACTAGAAAAAACTTCACCTTAGAAACCAATTAGAATTTCACCAATTAGAATTCGATTAGATAACTAACATTTTTCTCGATACCGAGAACTAAGTCCCTTTTTTGTGGAGAATGCTATAATTCTCGTCAGTTTCTCAAACCGTTCGCTAACACTCCACCTTAGAGAAATACATTAGATATCAAGTCGTTTTCTAATCGTCCTCTAACCTAAATGTTTGCTAGGTACAATTTTTTTATTTTATATACATATATAAGGTTTAAAATTAAAATTTGGAGTATAACCTGCTTATTCCATTATCTATGTAACTGCACCTGAAATATCAGTTGCGTTGTTATTATAGAAATTAGTAAAGCATTCATAATATTTAGCGTTCCTGACATTAATTCTCTTTGTAAAAGCGAATTAAAGTCAAGGACGTTAATTTTTAAAATTATTTGACATTAATTCGCTTTTGCAAAGAGAATTTATGGCATTGACAGGGGAAGACATAGCTGAGATCATCAGCTTTGAAGAGGTTCAAAATAAAACTGGGAGACAAAGTCACCTAGGATGCATCCAAAGTTCAATGACTCCATCAGAATAAAGTTCTAGTGCCGTATACGGATGACGCCAAAATCCCAAAAAGGATTGGAGCGATAATATTTGGCTCCCACACCAATATGTTCATACCGTTTTCATATTTCTTTCGGCGGTGGTCTTTATAAGCCTGTGTGCAGACATAAATCCGCAACGCAGTTACTTTGACGAGAATATCACCATACTGAGGGACATATGTTCCTGTGATACAAAATGCTAACGAGTGCGTGTGGAGGACCACGAAAAACCTTATGAGCAAGCCGGAGCAACTGCAGCTAAAGATTCTAACGGTCGAACTGAGACTAAGGCAGAGTGGGGTGGTTATAACACTATACAATGCAATAATCGGTATAAAAGAGAAAAATCTTAGGATCCTATAGGTGCTCTCACTATTCATTATAAATAGGATCATATGAACAAATTTAACAACTTGTCCCGTTTTTGTAACAGTTAGGAAGAAAATGCGAAAGACATGCTCAAGACCCTCGAACTTCCTACACTACATTGCAAACGCATACGTTAATTAAACCGTTGAGTGTCCTAGAAGTTAAGTTAAAAAAAATTTTCTTAACTTGCCAGTAATTACATTTTTCGATATTCTTAACACTTTCAATATTTAAATTTTTATAGTTTCGAAATATTAACAGATTTCTTAGTCCAATCCCATATTTCTCTGACTAAAACTAGTAAAATTCTCAAAAGTTAAAATTTACTGATACCGATAAGTAACGCCAAAAAGTATGGGTTGACTTCTAGTAACCTCTGCCTATTTCTGGCTCGTAAGGAATCACAACTAAACTGACAGCTGGCAGCGCTATCCCAGCGCCCCCAAGCGAAAAGATAACGTAACAAATTTTAGCTAGGAGACTTGCGTTCCAGAATCATTTGCTTTGGCATATTTTAGCATTTAGGCGATGGGGATGTCAGGAATTCCGCTTCAGACCTCTATTTTAGCTTTTAGTTATAATTATATGTGATATTATTATACATGTATAATCTGTGAAGGCAGAAATATTTTAGGTCAATTTTACGTGTTTACTTCTTAATTAGGGAAAATAATATTGAATTCAAAGGATAATTCGTCTTAAATTTGTTTAGAGAAAATTATGTGATAATCATTTCAAGAATCAGTAATAAAAAAAATTACTATCATTGGAAAAGCGTTTGAAGGCAAAAAAATGGAGACAATAGTTCCACAAGGTTTATTGAGCCGCTGCAGTGTTTTCGGGTTGTTGTTGCGGCGCTAAGCGAATAACAAAAGCAATCGCACTGTGTATTAGTTTTCTAACTATAGCAGGTGATGAGGCAGCCAAAGCGTCGGCCTTTACACGAAGATCTCCGAAAGCATTCCGGGTGTATGGATTGCGTCTTGAACTATAACGCATGACCAAGAAGTGATAGTAGACGATTGGAGTCACAAGACCTGCCTTTCCTCTGAAAATAATAAAAAATAGCATTATAACAAAATATACATTTATTGCAAAGTTTTATTAACTATACACATATGTATATGGAAAACACCCTAAATAATAATTTTCTAACGGCGAGAAAAAAAGCATGGGCTAATGATATATAAAAGAATAGATTACATATTAATTACACATATTTTGTTGAAAGGAAACCGTTCTGTAGCGCAACGAGGACATAGCAGATGAAAATTACTTAAAAAAATTAATATCCGAGTTCAAGTCCTCAAGTTTTAGCAACTGTCCCTTTAATCCACAATTTTTAAAAAACCAAAATTTCCATTATTATTTGGTGACCGTCACAAATTCCCAAACAAAAAATTCCCAAATTTTTTTTTTAATAAACAATATTACATATCATACAAAATAAAACAGATTTTTTGAGTTCCCCACTCACAGTTAGATAGATGAAATATTTGAATTATGATAAATTAATGATATAATAAGATTTTTGAAGCAAATATAAAACTTAAACTTCGTCGACCTGTGTGAACGAAATATAAACATTTTTTTTTTAATTTTGACTTCATAGCTCAACATTCGGTATATTTTGTTATGTTAAAATCCCGAATATCATAATTAAAACAAACCATACACAAGAAATAACCACGTAAGTCGATCCAGAACGTTATAACCAGCATTGCATTTTCTAAACCACTATTTATTAGATAGAACTTAATGGAAATTGCCTTTTTGGTAACAGATATGATGATTTCGATTGAAAATTACCCGAATTAGCTTCACCTGATGCCATCTGTTTAAACGACATAAGTTGTAATTATTTCTTTCGTTTATTTCATTTGCGCTGCACTCTCTTGTAATTCGCAACCAGCTTATGAAATATTCCAAAGATATAGTTTATGCTTTGCAATCCCAGATGGGGGTTTTTCACAGCGAAAATGAGGAAGCCAATCCAGCGCAATGCCTCAAAGCCAATAGTGCTCGCCCCCAATTAATAAATACAAGGTGTAGCAGGTGAGCCGCCCCCTTTCTATTTGGAACAAATAATTTAAATAAATAAAATAATAATTAAATAAATACTAGGAAAGGGCACCCTATACTAAACATATGGTCCGCACACCCCCCTTTTCCTCTCTAATAATAATATAATATAAATAATAAATTAAAATAAAAATAACTCAAACTCGCCCTCCATAAAGCTTAGACACATTTTATTTAGCCTTTTTTTTTGGCTTTTTCAAAGTAAATGAATTTTTTAGTTTTTTCCTAAATAAATGCATTTTTTCCTTTTTGAATTATTATTAATTTTTATGCATCTTCTAGTACAATGTTACCACAACTATAAAGAGTAAGGTTTTTGAGTTAAAAACTCGATTGCAATCAAAGTTAAAACCCAAAGTACAGTGATACTAGTTCCATTTCATCATTTGTTTTTCATCATTTGTTTTTCATGCTATAAGCAAAGTGTGTTCAATAAAGTGATTGACAGCCAAATATGATTATCTTGTAAGGGACTATTATACCAACTAAATGTAAACAAATGAATTAACCCTTTGAGGTGCATGTAGCTTTTCACCATCTATAAGTATTCTTTTTGATTTTTTTTACAGTATTTATACAGCGTTGTCAAAGATGACGAAAACAAATTACAACAACTATACGTCCAGATAGAACAAATGCGGGGATATAGAATGCCACAAGTTAAAGATTATTCTACAATAAATAAAATCATTTGTTACTTTAATAAAACACATTTTTTTACAAAACCGTTTTAGCAATTTTTTTGCTTTAATTAAATAAGTTTTGTGCGATTCAGCATCCATTTAAAGATTAAAGTTTTTTATTCTATACATTATTCGGCACTTATTTTATGTTTTCATTCAAATATATGTGTGAGCTCGATTCTACTACTTTAAATATTGAAATTTTATCATTCTAGCTATTTTTGGCCATAAACTTTCATAAAAACAGTTTAAAGCTGTTATTTGGTTTCCTAAGGTGACGTAGTTTGCTCATATTGGCCAAACTCCATTTATCGAATGATGGTACTTACTTCACAGCATCTATCGCATTTGGAAGTTCTATGTCTGCATCGTGTCTTCTAGAATCTTTCATTTCTCTGTCAACTAGGCAGTGGACCAACATCAACTTTAAAGTCGAATTGGCTGAGACCTAACGCAGATATGAAGACTCCAGCTTTCAATAACTGCCATCAATACTTTTGTAAGAAAAGTTCAGGTAAAATTCGAGTCCCTACAAAATACCCGAATATCTTTCGTTTTCTACTAGTAAAGAGGTTTTTTAAGTATCAACAGTAGACTTCTTTTTTACAACAGAATTTTAATTCATGTATATTGGAACGATTTTCCGTCATCCCTTGTCAAATTTGGTCTCGAAAACGAAAATCGACACTGATGATGGCACAACGCCGAAACCGGTTTGTCTCAAAACCAAATTTGACAAGGGATGACGAAAAATCGTTCCAATATACATCAATCATTCACCCTGTCGGAAAAACAACAAAACAAAATAAAACAAATTTTAATTCAAGTCAATTTGATTTAAAATCGAATAACAAATATTGAAATTTCGAAAATTTAAAACAAAAATAATTTAAAATTTTTGTTTGTCAGATTTTTAAACTGAAAAGATTATTTTGAAAATGGTTAAATATTTTTTCTGTTTGACATTATAGTTTTGTTCCAATTGAGAGAAACGTCAAATTCAATCACACGTTGTTGTCATATTTAAATGTGTGGTTGACAGTTAAATATGACTCTCTTGCGAGGACTATTATGTCAACCGACCGCAAACAAATGAATTAACCCTTTGAGGTGCATGGAACTTTTCACCACTCATCTATAACTTTAGTCTTTTTTTCGCATTACTTTTTTCGACAGGGTGGCAGGTAACTGCCACAATTCGACAGACATCTCCATAAGGAGCGCGGGCCCAATTAACTTTGTCATCTGGCGACCGATGGTTACATTAGCTTCAGACCACCTACCCATCTTACTCTCTGTTGAACGACCGACCGACTTCATAACGACTGATAAATTAACATACATCAACTTCAACAAAGCGGACTGGGACCGCTTTACTGACTATACAGAGCGCTCCTTCGCTGCCTTACCCACTCCTACGGACGTGCGCAAAGGCGAAAGAGAGTTTCGCAAGATCATTGATTCAGCCTCATGCCGCTTTATTCCTGCTGGTAGAATACCAGAAATTCGTCCGAATTTTCCGGCAGAAGCTGCGGCGATGGCAAGAGAACGTGACCAAGTGAGACTCATCAATCCCGCAGATCCCAGAATCAAAGATCTCAATGCGGAAATGCGTAGGATAGTCAACGAACACAAGCTGACTAAGTGGAAACAACACCTTGAGACATGCAACCTCTCCGGCGGAGTCGGCAAATTATGGTCGACTGGCAAGGCCCTATCCAATCCGACCAAACACAAAGATAAGGTCGCCATTGCGTTCGGCGACAGCGTCAAATCGGACGCCAGGAAATGCGCGAGCTCTTTTTGCCGACTGTTTATAATGCATCCACCTGCGGATAGGACTAAGAGAAGAGTCTTCCGACGTGCGCACAAACACTCTACTGCGCCCATTGTCGTCTCAGTCGCAGAGGTTAAGGAAGCCATAATGAAGGCCAAACCCTCAAAATCCATCGGGCCCGACGAAATCGCCATGAAGATGATCAAACACTTAGGCCACGAGCGACAGAGCTATTTAGCGGCTCTCTTTAATTTCTCTCTAACTACCTTCGTTATACCTGAGATATGGAAACAGGCGATTGTAGTTCCCCTACTAAAACCAGGGAAGCCGGCGAACCAAGGAGAGTCTTATCGCCCGATATCCCTCCTTTCGCCGGTAGTGAAATTACTAGAGACCATTCTGCTCCCTTACTTCATTGCAAATCTGAAATTGGCCAATCACCAACATGGTTTCCGCAAAAATCACAGCACGACATCTGCTTTGAACGCCATTACAAGGCAGATCAAACCGAGCTACCCAATTGTTAGTAAACACTTCTGCTATTGTTTCTGCCTCTTGATTTGGAATAGGGTACACTTCTGGCCATTTGCTGAAATAATCCATAACTACCACTACATATTTGTTTCCGAGTTTGCACCTGAGTTATACTGTTTCATTTGGCCATGGCTCCTTGATTTCGGTCCTTTCGCTTTGATGCATACTTCACAGTTGGAAATCCACTCCGCGACCGATTGACGGCAACCAACCCAATAGAATCTTTGCTTGAATTTTTCCAAGGTCTTGGTGACTCCAAGATGACCTCCGCTTGGACCGTTATGTAATTCATTGCGTACATCAGGGATTTTCTTCCTTGGGACGACTATCAGCTTTCGAAGGCATTGACCATCCTCACTCTCACTGGCAACAGGACTTTCTGCTGACATCTCCTCTCTTAATGGTCGCTCGTTTCGTTCGATTCCTTGCATCACACGTGCAAGATCTGGATCTTCGTGCTGACACCTCCTTAATTGATCCATGTTCCATTTGTCCGTAGATGTTATAGTCATGAGCCGTACATCTATAATGTCTTCCTTGGCCTCAGCTTTCGAACAATGCTTGCATTTCAAGTTACATGGTCTTCGTGACATTGCACCAGCATTTCCGTGTGTGCTACCTTTGCGATGCTCTATGCAAAAGTCATAACTTTGCAGTCGCTCTATCCACCTTGCCAATTGACCTTCCGGATTACGGAACTTTAAGAGCCATTTCAAAGCTGCATGGTCTGTCCTGACGTGGAATCGCTGCCCATAGAGGTACTTGTGGAAATGCTTAACGCACTCTACCAATGCCAACAGTTCTCTCCGGGTTACACAATAGTTCCTTTCAGGCTTCCCAATTCTTCGGGTATAGTATGCAACTACCTTCTCCTGTCCATCAACAATCTGGGATAAAACACCTCCTATAGCATAACCACTCGCATCTGTATCCAGAATAAACTTTGAACCTGGAATTGGATATGCTAACATCGGGGCAGTGCATAGTTGTTCCTTCAATGTTTGAAAAGCCACCTCCTATTCCTGCTTCCTAATCTTCCTGGTAAGGTCATGGAGACCACTAGCTACGCTGGCCAAATCGGCGATAATACGTGCACAGCCCAAGGCAGCTCCGTAACTCATGCAAATTTCTCGGTCTTGGCCAATCCTTTACGGCTTCGATCTTTTCCTTAGCAGTGCAAATTCCCTCCGTAGTTACCTTGTGACCCAAATAACTTACTGCCTTTTTAAACAAGGAACACTTCTTGGGACTTAGCTTCAGACCAGCACCAGCTATTCGTTGGAAAACTTCCTCCAAGTTCTTTAGGTGTTCCTCAAAGCTTTTTCCCAGAACGATGATGTCGTCTAGGTACACCAAACATGTTTGCCAGTGCAATCCTTTTAGTATCTGGTCCATGAGTCTCTCAAAAGTAGCTGGAGCATTGCATAGCCCGAAGGGCATTACCGTAAATTGCCAATGCCCTTCTCCAACGCTGAAGGCCGTCTTCTCTTTATCTTCATCCTTTACCTCCACTTGCCAGTAGCCGCTTTTCCAGTCCAGTGTGGAAAACCATTTCGTGCCAGATAACGAGTCCAGAGTATCGTCGATTCTTGGCAATGGATAACTGTCCTTCTTCGTTACGTCGTTCAATTTCCGGTAATCCACACAGAACCTCATTTTTCCATCTTTCTTTTTCACTAGCTCCACGGACTAGCTGATGGTTCGATCACGCCGCTGTCACTCATTTCCTGTATAATTTCTCTTACTACTTGACGTTTGGCCAATGGAATACTACGAGGAGCTTGGCGGATTGGCCTTGCATCACCAGTATCAATTTGATGATTCACAACTTTGGTCCGACCTGGTTTAGAACCATCCTTGTCAAATATGCTCGAGTACTTTGATAGAAGTTCCTTTGCCTTTTTCTGATGATCTTTTTCGAGGCCTGCCGTCCACGACGTGATATCATCTGAAAGATGAATCTTGATGGTAGAATCATTTTCCTGAAGCTGTTCACAATTGATAACTACCTCGACCTCCTTTGGAAAGTTTAATCGGCGATTTGAACTCATTAAGTACTCTTACCGGTACTCGTCCATTTTGTTTTGTCATGGCCAGGGTTTTTCCTACTAATATGTTCGTCCTTGATTTGTTTGCTGCCTCGACAACCCACAACTTGTTTGTCCCATAATCTCCATCAATCTTTGCCCATACGATTGCTTCCGACTTCGGTGGAATTTGTTGGCTCTCCTCCACAAGCACTCGCTTACTAACGTATTTGTTTTCGTAACCAAAATTTAATGGCACATCCATGTTCTGGTAATTCATAATCCTGTTTTGCATGTCGATCTTGATGCCTTGCTCGCTTAAGAAGTCCACACCAACTATGATTTCGTCAACAATATCTGCTACTATAAAACTGTGTAGAACGGCCACGTTCCCAATTGCGATTTCACATGTTACTTCTCCTAGGACATGGGTGTCCTCACTAGTGGCCGTACGTAACTTTGCTCCATGCAATGGTCTCACTTTCTTGTTGACTAAATCAGATCGAATTATGGAATGCGATGCGCCTGTATCCACAGTTAGTAAGTGCTCTTTTCCATCCACATATGCAACAACAGTAACATTACTAGCTTTCCTTCCGATCTGTGAGACAGAGATTATGGGGCATTCAGTTGCGGGAGCCAGTCCACGCCCCTTTCGGCTGGCTCGATTTAGTTTAACGACTGATTTTGTTGAGAGGTTTGCTCATCTCCTTCAGCTTTGCGTTTTTGTCCACCTGAATTGCTGGGGTTACTGGAGCCAGTGCCGCAATAACGTGCTATGTGACCTGGTTTTCCGCACTTAAAGCATTTAATGGCGACATCACTTTTTTTCTGTACTCCGTTCAACGCTTCCAAAATTTTGTCTACCCAAGCCGGAGTTTCCACTTCTACGCGATGAGCCTTGTATGCAGGTTTACTCAAAAGCGAGGCTGTTTCCTGCGTCAGAGCATGCGATACCGTTTCAGCGAATGTCCTTTTGGGGTTTGCATATGTGGCCCGCTTCGTCTCCACGTCGCGTATTCCATTTATGAAACACTGGATTTTTACCCTCTCCGTATACTCTACAGGTGCGTCTGCATTTGCTAGATGGGCCAACCTCTCGATGTCCGATGCAAATTCCTGCAAAGTCTCATTAGGTTTCTGGGATCGATTCTGTAGCTCTATTTGGTATATCTGCTTTCGATGTTCGCTACCATAGCGTCTCTCAACCGCACCCATCAATGCATCATAACTGTTCCTTTCGGACTCGGGAATAGTCTGTAAGATTTCTGCTGCAGGTCGCTTCAATGCCACGAATAGTGCTGCAACTTTATCTTCAGTGCACCAATTATTCACCGCAGCCGTCTTCTCAAATTGCAGGTTAAATACCTGGAATGGAACAGAACCATCAAAGGAAGTTGATTTTACCTTGGGAGTATTCGGTAAAGCAGATGGGCGATTTAGTTGCAATTCCTGGATACGGCCCCTCAAAGCATCCACTTCGGCCTCAATTTTGTCCTGCCTCTTGCAGCTAGTTTTATTTACTAGTAATAAACGCAATTCAAATTTAAGAGTTTGGTAACTTCACAGTAGTTCACTGTTAAACGCTTGAAAATAAACTGATCAACCTGCCTTGCTTGGTTACTGCCTTATATAGTCCGACAGGGTACTCGCCTACGCACCGAGAACTTTCTTGGTTATTAGCTCTTCGTGCTCTCGAAGGTTCGGTGTTATTTATTGGCATCTCCTCTTTGCATCGTATTCGCAAACACTCGCGAGATCTCTCTTCCTCTTGCTTGGTATGCTTGCATGCATAAGCGTAGCCAACGTTATCTCTGTTGTGCTTAACTAGTGGTGGGAGTGTTATTGAGTTAGGGATGGTACATGCTTGAGAATAATCGTGTGTTTTTCTGACATTTTACTTATTCAAAACGAATTACTTCTTATTTTACTTTGTCTGACATTTGAGCCATTCCAAACCAACAACAAATTACATGGAGTAAGGGCCGGTTTCTCGACTTCTTGTTAAAGGCGGATAAATTTGTCGGCAAGATAAATTCTACTTCATTTTCTCACCTCCTGTTTAATACTTGTATAAAATTTTTGGAATGATGGCAGCACTGCGAACGGAAAGAAGACGGAACATCAAAAACAGCTGTAAAAATATAAATATTAAGTAAAATAAGGGCAATTCGTTAAAATTCGTGTTTGTATTCCTCTAAGTAATCCAAGCGGTTGCGAAAAAACCTCTTGGCTATACTGCGCTCACTGTATTCCTCAAATGCTTCTTCCAGTGCATGAATATAAAACGCACGTCGGTTTTCCCTAGTAATTGTTAATTTTATTTGTTTTATAGCAGAAATAATTCTAATTGGCAATCATCTGTTTTGTGTTTAAGGAACTAGGCTAGAAGTCGATTAGAGAGCGATTAGAAAAACACTATAAAAAAACTTCACATTAGAAACCAATTAGAATTTCACGTTAGAATTCGATTAGATAACTAAGTTTTTTTTCGATATCCAGAACTAAGTCCCCATTTGTGGAGAATGCTATATTTCTCGACAGTTTCTGAAACCGTTCGCTAAGACACTACCTTAGCGAAATACATTAGATATCAAGTCGTTTTCTAATCGTCCTCTAACCTAAATGTTTGCTGGGCACATGTGTACGACACCGTCGCATTTTTTTGATGTAAATTGCAAGCTTAAAATGGAATAATCAAATAGTCCGTTTCATTTATATTATTCATTTAATAAGATGCATTTACATTAAGGGCGCTCATTTAAGCATATAAATTTATAAAGTGTAAATTTGTATCTGTTTACCCACACTGTTATATGAACGCACCTGGAAATCTTATTTGATAAATTTATCGACCAGCTGATTCTTCTTCTTTAAATGGTCATCTAACCGCCTGGGCGATTTTGACCGTCCAACATAGCTCGCCAGTCGTTTCTTCGTTGCGCCAACTGGCGCCAATTGGAAACACCGCGGGATCGCAAATCGGTCTCCACTTGGTCCTTCCATCGGAGTGGTGGTCTCCCTCTTCCTCTGCTTCCACCGGCGGGTGCCGATAAGAATACCTTCTGGGCTGGAGCATCTTCGCTCATTCGCACTACGTGGCCTAGCCAGCGAAGCCGCTGTGTTTTAATTCGCTGAACTATGTCGGCGTCTGCGTAAAGTTCATACAGCTCATCATTAAATCTTCTTCGGTACTCGCCGTCGCCAACGCGTAGAGGTCCACAAATCTTTCGAAGAACCTTTCTCTCGAATACTCCCAGAGCCGCCTCATCAGATGTTGTTAGTGTCCACGCTTCTGCACCATATAGCAGGACGGGTGCGATGAGTGACTTGTAGAGTGTTATTTTCGTTCGTCGAGAGAGGACTTTACTTTTCAATTGCCTACTCAGTCCGAAGTAGCACTTGTTTGCAAGAGTGATTCTTCGTCGGATTTCTAGGCTAACATTATTGTTGGTATTAATGCTGGTTCCCAGGTAAACGAAGTCCTTTACTATTTCGAAATTATTGCTGCCAACAGTGGCTTGGTTGCCAAGGCGCGACTGCGCTGACTCTTTGCATGATGACAGAAGGTACTTCGTTTTGCCCTCGTAGGGGGACCCCCTATCGTGCGATTTCTTTAATTTAATGCTGGAGAAAATAATACAAGCTGCAGAACTTAACCGCGCTGGAACAATATTTTATAAAAGCGTCCAACTGTTGGCATATGCTGACGATATTGATATCATTGGCCTTAACAACCGCGCCGTAACTTCTGCTTACTCCAAATTAGAAAAAGAAGCGGAGAAAATGGGATTGGTGGTGAACGAGGGCGACCAGCTGATTACTTGTCAACAAATTAGCAGATTAGTTGCCTCTGCCTCTATCCATCTATGTGATGGATTGACCCTCCTACGCTTGCACTTCGTTTCAATTATCTAAATACAAAAAATTATACATAAAATTGCATGAATTTCGAACATTTTGTTGGTAACTTACCTGTTCCATTAATTTTCTCAAAATCTGCGCCAAGTAATAAAAATATAAATCACAAACGGTGAACAGCTGTCGTGCGCACATGGTTGCATTTTTTGATTTTACAGGGTTTACATAATGAAAAGCGCGTGTAAATGTATCAAATTTGTGTAAACAATTTTTCATACAAAAAATGACAGTTCATTTACACACTTGATAAAATTATACGTTTACACGCTTTATAAGGTTAAATGAAACCCTCTATTATAAAAAATGTTAAGTACATACATACACTTATTATTCGCCGCTCAATGGTCGGCGTTTCATGGAACAATTGTTCATGCTCAGATAGGTTACGTTCTTTTTTTGGTGATTGATTAAATCGTAAGGCTGGGTCGCGGCGACAATTTTTTGGCGTTGATACCATGAAGCCAGCGCCATAACCGGTATCAGCGCTGTGCGTTAACGCAATTGCGTTAAGTGCTTTTTTGGCGCAACGATACCATATTGATATGGGCGCAGTTTATGAGACATCACCGAAAACTAATACACAGCGTTTGGAGGGGGTGTCTAAAGACACGTATTCATGCCAGGATAAAGAATCCGAAGGCGGAGTCTAACTTTTTTTACCCGTTCAAAAATAGTGAGCAAAAACAGTTTGCTCCGGTAATAATATAGTTTGGGAGACACCATCGAGCACTGATCGAAAACGGTCAGATGGGTTATCTACACCCACGTATCCAAGAATCCGAAGGAGGAGTGTAACCTTTTTTACCCGTTTAAAAGTAATGGACAAAAGGCAAATTACTCAACCTTTTTTTGTTAATTACTTTTGAATTGTTTCAAATCTTAATTTTCCGCTCTCGGATTGATTCCTGAAACCGAAACACGCCTTTGGGTATACCTCTGAACATTTTTGGTAGCGCCTTGGTAGCTGTAGCTCGGATGTTGGCGGCACTGGCGCTGATACCATTATTTGTGATACCATAACGCCATGACGCCAGCAACGCCAGAAACACCTTCAACTCAATGATGCCAGTGGCGCCACTTCAGTGCAGCGAGACCAGAGTAAAACATAAACTCAGTGGCGACGGCAGCGCCACAAACACATTCAACTCAATAGCGGCAGTGGCGCCACTCCAGTACAGCGGTGTTTTGTAGTAGTTTAGTGTTTCTGGCGCTACTGGCGTAACGGTATCACAAATAAAGGTATTAGCACCAGCGACGCCAACACCGGTATCAGCGCAATTTCGTGAATGTAAATGCAATGGCGGCCGCCGTGGTGTGAAGGTAGTGTTGCCGGCCTACCACACCGAAGGTCCATGGTTCGAGCCCTGGTACAGGTAACATCAAAAGTGATTTGAAAAAAGTTTTTCAAAACGGGGTCGCCCCTCGGCAGTGGTTTGGCAAACTCTCCGAGTGTATTTCTGCCATGACAGGCTTCTCAGCAAAAATTCGTCTCCTTTGTAGATGCCGTTCGGAGTCGGCAAAAAACTGTAGGTCCCACCAATTTGTAGGGAAAATTCAAAATCGGCACACCACAAATTGGAAGAGAAGCTTGGCGCAAAAAATCTCTTAGGAGGTTTATGATGATATACCTGTTGTATATCGCGCCATAGAGAGAGAGAAATGCATCTTATAAAACGAATAAATGTTTTTTAAGAAAAAATTATGTATATTCATAGAAATTAAAAGGACTATTTGATTATTGCATTTTAGTTCTGCAATTTACATTAAAAAAAGGCGACGGTTTCATACATATGTGCTTGCTTGTATCTGTCTAACAAGCAACCATAGTGATATAGTACAAAAACGGTGGTAAAAGTACATCATTTTGATGAAATTTTTTGAGCTGATATTCCTTGTAGTAAGCAATTTCTTGCACGGATGGTTGCACTTCAGCACAAAAAAAACTTAAGAAATAGTCTAACAAAAACAAGTAAGGAAAGGGCTGTCTTCGACTGTGCCGAAGACTTTATACCTTTCATGAATACGCATCACGGTTTTAAGTGTCCGATCCTTACTCACAATTAGTACAAACTCTGCAAAAACTGTAATTTAAAGATACTTAGCCCAAACCCCATTTATCGGAAAAATCGATTGTATGGGAGCTACATGTTATGTTGGTCCGATCTGGGTGATTTTCACTACACACATTACAATATATAATATGCACGTTCCTAGTTTTTTAATTGCAAAATTTATAGCCCAAACCCCATTTATCCAATCTATCGATTATATGGGAGCCATATCTTATGTTGGTCCGATCTGGGTGTTTTCACTACACACATTACATATATAATATGTACCAAAACTGCAAACCTCTACGTTCCTAGCTTTTTAATTGCAACAGTAATAGGCCAAAACCCGTTAATCGGAACAATCGATTGTATAAGGGCCATGCGTTGTATTGGTCCGATCATGCTGGTCTCGACAAATGATAAACGCTTTACAAAATGGCTGTCTCTTACCAAATTTCATCGATATCTCTAAAACTGAGGGACTAGTTTGCGTTCAAACAGACAGACGAACGGACAGACGGACATGGCTAAATCAACTCAGCTCATTGCCCTGATCATTTCGGTATACTTATTGGTGGGTCTATCTCTTCTTCTTCTCATACTTACAAACATCGGCCCAAATTTATAATACCATTTCATGTTCATGAAAGGTATAAAAATTGGATTGGGTGCATATATTTAATGATTAAATATAAAATAATGTATTTGGTAATTGTTGACGACAGCTGGGCCCAGTTGATATGCCTTTGGTTGCTTGTTAGACAGACACGAGAACGCATATATGTCGCATTTTTTTAATGTAAATTGCAAAATTAAAATGCAACAGTCAAATATAGTCCGTTTAATTTCGGCTCAGAACAGATTTAGTAACACTATATATAATTTAAGTTAATGGCATGTCAGTTTTTGATCGTGAAATTGTTGATTGAAATAATTCTAACACATATTTGTTATCCGGAGGCGGATTCTGATTCTTGGGGCCAATATCTACATAAGCAATTACGTTTGGCGTTAGCGTCATGCATATGGAAAGATTGCCTCCAGCCTTATTAGTACTTAGGTTCTTAGACCGAGACAAATATACAAGCGAAAGACTAAATGCGCTTACCAGAAATACCTTTCATTCATTTAATAAATACTTGAACTACCGGAATATGCATTTGCAATTTAAGCTTGCATCGCAAGTTTCAAGAAATCGCTGTAGTTCGGTGCAAAATATGCAGAAATTCAAACAATTGAAAGCAGAGTTTTCGAAAGCATGTTCAGCTTTGTAAATGTCGAAAATTCCCCTATTTAATAAATAAATAAATAGCAAAATAAAAAATTGTTGTACCCTATACAAGATTTGTCCGCTAAATAGTAATTTTTCACCAAATCCAGTTTGTATAAAATTTAAATGTATGGTTTCTTAATGCAGCTTTAATCAAATTTTAGATTAACCCAAACAGTAGAATCCTGTTTTTCTGCGTTTTCCAATCACTTATCCATTTTTTATTTCAGTTAGCTAGTTAAAAACAGGTAAATTATTTTTTTAAACGACCTTTTTCATATTTGGTTTGTTTTGCAAATTTTAAAAGTTTGTTTCCAGTAAATCTGTGGGCAAGTGGCACACTGTAACAAACATTTAACGCAAGTACTGACATGGAAGTATTTCTGCATTTTGCAAAAGCCTTTGACATATAAATAAACCGTTATTATTTCAAACCACTAATATAAACATAATTTTACTTAAAGCGAATAATGTCTAAATCTATTTTTTATAATTTATCCTTCCCCAAAATAATTTATTCACCTCACTCATTTGCGCGCAACACCTTGGAATGCCCTAAAAGCGTTGACCTCAACCCCAAGTACAAGTTGGCGCAAAAGTAAGCTTCCGATGTTCAGCATATCGGTTGTGGTACGTGCAGTGTGTGCTGTTGCACCGTCTTGTTGGAACCACATGTTTTCCAATCCCAATTCATCAAGTTGCGGCAAAAAGAACTCGTTGATCATTGCTCTGTAGCGCTCAGTCACAGTAACCGTTTGGCCCCGACCGATTATTGGTCAAATAAATAGTCAGCAATATTCCGCGTTCTGGAGCAGTGTAGCGTAACATTGTTTATTAACGTGTATTTCGCATGTGTTTACTACACAAATGTCAAAACAGAACTGACTTAAGGGGCCAATCGCAAAATTTATAGCATTTTCTGATAGGAGGATTACTTTTGCGCCACCTTGTACATTAAAAAGGTCAGCTGATTGGTGCTCAGTTTTACTACTGGTTAGACTGTGCAAGGAACTTAAAGACATATCCTGGTTCGTGCGTTCAAAGCGCTCACACTAATACTATCTCATTTACAATGTTGCCGACCCCTGGTTTAGATGTTTCCTTGTCGTACGTAGCTTTGGTAAAAAGAAAGAGACACCCCGTTGAAGTTATTGATTTACCTCCAAGTATATATTTTCATTTTGGCATTGCAAAGGCAATTGAGCTTCTTAAACTTGATTTAGCTAACGTTTCTACATTATACATTGATATTGGAATCAAAAAATAGATGTTGATAGCTAAATAATGGTTTAATTGTAGGAAAAATGGTTAGCATTCAAAGTACTGGCATCATTTTAAACTGTACTTGTACAACTTCTTTCTTTTTAGTTGTGCCTATAGGATTATTTCGTGTTCGGCAAATTGCAAAAGTAATTTAAATACAGCTCAACCAATGTTAGAAGCTTTTGTTGCTGACTTTTCAACAATATACGATGAAGACGGGATCTCTTATAATGTCCACAACTTATTGGATTTGGCATATGAGATTAATACTTTTGGAAATGCCGATAATTTCTCATCACACAAGTTCGATAATCAATTACATAAACTGAAAAAGGACATTCGGCGCCCATCCAAAATCATAAAGCAAATTAATAATAACATATTAGACAGGAGTTAAATAAAGAAAGAATCACGTAATATAAAACATTAATTTGAACATGTGTCAAACAAACGTTTCTCTACAACATGTTCAATAATTTATCGCAATTACAGCTTCGATATATTTAATCTGAGCGACAGATGCCCTAATAATAATTGCTATTTAAAGTCAATTGAAATAATCAAAGAAAAAGGATTTTTTTAAATATTGACGGAGAATTCCATTTGAATCTTACACAAAACTTGGCATTAGTCTTGTGCCGAAGACCATTTTATGACATCGGTTATAGATTGTAAAACTGTATGCTTGCCTTACCACGAAAAGTACTCATTCCCATACTTCATCACAGTCATATTTAAAGTGGCAAACCTTTCCGTAAATATTTATGGATTTTTTATATAGATGCAGATGTCAAAGCAATTCGTAAAAACAGTTCCGTACCAGGTGGGAGCACCATATAAAGAATATAGTAAAAATAACTTTGATCAAAGTTATTGTGTTAACCACGTATCTTCAAAAACATACCAGTATCATACATATAGGGTGTTTTTTTTTACAGGTTTGTTTTTCGAATAGAGATACAACTGGCATTTTGTGGTCAAATCTGGCAACTCTAATGTCATTTATGTTCAGTTTGGTTTGCCATTTCATCATGAACAGGTTGACAAAAGAACAACGCTTGCAAATCGTGCAAATTTATTTCGAAAATAATGGTTCAGTTCGCGAAGTTTACCGTGAGCTCCGTCCATTTTATGGTCGACATAATCGTCCATCAGAGCAATTAATTCGGTTAACCATGGATCGTTTTCGCACTACGTTTACTCTATGTGATAATACGCATCCGCAGAGACGTCGAACAGTGCGCATCAAAGAAACAATTGCCGCTGTAGAGCAAAGTGTTGAAGAGGACCCGAATGAATCGATTCGCCACCGTGCACAGCAATTGGAGCTTTGTCCATCAACTTTATGGAAGATTTTGCGCAAAGATCTTGGCTTGCGACCTTACAAGATCCAGCTTGTGCAAGAATTAAAGCCGCGAGACCATGCAATGCGTCGTGATTTTGGTATATGGGCCGAAAATGAGATTGATTTCGATGCTGATTTTCATCGCAAAATTTTGTTCAGTGATGAGGCTCATTTTTGGTTGAATGGCTACGTCAACAAGCAAAATTGCCGCATTTGGAGTGAAGAGAATCCACATGAGACCCTTGAAACGCCATTACATCCACAAAAACTGACTGTTTGGTGTGCTCTATGGGCTGGTGGAGTCATTGGGCCATACTTCTTCCGAAATAATGCTGGAGAGGCAGCTACCGTTAATGGAGACCGGTATAGAGCCATGATAACCGACTATTTTGTTCCCGAATTGGATGGCATGAATGTGGATGAGTTGTGGTTCCAACAAGACGGCGCTACATGCCACACAGCGCACGTCACAATCGATTTATTGAAGGAAACATTCGATGAGCGCATAATTTCGCGGAATGGACCTGTCAATTGGCCACCAAGGTCGTGTGATTTGACACCATTGGATTATTTTCTTTGGGGATATGTGAAGTCGCTCGTCTACACCAACAAACCAGAAACGTTAGGGGAATTGGAAGCCAACATTCGTGGCGTTATTGCCGACATACGGCCCCATATGCTCGAAAAAGTGGTTGAAAATTGGACCTGTAGAATTGGCTTTATTCGAGCCAGCCGCGGCGGCCACATGCCCGAAATCATATTTAGACATTAATGGCATAAAATTATCCTTCCAATAAAGCCAAATTGATGGACCTTAAAACGATTTTCTTGTGTTTTATTTCAATTCGAAGTTCTATACCCCTAAAAAAACACCCTATACATAGGTTATACTCATTTAAAAAGCGGTGTCATATTTCTATATATGTTCAGAAGTTCACAGCATAAAAGGCTTGCCCATGGCTGAAATAACGTAGGTTTGTTTAACGGTTGCATATGTCTAAAAATTTTATAAATATGAATTCACTTTAATTGCAAATTTAAAAGGAAAGGATGAGGAAGGGAAAAAATTAACAGAGGCATACTAAATTAAAAAAGCAAAATTAACTGCTTTATCAAACACAGTTGACTTCAAAATGTGTCCCTTTCGTTCCATTGAGGCAATACCATAAATAGAATAAAACTTAGAAAGTTATCCAAAAGCCAAGTTAGTAAGCAATAATATTAAGTGTCGATTTGTTTAATTAGTAATATTTTTAATTCTAGCTTCTTTCTTTTCTTTATATTACTTTACAGTTAGAGTAAATTGGGTAGAACCGACATTTCAAAATGATCCCTATATTTTGACTGTCGAACAAGAATAAATTATCGACTGCTAAGCGATTAGCGATCATCGAGCCATTCCGAGTGTCGACCCGATCGCTGAATGAGAGATTGTAAACACTTAAGCGATCATCTTTCTAAAACCATTTTGCAGTCGCTGGCGTGTCGATGTAATTTGAAAAATGCTTATAAAATTGATACAAAGTAAATCAATAAAAAAAATAAATAAATAAACATTAAAAAACAATCGAAAAAAGGATATTCTACCGCAAATCGGGTGTGGGTTTCAGAAATGTTTACATATAAACTGTTGTTGGACATCAACTGGGATGGGGAAAAAGGCGAAAGCAGCGTTAAAGAAATTCAAATTATTTCACACCTACATATGTGTTTGGTAAATTTTTTTAAAACTTGAATTAGAAAAACAACTCTTTTCAAATTGATTATCTTACAGAAGCAATGAAGAAAAAAAAAATGCAGCTAAGAAAAGGGGAAAACAACACACAGAAACGTAATAATATACTTTATTTAGTTTTTCAGTTATTTTTTGTTTTTTACCTAGCTAGTTTTGTTGCACAACTAAAATGCAACCTATAAATAGCATTTCATACTTATTTGCCTTTGATTGTATTTCTTTGAAAAATACTACGAAATTTAATGTGTAAAATGTTGAAATGCAACTGATTGTATAATACGAGTATATGTTTTTACAATGACTGCAGAATTAAATTTTCAGCGGTAAGCTTTTCGTTTTGCAGTTTTGTGCTTAAACATAAAATGATTTTGTTTAGTTATATAAGTTATGTATTTTTTATAAATATTCTCAATACCCGAAAAGATGTTCAGTAGTTTGAATAGTACAGCTTTTTTATGAGTACAGCACTAATACTATTTTTCCAATACATCATTGGGACTTTCTAACGTACAAAGCATGTGTACTGATGTATACATGTTGTATTAGTTCCTCTGTATGCGTTCAGCATTAATTCAGATATATGCATACAAAAATAGTACAAAACAAGTATACGAGGTGTGTTCAAAAAGTATCGCGAATTTTGAATTTTCGCTGGTTACGTATATTCGAATTTCGAATTCTTTGTGGCGTTATGTTGGTACTCATGTCTCTCACTTATGCCGACAAGCTCGGCCATTTTGAATGTTCAGTTAATTGTTGACAGCTGCTTTGCTTGCACGTGTTTTGGATCGTCTTCGATTTTTACCTATTTTTTTTACCAAAATTGCTCAATTGTGACCAAAAACAGCATCGCATGAACATTGCTAATGAGATGTTAAACTCTGTCCGCGACGACCCAAATTTGCTCCAGAGGGTCATAACTGGTGACGAATCGTGGGTTTATGGTTATGACGTGGAAACCAAAGCTCAATCATCTCAATGGAAGCTGCCGCACGAACCAAGACCGAAAAAAGCGCGCCAAGTTCGGTCGAATGTGAAAGTTTTGCAGACAGTTTTCTTCGATTGCAGGGGCGTGGTGCATCATGAGTTCTTGCCACAGGGAAGAACGGTCAATAAGGAATATTACCTGCAAGTTATGCGCAATTTGCGCGAAGCAATCCGCCAGAAACGCCCGGATTTGTGGAAGAACAAAAATTGCTTTTGCACCACGATAACGCCCCTGCTCACGCATCGTTGCTTGTGCGCGACTTTTTGGCCAAAAACAACAAACTAATGATGCCGCAGCCACCGTATTCCCCAGATCTGTCCCCCTGTGACTTTTTCTTGTTCCCTAAACTGAAGAGGCCAACGAAAGGACGACGTTACGCTTCTCTTGACGAGATAAAGACGGCATCGAAGGAGGAGCTGAACAAGATACAAAAAAATGATTTTTTGAAGTGCTTCGAAGATTGGAAAAACCGTTGGCACAAGTGTATAATATCTCATGGGGATTACTTTGAAGGGGACAAAATAGATATTCATGAATAAATAAATAATTTTTGAAAAAACACAAAATTCGCGATACTTTTTGAACACACCTCGTAGAGTATGCAAGCTCCCTGATAAACAGCACGTGTAAAATGGAAATGAACGAGCATTTATACTGAAATGCATTCAGAGCTCTAATTCATGCCTGAAATATTAATATTGAAATATTTCCAACTGGATAGATTTCCAAAAATTATTACATCACATTAATTTTATTTTCTTAACAAAAAAGTACTTTAAAATACTTGGTAAGTACATGTACTTGTACTTTCGATTCCAAGTACAAGTATTGCGGTACTTGTCCTTTGTACTTGACGTCTCAAAGTACTTGAGTACTTGTACTTATTTAGTACTAGTACAAGCATATACTCAGTAGTTTACAGGTCTGGAACTCTGTATGCTCCGGTACTCCCTTGCGGTACTGCGCGACTGTCGTGGTAGCTATTTGGTATGACCAGTGGAACCTTCTAGGCATCATATCCGAAGATCAACCATCGAGTTGCACGTCATTACCTTTGTGCATATTAGTCGCTTCTTACGACCGGTATGCCTACCTCGGGCATATTCTAACCCCCTAACCCGAAGGGGGCAACTTTTCACCTCAGAAAGCATTGTCGATATCTTAACACCATTGCATTGAGGCAGCTATTGGTTGCTAAGAGGTTGCTCCTACTTACTTTTCATGCGACATCTATCGTTTAGTAGTTACCCTAAACAAAAAGTATATATAAGCTCAGCTGGCACCAATAAGTGGCAACCCTATTTAGAAATGTTTTTTAGAAACACCTAGGGAAGAATTCTTAGAATGTAGTACACTAAACCATAATGTAGTACTCTACAGACCAAATTTCATCCAAATCGGGTGAGCCGTTTTCGAGATAGTCTGAATATACAAATATACAAGAATAGTTAGTTTAAAGTTATAAGAAAACTTCTCATATGTTTCTGGCGAGGTGGAGGAACCCTTTCCAGTTGGCAACTACATGGAAAATTCAAATAAATATAAAAAACCAGAGGAAGAAGAGGAGAGTGTTTTGGATACAGTAGTCAGGAGACAGGCAAATCAAGGAATAGCAGAGGTACCAGCCATAGTACCTCTGTCATCCCAAGCCAACAAACAGCGAGTACGGGAAGCGCACCAGCCATAGTGGCTCCCAAACGCTCAAAGAAGTTTGAAGGCACTTTGATAAAGCAAAGGTACCGAGGTATTCTCGGGTAGACTTCCGAAAATGAGAAAACTGGTCGGGCTCACGAGCGGGATGCCGAGGACAAAGTGAAGTATGAAGCGTTGGTCAAGAAGTACGAGATCGCCCTTTCTACAAAGCCTGTGGCCCAACCACAGAATAAATACTTGAAGATACAGCAGTCGGCGAAGCAAAACCACTCAGTGCTGCAGCATCGGCCAAGCACACTTATAGCGAAGTGGTCCGGGACCATCTCCAAGTCGCGCTGGTCGATGTGAAGAGCAATGTTGTTGTTGTTGTGGTAACGACAAAACCCCTCCCCGAAGGTTTTGGGGAGTGTTGTCGAATTAACAGTCCTTGGCCGAGTTTGAATCCGGTACGCTCCGGCACTCCCTTGCGGTACTGCCCGACTGTCGTGGTAGCGATTTATGACCAGTGAAACCTTCTAGGTCTTATCACCCCTCCTTCCGTAAGGAAGGATAAGATGGGTAATGAGAGGTGAGAGGCATCATATCCATAGATCAACCATCGGGTTGCACGTCATTACCTTTGTGCATATTAGTCGCCTCTTACGACCGGTATGCCTGCCTCGGGCATATTCTAAACCCCTAACCCGCAGGGGTTACCACAACAACAACAACATGCGAAGAGCAATAGTGGAAAGCAAGTTCTGGCAGTTTGGAGCTTCATTGAGGGACGGCTATCTGAGATGGTCGTCGAGCACCTCATTGAGAAACAAACTGCAGTTCCCGCCTTCAACTGCGGTGAGATCTGCCGCGGCTGCAGGGTAATTAAATGCGTGGACGGATTCTCAAGGGAATTCTTGGAGAAATCTGTTGCGAAGATTAATAACACATTGCTGGTCTTACGCTTAAGACCATCCTGGCTTCGGATATTGCCAGGAGTCCGAGCGTATTTGGTTGCCCAAGATAAAGCTAGAAGCGGGAAAGCTCATCCAAATATTGAAGCTGCAGAATCCACGTGCCCCGATGGACGATTGGTCTGTCCTAAAAGTTGAAGAATCGCAGAGGAAAAGCCAGCCGCTGCTAGTGCCGATATGCAATGCGTCTCTGGGGGTACTCGAGCAGAAGGATAATAGGCTGAAGTTTGGCATCCGGGATGCGAAGCTGAAGATCTTCCCATCATCAGTCTGGATGATAACTTGGAGGAAATCAACGTTGCTAACAAGCTCCTAGGGGAGCTCAACCTTGAAGAACAGGCTCAGGAAGTGGTATCGACGATCTCCGACCCAAGTGCGGCGCACTTGCACTTGTCTGATGATGAGGGTGGCGCAGATAAACTTGCATTATAAAATAGCCTCGGATAACCTTATGGCTCTTCTCAGGGAGGAGGACATTGATATCTGCTTAGTGCAAGAGCCGTGGGTCTGGAGCTCAAAGACTGTAGGCCAACAGACCCAAACCTATAACCTTCTTTACACTCATGGATAAGATAAACCGAGTGGCTGTATCCTCGTTAGGAATGCATTTAATGCTTTCCTTTTGCCTAATTTCAGCACATGCGACGTTGCAGCGGTCAAGGTGGAAGCAACTAGGCGATCAATACAACAGTCAATAAGGCTAGAGGTGTCCTAGCATTCGTTAAACGATGGTCTAAAGAATTTAGCGACCCTTATGTAACTAAGGCCCTCTTCACTACATTAGTCAGACCGATACTTGAATATGGTTCTATAATTTGGAACCCGCGTTACCAGGTTCATGTAGATCGCCTTGAATCAGTTCAAAAACAATTTTTACTATTTGCCTTAAGAGATTTTCATTGGGATCCCTCGTACAATCTGCCACCCTATACGAATCGTTTAAAACTCATTAATCTACACACACTTTCTAGTCGGAGGGAAATGCTTGGAATTATTTTTATATTTTTATGATTAAATTGCTAAATGGTTCACTATCCAGCCCATTTCTTCTAAGTGAAGTGAACCTCAATGTACCGTCTCGTCCATCAAGGCATTTTAAACCTCTAGTCTTAAAACAGTGCCGAACCAATTTTCAGTTAAATGAGCCTTTTCGCTGTTTGTGTCAAGATTATAACTCTCTTTCTGGTAGATTTGATATTTCAGACTCGCTTTTCAGCATAAAAAAAATCAATTCTTTCTGTCCTAAATTCATAGCTACTAATTGTTTTTTATTCTTTGACTTCTATTTTAACTTTTAACAATAATTTTATTCTGTTAACTAGTTATTTCTTAATGTATAATCTATCCTATATCTACTTTACTTAGCTGATGAGGTTTTCTCTGTAGCTGAGCAGTTTTAGATCTCGACGATTAACAAACCAAAGCCTTTCAACGACTCGGCACGAACGAATAATCCGCGCGTTATGCGGATGCGCCCCTCGCGCCGGTCGGGCGGGATATGGTGGGTAATCCGTTGGGAATTATTATTATTATTATTATTATTATTATCACAGTCTAACGATATCCTGAGCATACATGGCACATGATCGGTCCGCACCACTCAAGGAGGTGCATCAACTCGTAACAGAATCATCCAGTCGACAAGCCGTTCTAATTGGATGTGACGCCAACGCAAGGCATGCGCTTTGGGACAGCAGTGAGATACACGAACGAGGTGAATGCCTTTTTGTCTTTATATTATCGAATAATCTTTCCATTTGTAACAAGGGCAGTACTCCTACCTTTGTCTTTCCGGGTTCAGAGAACTACGGAGGGTAGTACTTCACTGGATATCACTATAGCAACTGACTCGCCTGATCTTTTGGTGAAGAACTGGGTAGTATCGAAACGTTTGTCTCTGTCCGATCATCGAAAGATCACCTCTGATATAGAGTGGGATATGGAGATAAGTCAACCGCATAGAAATCCGCAAACGAACCTCATGGGGCAAGATTGACAAGATAGTCAGGGATAGGCTCCGTACCAACAAGACGCCCATACAATCATCCGACTGTCTGGATGACCGAGTTAAGTCTCTAGAGAGAAGTTTTCAGGTAGCCTATAAAGTTGCCTGTTCAATATCCAGGAGCAAGGATACCTTTCCATCGTGGTGGGATAAAAACCTTGGCGACGGAAGGTTTGGAATGAATGCTACCTAAGAAGGGCTCTTAGGAGTACAAGACCTGGGGGCGAATTACGCTATATGTTCCGTGATCGAAAGCGAATTTGTAAATCACAATAGCTCTAAGCCCATATCGCGGAATGACGGCATACGTGATCAATTGGCTGGAAGTAACGGTCGGTTCAATTATGCATTATTACTCTTTTAAAAAGTTGGACAGTTTCAAAGCTATCGTGACTTAAAAACGGTTTACGATCACGGAACGGATGTCGTAATTCAGCCCCTGCTTGAGGCAGTTTAAAAAAGCTGTGTGAATCGCAAAAACGAGATCCTGGCAGGAATAATGTGAGTCGATTGAGTCCAAGAAGGACTCAGCTAGGCTTGGGAAGGTCCTTGCAAGGAACCACTCATACCTTCGTTAAACGCGCTGGTGGGACATGGGCAGGATCATCAGCGGAAATCCTTGACATCCTTATAAAAACCCACTTCCCGGACGGTGCCGGAGAAGCGGAGCAAAGATGAGGAATGGTACAGCAGGAAGTACCTAAATTTTTTTAAGAAAAAATCTTAGCAGAAGACAAAATCGCCTGGGCGATAAACAGCTTCTCAGCGGGAGTAGATGATATACTCCCCATTTTGCTGCAGAAGACCCAGACATCTTTAGTTAAGGAACTAAAGAAGATTTTCCCGGCCACATGAAAGAAAACAAGGAAGGGGTTTCATCCCAAAGTCGGGCATTTTCGGCCAATACGCATCCCATAATTCGTGCTAAAAACTTTTGAGAGATTATTAGACATCCGTAAATGTCCGAACTTCTTCAGGAAGCCGGTCTTTCTGAAGCGCAGCACTCGTATCGTAGGGGGAAATCCACAGAGACCGCACTACACGAAGTAGTACAAATAGTTGAGAAGTGCCTTTTATATAAAGAATTTATTCAAGCTGCGTTTGTTGATGTGGATGGCGCTTTCAATAACGAGTGCCGACGCAATATCATCAGCACTCGTTGGGGCAGTGGTGGAGGAACCAATAAGAAATTGGATGTCGTCCCAACTTGTTAACCGCGAATTTTCGGCTGATATAGGGGGATCAAAAGTCAGTAAACGGATATGTAGAGGCACACCGCAGGGCGGGTTGCTCTCACCGCTACTGTGGCTCCTTACTATGAACGACATCCTAGTAAAACTCAATACAAATGGGGTAAATATTGTGGCGTACGCCGAGGATGTGGCGATCCTGGTATCGGGTCCTTTCCCTTCCGTGATGAGTGAAATCATGGAAAGAACGGTGACAAAACTGAGACAGAAATGTGGATAAAACGGATATACTATTCTTCAAGAGGAAGTATAAGCCACCTACCTTCGAACTACCTAAATTAAATGGCCAGAAGCCATCCTTATCTCCTAACACCAGATATCTGGGGCTAATACTTGATTCTAAACTGAAGTGGAGCGTGCATCGAGGATCGGGTTAGAAAATCCTGCTATGCCTTCAAATCGATGTATGGTAAGAATTGGGGTCTCAGCCGAAGATTATGCTAGAGGCGGTAGTGCGGCCTGTGCTGACCTACGGATCTGTGGTGCAGTGGGAAGTTCTCCGGAAGAACTATAATTTCATCAGCCTACAGAAGATTCAGCGCATCGGACCTTTGCGCACTAGCACCACTGCGGGTTTGTATCCCATTTTTAAATTGCTTTCAATCAACTTACATATTTTGTGTATATCGGCCCTCAGGGAGTCTGGATGCTGGAAGGATACTCAGCAAGGGCATATTAGTATTCTTAACAATCTTCCAGCGGGCACAATTAGTGCCAAAACAGATTATGATCCTCACAAACTCAAGTTTGAGAGCAGTGCTACTACTATCATTCCAAGTAGGAAAGATTGGAAGAGGGGCATGATTACAGCTGACAACGGCATTCAGATCTACACCGACAGATTCAAGATCAATTCAGGTGTGGGAGCGGGTATCTTCTCGGAGTCCCTAGACATTTCGGTATCATTCAGACTTCCCTCGCATTGCAGTGTGTTTCAAGCAGCAGTTCTTGCGATTTTGCAAGCTTGCAAATCACTCAAGGACAGGAAAATAACTGGTGAAGTAACGATCTTTTCTGACAGCCAGGCAGCAATAAAAGCAGTAGCAGCGCCACATACTAGCTCGAAAATAGTGCATGCATGCAAGCCAATTTTGGATGCACTAACTGACCTTGAACTATCAACTACTTGGGTTTCAAGTCATAGACGAATAGAGGGTAACGAGATGGCTGATGAGCTGGCGCATGGGCTCATCGCAAAGAAATGAAGAAACAAGCTTAGAAATGGGTGTATCCTTAGCAGTGGACAAGAGAAACATTCAAAAGTACTATCTGAACAAATCACAACTGAAGTGAAAGAATAACACTAGTTGTGCAAAATAAAGATCCACCTGGCCAAAATATAGCGAAAAGAGGGCAAGGAGTCTACAAAGCAGGTCAAGAGCTGTCACCCGCAAACTTATAGCAGTTTGCACTGGTCATTGGGCGATAGGCACGCATGCGGAAAAAATGGGCATTCCGCACCATGATCACTGCGGAAGTTGTAAGGACATAACTACCAAAGAGACCGTGGATCATTTTCTGTGCAAATTCCCCACTCTAGCCAGAATGCGTCTAAACACCTTTGAGAGCCCCTTTTTGGAAAACCTCGATAGGGTATCTGAAATAGGGATTCTAAACATCCTTGAGTTTACCAACAACTTTGGTTGATTGTGGCATATACCCGTATTAAATTCAGTAGGTTCGACGAGTTTTTATGGCACTAAAAGCTACTTGGGCGCCCTGGGTCGCAGCCATTTTACCTACCTACCTTTCATATATTTGGCTTATCATTCCAATGAACTTTGGTGAACAAATACTGTAGCTTTAAACGTCAAAGTAGATGTCGTTTATAGTATAGATACAACCAGTACTACGCAATCCCGTACACTTGTAGCACCTTTGTTTTCTTTTCCTGCAGTAAGGCACATGCAAAATGTTTTCGACAAAATGTGATTGAATTTGACGTTTCTCTGAATCGAAAAAAAAATATAGTGTCAAACAGAAAAATATTGTAAAATTTTCTTGCAAGTTTACAAGTCTATTGTTGATACTAAAAGAACTTCGTTGCTTGCTAGAGGAGACCGACCAAAATTCGCCTGTTTTGTAAGCTTGAGCCAGAAGAACGTGGGAATATTACCCGAATATTTCTCACAAATATCTTAAATTATGAAGTCAATTATTTCACATTTTTGGTTAGGTCCCAGCCTTAATTTAGCTTTAAAATCGATGTTGGATCGCGAAAGACAACTCAATACCATAGCGTCACATACATCCCGAAATTCACAGAAAACTAAATGAAAAAATCAAAGAACACACACAAAACACATCCCTAGCAAACAAATCAAATTGCACACTTTCAACAATATTCTCGCGAACTAAAAGCCCAATCGAATCCCACCAACAAAATAATGTAATATCCCTGCAAAAAATCGTGCGACTGATCTCTAAAGAGGGTGATTCGCGATCAATACCTTTCGTCTAAAGTGGGCTACAATTGATCCCCACTATTCCGTTAAGGCATAGTTGGGGTAAGTCGATTTTAATTTCTGTAGCCTACTTTTAGGTGTTGAAAGTAAACTTCTGCGAACGTACCCGTAGGGGAACAAAGAGAATCTGTCCGACACTACCGTTTTGGGCATGAAAGGGACCAATTAGTTTCTTCATAGGACATGCTCAAACAAAAGAGCTCACTTCAACCCATACAAAGAGATCAAAACTGGCATTGGTCGCATGCCCCTTTGCGACTCATCCCGCAATGATATCACCGCTGCATACCTGCTTTGTTTATAAACAATCAGATGGACAATTGTACCAAACATGCATGGTACTGATAAAGTAATTGCTAAACGTTTGTTTTTGTTTTTGTTAATGTGATTGTTAAAGATTTATGTGAGTTTTTTTATCCTTACCAAATATGTTACTTGTTAATTTAATATTTTTCATGTCGAATTTTTTTAAACGAATATTATTATTCGTTTATTCGAATAGTATTGATTCGAATATTATTCGATAATACTCCCACTACTAATCTATATAAATTTAGACTTTTCAACATACAAGTGAGAGAATTACCAATTAAGTTGGCAAAAAAAATCTTTTTTTCGGACCGTATTCCGTTCTTTATTGAATACGAATGAACTAAATACAAAATGTTACAATTATTTTTATATTAACTATTCTGCAGCGCGTCAGGTCACGTTGCACCTACATGTGCTGGGAAAGTTGTTATTTGGCGTTCTCGCGACGTCATCATATTTTGGTTGCGCGTGTGGTGTCGTTTGACCGTGCGACTGAAGCAAGTGAAGAGATTTTTATGATTATGTGCAAACATTGTGTTAACTATCCCCCTCTTAAAAATGGACGTCCTCGGATATTAAAAGTATGGTAGGTCGTTAAACTTGATGTAGGTCATTGGTTTATTTATTTGACTGACCGTAATAGGTGGAGTAATCGTCGTTGGGGCTGCTTGTTCTTCTTCTACATATTCCACTGTTATTGATCTGCGTGAACGTAGGATAATTGATATTACCACCAAAGCAATGACTGTTACAATGGTGAGCGTCCCGGTCGAAAATGTTGTTTTCTTTAGCAATTCAATTCTTTTTGTATTATTGATGTGCATTTGCTGGAGGGATTCTAGTGATAAAATGTCTATGTGCTTATTTTTGGTTGGAGACAACTGGAGGACTGAGGGTATTGCTTCGAATGGTTGCGACACGAAATTTTTATATGACGGATTATTGACCTTTATTATTGCATTGAAGAATTGATTGATATGAGTACCATTGATCTGCTGGGAGGAATTATCGATCTTTACATTCCCGTTAAAGTTATTCAGTAGTATTACGCCTGGTTGTACTTCTTCTATGGTTGGTAAGTTGTGACCTGACGTTGTTGTGCAATTCGAGTTTAAACTATTTATTACCCTAGGTATACATTGATCCATGCTTAGATCTATTACATTATCTCTATTACAAATTGATATTTCATTATATTTTTCACATTTTTTCCTAATGCCGTATGTTTCATTTTTATTTCTTAAAATTTCGTCAAATTGAACATTTAGTACAATATTATTTTCCTTTTTTACTGGTTTCAATATTAATTTCCTAAATATTTCTGAGCTCGTAAGCGGAATTTTTATCATGTTATTGAATTTAGGATTACATTAGTAATAGTGGTAATATTATTTAACCTCTTATCAAAGAGTTCGTTTATTATAGTTTGTTTATTGTTATTTTGGTTCAGATTCATTAAATTATTGTTAATAATTTCTAGGTCCTCGTGGTCAGGTGATCCTGCCAAATATTTCCATGCGGTACCTAGGATGTTAATTGCTCTTCTGGAGCGAAATTTGCCAATGGGTTTAAGGGTGTCAAGGATTTCTAGGGTTTGGTTTGTCTCGTGCTTAAGGATTGGGTAGAGGAAACTGTCCTTGGGTAGGTTTTCGGTTACGTGGCTGTGAATATCCGTTAAGAGCCTTTCATATTTCTCCAGGTCAATTATGTGGATGTCTAAAAGTCCCGTCTTATATTTTGGCGATTCCGTTATTTATGGTCACTAAGTACGAGTTGGTGTAGTCAAAAATTTCGACATCTCCGTTTGCCGGAAAAAGGAAGCAAAGTCTGCAATAAGAAGTGTGGGTTAACTTTTAATATTACTCTTGTGTACTATCCTGTCAGATTCGGTCAGGATTGTTGTATTATTGTTTCCTTAACTATCTCCTTTTTCTATTTTGGTAAAATTTTTGAGCCTAGTCGTTTGTCGATTTTCACATATATGATGTCTCCTGGTGAATATGTTTTTATGGGTGAGCGTTTCTTGTTGTGTCGGGAAATGTCCTTATTTTGTTTTTCTCTAAGCTTGTCAATATTTTCCTGTCGGGCTTGTGCAAATTGTTCTGGGTCTGTACTAACATTTCGTCCGAAAAAAATATCTATTGGCTTTCTACCTGTTGTTGAATGTATCGTATAATTGTATTCGTAAACTGCTCTGTCTATGAGTTCGGGGAACGATGGAAATGTTTGCTCAGCTTTGAGGCAGCGTATTATTTCCGTAAGAGTGGAATGAAAACGTTCAATCTGCCCGTTTACCGAACTCCTATATGGAGGGGTTTTGTATATTCTTATACCAAGGGTATCCTCGAGCATGAAGGTAATAGAGGCAGAATTTAGGCTTGCCTCGTTATCGATGACTATGCCTTCTGGGACGCCGAATTGGAATAGAAGTTGGCGTAAGGGTTCTTTAACGTGTTCTATTGCTCTAGATTTTATTATTTTAGTTTGCACGTATTTAGAAAATTTGTCGATTGCCGTTAGCACCAAGTTTCTTTCGGTCATGTATATGTCTATGTGGAGAATATGTCCTGGGTACTGAGGTATTGGGGTTTTCCCTAATTCAGGATTATTGGGATGGCGGTCATATTTGTTCTCGCTGCATACCGAGCAGCTTCTGATTGTATTTTTTATCTTCCTAGACATGGCTGGGAAAAAATAGTTTTTTAAAATTTGTTTTTTATTTTCGTGGCAATTTCTATGAGCTCTCCTGTGAGTTCTTATGATCATTTCTTCTTGCTCCTGTTCGTTTATAATGTCTTGTACTTTTTTTTGAGTGAATCTTATCCTGTAGGATCTAAAATGGATGGAATAGATTTCCTGAATTCTTCCCATTATTGCTTCTTCAGTTTTTATACAGTTTATTACAGATGGGTTTAAATATCTTTTCAGGAGATTAATGAGGAGGGTGGTATCGTAGTCTGGTTCTTCCATAATGTGTCTATGATAAGTCGGAAAAACTATTTTAAACTGATATGTAGACGTTGGGCCTATCTTTAAAAGGATTTGGTTTTTAAATGCATTGACGGGTGTTTCCACCCTGGTTATTAGGTCATGTGAAGAACTATCGCTGCTATGACATGTGACTGTTGACAGGTTATTGTTTTCTGTTTTCGGGGGCCTAGAAAGTGCATCGGCCACCACATTGGTTTTTCCAGGCTTATACTGCAAAGCGTAATTGTATTCTTTTAGAATACACTTCCACCTTTTCATTTTTCCGTTGTTTATTTTATTACTTAAGGCGAATGTCAAGGGCTGATGGTCGGTGTAAATTATTACTTTAGTTGAACCATACAAATAACTTCTGAAACTATTTAGTGCCCATATTACCGCCAACATTTCCTTTTCGTTCGCAGCGTAATTTTCTTCCGTCGCGTTTAAGGAACGGGAGATGTATGCGATGGGTTTACCTGCCTGTTCGAGTACCGCCCCAAGTGCGAAGCTGGATGCATCTGTTGTAAGGTGAAAGTCCTGTGTGAAGTCCGGGTATGCTAGTACTACTTCCTTTGAGACTAGCGAAGATTTTATTTTATTAAAGGCTTCTAGCGCAGTACCGTCGAGGGTTATTTGTTTTTTGCTGGATGCGCTTTTCGAGACGCGTCCATCCTCCCCTCTTAAGAGCGTGGTCAGGGGTTTTGCTAGCTTGGCGTAGTCCCTGATGAAGCGACGGTAATAGCCGGAGAGGCCAAGGAAAAATCTTAAATCTTTTAAGGTTTTTGGACAAGGGAAGTTCTGTATTGCTTCGACTTTTGCAGGGTTGGTTCTTATTCCTTTGGGTGAGATAATGAAGCCTAAGCATTCAACTCATTCATTCATTATTACCGAATACGATTATATCGTCTATATAGACGTAGCATATGCTGCCTATGTACTCCCTTAGAATGTCATCCAAGGGCCTCTGAAAAATGGAGGGTGCATTTTTAAGCCCGAATGGGAGTCGTGTAAACTCATATTTGCCGTTATGTACGGAGAAGGCTGTTTTCTCTATGTCGGTTTCTTTTAAAGGGATCTGGTGAAACCCGCTTTTTAAGTCTAAGACAGAAAAGTATTTATTGCTTCCGAGTTGAGCTATAATCTCGGGTATTGGGTTCTTGTCGGCTACAGTTACGTTGTTCAGTTTCCTGTAGTCGATTACCAGTCTATACTTTTTTTGCCCTGAGGCATCTGCCTTTTTGGGAACCACCCATACAAGCGAATTGTACGGGGAACGTGATGGTCTTATTATGCCATATTTAAGTAAGCCTTGAATTTCATTGGTGACAAATTCTCTCATGCCAACAGGATATGGGTAATATCTGGTGTATACGGGAGTGTCAGAAAAGGTTCTTATTTCGCCTAGCACGGTCGTAGTGTATGTTAATTTCTCGTTAGGGTCGGTAGAGAGTTTACAATATTTCCTGGTGAGTTGCTGCATTTTAGATTTCTGGGTCGAAGTCATGTGTTCCGTTCTTATATCAATTTTATTCACAGATGGGGAGAGCATTTGCTTAATTCTGATTTGTCTTCCGTTACCGAATTTAATTGTGTCATCTCGAATGTTGATGGTTGCGTTAAGGTCCTTTAAGCTGTCGTTTCCGATAATTCCATCGAAAGACTTAAGCTCTGGCAATATGAAAAATTGTAGATTTGTACTGTCTTCACCAAACAAATTTATAACGGTATGGTGAGTGATTTTAATTTGACCTGCTATTGAGTTTGCAAAGAATGGTTTTTCGTTAGGGGTGGGTTTTGACACAAATTGCGGTTGTATATAGTTTTTACTTGAACCCGTATCTATAAGTATTTTTAAAGTTCCTCCGTTCTTCGTTTTAAATTCCACGTAAGGCAACGAAGAACTCTTCATCCTAAAAAATTTACATCAATATAGTCTGATTGGTGTTCCTCAGTGAGTTCCTGCGGTGGTTCTTCATTCACTGCATTGGCCACGTATGCCTCGTATTCCTGTTCAGTTGGGGCCCAATTTTGTTGGTACCGTTCTTCTTCGTGGTGATAGGGACCTGTCTGATCGTAGGGGTCTTGCTGATAGCACTTTTCTCCCTGGGTAGTGGTATCTATGTGGAAGTTTCTTTGTTGTTTGAGTGGAACCTGCCGCGAAAAATTTAATGTTCTCTTCTCAGCTGATTGGTTAAGATTTGGTCTGTTCATGTAATTTATTGCTGTAGATTGGGTGGACCGATCTTTGTCCATAAGCTCTGGGCGAGGTTGTAGCTTAGGAGCCATTGGTCTTATGGGCTGGCCTTGTCGATAGTTTGGCCAAGACTGCTGGGCGGTTTGGGTCGGAGCAAATTGTTGGTGGGACTGTTGGTTAAATAGGGGAAATTGCATGTTATTCTGCGGAATTTGCTGATAACGGGGCTGCACGTTTGGTCCTGGCATATATGCAAGTTGCGGGTAAAAAGGTTGTGGCCTATATTGTTGTGTCCTTGGTGGCAAGGGAGGTGCGGCCAATTTTCGGGAAGCGCCCTGAGTAAAAACGTAATTAATTCGGGCCACTTGATTTTCCAGTTTTAGGCACAAGTGTAGTGCCTGTGGAAGATCTTCGGGTTCTTTCATACCCAAAAGGCGAGGTAGGTCACCCTTTAGACCTCTTATAAATGTGTCCAAGGCTTTATGCCTATACGTCTGCGTGAGCAGTGAGAGAGATTCCTGGCTCATTTCCACGCTACTTAATTTATTAAGGATCAAGGAAAGGTGCGTGTATACGCTTTGGTAGAATTCTGGGATCGTTGCGTTTCCTTGGATCAACGAGGTCAATTGACATTCAAGGGTTGTTATGTCCCTCTTGTCCGCGTAATGTAGGGATAGACACCTTGAAATCGCTTTCCAGTCGAGCGGTGTGCTGTACGATTCTAGAGCTATGTCGGCGTTGCCGACTATCTTGCTCCTAATGACGGACAATATTCCAAAATATTTGGGAGTTCCTCTCAATGTTTCATAAATTTTTAATACTCTGTCTACGCTCTTTTTCCATGAACTGTATTCGCCGGGATTACCACCAAATTCCCTCAGGCTTCGCACTATATCCGGAATTTTGTCCAAATCCCCAAGCTGTCCGTTGTATTCAGGCCTAATTGTTTCGTCTGTCGCGTTTGTGAGGTCGGCATTTAGTCTCTGCCTTTCTTCTCTTAGGACTCTATTTGCTATGGAGGATACTAAATTTTCCAGCTCGGGGGGGTTGAGGTGGTTGGTTGGCTTGGCTCGCTTGCGCGTTGGCCAGTAGACTAGGACGAATCATTTTGCAAAATTTTTAGGGAAACAAATTATTATGTACGACCCTTATTTTATAGTTGGTGCGAGAAAAATTTACAGAGAAAAAAACTTTAATTCAGAATCTATTGGCGACTTTTTTAGGATCGCGTTGTGATTGAAGACTTTACCCCGCACTTAAAAACCGGACCACCCATTGCTCGGGCGCCAGTGATAGAATTACCAATTAAGTTGAAAAAAAAAAATCTTTTTTTCGGACCGTAGTCCGTTCTTTATTGAATACGAATGAACCAAATACAAAATGTTACAATTATTTTTATACCAACTATTCTGCAGCGCGTCAGATCACGTTGCACCTACATGTGCTGGGAAAGTTGTTATTTGGCGTTCTCGCGACGTCATCATATTCTGGTTGCGCGTGTGGTGTCGTTTGACCGTGCGACTGAAGCAAGTGAAGAGTCGCTAGACGGTCATATGATATTCGTTTGCATATTTTTATGATTATGTGCAAACATTGTGTTAACTTACATATGGAAAAACACAATTGCGTTTTCGTTTTGTTTATAACACTTGAATATTATTTGTTTTGGCTATTCAGGGAATTACATTCATTGTTTTACCGTACGTTACTGTACCGAGATTTCTATCTGTGCCACTTTCAAAACTCTATTTCTATCTGTGTCACCTTCACAATTTCGAAACAGTAAATTGGCAGAAAGATTTCTATCTGTGCCAAGTTCATATAACTGCGCTCAGATTCCAAGCATTCAACTCCCGAGTCATTACTTCGGTTCTCGGTTCCTTTAAAGAGGCAAAATATTTAAATTTATTAAAAAAATGGAGACATATATACGACTTCCCTACTGCATAGTTGAGTTCGAGCAAGACTTCAGCTCTATGCATGTCCAAGACTTAGATAAGCACACCCTTGCAATACAGCAAGAGGAGTTGAAGTCGTTGTGGAAGAAGACCAAAACAACGTATGAGAGTTTTCTTAGCTCAACAAAGCAACTTCCTCCAGTTGATGTCAGCAAGCTTGGGCGACCATATGGGCGCAGCGTAATCAATACTGCCGGCCAGCGATTTGAGAATCTTGTTGCGGCTCTGTACCCTTTAGGCTATTGAGGTGCGGCTGTTGTCGAACGTCACACACAGGATTTTAGGATGGTTGACAGTAGGTAGAGGTTCTCCATCTACGTGGCGTTTAACCCTTGTCCCATCTGCGCATTCCACGTCGCAAAAAGGGTCGCTCTGTGAAGAAGCTGAAAAGGTCTCGGAGGTAACAATTAATCCTCGTACAGAATTCGTCAATGGAGGGGCCCTTACCCGAGGCCATAATCGCGAAGTCGTCAGTTTGGATAGAATGGAGACTCCGTCTGGTGGGGAAGGAAGCATCGAAATATAGAAATTAAACCAAAGGGGGATAGGACACAGCCCTGCGGCACGCCTGTTTGATTCTTCGTGGTCTAGATTTCTTGTTCCAAAATTTGACTGACGCCTGCCGACCGTTGAGGTATTTAGCGACCTAGGGAGAGGTGTGACTTCCAGGCCTCTTAGGAGTGTGGCATGGTTGCCCGTGTCGAAAGCTTTGGAAAGGTGAAGTGACACGATCACCGTCCTGGTGGCTTTGCGAGACATCTCGTTATGGTCCTCTTGCTGCAGATTCAGCGTCAACTCCGAGAGGGTGGAACTTGTCTGGCCGATAAGGTCAAATTCCTAGGTGTGTTTCTGCACAAAAAGCTGGAAGAAAAACTTCACTCAGCGTCAACAGAAAGCGTATGTTGCATTATACACGTGCAAAAGAGCCATAGGCAGGAAATGGGGTCTTAGCCCCAAGATATGCAAATGGATTTATACCACGATTAATAAACCCACACTGCTATTTGGGGTCGTCGTATGGTGGCCTACCTAGGCTTCAAACCGGAATCTGTTAGGGAAAGTTCACAAGTCTAGCATGATTTGTATGGGCGGAGCTCTCCAGGTCATTCTAGACCTTCTTCCCCTAGATGTAGGATGGTACCGAGCAGCGGTGACATCAGTTCTGCGCCTACGGGAATCGTCCAGCTGGAACACACGAACCAAAGGACATTCTACCATACTAGACAATTTCAGTTTTCTCTCCGGAAGCACGGATCACTGCGCGGCTACTACAGTTTCGGAGTGTGACTTCACAGTGAATATCCCCAGTAGGGACTGGGCGGAGTCGGATCGGTGCTACGGCGCAGAAGGTAGTATATCCATAAACACCGACGGCTCCAAATTAGACGGGAGGGTTGGGGGAGGGGTATTTTCAAAGGATTGCGACCTAGAACTCTCCTTCAGACTACCTGATCATTGTAGTGTGCTCCAGGCTGAGGTCTCTGCAATCATGGAGACAACAGCGTGGATAGGACAGGACACTATCGGCAAGGAAATCTTTATTTTCAGCAATAGCCAAGCCGCCATTAAATCCCTTTGCTCCAACTCATTCAATTCTGAACTAACGCTAAACTGTCACTGATCTCTCCAAGAGATGGCCAAGCAGATTTGTGTGAACCTCATGTGGGTACCGGGTCACAGGGACATTGGGGGAAACTGTAGGGCAGATGAGCTTGCTAGGCAGGGCACTACCAAGCAGGTTTTTCCTGACAAAGAACGCTTGGTTATACCCTTTTGCCACATGTAGGCTACTGCTAAAAGAATATACCTATTTATTTATCCTGTATTAAATTTAAAGTCAAAGTGGATCCCGGCAAAAAAGAGGAGTGGCATACAAAAATACGTGTATAAGTATATGTAAGTGCATACACTGTGCGAAAAAACGTGCGACACCTTAGGTAAATACAAATGTCAAGTATGTATATAATTCCTAGATGAAAATTAAATATAAACTCATGAAGAAAACTCTTTAAAGACCGTAGAAACTATCCAAGAAAGAAAGTAATAGGTTAAAGAAGGGACATTACAGATATTTAGCTTCAGATTTCAAAGAAACTGGAAGAACTAAATGCGTGGGAGCAGGTGCTCTAAAGTCTAAAAAGAGAAACTTGCTCTAACTGTATTATATGAAGGGAATTGGAAAATCAAACTTTGAGAAAACATAATCGAACATAAAAACATCTCCCTTATTAAGATCCAGTTTTGGTGATTCAAAAAGTCCGGTCAAAACTCTATGAATGTTTGAAAGAATGTGCAAAAGAGCTAATTGGGTTCCAGCCCCTACATGTCTAGTCGATAGGTATATTCTTTTAGCAGTAGCCTACATGTGGCAAAAGGGTATAACCAAGCGTTCTTTGTCAGGAAAAACCTGCTTGGTAGTGCCCTGCCTAGCAAGCTCATCTGCCCTACAGTTTCCCCCAATGTCCATGTGACCCGGTACCCACATGAGGTTCACACAAATCTGCTTGTCCATCTCTTGGAGAGATCGGCGACAGTTAAGCGTTAGTTCAGAATTGAATGAGTTAGAGCAAAGGGATTTAATGGCGGCTTGGCTATTGCTGAAAATAAATATTTCCTTGCCGATTGTGTCCCGTCCTATCCACGCTGTTGTCTCCATGATTGCAGAGACCTCAGCCTGGAGCACACTACAATGATCAGGTAGTCTGAAGGAGAGTTCTAGGTCGCAATCCTTTGAAAATACCCCTCCCCAACCCTCCCGTCTAATTTGGAGCCGTCGGTGTTTATGGATATACTACCTTCCGCGCCGTAGCACCGGTCCGACTCCGCCCAGTCCCTACTGGGGATATTCACTGTGAAGTCACACTCCGAAGCTGTAGTAGCCGCGCAGTGATCCGTGCTTCCGTAGAGAAAACTGAAATTGTCTAGTATGGTAGAATGTCCTTTGGTCCGTGTGTTCCAGCTGGACGATTCCCGTAGGCGCAGAACTGATGTCACCGCTGCTCGGTACCCTCCTACATCTAGGGGAAGAAGGTCTAGCATGACCTGGAAAGCTCCGCCCATACAAATCATGCTAGACCTGTGAACTTTCCCTAACAGATTCCGGTTTGAAGCCTAGGTAGGCCACCATACGAAGACCCCAAATAGCAGTGTGGGTTTATTAATCGTGGTATATATCCATTTGCATATCTTGGGGCTAAGACCCCATTTCCTGCCTATGGCTCTTTTGCACGTGTATAATGCAACATACGCTTTCTGTTGACGCTGAGTGAAGTTTTTCTTCCAGCTTTTTGTCCAGAACCACCCCTAGGAATTTGGCCTTATCGGCCAGACAAGTTCCACCCTCTCGGAGTTGACGCTAAGTCCGCAGCAAGAGGACCATAACGAGATGTCTCGCAAAGCCACCAGGACGGTGATCGTGTCACTTCACCTTTCCAAAGCTTTCTACACGGGCAACCATGCCACACTCCTAAGAGGCCTGGAAGTCACACCTCTCCCTAGGTCGCTAAAACCCTCAACGGTCGGCAGGCGTCAGTCAAATTTAGGAACAAGAAATCTAGACCACGGATATCCAAGCAAACCTGGCCAAAAGGGATCCCAAGGGCTGTAGATTTCCAACGACCTATCGTCGTTGCTGCTTAAGCTGCAAAGACGACGAAGAGGAGGAAACGATAGCACACCTCGTCTGCAACTGCCCTGCACTTAGCGGAGTCAGACCTTATCAAGTCTTCAAATTGATTCGAAGAGGAGGTTGTAACGGTATCTCTACGTGGTATCACAAGGGGCCTTGTGATACTGGCCTAAGTGTGCCCTCGTGGCAGCCACTTCAACCTAACCTAACGCATCGGCAGTGATACTAATTGTATACAAGAATGCAGCGAAGGGGACCTTTGGCGTTGGTATGCCAAAAAAAAAGCCGCTAATTCAGTTGAGACTTGAGTTAGTACGCGCCTTTTTAGCCTTCGTATGGTAATTTAGCATCTGTGCGAAAAATAAAGCAACAGCTAAAATAAACTATTATTTTGAACAAATACTTATTTGTACATTAAAAATAAAACAGTGACATTATTTTTAAAGGAAGGCGTTGTGCATTTGAATGCACCTACTAGCCACCGTAAAACTCCCAACAACTTTGTTATTTAAATGGCGACCGTGGGCCGGAGCCTGAAAATGCGGATTAGGCCTTAATCATCGATTAAAAACAAATATGCTTTATAATGTAACTGGAAAAATGTTTGAAAATAAAAATTACAAAAAATTCATAAAAATCTAATTTCAAAAAAAAAACAACAAAAAAAATTGTTTAAATATAAAAACTTACAAAAAAATGTTTCCAACAAGGGAAAATACCAGCAGTTGGCGTGGAAATAAAAGCTGAGTGAGTGATGGCTACTTAATTAAACAGAAATAATTATACGATACTTTTTGAAATAATATATTTAACTAAATTCAACAGAAATAATTCCACGGGATTTTTGAAAATATATTTAACTAAATTTGACAGAATGATATAACTTACTAAATGCAGCAGAAATAATCGTACGACAGATTCGGAAATAACAAAATTTAACTAAATTAAACAAAAATAACAATACGAACAATAAAAATAATAATAATTTACTAAAATAGGCAGAAATAATGCTACGAACTAAAATATATAAATAATTTTGCTAAAAGTTGCAGAAATAATTCTACGGAAACTAACTAACTTTATTAAAACTGTACCCCCATCACGCCACCAACACTTTCGCATAACGGGGCACCCACGCCACCAGCATAACGGTATTCAAAGCCAACAGTGGCCTGAGCAGCAGCAGCGACGGCGCAGCGGTCAAAAGGAGCGGCAACAGTAGCGGTTGACGCGGCATATATAAGTATACATATATGTACATGTAGGTTGCTCTCCCACACTTTGTAATATATAGTTAAGCCTTGTAGCATTTTCCTTAAAACGGTTCATCCGTTAGATAACACTCGGTATTTTTCCAATGCACACATATTTCCTCACTATTTTATTATATATACTTTTGAAATATACTGATGTACTTTCCTTATATATTGTTTTGTATTTTCTATATACCTAGTGGTTCTAAATAAACCTATCTGACATACTTGAAACATTTTCTTACATATGTACACTTGTTTCTATATACTTTATAAACACATACATATATATATTTGAATATGGTGCGTCCGTAAAATACGTAAATAATTGAAGTTTTGAACAAATACGGTGCGCCCGTAAAATACGGAAATACGAAAATACAGAAATTTTGAATAAATACGGTGTCCGTAGAATATTATTAACCAATATGATATTTTTTTTAATAAAGCAGTGCGTCCGTGATTGACCTTATATGAGATTTTTTGAATAAAGCGGTGCGTCCGTGATTAACCCTATATAAGATTTTTTTAAAAAAGCGCTACGTCCGTGAATAACAAACCTTTTTTTTGCCAGCTAGTTACATTTAATTGTGCAGTTTTTTTCTACAATTTTTTACGATATTCAAATTCTAGAGGTGCAAATACTTTGTTTTCCATCCTTTTTCTTCTCTTTTTCCCTACATTAAAATTTCAATTACAGTTTTTGACATTCAAATGGTTTAGTAATTAATAATCGCAGTTTCCACTAAATTCTTCGCATATCCTCCTTCTAAATATACATGTCCGATTCCGAAAGTTCAGGTGCACCTTCTTATGACACAGTTCAAAGTTTTCCTAATAGAACATCTCTGAATGAAGATTTCAGAGGATTCGGAAATTCACCTACTGCGAACCAAGCAGCAACGTCGTATAATTTAAATTCAAATCTTAACGATTTACCTTCTTCTTCTTTAAATAGTCATATAACCGCCCGGGCGATTTTGACCGTCCAACATACCTCACCAGCCGTTTCTTCGTTGCTCCAACTGGCGCCAATTGGAAACACCCCGGGATCGCAAATCGGTATCCACTTGGTCCTCCCATCGGAGTGGTGGTCTCCCTCTTCCTCTGCTTCCACCGGCGGATGCCGATAAAAATACCTTCTGGGCTGGATCATCTTCGCTCATTCGCATAACGTGGCCTAGCCAGCGAAGCTGCTGTGTTTTAATTCGCTGAACTATGTCTGCGTCTGCGTAAAGCTCATACAGCTCATCATTCAATCTTCTTCGGTACTCGCCGTCGTCAATGCGTAGAGGTCCACAAAATCTTTCGAAGAACCTTTCTCTCGAATACTCCCAGAACCGCCTCATCAGATGTTAGTGTCCACGCTTCTGCACCATATAGCAGGTCGGGTGCGATGAGTGACTTATAGAGTGTTATTTTCGTTCGTCGAGAGAGGACTTACTTTTCGAATCCCTACTCAGTCCGAAAAAGCATTTGTTTGCAAGAGTAATTCTTCTTCGGATTTTTGGGTTAACATTATTGTTGGTGTTAACGCTGTTCCCAGGTAAACGAAGTCCTTAACTATTTCGAAATTATTGCTGCCAACAGTGGCGTGGTTGCCAAGGCGCGAATGCGCTCACTTTTTGCATGATGACAGAAGGTACTTCGTTCACCACCAACCCATTTTTTCCGCTTCTTTTTCTAATTTGGAGATGGCAGAAGTTTAGGCGGTTGTTAAGGCCAATGATATCAATATCGTCAGCATACGCCAATAGTTGCACGCTTTTATAAAATATTGTTCCAGCGCGGTTAAGTTCTGCAGCTTGTATTATTTTCTCCAGCATTAAATTAAAGAAATCGCACGATAGGGGGTCACCCTGTCCTTCACAATTCTGACCGAGCTGGTGGTGTTGCTCAAGGTCATTTTGCATAGCCGTGTAAGTTTTGCGGGGAAACCAAATTCAAACATAGCGGCATATAGGCAGCTCCTTTTCGGGCTATCGAAAGCGGCTTTGTGTGTTCGCTTTCGCTCCCAGTGGTACCCGGCAAACATTCCTGCAACTCAGTTCTTTAGAATTGGGTTCAAACAAGCAGATATTAGTTGTAAACTGCTCTATTGCGCCCAGTATGCTTTTGCAATGCGACCCTCTCTGACCATCTCCCCCCCTTCTTGACTGTTTATCCTCCGTTAGCCCTTTCAACACAAGCGCCAAATCTGGGTCTTCCTCTTGAGATATCCGAATCTTCTTCAGGAGACAACTGTCCGCTTCCTCTGCCTTGCGAGGCTTCTTCTGCTTCACTTCTAAGCTTACTCCTTTGGTATTATAGCCAATATTGTGTACAAAGGTCAGAGGTACTTCTTGGCCGTTGTAATTCATAACTCTGTTCCTTACATTGATGTGAATGGCTCTCTCATCCAAGAAGTCACTCCTAATGATGGAATGTGATGCAGCCTTATCCACAGTCAGCAAGCGCTCTTTCCCGTCCACGTAGCCTTCAACAGTAACATTACTTGCTTTCCGTCCGAGTTGTGAAACAGATACATGACCCTGAGAACAGGATTTTGGAGCAATTTTGTCAAAAATTCCCCGAAAGGGTCGCATGTTTGGAAGCAGCTTGTGGGCGAATTTAATCGCTAGAAGCTGATGTAACCGGGGTGAAAGAGAGTCTAAATAAACAAGATGTGTTACTACCTGCATGTGATGTACGCGTACTTGGTATACCGTTCGAAAAAGGTGAAAATCTGCAAAGCATGTTCCATCATTTGTGTTTTGCGATAGGATTCCACCAATAACGCAATTTTTCGTACGCGAAAGCTACAGCGTACGGTTACAAATCCGGCGATTATAGTTAATACTGATACAAAATGAGCAAAGGGCAATATCCAATTGTTTCCGAACAAATACCCGGCAGATGAAGGGAGTGAAGTTTCCCATACGAACACATTACGTACCCCTGAAGGCAGCCAGGATGTATAAAGTCTTAGCGTTCTCGTTAATGTATTTTTGTATATTAATACTGCGCATTTATTTTCCACACACGACTTATTTTCTCTTAACAAATTGTGCACATTATATTGTAGATCGCAAATGCATCGCTGAGGTGGCTCTACAAATTCTCTGTAATGATTGGACGAGATCATGAAGAAGCTAGTTCCAGGGACTGTCTGTTCTTGGAAAGCGCGCTAGAAGGCTAAAAATCCTTGTTAAAAATAATATTTCATGTAAATTAAAGTAGCTGTTAAATATGTATTTTTAGAATTGTCTTCTAATTCTGATAAAGCGCTCATTGGTTGTGTCTACAGACCTAACCGTAATGTTGATTTTAGCGATTTCATTGATTTATTACAGCCAATGACTATTTGTTACAAAAATATTGTAGTCACAAGCGACTTTAATAGTGACCTGCTCTCTGAAAGTTGTTTTAGGTTGAACATGGAATCTCTTGGTCTATTTCCAACCAATACCTCGTTACCTAACGATTTCACCAATCAAAACAGTATACTTTTGAACACTTTTTTTGTAGATGATTTGCAAAAAGCCATTCACAGCAGCCAGTTATTTGATCAATGTTTTTCAAAGCACGATTTAATTTTTCTGACCTTTGACTTATCAATTTCTGAATCCTCTAAATACTTTTATTACCGTGACTTTAAAAGCTTTAACTATAGCACTCTAATGAATGCGGTTGAGGGCATAAACTGGTGGCATATACGAACCTTGGAAACCACTGATGAACAAATAGAGTTTTTGCAGGACAATATAAATACCCTTTTTGACAATTTTGCTCCGCTCAACTGCAAAGTAGTTAACCATAAAACCTGGCCATGGTTTAATGCATTTGGTGGAGTTGTGGAATAAGGCATATTCTAGATAGAAACGTTATTAGACACTGGAGAGTTACGCCCAATTTAAAGCAGCGCAACTGACTTTGAATAAATCCATTAAATGGGCTAAAGCGCAATACTATGAACGCAATTTTGGCATTGCAATTGATTCTAAACAAACTTGGAACAAAATTAAAGATATAGGTATCGGGGAATATAAAAATGCCGAAGCCCCTATCGCTGATCTGAATGAGCTGAACAAGCAGTTTGTCAATTTGCCACACCCCGAAGTTAGCTCTTGTAAGTTCTTACAATACACGTATTAATGGCAATAAATTTAGGTTCTTTTAGTTTCGCAGCAGTTGATGGGTGTGATGTCGCGCAAGCAGTACTTTTAGTGAAGTCAAATGCGGTTGGTTTAGATAAAATTCATCCTATTTTTTTGAAGAAAATACTACCAATAATACTGCCTCATCTGACTTATATAAATAATTAAATCTTTACAACATGTATATATCCAAAGTGCTGGAAAGTTCTTATGATCATTCCAGTACATAAATCTAACAATTATTTCAGACCAATAGCTATCCTGCCGTTCCTGTCCAAAGCCTTTTACCGTGTTGCCCGCAAGCAAACTAGTTCTTATGTGTATGCAAATAATTTGATAACAGACCGTCAGTCAGGCTTTATAGCTAAGCTGAGCTGCACAACTGCTCTTTTAGACGTAACGGATAGCATTGATACAAGCAATATTGTGTTCCTGACTGCTGGATCACTGCAAGCCCTCTGACACGGTTAACCATAAGACCTTGTGTCGTAAACTAGAATCAATGTTCAACTTCTCAAAGCATGCACTCACACTGATAATGTCATACCTCAGTGGAAGAGCTCAAGCTGTTAGTGTTCGCATTCGTCTGTCCGAGGTACTATCATTCGTGCGAGGTGTTCCGCAGGGCTCAATTCTAGGACCTCTCCTTTTTATACTGTTTATAAACAATTTGCCAAATGTTCTAAAATACTCCAGCGCCCATGTCTACGCTAATGATGTGCAGCTCTATATTGGATGTCCAACTGCGTGTGTTCGTGATTGTGTAGTCCAACTGAACCTTGATTTAACTAGTGTGGCTGAATGGGCTTCCCAGAATGGTTTGCACTTAAATCCTTTCAAGTCTAAATGTCTTGTAGTACACAGAATACCACTCGTTGCTGAAATTGATATCATTCAGTTAGGAAATACACCTATTGAATACGTGAACACAGCGAAAAATCTTGGCGTGGAATGCCCATATTTTTAGTGCGATCGGAAGAGTGTATGGAATGCTCCGTACCCTCTGGTCAACCCAATACAATACTTCATACCTTTTAAAATTCGCCTTCTTTTAGCTAAAGCGTATGTAATACATATGCAGTAATATGGATGTGTGATTTTCGCCAATTGTGACTCTATATGTAGTAAGAAGCTGAATGTTGCTTATAAAACATCACAAGATATGTATTTGGCCTCAAGAGACGTGACCGTGTTTCAGATAGCGCTAAGATTATTCATATTCATATCTTTATTAAGTCCAATGGTACCATACCTTACTGACTAGATTACAATTTTGCTTAATATTAAATCAAAATAAAACAGATATAAATTAACTAATTAATTTACTTGATCGATAAAAAGATTCAATACATAACTTAAACTGAAATCTTGGCATTGAAAAATGAAGATTTAGATTTCGATAACGTCGATTAAATTCTTCGAACCCTCTTACAAGCGGAGCAAAGCTAAATCTATTCTATTCTATTCGGACTGTTGAAACTTAACTGATAAAGGAGAGCTGAACAATCGATCTTGTGTTCAATTTTGTCCCTTATCTCCGCGATCTTTCCAGCTAATCCGTTACAGTTCAGCTGTAAAATTTTGAAGCGTCTAGGAGGGGAGACGGGGGACATGCTAGGTGTGAGGGACGGATGCGCTTGCCTAGGTAGAGGTAGGCTGAAGCATAAGTTGTGTCGCAGTCTAGAGTTGAGAGCGCCTTGGCCGTTGTCTGGCGTAGAAGGTGTCTGTGTACTGCAACAGGGGGCTATAAACGTATCCGTCCAGAGGTTTCTGTTTGCGAACCCTGACCACATAAGGGTGTGACATAGGCCAAGGCAATTGTTGCAGGCGTATATAATCGTTGTCGACAAACAGTGCATGTAGTGAAAGGCACGAGGAGGTGGTGGTCCTGGCCCACGTGCAAGCTGGAAGCATATCTGGGCTATTCCGGAGGGGATAGGAGTGTTGAGCGGCCGTGCGAGATGGAGACGCTGGTGAGCGTGAGCGACAGTCGGGAGTGGCTGAGGCGGGAATTGCAGCAGTGCGCTAGTCGTGCAGACTGAGCCCACATTGTGGCTGCTTGAAGTTGGTAGGGGCGGTATGGGAGCGCCAGAGCGACGTATACCGCGGGACGCCCTTAGGCGTGTACAGCATGGTGCTTCGAAAGTACTAAAGAAAGTACGGGGTCTGGGGATGGCAGGGTTAAGCCCTGAGCATCCAGATCTCTGTAGCCATCTCTTACACTTGGCGCATTGAACAGAATGCCACCGTTTAATATAAATTTTCTTCCAACAGATGCAGCAGATCCAATCTCTTGGTCCAGGGCTGGGTTCGACCCCAGCCCGTAACAAGAGACAATGAAGCAACCCCGCTGCAAGTGTTTGCTTCGAGGATGACAATTTAAGGGTGGGACGAGACAGATTAGACAGGGTTACACTGAAATAACAGCCCTTGGCCGGGTAAAAAAAACTGGGTCATTCCGGTACATAGAACCGGCTGTTGTGGGAATGACAATGGTATAATGGATGCCACCTTCTAACGATCAATGAAATGGCCAGTAGAAAGCGAGATATTGAAGATAAGGCACAACGGCAAACAGAGAGAACTATTACATTTTTTAAACAGAGAGGCAGACAATCCATCATTATCTCTTTTCGAGGAGGATGGTAAGGAGGATATCCCACTAAAAATATCTAGATCAGATATTGACAAAGAGCCAAAATCTAAGGATTTGGGTGTACCAATATAGCACCCGTTATCGATATTGACAGAGTCAACGACAAAATTATCTCTAAAAAAATCAACAAAAAGGTTCACTGACTCAGCCAGACTGCTACAGCAAATCCCATTCGACGAACCTTTTTTCGAACGGACATAGTTCCAAAAGGATTTAGGGTTTTCTTTCCACTCATCCTCGAATCGAGAATTATATTTGCCATACAAAAGCTTGTCAAGTGTATTGAATTGTCTCATATAGCACAAATACTGATCTCTAAAGGAGATATCACAAGTTGCTTTGAACATTTTAAAATATTTATTCCTTTGGTTTTTAAATTTTTTTAAACCGTAATTTATGTATTTTTACCGGGAGCAAAGAGAGGTTTCTTTTAAATATCCCACAGAACTCGAGAAGAAAAATATCGAAACATTCAGATAGATTTTTCCCGGAAAAGATAGACTTCCAATCAGTCTGAGATATGCTCGAGCTGAGATTATCAAAACTGGCATATCTAAAATTAAATGATCGAGGTTGATTATTATTATTATTTGCCACAAAGACAAAGAATTCCAACCCAAGAGCTAAGGGTACATGATGCATATCCGACTTACAGATAGGAGAATGACACTCTACCAGATGAGTGATTAAATTTTCATCGATAAAAATGAGATCTAAGATCCTATTCAGGTTGTTAACAAGTGAGTTAATCTGGATAAAGTTGGCACTAGAAAACGTGTCTAAGAAGTTAATTTCATGTGCCTGATTCACATTAGTAGGAGTTAATAGATCAGCATTCAGTAATTTTGACCAGACAACATTATTAAGATTAGTCACCTAAAACACAAAAATGGCTATTTAAATTTTTTTCGTAAACGTCAAAAATATTAAATACGTGAGCGCAGTACAATGAATCATTACTGCTAGGCGGAATATACGACGCACAGATAAACAAACTCCGACAGGGTCCACCAACGGAGACACAGAGTTGGTCAAGCAGAGTCACTGTTGGAGAGCTTAACGAAAGCAGAGGAAAGAGAACGCCTTACGGCTATTAAAACCCCACCTGTAGAGCAGCCGGTTTTGATGGGATCTTAATCTTTACGGTGGGTATTGTATAGGTGTGGTTCGAAGAATTCTGCGTCAAAGAAATCATTGTTGAGCCAGGTTTCAACAATGACATACACATCATATTCACGACGTGAGGAAACTAGAAACTTTGGTTCTCATACCCAATATGTTTTGATAGTAAGTCCGTCGGCTTAAAGGACGATAAATGCAACCATTTTAACCGCACAGCAACATTAAGAGTAGCGTTCGAGTTGCTACCAACAATTGTGGGCGCTTTGGAAAATTTGATTTTGCTATTCAAATTAGCAGATTATTGTTCAGCAGAAACGGGAACAGGAACATCACCCGTCGAACTTTTGTTAGTGCCAACACACGGAGCACAGTTACTGCCCTCTACATTAGCAGCAACTTCAGCATACGAACTTTTGTTAGCCCCAACACAGGTAACCAAGTTACTGCTCACTTCACTAGACGGCGCAGCAGCAGCATCTTTCGGCGTCAGTGGCGACGCCGGCTTCGAATTCAACGCATTAGCAATTCGGCGATACTGGTGGTAGCGAGACAATACTAGTACATTAGGAAGGCGAAGACAAATCAACAAGAGGGAGTTCAGATAATGATTTGTTTTTAGAAGCCACTTCGCTTAGAGAGACAGAGATTATTCGAAACTCCTTTTTGGACAACTTATTGAAGATCAGAACTCTCCTACTCATTCGCAAAATTATGCACACAAGAGAATCTAAACATATTTATAAGAAGATCCAGCTTCTCAGATCGTTGCGATCTACTTTACTTGTGCCTTACTTCCGAGCGTCAATTCTTCATATACTCAGCCCGTCTTTGGAACTCCCTTCCTATGCGAATAAGGGTGGTAAGCAATACATTCCGATTTAAAAAAGAAATTGTGTGGGTGATATATGGGTGCATCTGTGTTTGTTAGATGAGCCAACCTTGATGTCCGATGCGAATTCCTGCAAAGTCTCATGGAACCGATTCTGCAGCTCTATTTGGTATATCTGCTTCCGATGTTCGCTACCGTAGCGTCTCTCAACTGCACCCATCAATTTTTCATAATTATTTCGGTCGTCGTCGGGAATAATCTATAAGATTTCGGCTGAGGGTCCCTTTAATGCCACGAATAGTACAGCAACTTTGTCGTCAGCGCCCCAATTATTCACTGCTGCCATATTCTCACACTGTAGCTTGGATACCCGGAGAGGAAGACAACGAGCAAAGGATGGGGTTTTTACCTTGAGAATGCTCGTTGAAGCAGTTGGAAGATTCAGTTGTAATTCCTGGATAACCTCTTAACGCATCCACCTAGGCCTCAATTTTCTCCTCAAACTGCACTATTTTCTCGGCCATGCGAGCCTCTAGAGTCAATACAGCCAACAACGAATTTGTGTCCACGCTTGTGTTTGGTGCGTTGGGTTTCAGTCTGGATAAGTAAGAGTTTAACCTATTACAATATCCAGAGCGAAGTTGTGCTAGCATAACTCTAGTCTCCCTCGGAAGTACACGCTCCTCTTCAGCTAATTCAGGTGGCTGAGTACTGATAACGGGATTCACATGCCGAGATCTGAGGGATCTATCTACCGACTCAGTGTGGAGGTCATTTAGAGCCCGTCTATGGTTCCGCAGATCAAACGACAAAGATATGTGGTGCCGGATCTCATCGTATTGCTTACGAAGATGTCTCCTTATGTCTCTGGGGGACGGGGCTACATCCAATAGATGTCGATTTGGATGACTGGGTTTGTGACATTTAAAAAGGAACTGTCTACTCAAGAGTTCCGCATGCTCTTGAACATTGAGCAATTTTGCCTCTTGATGGAGGTGAGACTCAGATGACATAAGCTGTTTTGGCAGACTTGCAATTTCCTCCAATTGGTGTCAGCAAGGTTGGGCGACCATATGGGCGCAGCGTAGCCAATAACCGGCCGGCCAATAGCCTTATATGTAGCAAGCAATGTTTCTTTGTCTTTTTCCCAAGTACTGCCGACCAGTGACTTGAGGATCTTATTGCGGCTCTGTACCTTTGAGGCTATTGCGGTGGCATGACCAGCGAAGGTGAGGCCGTTGTCAAACGTCACACCCAAGATTTTTGGGTGGTTGACAGTAGGTAGAGGTACTCCGTCTACGTGGACATTTAACTCTTGCCCGATCTGCGCATTCCATGTCGTAAACAGGATCGCCGTCGATTAAGTCAGAGATGGGGTCAGATTTCGCTCGGTGAAGAAGCTGGAAAGGTCACGGAGGTAACTGTTGATTCTAGTACAAAGTTCGTCAATGGAGGGACCCTTGCCCGAGGCCATTATCGTACAGTCGTCAGCGTAGGAAACAATGGAGACTCCCTCTGGTGGGGGGCGAAGTCTCGAAATACAGAAATTAAACAAAAGGGGAGAGAGAACACCACCTGGCGGCACCCCTTGTTTTATTCTTCGTGGCCTAGATTTCCTGTTCCTGAATTTGACTGATGCCTGTCGACCATTGAGGTAATTAGCGGTCCACCTTTTAAGGCCGGCAGCCAAGAAGGAGTGTGGCGTGGTTGACCGTATCAAATGCATTTGATAGGTCAAGTGCCACGAGAACCGTCCTATGGTTTGGTGTTTATTGATCAAAACGTGATCAGCAACGTCAATTCCTTCAGCTTCCATAGCCTCCCGTAATCTCAACTGTAGCTCTCGATTAGTGATGTTGCGAATATTCGGATTCGTAAAATTTCTGCGAATGTTTTGCGAATACGAATATTAAAAAAAAAGTAATTTGAAGATAATACCAGGTTAATAAGATGAAAATCCATTTATTTCCAATGTTTTTTAATACATGAAAAAGTAACTCAACTAATGATCAAACTAAAAATATATTATTCAACGATTAACTATAAATATATGTAATCTAAACAAAAAAAAACAAAAAAATGTAGACGTTTAAACAAAAATACTTCTCTCATAGAAAATAACAATGAGTTAATCATTAAACTTTCGCTTAAATATAACAATAAATCGCAGGACAACTTCAAAGAAAACCCCGTGACTGACTGGCTTTGATAGAATCTGCTCCCGCTCTCAATCACGGTTGCAAAATTCGCAATGCAGATGCGAATTAGAATTTATAACACAAACAAATACTTGCAGACTAAAAAGTTCATGCTTTTTCCCCAATGCTTTTTAATGTTTATTGCAACATAAATTATCATGGGCTTGCTTTAAGTTTCGAATGCTCAATTTTAATAAATATGAATATTGTAGTTTGGTGTGTAAAAGGAAACTACTTTGGAAACGTCCGTTTAAAAACCCAAACTTATAGTTATTTTTGGTGGTTTTTTGGAATTATTTTGCTATTGCCATTGTTTTAATTTGATTGAAAATTTCTTAAATTTTGCAATATTCGAACACTGCAAATAAAGTTGCATAACCAAAACAAAGATAACAATAGTCATGCATGTCCAAGACGTAGATAAGCACACCCTTGCAATACAGCAAGAGGAGTTGAAGTCGTTGTGGAAGAAGACCAAAACAAAGTATGCGAGTTTTCTTAGCTCAACAGAGCAACTTCCTCCAGTTGATGTCAGCAAGCTTGGGCGACCATATGGGCGCAGCGTAATCAATACTGCCGGCCAACGATTTGAGAATCTTGTTGCAGCTCTGTACCCTTGAGGCTATTGAGGTGGCATGACTAGCGAAGGTGAGGCTGTTGTCGAACGTCACACACAGGATTTTAGGATGGTTGACAGTAGGTAGAGGTTCTCCATCTACGTGGCCGTTTAACCCTTGTCCCGTCTGCGCATTCCACGTCGCAAAAAGGGTCGCTCTGTGAAGAAGCTGAAAAGGTCGCGGAGGTAACAATTAATCCTCGTACAGAATTCGTCATTGGAGGGGCCCTTACCCGAGGCCATAATCGCGAAGTCGTCAGCTTAGGATAGAATGGAGACTCCGTCTGGTGGGGAAGGAATCATCGAAATATAGAAATTAAACCAAAGGGGGATAGGACACATGATTTTTATTGCATTTTTTTTAGTGCTAGGACCTTGCGAATAGCTGAGCTTATATCATTATTGTTGAATGTACTAGATATTGAATTAATGGTGGACAGACTGTCGGTGCATATAACGTATTTTTCGCCAGAGCAGACAGCGAATTTTACTGCTTGCAGGACTGCATAGGTTTCAGAAGTGAAGACGGAGCAGAAATTTAGCATGTGCCCGGCTGATATGGTTTCATTATTAGAGTCTACCACTGCTTTTGCTGTTGTTGTCTTTGTTCCATCCGTATACAAGAATGTCCATCCGTGACGTTTAAGGTTTTGGTAGATCTGTTGAAAGGTTTGTTTGTAGATTACAGGCATCGTTTTGCTTTTTTTGTTTGAGTGCATGTCGAGGATTAGGTGATTGTTTGGCTGTAACCATGGCTCAGGGCGCTTGAAGTCAAAACTTTCCAGCTTGGTAGGAATACCCAGGTCTTTAGCTGCATTTATGCTTCTGGTGATAGCTGTTGGTCGTGATAATTGGGTCTTTCTTCTAATTACTGAGTTGACTGCGTTTTGTAACAAAGTATTTTTGCACTGTAAAAGCTTGGGATCAGCTTCACCGTGATAAGCGTTGTCCTTTCTTTAATAGATGGCAGTTTCAGTTAGGCTGGCTACGGTTGGTGAGGTCGGGAACGCGCGTGTGCATCTCCTGCCTGCAGTGTGGTATGCAGGTAGTATAACTTTGATGTTGTTTATCGTACAGTGCCCGTATATATGCACTCCGTAGTCGATTTTGGACAATAAGAGAGCTTTGAGAGCATTGATAAGCGTTGTTGGGTGAACGAGGCAATGTTTCGATGACAAATATTTTATAATATTCAATCTTTTTGCAATGGTCGTCTTGAGATAACAGCAATGATCTCTGTACGTCAGCTTATGATCAAACACATTGCCTAATACTTTTAGAGTATTGCAGTTAGTAATGTTTACATTATTAAAAGATAGATTCATAGGCGGGCAAAGTTTTTTATTGCATATGTGAAAGTTTTTGCATTTACTGAACGATAAATCTGTACATTTAGTGAAAAGCAGTAAGTCGTCGGCATATATGACATGATTGATTCTTTTGTGCCCTAATATTATTTTATTTATTTCGTCAAAGGCAATTATAAAGAGGCACTGATAATGGCGATCCCTGTGGGATACCATTAAATAGGTGTTTGGCCCGATTCTGTCATATGCTTTCTCAAAATCTATGCTAAAATTTTAGAATATTAGCAGCGCGTCTAATGTTCCTTGGCCTTCCTTAAACGCCACTTGATGTGAGTCAAATAGATTATTGGAGGTCGCGAACCATACGATCCGATTGGCTACAAATTTTTCCAGTGTTTTGCTTAAGCATGACAAAAGGGATATTGGTCTATACTCAGCTAAGGAGGTAGTCGATTGGCTGGCTTCTGAAATTGGGATAACTGATGCATTTTTCCACGTATGCGGTAGACTGCCCTGATCCAATATAATGTTGTACAATTCGACTATTCTAGTTTTGGCTTTTGTAGGTAGGTTTTTCAGCAATGGGTATGAGATACGGTCCCGCCCTGGAGTCTTTCCTTTTATTGAATAAAGGGTTACTTCGTGTTCGAAGAGGGTAGTGGATGATTCGATTTTTTGGGCTCTCGGTGAGACTGAATTGAAATTGTATTCTTCAGATAAAATTTGATTTTTACTAAGTACGAAGTCTTGATGGAATCTTAGAATAATTAGACCAGGATGAGCCAAAGTGATTTGCAATGTCTACGGCAGCGTATAGAGGTCCATTGGTTGTATCTAAAACTTTGACTGATGGTGGGGTATACGAGTATGTCCCCGAAAGCATCTTAATATTGGACCAGATTTTTCTGGGATGACAATCTGGGGTAATTGAGCTCGTTAAGGTTTCCAGGCTTTGACGCTTCGCTTCATTAAGCTTTTTTTGAAATATGCGTTCGCTTTTTTGTATTCCAGAAGGTTAGGGGTAGAACGTTGTTTTTTATAATTATGCCACAAGAGTTGTTTCTTCTCCCTAAGTGTTGCGAGAGACTTAGACCAATATGGTACTACGGTTTTACGACGTTTTTGTTGAGTTTTAGGTATAGAACAGTGAGCTGCCTCTGGAATAAGTTTTGTTAGATTTCTAGCCTCTTTACTGATGTTGCGAGATTGTGGATACTTTGATAGGAATTCGCTGGCCAATTGTTGGAAGAGGGGCCAGTCAGCTCTTTCGAGGATAAATTTTGGCTTAGGGATACCTGGATTGGATGGAGCAGTTGACACCTTTGTCAGAATGTAGAAGTGGTCGCTACCGTGAAGCTGCGAGGAAGTCAAACTAGACAGTTTTGGAGCAAAACCTGACGAGCACAAACACACGTCGACATGTGTAAAGGTTTCGTGCGCTGTAAAATGGGTTGGGGACAAGTCGTTTAGAACGATATAGTTATTTAGCACGATGAGATCTTCAAATATCTTTCCTCTTGGGTTCACCGAGGTGGAACCCCAAAGCGGGCTCCATGCATTGATGTCACCTACAATTAGTATCTCAGTCATTATGCCGGAGGTTATGTCAAGCATTCCCACAACAGTCGGTTTTACGTACCGGAATGACTCGGATTTTTACATCCGACCAAGGGCTGTTATTTCGACTCTACCCTGTCTAACCTGTCACCTTTTCCATTAATATTGTCATCCTCCGAGCAGCTCCTTGCAGCAGGGCTGCTCAAAACTCTCCTGCTCCGGGCTGGGGTCGAATCCAACCCGGGTCCAGGAGAATGGATCTGCTGCGTCTGCTGGAAGAAGATTTACGTTAAGCGTTCACACTCCGTCCAATGCAATTCTTGTAAAAGATGGTTGCACAAAACCAGGTGCTCCGGGCTAAATCCCACCACACATAGGCCCCCTAGTTTCTACAAAACTTTCGTGGCCCCTTGCTGTTCACGCCCTAGGACGTCCCGTGGCCAACGACGATCCAGTATCGCACCGTCACAAGCTTCTGAAATAGTCTCCACGACTAATAGCACTAATAACGCCCAGCAAGTAGTGTGTAACACCCGCTGCCGCTCACGCCCACAGGCGCCAACACCTCACACAGCCGCTCACAGCTACTTTCTACGTAGCACCTCTGTTTCAGATGTGAGCAATGCCGAGCGACAGCCCACCCCCACTTTCAACTTCCCCTTCTTCTTCCAGCACTAGCACAAATGTAAGTCAAAGCCACCAGCTCCTGGTCCCTTACACCTTGTGCTCTGTTTGTCGGCTGAGACTATATACACCTGCGACATCAGTCAAATGCAATTCTTGCCTTGGCCTGTGTCACCTGCTTATATGTTCTCAACTTGGAAACAGGAACCTATGGACTGATACGTACGTTGCACCATGTTGTCGAGCTACGCAACCTACAACGTCGACCGATCCACCTTCTGGTGCATCGGATCCCTCGTCTTCTAGAGTGTGACGCAGTGTGCGACCCAGCCTGCTTCCACCAAGGCATACGCACCAGTCCCTGACTCCCAGCGTGAATACTTCTCCCCCTTCGCACTTTCGCGTCCTACAGCTAAACTGCAACGGCCTAACCGGGAAAGTGAGTGAAATAGTGAGCTTCATGAAGCGACAGAATATCAATATCGCTGCCATTCAGGAGACGAAGTTGAACGCCCGATCAAATCTTCGGACTTGTGACGGCTATAACATCCACCGACGTGATCGATAGAGAGGACTTGGGGGCGGACTCGCCTTCATCACTCACCAATCCGTGCAATATCGTCCATTTGAGCCCGACGTCGACCCGAGGGACAACCTCCTGGAACGTCAAGGAATGGTTGTCCGGACAGGCGACGTCGACCTTGAAATCATTAACATCTATCCTCCTGCCACCTGCTGTCCGAGAGATTACCACCCTGACATCAGTGCGTTACTCAGAGGCGATAATCGTGTAATCCTCGGAGACTTCAACGCACACCACGATCTGTGTCACTCAAGCCTACAGGCCGATGGCAGGGACAGGAATTGGCTGAACAAATAGACGATTCGACGTTTTGCACTGTGAACGGGGATGCCCCCACGAGAGTTGCGGTAAATTGTTCCAGTTCGCCAGACCTCACAATTGTCAGCGCAGGTCTCATAAACTGCGTTAAATGGCGACCAATGCTTACTCTTGCATCGGACCATTTGCCGATAGTCCTCTCAATCGATCGCCCCAATGACTTTGTTACTTCTGAGAAGCTCACCTTCACTAACTTCAGTAAAGCTGATTGGGTTGGTTTTCTTAATTTCACTGAGAGCACCTTCGCTGCTCTTCCCATCCCGTCTGATGTACGAGAAGGGGAAAAAGCGTTTCGCTCGGTCATAGCTTCAGCCTCCAATCAATATATTCCGTCAGGTAGAATTAAGGACATATGTCCGTACTTCCCCGCAGAGGCAGCGGCCCTGGCTAATGAACGTGACCACGTGCGACGCTTGAACCCTACGGATCCTCAAATTCAAGATCTCAATGCGGAAATCAGACGGCTAGTTGATCAACACAAACGCGCCAAATGGGAGGAGCACCTAAGGTCCTGTAACCTCTCTGCTGGTGTTGGCAAATTATGGTCCACTGTTAAATCCTTCTCTAATCCGACCAAACCCAACGAAAAAATATCCATCACCTTTGGTGATAAGGTACAGTCGAAACCAAAGAGATGCGCGAGCGCTTTCTGCTGGCAATTTGTACTGCATCCTCCGGTTGACAAGGAAATCAGGCGCGCCATCAGGGAAGCGCACAAACGCAAAAACAACCAAGCGCCCATTGCCATTACCACCACAGAGGTTCGGTAGGCCATACGGGGGTCCAAAAATTCCAAATCTATTGACCCAGACGGTATATCCATGCTGATGCTAAAACATCTCGGTGATGAGGGAGTAAGGTACCTAACAACCGTCATCAATCATTCCAGAAAGATGGAAACAGGCAAAGGTGGTGCCACTACTAAAGCCCGGCAAGCCGGCCAACGTGGGGGAGTCATATCGACCGATATCACTCCTCTCGCCAGTAGTGAAGACTCTGGAGACGGTCTTGCTCCCTTATTATACCGCTAACCTACGATTAGCCGAACATCAGCATGGATTCCGCAAAATGCATAGCACTACCACCGCGCTAAACGCCATCACCACACAGATAGGTGTCGGTCTCAACCAATCTCGCCCAAATGACAGGACCGTGCTAGTTGCGCTTGATCTGTCGAAAGCTTTTGACACTGTTAATCACGCACAACTCATTAACGACCTGGAAGATTCAAATCTTCCCCCCTGTCTAAAGCGTTGGACCGCCAACTATCTTAGTGGCCGGCAGTCATCGGTGGAATTTAGAGGAGAAAGATCAAAACCACGCATAATTAAGCAGGGGGTGCCACAGGGTGGTGTCCTATCCCCGCTTCTGTTTAATTATTACATATCGAGGCTCGGTTCCCCACCAGAAGGCGTCTCGATCGTCTCCTACACCAATGACTGCACGATCCTGGCGACTGGACCCTCCGTTGATGAGCTCTGCCCGAGAATTAATTCGTACCTTCCAACCCTTTCCAGTTTCTTCGCTGCACGGAACCTGACATTGTCACCGACCAAATCCTCGGCCACCTTATTTACGACGTAGACAGCGCAGGCGAACATGGAATTAGACGTCTACGTCGACGGCATTAAGCTTCCGACTGTCACACACCCCAAAATCTTAGGGGTCACGTTTGATAACATGTTCAAATACGGTGCTCATGTAGCCGCGATTGCCACCAAAGTACAAAGCCGTAACAAAATCCTCAAGTCACTAGCTGGCAGTACTTGGAGTAAAGACAAAGAAACGTTACTGGCAACGTACAAGGCAATCGGCCAGCCGGTTCTGAGCTACGCGACGCCAATATGGTCGCCGGGGTTAGCAGACACACATTGGAGGAGGTTGCAGGCCTGCCAAAACACCGCACTCAGAACTGCCACGGGGTGCCTCCTTATGTCTCCTGAGCACCATCTTCATAATGAGGCAAAAATGCTCGATGTCAAAGAGCACTGTGAGATGTTGACCAGACAGTTCCTGTTCAACTGCCAAAAACCGCAGCACCCGAACAGGAACCTGCTCAACGAAAATCCGCCTCCCAGGAGAATAAGGAGTCACCTCCGTAAGCACTATGACGAGATCCGGCACCACATTTTCTCGCCGTTTGATCCAAAGGTGCACCGGCGGGCCCTCAACCTCATCCACACGGAGTCGGTAAACTCCTTTGTCAGGTCTCGTCCAGTGAATGCAGTCCTACGGGCACAAGCCCCACCTGTTGCCGACAAGGAACGCGAACTGCTCAGGGAGACAAGATTCACGCAGGCTCAACTTCGTTCTGGATACTGTAACAGACTAAACTCTTACCTATCCAGACTGAACCCTGACATGCCAAATGTCTGCCCGGCATGCGGCGTGTGTCCCCACGATACTAACCATCTGTTCATCTGCTCAACTGAGCCCACTCTTCTAACACCAATTTCACTCTGGTCCACCCCTGTTGAAGCCGCGAGGTTTCTTGGACTTCCGTTAAAAGAGCCTGATGACAGTGTTCGATGGGGGGTGACATCCTAGGCAGGTTAAGTAGTCGCTACAACAACAACAACAACAACAACAACAACAGGTTATGTCAAGAAGGTTTTTGAGGTCGAAAGGTTGCTGAGGAGGAATGTAGATAGACACTACAATAAACTTAAAGCTGATATTAACTTCCATGGCAATAACTGAGATTGGGGATTGAATACTTAGCCTTTTTTACCATAACGCATAGGCCTTGTTTTGCTGTTGTATTATGTGGGAGATTGTGAAAGTAGCTATGGTAAGAGTTCGAAATAGATGCAGATCTGTTGAAAGGAATGTGTGTTTCCTGCAAGGAAACAATGGAGGGAGATAGATCTTTTATTAATAATTTAAGCTCGTTGATAGTAATAAATAGTCCGTGGATGTTCCACTGAAGAACGCTAAAAGCCATCATGAGGTAACGGAGTATTCATTGCTACATCGTCTGATAGCTCAACTGAGGAATCCGTATCCGAATTCGCTTGAGTTGGCGAGGCGAAGTAACAATTATTGCTTAACAGTTCTTTGGTTAAGCGAGTAAATAGCGACATAGTCGCTGAAATTGATGGAGTATTAATTGGTTTTGTGATACTTAATGTTGTTTCTGTTTGATTGTTGGATTTAGTAACTGAAGTGATACTTGTGTTCATTTCCGTTTGATTTGTAACGTTTATAGTTTCAGTTGCACTGAAAGAAGTTGGTGATTGAGGATTAGCAATAGGATTGCTAGGCAGTTGAGCGATCAGATTTGAGGTTTTAGGTGTATAATTGATTGTAGTAGCATGTTCTTGTAGGTTGGTGGTAGAGTTTTTGGTTGAATTTAAATTGGTAGCTGGCGGGGTGCTACTAGTTTAATTGCTGGATAGAATACCAGTGAAGGAGAAAGGACTCGAGGTTGTGGGAAATTGAGCAGTGTAAAGTTCTCTTGCCTGTTTCAACGTACATTTACGTTGTGTTTTTATTTTAAGGATATCTCTCTGCCGCAAAAATTTAGGGCATTTGTTAAAATTAGACGCATGGTTTTGACTACAGTTGGCGCAACTGATTCGAGTACATGCCACGTCTGAGTGGGGAGGTAAACTTCAGGTTTGACATAATGGTGGATTTTTGCAGTGTTTCGTAGTGCGGCCGAGAAGTTGGCACGATTTGCATCGCATCGGATTAGGGAAGTACTCCCTAACCTTCACCTTATACCATGAAATATTGATACTTTCCGGAAGTTTGAAAGAATCAAAGGACAGTAAGATTACGCCACTTGGAATTTTTTTTTTCGTCTATTTCTTTAGTAAACTTGTACACGTCTACTACACCCTCTGATGCTAGTTCTTTCACGATTTCCTCGTCTGGGATAGACTTTAGGAACGGGGCAAAAATTGTTCCTTTTACAAAGTTGAGGTTATGATGATATTTGCACCTAATCTCGCATATGCCAGGGATGTGTGGATGTTATGAATTTTTCTGCCGAATCCTTGTCTTTGACTAGGAGAAGCAGGTTGCCATCTCTGAGCTCGGAAATTTGTTCGATACCCTTGCTTATTACGCTCAAGGATCTCTGAACGGCGAAACATGAATATTCCGATAAGGGGTTTTTCTTTGGAGGGGTTTTTCTGGAAGCTAAGGCAGCGAACTTATTGTCCCCTGGAATGTAGCCTCTATCGGCCATGGTATTAAAAGGTTAAGTGGTTTAATCAGGCACGTGGTACTGTTGCACACGCGAATGTGAAAAACAATGTATATATATGTATGGAGTTGTTGGTGTATAACTGCACCGCGAAAATGATTAAACCAAGGGATCTATTGAAAGCACAACCGTTCTCTGCGATAGTTAGTCGATGACTGAGCAAGGCAGTTATTTTCAAGTGTTGTTCAGTGAACTACTGTGAAGTTACCAAACTCTTAAATTTGTATTGCGTTTATTACCAATAAATAAAACTAGCTATAAGTTACAATATCTGTGCGTGTTTATTTAACTTTATAGTGATCGAACCCAGGATTAATAATCAAGGAATCATCGAATTCGTCACAATTGGTGTCAGAAGAGGTATTGTTAAATAATTAGCAGTGGTTGAAAGGATAAAAAGGACATGACTAAGTTGAATGAAGTAAAGAGTCAGCAACTCAAAGCTGAGTTGGAACAACGCGGACTAAACACTACAGGCAATAAATCCGAACTCCAATCACGATTACGGGAAGCTATGGAAGCGCAAGGAATCAACGTTGATGATTATGTTTTCCATGTTGTGGAGGAGGCATCGGCGAAAATGGAAGAGAAAAGGAGCCTCCGAATCCAATGGCAAGTGTGGACACAAACGCGTTGTTGGCTGTATTGACTCAGATGTCGTCAAGCATTTCAACTCAGCTGGAAGAACAGAAAGCGCATATGGCATCTAAGCTTAAAGAACAGGACACACGTAGTACATCTCGACTAGAAGAGCCGAAAACTTGCATAGTATCGCAGCTGGAAGAGCAGGAGATGCTAATGTTGGCAAAATTAGAAGCACAAGAGGAGCGTATATCCAGGCAGGCGGCATAAATATCTTCGCAGTTGAAACCACAGGAGGAGAGGGTTACGTCAAAACTAGAAGTGCAAGATACAAAAAATTGCGCAACTTTAGGACAAAATTGAGGCTAAGGTGGAAGCTTTAATAGGTCCTATCCAGGAATTGCAACTGAATCGTCCACCTGCTTCAGCGAATACTCCAAAGGTAAAATAACCTTCCTTTGATGGTTCTGTTCCATTCCAGGTATTTAAGCTGCAATTTGAGAAGACGGCTGCGGTAATAATTGGGGCACTGAAGACAAAGTTGCTGCACTTTTTGTGTCATTGAAGGGACCTACAGCTGAAATCTTACAAACTATTCCTGACGGAGAACGGAACAATTATGAAGCATAGATGGGTGCAGTTGAGAGACGATATGGTAGCGAACATCGGAAGCAGATATACCAAATAGAGCTGCAGAATCGCTTCCAGAAGGCTAATGAGACTTTGCAGGAATTCGCATAGGGCATCGAAAGGTTGGCTCATCTAGCAAACGCAAATGCACCCATAGAGTACACAGAAAGGGTAAAAAACCAAAGCTTTATGAATGGAATACGTGATGTGGAGACGAAGCGAGCCACATATGCAAATCCAAAGAGATTATTTGCTGAGACGGTGTCACATGCTCTGACCCAAGAAACAGCCTCGCTTTTGAGTAAACCTGCATACAAGTGGAAACTCCGGCTTGGGTAGACAAAATTTTGGAAGCGTTGAACGGAGTACAGTAGAAAAGTGATGATGCCATCAGCTGTTTCAAGCGTGGAAAAGCAGGTCACATAGCACGTAATTGCACTGGCTCCAATAATTCCAAGCAATTCAAGTGGACGTTAACGCAAAGCTGGAGAAGATGAGCAAGATTAATGCCCCATAATCTCTATTCACAAATCGGACGGAAAGCGAGTAATGTTACTGTTGAAGGCTACGTGGACGGGAAAGAGAACTTGCTGACTGTGGATACGGGTGCATCACATTCCATCATTCGGAGTGACTTGGTCAGAGGCAAGGTGAGACCACTACAGAAAGCTAAGTTGTGGACAGTAACTGGTGAAAGCAAGCAAGTCCTGAGAGAAGTGACATGTAAGGTTGTTGTTGTTGTTAACCGTGCTTCGCCCTGCCTTATGGGCAAGATCACTCTAAATTGTCATCAAGCTCTTCTAATAGAAGTCCGAGGAAACGCGCAGTTTCAATAGGGCTGGACCAGAGTGAAATTGGTGTTAGAAGAGTAGGTTCAGTGGAACAGGAAAAGAGATGTTTGGTATCATGAGGGGACATACCAAATGCAGGGCAAATGTTTGGTATGGTGCGGTTCAGTCTGGATAAGTAAGAGTTTAACCTATTACAATATCCAGAGCGAAGTTGTGCTAGCATGACTGTAATCTTCCTCGGAAGTACACGGTCCTCTTCAGCTAATACGGGTGGTTGAATGTCAATAACGAGATTCACAGGCCGAGATCTGAGGGTTTTGTCTACCGACTCGGTTTGTAAGCCATTTAGAGCCCGCCTATGGTTACGCAGATCAAACTGCAAGGAAATGTGGTACCGGATCTCGTCATAGTGCTTGCGAAGATGTTTCCTTATGTCTTTGGGGGGCGGGGCTTCATCCAATAGATGTCGATTTGGATGACTGGGTTTGTGACATTTAAAAAGGAACTGTCTACTCAAGAGTTCCGCATGCTCTTGAACATTGAGCAATTTTGCCTCTTGATGGAGGTGAGACTCAGATGACATAAGCTGTTTTGGCAGCCTTGCAATTTCCTCCAATTGGTGTCAGCAAGGTTGGGCGACCATATGGGCGCAGCGTAGCCAATAACCGGCCGGCCAATAGCCTTATATGTAGCAAGCAATGTTTCACACACAAACACAAACGCGCCAAATGGGAGGAGCACCTAAGGTCCTGTAACCTCTCTGCTGGTGTTGGCAAATTATGGTCCACTGTTAAATCCTTGTCAAATCCGACCAAACCTAACGACAAAATATCCATCGCCTGCGGTGATAAGGTACAGTCGAAACCAAAGAGATGCGCGAGCGCTTTCTGCCGGAAAATTTGTACTGCATCCTCCGGTTGACAAGAAAATCAGACGTGCCATCAGGGAAGCGCACAAACGCAAAACCAACCAAGCGCCCATTGCGATCACCACCACGAAGGTTCGGGAGGCCATATGGGGGCCCAAAAACCCCAAATCTATTGGCCCAGACGGTATATCCATGCTGATGCTAAAACATCTCGGAGAAGAGGGAGTAAGGTACCTAGAAACTATCTTCAGTCTGTCTATGACCACCTTTGTCATTCCAGAAAGATGGAAACAGGCAAGGGTGGTGCCACTGCTAAAGCCCGGCAAGCCGGCCAACGAGGGGGGTCTTATCGACCGATATCACTCCTCTCGCCAGTAGTGAAGACCTTGGAGACGGTCTTGCTCCCTTATTATACCGATAACTTATGACTAGGCGCACATCAGCATGGATTCCGTAAAATACAAGCACTACCACCGCGCTAAACGCCATCACCACACAGATAGGTGTCGGTCTCAACCAACCTCGCCCAAATGACAGGACCGTGCTAGTTGCGCTTGATCTGCCGAAATCCTCCGACACTGTCAATCATGCGCAACACATTAACGACCTGGAGGTCTCAACTCTTCCCCCCTGTCTAAAGCGCTGGACCGCCAACTATCTGAGTGGTCGGCAGTCATTGGTTGAATTTAGAGGCGACAGATCAAAACCACGTATAATTAAACAAGGGGTGCCACAGGGTGGTGTCCTATCCCCGCTTTTGTTTAATTATTACATATCGAGGCTCCCTTCCAGAAGGTGTCTCGATCGTCTCCTACGCCGATGACTGCACGATCCTGGCGACTGGCCCCTCCTTAGACGAGCTCTGCTCAAGAATTAACTCTTACCTCCCATCCCTGTCCGGTTTTTTCGCTGCACGAAATCTGACACTGTCACCTACCAAATCCTCGGCCACCTTATTTACGACGTGGACAGCGCAGGCGAGCATGGAATTAGACGTCTACGTCGACGGCACTAAGCTTTCGACTGTCACTCACTCCAAAATCTTAGGGGTCACGTTTGATAACATGTTCAACTACGGTGCTCATGTAGCCGCGGTTACCACCAAAGTACAAAGCCGCAACAAAATCCTCAAGTCACTAGCTGGCAGCAATTGGGGGGAAAGATAAAGAAACGTTACTGGCAACTTACAAGGCAATCGGCCAGTCGGTTCTGATTCACACTGGTGTTAAAGAGCATTGCGAGATGTTGACCAGGCAATTCCTGTTCAATTGCTGCAAGCCAAACCACCCGAACAGGCGCCTGCTCGACGAAAAAGGAGTCACCTGCGCAAGCGCTATGACGGCATCACATTTTCTCGCCGTTTCATCCAATGGGGCACCGGCGGGCCCTCAGCCTCATCCACACAGAGTCGGTAAATTCCTTTGTCAGGTATCGTCCAGTGAATGCAGTCCTACAGGCACAAGCTCCACCTGTTGCCGACGAGGAACGCGAACTGCCAAATGTCAGCCCGGCATGCGGCGTGTCTCCCCACGATACTAACCATCTGTTCATCTGCTCAACCGAACCTACTCTTCAAACAGCAATTTCACTCTGGTCCACCGCTGTGGAAGCCGCGAGGTTTCTGGGACTTTCTTTAGAAGGGCCTGATGGCAGTGTTGGATGAGGGGTGATACTTTAGGCAGGTTAAGTAGTCGCTAATACAACAACAACAACGTCGTAAATGAGCTTCATCCAATAGATGTCAATTTGGATGACTAGGTTTATGGCAGTTCAGTAGAAACTGTCTACTTAAGAGTTTCCCGTTCTCTTAGTAATTAAGCCCCTTGATGCAGATGAGACTCGGATACCATAAGCACACATCCCGTAGCAGTTTTAATGGCGGTGTTTTGGCAGACTTGCAATTTTCTCAATAACTGGTAGGCCAATAGCCTTATATGTAGCAAGCAATATTTCTTTATCTTTCCCCCAAGTACTTACTGCCGGCCAGTGACTTGAGAATCTTATAGCGGTTCTGTACCTTTGAAGCTATTGCGTTGGCATGACTAGCGGGAGACTCGAAATATAGAAATTAAACAAAAGAGGGAAAGAACACCACCTTGCGGCACCCCAGGGTGGTCGACAGTAGGTAAAGGTACTCCAGGTTTCGGAGGTAACAGTTAGCCCTCGTACAGTCAATGGAGGGGCCCTCACCCGAAGCCCTTATTTTGCAGTCGTCAGCATAGGATACAACGGAGACTCCCTCTGGTTGGGAAGTCAGCATCGAAACATAGAAATTAAACAAAAAAAGGGGATAGGAGGGCACATCTTGTTTGATTCTTCGTGGTCTAGATTTCTTGTTCCTGAGTTTGACTGATGCCTCTCGACCATTGCGGTAGTCAGCGGTCCACCTTTTTAGGCCGGCAGGGAACGGTGTCTCTTCTAGATCTCTGAGGGGTGTGGCATGGTTGACCGTATCAAATGCATTTGATAGGTCAAGTGCCACGAGAACCGTCTTATGGTTTGGTGGGTGTTGATTCAAACCATGATTTATCTGTGTTGCAATGGCATTCAAAGCGAATGTTGTGCTGTGAGATTTTCGGAAACCATGCTGGTGATCGGCCAATTGCAGATTTGCAGTATAGTATGGGAGTAGAATGGTCCCTAGTAACTTCACGACCGGCGAGAGGGATATCGGACGATAAGAACTACAATAGCCTGTTTCCAGATCTCTGGTATGACGAAAGTAGTTAGTGAAAGGTTAAAAAGAGCCGCTAGATAGCTCTGTCCCCCGTGGCCTAGGTGTTTAATCATCTTCACGGCGATTCCGTCGGTTCCGATGGATTTTGAGGGGTTGGCCTTCATTATGGCTTCCTTGACCTCTGCGACTGAGACGACAATTGGTGCAGTGGAGTGTTTGTGCGCACGTCGGATGACTCTTCTCTTAGTGCTATCCGCAGGTGGATGCATTATAAACTGCCGGCAAAATAAGCTCGCGCATTTCCTGGCGTCCGATTTGACACTGTCGCCGAATGCAATGGCGACCTTGTCATTATATTTGGTCGGATATTATACCAGCAGGAATGAAGCTGCCGGAGGCTGAATCGATGACCTTGCGAATCTCTCTTCCACCTTTGCGCACGTCTGTAGGAGTGGGTAAGGCAGCGAAGGAGCGCTCTGTATAGTCCGTAAAGCGGTCCCAGTCCGCTTTGGTGAAGTTGATGTATGTTAGTTTATCAGTCGTTATGAAGTCGGTCGGTCGTTCAACGGAGAGTATGATGGATAGGTGGTCTGAAGCTAATGTAAGAATCGTTCGCAAGTTGACTTAGTTAATTAGGTAATGGAGATGTCTGGGGAACTGTGGCAGTTGCCTGCCACCCTGGTGGGGGCATCTCCATTGACTGCAGAGAATGCTGAGTTGTCTATTTGCTCTACAAGTGCGTGTCCTCTACTGTCTGCTGGCAAGTTGGAGTGCCAGAGATCGTGATGTCCGTTAGCAAAGCACTAATGTCGGGATGATAATCTCTCGGACAACACGTGGCAGGGTGAATGTAGATGTTTATAATTTGCAGGTCGACGTCGACTGACCGGACTACTATGCCTTGGCATTCTAAGGTAGAGTCCCTGGGCTCGACGTCAGGGGAAAATAGATTATATTGTACAGAGTGATGTGTAATGAACGCAAGGCTACCCCATGACCGCTGGGACGGTCTTTTCGATGTACATTATACCCATCACAAGTTCGTAAGTCCGATCTTGTGTTCAATTTTATCTCTTCATAAAGTCAGTTATCTCCGCGATCTTTCCAGCTAATCCGTTACAGTTCAGCTCTAAAATTTTGAAGAGTGTAGGAGGGGTGACATGCTAGGCGTGAGGGACGGATGCGCTTGCCTAGGAGGAGGTAACATAAGGCCTAAACTATGTCGCAGTCTAGAGTGGACAGCGCCATGGCCGTTGTTATCTGGCGTGGAAGACGGCTGTGTACTGCAACAGGGGGCTATGAACGTATCCGTCCATTCCCACAACAGCCGGTTCTATCGCACCGTAATACTCGGATTTTTATACCCGACCAAGGGCTGTTGTTTCGACACTACCCTGTCTAACCTGCCACCTTTTCCCCTAATATTGTCATCCTCCGAGCAGCTCCTTGCAGCAGGGCTGCTCAAAACTCTCCTGCTCCGGGCTTGGGTTGAATCCAAACCGGGTCTAAGAGAATGGATGTGCTGCGTCTGCTGGAAGAAGATTTACGTCAAACGTTCTCCATCTAATGTAATTCCTGTAAAAGATGGTTGCACAAAACTAGGTGCTCCGGGCTAAATCCCTCCACACACAGGCCCCCTAGTTTCTACAAAACTTTTGTGGCCCCTTGCTGTTCACGCCCTAGAGCGTCTCGTGGCCAACGAATCCAGTGTCGCACCGCCACAAGCTTTAGATACAGTCTCCACGACTAACAGCACTAATACCCAGCAAGTAGTGTGTAACTCCCGCTGCCGCTCACGCCCACAGGCGCCAACACCTCACACAGCCGCTCACAGCTACTTTCTACGTAGCACCTCTGTTTTAGATGTGAGCAATGCTGAGCGACAGCCGACCCCGCTCCCACTTTCAACTTCCCCTTCTTCTTCCAGCACTAGCACAAATGTAAGCCAAAGCCACCAGCTCCTGGTCCCTTACACCATGTGCACTGTTTGTCGGTTGAGACTATATACACCTGCGACACCAGTCAAATGCAACTCCTGCCTTGGCCTATGTCACCTGCTTATATGTTCTCAACTTGGTAACAGGAATTTATGGACTGATACGTACGTTGCACCATGTTGTCGAGCTACGCAACCTACAACGTCGACCGATTCGCCACCTTCCGGTGGTTCGGATCCCTTGTCTTCTAGAGTGCGACGCAGTGCGCGACCCAGCCTGCTTCCACCGAGGCATACGCACCAGTCCTTGACTTCCAGTGTGAATATTTCTCTCCCTTCGCACTTTCGTGTCCTACAGATGAACTGCAACGGTTTAACCGGCGAGGTTGGTGAAATAGTGAATTTCATGAGGCGGCAAAACATCAAGATCGCTGATATTCAAGAAACAAAGTTAAACGCCCGATCAGATCTTCGGACTTGTGACGGCTACAACATCCACCGACGTGATCGAGAGAGGGGACTTGGGGGCGGACTTGCCTTCATCACTCATCAATCTGTGCAATATCACCTATTTGAGCCTGACATCGACCCGAGGGACAACTTACTAGAACGTCAAGGTATGGTTGTCCGGACAGGCGATATCGATCTAGAAATTATTAACATTTATATACCTCCTGCCACCTGCTATCCGAGGGATTACCACCCTGACACCAGTGCGTTACTCAGAGGCGATAATCGTGTTATCCTCGGGAACTTCAAGGCACACCATGATATGTGGCAATCAAGCCTACAGGTTGATGGTAGGGGACAGGAATTGGCACTGTGAACGGGGATGCCCCCACGAGAGTTGCGGTAAATTGTTCCAGTTCGCCAGACCTCACAATTGTCAGCGCAGGTCTCATAAACTGCGTTGAATGGCAACCAATGCTTACTCTTGCATCGGACCATTTGCCGATAGTCCTCTCAATCGATCGCCCCAATGACTTTGTTACTTCTGAGAATCGCACTTTCACCAATTTTAGTAAAGTTGATTGAGTTGGTTTTCTTAACTTCACTGAGAGCACCTTCGCTGCTCTTCCCATCCCGTCTGATGTACGAGAAGGGGAAAAAGCGTTTCGCATGGTCATAGCTTCAGCCTCCAATCAATACATTCCTTCAGGTAGAATTAAGGAGGTACGTCCGTATTTCCCTGCAGAGGCAGCGGACCTGGCAAATGAACGTGACCACGTGCGACGCTTAGACCCTACGGATCCCCAAATTCAAGATCTCAATGCGGAAATCAGACGACTGGTTGATCAACACAAACGCGCCAAATGGGAGGAGCACCTAAGGTTCTGCAACCTCTCTGCTGGTGTTGGCAAATTATGGTCCACTGTTAAATCCTTGTCAAATCCGACCAAACCTAACGACAAAATATCCATCCCCTGCGGTGATAAGGTGCAGTCGAAACCAAAGAGATGCGCGAGCGCTTTCTGCCGGAAAATTTGTACTGCATCCTGCGGTTGACAAGGAAATCAGACGTGCCATCAGGGAAGCGCACAAGTGTAAAAACAGCTAAACGCCCATTGCCATCACCACCACGAAGGTTCGGGAGGCCATACGGGGGCCCAAAAACTCCAAATCTATTGGCTCAGACGGTATATCCATGCTGATGCTAAAACATCTCGGAGAAGAGGGAGTAAGGTATCTAACAACTATCTTCAGTCTGTCTATGACCACCTTTGTCATTCCAGAAAGATGGAAACAGGCAAGGGTGGTGCCACTGCTAAAGCCCGGCAAGCCGGCCAACGAGGGGGGTCTTATCGACCGATATCACTCCTCTCGCCAGTAGTGAAGACCTTGGAGACGGTCTTGCTCCCTTATTATACCGATAACTTATGACTAGCCGCACATCAGCATGGATTCCGTAAAATACATAGCACTACCACCGCGCTAAACGCCATCACCACACAGATAGGTGTCGGTCTCAACCAACCTCGCCCAAATGACAGGACCGTGCTAGTTGCGCTTGATCTGCCGAAATCCTCCGACACTGTCAATCATGCGCAACTCATTAACGACCTGGAGGTTTCAACTCTTCCCCCCTGTCTAAAGCGCTGGACCGCCAACTATCTGAGTGGTCGGCAGTCATTGGTTGAATTTAGAGGCGACAGATCAAAACCACGTATAATTAAACAAGGGGTGCCACAGGGTGGTGTCCTATCCCCGCTTTTGTTTATTTATTACATATCGAGGCTCCCTTCCAGAAGGTGTCTCGATCGTCTCCTACGCCGAGGACTGCACGATCCTGGCGACTGGCCCCTCCTCAAGAATTAACTCTTACCTCCCATCCCTGTCCGGTTTTTTCGCTGCACGAAATCTGACACTGTCACCTACCAAATCCTCGGCCACCTTATTTACGACGTGGACAGCGCAGGCGAGCATGGAATTAGACGTCTACGTCGACGGCACTAAGCTTTCGACTGTCACTCACTCCAAAATCTTAGGGGTCACGTTTGATAACATGTTCAACTACGGTGCTCATGTAGCCGCGGTTACCACCAAAGTACAAAGCCGCAACAAAATAATCAAGTCACTAGCTGGCAGCAATTGGGGGGAAAGATAAAGAAACGTTACTGGCAACTTACAAGGCAATCGGCCAGTCGGTTCTGATACACACTGGTGTTAAAGAGCATTGCGAGATGTTGACCAGGCAATTCCTGTTCAATTGCTGCAAGCCAAACCACCCGAACAGGCGCCTGCTCGACGAAAAAGGAGTCACCTGCGCAAGCGCTATGACGGCATCACATTTTCTCGCCGTTTCATCCAATGGGGCACCGGCGGGCCCTCAGCCTCATCCACACAGAGTCGGTAAATTCCTTTGTCAGGTATCGTCCAGTGAATGCAGTCCTACAGGCACAAGCTCCACCTGTTGCCGACGAGGAACGCGAACTGCCAAATGTCAGCTCGGCATGCGGCGTGTCTCCCCACGATACTAACCATCTGTTCATCTGCTCAACCGAACCTACTCTTCAAACAGCAATTTCACTCTGGTCCACCGCTGTGGAAGCCGCGAGGTTTCTGGGACTTCCTTTAGAAGGGCCTGATGGCAGTGTTGGATGAGGGGTGATACTTTAGGCAGGTTAAGTAGTCGCTAATACAACAACAACAACGTCGTAAATGAGCTTCATTCAATAGATGTCGATTTGGATGACTGGGTTTATGGGCAGTTCAGAAATAACTGTCTACTCAAGAGTTCCGCGTGCTCTTGAACGTCGAGCAATTCAGCCTTTTGATGAAGGTGAGACTCAGATGACATAAGCACACATCCCGTAGCAGTTCTGATGGCGGTGTTTCGGCAGACTTGCAATTTCCACCAGTTGGTGTCAGCAAGGTTGAGCCAACTTATGGGTTTTTTTTTTACAACGTTCTAAGTAACACTTATAACAATGGTGGTTTAGGGACTTATAGTTGGAACGTGAAACTAAGTATTTAGAAAAGTCTCCGAATCTCCAGATCTCTTAAAACGTGTAAAAAGCTTAGATTTGATGTTATTTAATCTAACAAGTTGCCTTGTGAACCTATGCGGTTTACTCGTTTTAACTCTAGTGTTACCATCCTATGTGCAACAGGATTACTTAAAGATGCAGCAGAGATTGGAATAGAAGTAGCCTCGACATTTCTAATGCTAGAAACAAACAGATTATTAGGTACTATTGGCGAGGAGCAATTATTATTAGGTACTGCTGTAGATTGCAAAGTAATGATTGACACAGTTTGCTTTCCAATCTTCACTGCTTTTCGGTTCGAAATCCTTGCACCAGAACTTGATGCCCTAGAATAAACAGCAATGGAAGTTGGGGCAACGGTGGCAGCGCATGACGTCACATTTCCATCAGCCACCCCAACGACAGCAGCGTCGTTTGGCGAAATAGGGCATGTTGTGGGCAGATGAACTACCGTGTGAATTCCATTATTATTATTGTTATTGTTAGCAGCCACGTAGTTAGCAATCGGTATATTGTTTGAAATACCAACAACAGCACCGCGTCGATTATGCATATCCGAAGATTGCTCCATTATATTGGCATGTTTAGCACTGATAATTGCTTTCAAAGGACGAAGTTCAGGACTAAGTTGCTCGTATTTATGCTCTACTTGATCTTTAATGCCAGGAAAAGAAGTTAAAAGCGACAAGAATCGAATGTTATCAGCTTTAAGCTCAGCAATTTGTGCATGAAGCGAAAACAGAGTGACTTGCTGCTCTGTCATTGTCGTTTTTATTGTTATCGCTATGCATTGTATTTACAGCAGGCAAACCTGTCAAACCAGTATTTGCAGCATAGCGCACCTTACACAAAAACAACTTGTCAACATCTGCATGTATCAGATCAATGCACTGCAAATGCAAAATTTCTTTGCAATTGTAGCACTGCACTTTAGATTGGGCACGATCCACTTTTTGGCCACACACCCACGGAATGATTAGGCAAATATGCAATTATTTCCTGCTTATTTCTTATTTTTATTTTGTCTTTAGGATAATGTATCAGCCTCTAGAATGCGAAAATATAAAAGTTTTTCAAGGAAATTTATTATAGGCAAGAGCGACGAAAAAACACGAAAGCACAGCTTGAATGCACTTACTTACTTGACCAGTGGAACCTTCTAGGCCAGTTCACCCCTCCTTCTGTGAGGTGAGAGGCATCATATCCGTAGATCAACCATCGAGTTGTACGTCACTACCTTGGTGCATATAAGTCGCCATTTACGACCGGTGTGCCTACCTCGGGCGTATTCTAAACCCCTAACCCACAAGGGCGCAGGTTAATGGCTTACAACGGCCAAGAGGTTCCTCTGATCTTTGGACACAATAGTGGCCATAGCACAAAAGGAGTTACCTTGGAGATGGATCAGCAGGGGCCTCGTAAGGCAGAGGTGGCTCCTCGAACATTGGCTTTAATGGGCAGGTGCCTCCTGAAGATGATTCGGCAAGGCCAGGAGGAAGATCCAGATTTGTGTGTTGAAATGACTGAAGGAAAACAATCAGCCTAGAAGAAAAGAGATGGTCGCAGAGAGTCGCATTGCAAAAGCATACTGGGCGTAATGGAGTAGGTTGAAGCCAATATCTGGTTGTTTGAATCGGATATGGAAAAGTGAAGATGGCCAGAATCAGCGAGCACTTATTGTTGTTCCCCAAGCAAGAGTTCCAGATGTTATTAAAGCGTCGCATAGTTGCTCAAAGGGAAAGCACATGGGAATAAAAAAAACGCTGCAGGAGCTAAAGCAGCGGTTCTTTTGGATTGATTGCAGACACGCTGCAGGAGCTAAAGCAGCGGTTCTTTTGGATTGATTGCAGACAATCTGTAAGGGAATAGATTACTAAGTGTGCAAAGTATGCTGAGGATAAAAGACGAACATCTGGTGGTCATGTTCCGAGGAAGCAACGCAACTTACTTGATAAAGCGAAGCAGAGAACTGGGCATGAGAGGAATCCTGGAGAAATGAGTTGCAGGAATGTTTGCCGGGTACCACTGGGAACGAAAGTGGAGGCACAAATCCATGCGGGATTAAGAATGGACAAAATGGTTGGAATATGTGACAGTGTAATGCACTGTGGGAATCTCTGCAGGAGAGGATTGATGTCGGAGTTTCAATCCCTGGAGAAAATGAAGTTTAATAAAACGGTGCCAACCATTGAGTGTCTAGCAGCGTTTGGTTCGAGCAATGTGTCTGACCGGGACGATCAGACTTAGGTGGAGGGCAGTGTGGCGAATATTCTCAAGCATGTACCATCCCTAACTCAATAATACTCCCACCACTAGTTAAACACAACAGAGATGACTATGGCTATCCTTATGCATGTAACTGTGTACCAAGGAAGAGAAAGAGAGATGGCGCGTGGCAAAGAAGAGATGTCAATAAATAACACCGACCCTTCGAGAACACGAAGGGCGAACAACCAACAAAGTTCTGAGTGCGTGGGGTAGCACCCTGTTCGACTATATAAGGCAGTGCCCAAGCAAGGCAGGTTGATCAGTTTATTTTCAAGTGTTGTTCAGTGACCTACTGTGAAGTTACTAAACTCTAAAATTTGTATTGCGTTTATTACCAGTAAATAAAACTAGCTATTAGTTACAGTATCTGTGCGTGTGTTTATTTAACTTTATAGGGATCGAACCCAGGATTAATAATCAAGGAATCGTCGAACTCGTCACAATACTTTACATTCGATATCGTGACCCTACTAAAGATAATCTCTGAAATAAGGATTTGTTTCGAAAGAAAATAAAATTGAGGGGGACCGAAATAGGACAATCCAAACTAACCTTACAAATGCGCTACTTATAAGTGTGGATTTCGTAGAACATTGCTATGGAACCAATAAATATGGCAACATTAAAGAGGAAGAGATTTCCAAAATAAGGTCATAATGAAAGCTCAATAAAAAGGTTTAGGAATATTTTTAGGTTGATGTATATTGGAACGATTTTTCGTCATCCCTTGTCCAATTTGGTTTTGAGACAAACCGGTTTCGGCGTTGTGCCATCATCAGTGTCGATTTTCGTTCTGATCTGTTGTGGTCGTTTGTCTTGTATTTATAGTAGGTAGCAGGTAACGTCAGCATGGGTGTCTGTTTGTGTATGTGTGCATGTGTTGTGTGTGTACATTCAGAAACGGGGGTGGTTTGCATCGACCGGTTTTTTGTGGTTGTTGACTGAGGCAGGTAAAAGTTGGTGATTTTTGTTGTTTGACCTTTTTTGCTTGTTTGTTGTTTTTGATCTTTTGCTGTTTTGTGCTTATTTGTCGGTGCGTGTGTGTTTGTTGTACCTGAGTGGTTGCTTTGGTTTTTGTAAACCAATTTTAAAGGTTCGAATATTGTGTCGGAAACAGTGTTTGTCTGTTCGTTTATTATTCTACCGTCGAATGTTTTTTGTTTGTAGATTTCCATGTTTTCGAGTACGTTCAGACGTCTGCCTTTTGCTTGTACATGTAGGACCTTGACTGTTTTTTTGATGTTTCCGGGGGGCATTTATTCTCCGCCATGTGATTCGCAAAGTTGGACTCTGGTATGATGGTTGGATTCCGTATCTTTTTATTGTAATCTCTAATGTGTTCTCTGAACCTCGTTCTTACTTGTCGTCCGGTTTGTCCTATGTAACTGTGCTGGCATTCACAAGTGAGCTTGTATACACCATGACTGCTAAATGGATCTTCTGAGTTAGTATTGGTTCTTAGCTTCCGTCCTAAATTGTTCGATGTTTTGAACGCTGTGTTGATGTTGTATTTTCTAAGGAAATTTGCTAATTTATATGTTGCCCTTCCAGTATATGTCATTGTCGTCCAGGTTTGTGTACTTTCTTCTCCATTGTTTCTTTTTTGTTCTCTGAGGTCTCTCCTGAGTTTATCTACTAGTGCTTTTTTATATCCGTTGTTTGTAGCGATGTCATATATTATTCCAAGCTCTCTTCTATATGCTTCTTGTGTAAGAGGTGTTCTTTCCAATCTTTGTACTAAGTGCCTTAGCGCTGCATTTTTATGTTGTTGTGGGTGGTTCGAGGTATTATGTATTATTGTGTCGGTGGCCGTTGGTTTCCTATATATGTCGTAGTTGAATTTATTGCTAGCTTTATCAATTGTGAGGTCCAGATAATTGATTCCTCCGTCTTTTTCGGTTTCCATTATGTTCCCGTGCTGCTGCTGAAGGCGGACAAAGGCAACACAACTGTGCTAATTGAAAAAGATGAGTATATAACAAAAACCGAAAGACTCATCGAGGATATGGAATGTCGTAGAATAAGAGTGAACCCCACGGATGAATACCAGAAAGAAATCAAAGTGGCGAAAAATCGTTCCAATATACATCAATCATTCACCCTGTCGGAAAAACAACAAAATAAAAAAATATTTTTAGGTCTTATGTTGTGGGGAAAAAGTAGAATCTTAACTGTATACCCAAATTATGTCTGTTACAATATGCCTCCGCCCATGTCGAAAGTTTTAATGCACGGAACTGAAATAACTGAAAAATTTGTAATTCCGATTGGAAGTTATCGAAAAAATTCAGGAAGCATCCCATAAAATTTGTAAACATTTCCGCCGCGATAACAATAGATATAGCTCATAATGAGGTTGTATTCTATAACCTCCGAGTTTTATCAGACCCTCTAATTAGCTCAATTCGAATAAAGCGAGATAAATTTTTTAAGGATTTAGAACCACAGACACAAGATGGTTCTAATTTGAAGCGAGAATAATTAAAAGCGCAGTGCAGACGTAAACACAGTTGTTTAAGTTAAGTTCTCTTAGTTGACTGCTCTGTCTTCTTATGTCATCTGAGTCACACATTTATTAAGAGGATCAATGTCAGAGAACACGCGAAATTACTGAGTAGACAGTTTCTACTGAATTAACACAAGCCTAGTCTTCCAACCAGGCACCTACTGGACGAAGATTCGCCTCCCAGGAACATGAACATTTGTACCTCTTGATGAAATGAAAACTCAAATGACGTAAAGACATCCCGTAACAGTTCTGAAAGCAGTGTTTTGGCAGACTTGCAACTTCCCCCAGTTGGTGTCAGAGAGAATGGGTCACTAGCCTTATATGTAGTAAGCAACGGGTTTTTGTCTTTTCCCGAAGTGCTACCGGAAAGTGAGTTCAGGATGTATTGCTGCTCTGTACGTAGTTTTATAATGACAAAAAAAGGTAATTCTATACGACAGCACGTAACTGCTTATGTGCGTCCAAAAATATAGGGAAAGGTATCAAACGACGGGTTTTAACCTCCGTATCAAAAACCCGAAAGCGGAAATTCGATATTTTATGTCTGTTCAGAGATATTTGCAATTAAAGTTGAAAATTTGATGTAATTTTCATGTGGTTGTTGTAATCACAGATTAGGGTGTACCGAAAAGTGCAGAAATGTGTTCTGCGCAGAAATATTGTGGACCGCGTAGCCGGTGTTGGACCAGCTAAGGGTTATTTTTTTGAAGCGCGGCCAAAGGCCGCCTATGCAGAAAGGTGTTTTGCACATAAATACCTTGGATCAAGCCCCCTATTTGGGATCGGACCTGGGCCATTTTTGGGTTTTTTGCTAATAACTTTTCACCGAAATAAATTATTTAATTTCCGCTTTCGGATTATTGATACAGAGATCAAAACGCGTCGTTTGATACCTTTCCCGAGATTTTTGGACGTATATTTGCAGTTACGTGCTGTGGTATAGAATTACCCAAAAAAAATTAAATATGTGTATCGAATAAAAAATAATCAATTTGAGTAGGTATTGAATGTACTTACCTAAAACTAAAAACTACAGCCAAAGGCATTAAAAATATTTCAGCAAATGCCGCTGCCTTCAAAATGTTATGTGCCTGGAATTCTACCAATGAAATTAAGAACCTTGCACCCCACCATGAGTTTTGGCCAATAATCTGTTTTAGAAATATTAATCAACGCTTTAAGGGTGGATACACATATAAAACCATTGTTTTTTATACTCACGTCCAACAATTTCAGTGAATAGCTACATGAATGTAGCACAGCGAATAAAACAATTGGAATAAGAACTAAAAGAGTAGGTTGTATGTTAAAAAATATTAACGAAAACATAAGATAGTGACAAGAATCTTCAATGAAAAGTCGCGCTAAAAACTCCCTGCTGAACGTGAATGAGGGCAAACGTTGATGGAGACGTAATGCTGAAGTCGCCGCATTCGATAAAAGTACTTTATTGAATGAGCTTTGCTGATTGCTGCATATAAAATTCAGAAATTGTACATTGTTTAACATTTATTTACTACTGCATTGTTAACCTTATTATCGGCATCACATAGCTTGCTGTAAAGAGGACTGTAAGCATTCGTGTTGCCCACATAGCTACATCAACCTTATTTGTGCGAACATGCTGCTGTATTTTTTTGAATGAACTGCCATTGTTATCTTGATGTGGTGATGTTGATGAAGGACTTGAGCCATTATTTTGTTGATTATCATTTGCATCTTCACTCATATTGGATGATTATCTATAAGGAAAATAAGACAAAGGAAAATGATACTTTTTATATATAATATATGTACTAGCAACCCGCACCTTGTTCCACACAGGTTGATAATCTTTAAAACAACTTTATAATTAACATTACATATATACATCCATACATACATACGCCCGAAGTGAAGTAACGCTACCGAGCTCTTTCGCGAATTCATCAAATGAATGGCTCACCACAGCTGTCGCTTAAAGCACGCTGACTTATTCGGTTGGCAGCGAACAAACACACAAACAGATTTTTTTGGGAAAAAGTGCTGCTTTTGTTTAAACAATTTTGGTTAAATTAGAAAGAAATCAACTATTTTTTTTGATGCAGAACGAAAGTGAATATTTCAACGTTTAACTTCAAGGAAGATTCATTCTAATCGGTTGATTAGGTTATGATGTATGGCTGTGTAAACCAAAAATTTATGTTTTTTTACCACATTTTGTCCGATTGCCAAGGCCCCTTTATATATTCCTTCCCATTATATAAGAAAAGTCTATCTCACACAGCTAAGCTTTAAAATGCAAAAAACCGCTTTCAAATCGGAGCATTCTGTGCGAAGCCAATTCCGTACATAGCTTTTTAGCGACTTTATTTTATAAGTAGTATAGATGTACAACACATGTACATGCATGTACCAACTATAAGGAAATATTTTTGAAGCCGAAAATATTTTGTAGCTAAAAAAGTAGAGGGGGTGGCACAATATACAAAATCAAGGTAATTCTATACGACAGCACGTAACTGCTAATATACGTCCAAAAATCTCGGGAAATGCATCAAACGACGGGTTTTAACCTGCGTATCAATAATCCGAAAGCGGAAATTCGATATTTTATGTCTGTTCAGAGATATTTGCAATTAAAGTTGAAAATTTTCTGTCATTTTCATGTGGTTTGTTCTGCGCAGAAATACTGTGGACCGTGTAGCCGGTGTTGGACTGGCTAAGGGTTATTTTTTTGAAGCGCGGCCGAAGGCCGCCTACGCAGAAAGGTGTTCTGGACATAAATACCTTGGATCAAGCCCCCTATTTGAGATCGGACCTAGGCCATTTTTGGGTTTTTTGCTAATAACTTTTGACTGAAAGAAATTATTTAATTTCCGCTTTCGGATTATTGATACAGAGATCAAAACGCGTCGGTTGATACCTTGATTTTTGGACGTATATTAGCAGTTATAATAATAATAATTCCCAACGGATTACCCACCATATCCCGCCCGACCGGCGCGAGGGGCGCATCCGCATAACGCGCGGATTATTCGTTCGTGCCGAGTCGTTGAAAGGCTTTGGTTTGTTAATCGTCGAGATCTAAAACTGCTCAGCTACAGAGAAAACCTCATCAGCTAAGCAAAGTAGATATAGGATAGATTATACATAAAGAAATAACTAGTTAACAGAATAAAATTATTGTTAAAAGTTAAAATAGAAGTCAAAGAATAAAAAACAATTAGTAGCTATGAATTTAGGACAGAAAGAATTGATTTTTTTATGCTGAAAAGCGAGTCTGAAATATCAAATCTACCAGAAAGAGAGTTATAATCTTGACACAAACAGCGAAAAGGCTCATTTAACTGAAAATTGGTTCGGCACTGTTTTAAGACTAGAGGTTTAAAATGCCTTGAAGGACGAGACGGTACATTGAAGTTCACTTCACTTAGAAGAAGTGAACCATTTAGCAATTTAATCATAAAAATAATTCCAAGCATTTCCCTCCGACTAGAAAGTGTGTGTAGATTAATGAGTTTTAAACGATTCGTATAGGGTGGCAGATTGTACGAGGGATCCCAATGAAAATCTCTTAAGGCAAATAGTAAAAATTGTTTTTGAACTGATTCAAGGCGATCTACATGAACCTGGTAACGCGGGTTCCAAATTATAGAACCATATTCAAGTATCGGTCTGACTAATGTAGTGAAGAGGGCTTTAGTTACATAAGGGTCGCTAAATTCTTTAGACCATCGTTTAACGAATGCTAGGACACCTCTAGCCTTATTGACTGTTGTATTAATATGGCGGTTGAAACTGAGTTTATAGTCCATAGTAACCCCCAGGTCAACAAAATCATACACTTGCTCAAGACTATAATTTTTAATTGTATAGGAAGCCGGCTGAGAAATTCCACGCGAAAAACCCATGTGTTTACATTTTTTAAGGTTAAGTGGCATATAATTTAAATCGCACCAAGTAACTAGTGCATCTAGATCTGATTGTAGCTTATTTCTATCTTCAAATGACGCGAATGACATGAAAAGCTTTACGTCGTCGGCATACATTAACATTTTTGAAAATTTTATTATTGTAGAAATATCATTTATAAACAACAAGAACAGAATCGGGCCAAGATGGCTTCCTTGAGGAACCCCCGAAGAGACATAAATGACATCGGATACTAAATTTTTTAACATTACTCTTTGTGTCCTGTCACTAAGGTAAGAAGAGATCCAGCGATTGAGACCCGGCTGGAAGCCCAACTGATCGAGTTTATGAATAAGTAATGAGTGACACACTTTGTCAAAAGCTTTGCTGAAATCCGTATAAATAACGTCGGTTTGCAGATTTTTTCTAAAGCCATTTGAGACATGACTGGTAAACTCAAGTAAATTCGTAACTGTGGACTTTCCCTTACTGAACCCGTGTTGGCAGTCAGCTATCAAAGTAGAGATCGGACCCGTAAGTTGATTTGTAACAATAGCTTCAAACAATTTTGGGATGGCAGAAAGCTTTGCGATGCCACAATAGTTCTCTATAGAAGACCTACTCCCGCTTTTATGCAGCGGTAGAAGAAACGATTCTTTCCACGCAGTTGGAAAAACACCACACTTTAGTGATAGATTGAACAAATTGGTAAGGGGTTGGTAAATATGGTTCGCACACTTTTTCAAGAAACATGTAGGAATCCTATCAGGACCATATTTAAAAGATTCTTTTAAGGTTTTAAGGTAAATTAGAACATCTTTGGCGCATTTAATTGGTGAATTAATTGAATTGTAGCTTATAGGGATAGTTTTGAAAGTTTGAATTGGTGACAGCGGAATAGTTAGAAGTGAAAAATTGAGCAAAAAAATTTGCGATACATTGATTATCGCTAGATATAATGTCTTGATATTTCATGGCTGAGGGAAACCCTGATACTTTACGTTTAGAATTTACGAAACCATAAAATGACTTAGGATTGAGAATAAGGTCTCTTTTCGTTTTAGAGATATAAGCTTTATAGCACTTTTTATTTAAATCTATGTACTTCTGACGTAGAATGGAATACAGTAGGTAATGTTTATTTAATCCGGATTTCGTATAGAATTACCAAAATCAAATACCGAATTTAGCGGCGGGTTATATTTAATGAGAAATTTGCATTTAAAGTTGCAAAATTTTTGATAAGAAACATACAAAATTTACTCGAATTGCTTATAATTACACACTTAAAACAATTAAATACGCTTATCACTTAACTTAATGTATCAACTGCTTATTTTATATATTTTACACGTTTAAAATATATAAAAAGCAAACAAAAATCTTCAAATAAACTGCCAACCATTTTGGCCGAATCACTTGCAAACAACAATGGCGGTTTGCTACTAGTTGAATCATCAGCGTACCTATTACTCGCCAGACCATTGTTTAATTATACAAGGTTTGTCAGCCAATGACGTTTTTGACAGTTGGCGACTTGAAGCTCCCTTATTAAATGTCATCTGATTGGCATTCATCGACTGTGATGCTTCTTTACAATAACGTTTGAAAATTGTACTAAAATGCCAAAATCGCAATACAAAAAAAAATTGCAGCAAAATTGGTTTTTGTTTTGCTTTCATTCTGATAATTTACATTTTATTGATATAGTTGAATTTGGTAAGTTTGTTTGAAAATTATGAATTTTGAAGTGGATTGTTTATGAATACATAGATTTTTAACTAAAAGTGCGACAAGGAAGTTTTAGGGCCGTTTTCACAATCTTCGGTTAACGCTAACCGGGGTTTAATTGATATAAATCGTTCGGTTATCTATCAAATTAACCACCCGTTAGCGTTAACTGGATTTGACGAAAGCGTTCTTTAGTCTCAGTTTCACATAATATATAAAATTAAAGCAATAAAACTACAAGTCCACACCTAGCCTCCTAGATGTTTCAGGAGTTGTAAAATAGCTGTGGAGCTGTGGCTTTAAGATGGAGCTCCCTGACTAGCCTCTTAGTCGTTCCAGACTTCAACTCCATTTTCAGCTATATCATTTACACAGACTGTTTCCAGAATATTGCTACGATGCATTACACCGATAATTTATAAGAAAAGCTAGTTCACAATACAGGTATCTCCAAAAGTGGTTGCATACAAAACTAGAATCAATAAATCAAAGCAAATACTAGATATATATGCATATTTAAGCGTGTTTATTGTATGCACCTTACCAAATTTTGAGTGGAATAATTCTAATTTTAGTATCCAGATAAGATAATAGATAAATAATTAGATTAATTCAATATATATAAATGTACTAGCAGACCCGTCAGACGTTGTCCTGCCCAAAAATTTACTTGCCTGCATGTGAACAATTTGACTCTCCTTTCTCAGCCTTCGCTTCCTATTCTCCTTCCACTCCAACTCCCTCTCCTTCTTCCTCTTCTGCGAAGATGCTTTGGAGTACAGAGCAGGCCTTCTAATAAGAAAGTTGGGCCTTGCTGAATATGTTTCATGCGGCGAAACAATTTCAACAATATGGAAGAGCGGTCGAGGGGTGGGTTAACGAAACCATCTAGTGGATTTTTGACATTAAAAGGCTGGAAAGGGTTTATTACAAAATTTGAAACTCTTCTCAGGAATAGCTATGAAAATTCGGCAAAATTGGAGTTGATCTCGTATAATTTAAGATATCTGACAAACTTTTACTGTCCAAACCAAGTTTTACAGGAAATAAAGTGGTTTTAAAATGCTTCCCAAAACCCAAAAATTTTACTCGTAAGTTAAATTTAAAAACCATTTGCCATTCAAGAATCTTTAAACGGCAATTAAGGCAATTTATTTCCTATAATTTAATAAAGCATGTGTTTTAAAATGTCATATTTGTTGAAAATATATTTGAATTAAAAAACTACATTCTGGACTTTTCTACTACTTTTATCCCAAAGTGGAACTATTATTTCCCTTTTTTGTACAATTCGTAAATGCAACTATGCTAGGTGACAATTAGGGAGCTTCAAGTCTGATCTGTCAAAGACTGGCAAACCTTGTATAATTAAACAATGGGGCCAGACATGTGTAAATGAATGTACATATTTTTCAATAACTAAAGTTGAGGACTGAGAAAGGTTTTAAAACCTATTAGAAGATTTACATGACCAGAGGTATTTTCGTTGGAAAAGTGCCGCAGTGGAGTCATTAGAAAAAGAGGCAGTTAACCTTTTTGTTATTCCAAATGTTGTTTGCTTTTTGATAATAAGGCAGCTGCTTATTGGCATGTTTCATGTTTTTTGACACATATGTAACTAAATGGCAAGTTTTTCTGATCTTATGGTCATTTTTTGTATATTCCTGTTTTTTTTTTTTATATTAATGTATCTTATTGAGTTTTTTCTGATTTTATGGTTGTTTGTTGGGAAAAATGACGCAGGCGATAATTTTTAATAAAAAATCTCGCAATATTTTTTCTAATTACCACTTTTACTTTTCTTAAAGGGATGTTTAACAAAAAAGATAACGCATACACTTAGGGCCGCTTTTATAAAGGCCGGTTAAGCCTAATCGGCGATGAATTTGACAGCTAACTGTACAAAATACGTCAATTAAACTCCGGTTAGCAGTTACCGGCTTTTATGAAAGCGGCCCTTCGTAATAAAGATTTGCTTACTGTACCATCAATGATAGTTATTCACGCGATCGCGATATCGCTTACATACATGCATAATTTTCATTAAAGTTATAATAAAATATAAAAAAAAAATTTTGCGATAGTTCGTTCTTGTACAACAAAGTTACTTTTTGAAGGTCTGGCAACGTCTTTTTATCATACTCGATAAACACACGGACGAATATGAACTAGTTCAAATTAATTCTCGATAAAAGTTATTCAGTTTTCCGCATAAAACTGTTCGTGCTGAATAAACGAAAAAAGTCTTAGCGTTTCATAAAGTGCGTGCAGAAAAACAAATCAGAAAATTGCGAATAAACAAACTATGTTGCAGTAAAAGTGCTATAACATGGTTTGTTTATTCCTTCGTAGACATCAGCAGTTACTTCTCGCTGTAACTGCAACTAATACAAAGGCATTGTTGTTGCAAAGTGAAAAAACATGTCGGGCTTTGTATTACAAAAAATTTGAATGTTTATATCGGTTATTCGCGCAAAACTCGGTAAACAAACAGTACGGGAAGTAGAGAAATGCTGTTTTGTGTCATATAAATTAGTTTTGTGTGTATAATGTTAAAAAAAATTGAGTAAAATTTACACTTTTTGTTCGGAAAAATTCGAATCTTTAATATTGCAAAATATTAGTTGCCGACAATTGCGGTTTGTTAAATTGTGATCTGTGCGACCTCCTTTACCCATCCATATTAAAATTTGTTTTGTACGCGTGGCGCATTCTCGTAAACCCAACCGGAAAAAGGAGTTGCGAATAGAGAGTAGGGTATGCTCAGAATAATGCATTCAGACGAGATGGCAAAATTGGTTATGTTGCAGTAGTAATACAACCTTATACTATAGGTACATACGGCAAACATATTGTGGCGATTATTCTCAAGCATGTACCATCCCTAACTCAATAATACTCCCACCACTAGTTAAACACAACAGAGATGACTATGGCTATCCTTATGCATGCAAGTGTGTACCAAGGAAGAGGAAGAGAGATGGCGCGTGGCAAAGAAGAGATGTCAATAAATAACACCGACCCTTCGAGAAGACGAAGAGCGAACAACCAAGAAAGTTCTCGGTGTGTAGGGAAGCACCCTGTTGGACTATATAAGGCAGTGACCAAGCAAAGAAAGTTGATCAGTTTATTTTCAAGTGTTGTTCAGTGAACTACAAACTCTAAAATTTGTATTGTGTTTATTACTCGTAAATAAAACTAGCTATTAGTTACAATATCTGTGCGTGTGTTTATTCGACTTTATAGTGATCGAACCCAGGATTAATAATCAAGGAATCATCGAATTCGTCACAATTGGTGTCAGAAGAGGTATTGTTTAATAAATACCAGTGGTTGCAAGGATATCAAATACAGGGCTAAGTTAAATGAATTAAAGAGTCAGCAACTCAAAACTGAGTTGGAACAACGCGGATTAAATACGATTGCCAGAGGCTATGGAAGCGGAAGCAATCAACGTTGATGATTATGTTTTCCATCTTATGGTGGAGGCATCAACGAAAATCGAAGAAAAAAAGCTGTCCCCGAATCCAGTAGCAAGCGTGGACACAAATATGATATTGGCTGTATTAACTCAGATGTCGACTAAAATGGAAGAACAAGTAACGCGTATTACATCTCGTATAGCATCTCAGCTGGAAGAACAGAAAACACACATTGCGTCTCGAATGGAGGCCCAAGAGACTCGTATTATAGAAATGTCGTCGAAAATTTCTGCCCATATTTCATCACAGCTCTCCGCTCATCTGGAAGAACAAATGGCCTATATGTCATCGCAGTTGGAAGCACAAGATGCAAAAATTGCACAATTTCAAGATAAAATGAGGCTGAGGTGGATGCGTTAAGAGGTCATATCCAGGAACTGCAATTTAATCGTCCAACTGTTTCAACGAACATTCCCAAGGTAAAAACCCCATCCTTTGATGGTTCTCTTCCATTTCAGGTATTTAAGATACAGTTTGAAAAGACGGCAGCGGTGACTTAGGGCACTGAAGACAAAGTTGCTGCACTATTCGTGGCATTAGAGTGTTCTGCAGCTGAAATCTTGCAGACTATTCCTGACGGCGAACGAAATAGTTATGAAGCATTGATGAGTGCATTGAGACGCTATGGTAGCGAACATCCGAAACAGATATACCAAATAGAGCTACAGAATCGCTTTCAGAAGGCTAATGAGACATTGCATCCGACATCGAGAGGTTGGCTCATCTAGCAAACGCACCCGTAGATTACACGGAAAGGATAAAAATCCAATGCTTTATAAATGGAATACGACATATGCAAATCCAAAGAAATCATTGGCTGAGACGGTATCACATGCTCTGCCGCAGGAAACAGCCTCGGTATTAAGTAAGCCGGCGTACAAAGCAACATAAAAATTATCGTGTCGTCAAATGCTTTAAGTGTGGAAAATCTGGCCATATTGCGCGTTATTGCAGCACCGGCTCTAGAGACTCCAGCAACGCAGGTGACCGTAAGCGCAGAGCTGAAGGAGATGGGCAAGTCTCCCTGCGGCAATTGAATGCCCCATAATCTCCATATGAAAAATCGGACGTAAAGCGAGTAATGTTACCATTGGAGGATTTGTGGAGGGAAAAGAGCGTTTACTGACCGTAGATACAGGCGCATCTCATTCGATCATTCGGTCTGTCTTAGTCAACAAGGAGGTGAGACCATTGCATGAAGCAAAGTTGCGTACGGCGACTGGTGAGGACACCCAAGTCCTAGGCGAGGTAACACGTGAAATTGCAATTGGGAACGTCACCGTACAGCACAAATTTATAGTGGCAGACATTGTTAATGAAATCATAATTGGCGTGGATTTCTTAAGCGAGCAAGGAATCAAGACTGAAGTGAAAAACAAGATTGTGAACTATAAGAATATGGATGTGCCGCTCAACTTTGGTTACTAAAAGAAGTATGTCAGTAAAAGAGTACTCGTAGAGGAGAGCCGAAAAATTCCACCGAAGTCAGAAGCAGTTATATGGGCAAGGATTGATGGAGATTATGGGACAAACAAATTGTGGGTTGTGGGGGCAGCAAACAAATCAAAGACGGATATACTAGTTGGAAAAACCCTGGCTATGACAGAACAAGATGGACGTATACCGGGAAGAGTACTTAATGAGTTCAAATCGCCAATTAAACTTTCCAAAGGAGCTATATTGAGACAATGCCAAGAGGTGGAGATGATATCACGTCATGGACAGCAGGCCTCGAAAAAGATCATCAGAAAAAGGCAAAGGAACTTTTATCAAAGTACTCGAGCATATTTGACAAGGATGGTTCCAAACCAAGTCGGACCAAAAATGTAAAGCATCAAATCGATACTGCTGATGCAAGGCCAATCCGCCAAGCTCCTCGTAGTATTCCGTTAGCCAAACGGCAAGTGGTAAGGGAAGTTATGCAGGAAATGAGCGATAGCTGTGGAATCGAACCATCAGCTAGTCCATGGAGCTCACCGGTAGTACGAGTGAAAAAGAAGGATGGAAAAATGAAGTTCTGTGTGGATTATCGGAAGTTGAACGATATAACTAAGAAAGACAGTTATCCTTTGCCAAGAATCGACGATACTCTGGACTGGCTTTCTGCTACTAAATGGTTTTCCACACTGGACTTGAAAAGCGGCTACTGCCAAGTGGAGGTAAAGTATGAAAATAAAGAAAAGACAGCCTTCAGCGTTGGAGAAGGGCTTTGGCAGTTTACGATAATGCCCTTCGAACTATGCAATGCTCCATCTACTTTTGATCATGGATCAGGTACTAAAAAGATTGCATTGGAAAACTTGTTTGGTGTACCTGGATGACTTCATCTTGATGGGAAGTTTTGATAAATACCCTAAGAACTTGGAGGAAGTTTTCCAACGAATAGCTGGTATTGGTCTGAAATTAAGTCCCAAGAAGTGTTCCTTGTTCTAGAAGGAAGCAAGTTATTTGCGTCACAAGGTAATGACGGAGGGCATCTGCACTGCTGAGGAAAAGGTCGAAGCTGTAAAGGATAGGTTTCCTTGGGCTGTGCACGTATTATCGCCGATTTGGACCCAATTTTCCAGCGTAGCTAGTAGTCTTCATGAGCTTGCCAGGAAAAATATGAGTTTTGAATGGAAAAAGGAACACGAAGTGGCTTTCCAAATCTTGAAGGAACGACTATGCACTGCCCCGATGTTGGCATATCCCGTCCCAGGTTCAACGTTTATTCTGGATACAGATGCGAGTGGTTATGCTATAGGAGGTGTTTTGTCCCAGATTGTCAATCGACATGAGAAGGTAGTTGCGTACTATAGCCGAACAATCGGGAAGCCTGAAAGGAACTATTGTGTAACACGGCGAGAACCGTTGGCATTGGTAGAGTGCGTTAAACATATCCACAAGTATCTCTATGGGCAGGGATTCCATGTCAGAACAACCTACGCAGCATTGAAATGGCTCTTGTAGTTTCGTCCCGATCAGACACATTGCCGGAACCAAACGCAGCTAGTCTTTCCAAATGGACCACCTTCATCTTATTCCTTGGCCTTCCCATAGCTGGTATGCGATATACCACATCGTTGATCCGTTTTATGACTTTGTATGGGCCTTCCCAGTTATATTGTAGTTTTGGGGACAAACCTCTCCTACGCTGTGGGTTGTATAGCAGCACTAAATCTCCTTCTATAAAACCTTCCGAATTTATTGCTTTGTCGTACCTGGCCTTCATCTTATCGCTCATGATCTTAGTCCGTTTTCTCACAAGGTCGTGAATTTCTCTCATTTCTTCTTCCAATACGCTACTACATTCCCGAGCATTTACTCCTGCATGAGCGTCTATCCCAAACTTCAAGTCAGCTGGCAATCAAAGATCATTCCCGAAAATCACCTTTGCAGGAGTCCGACCAGTTGTTTTATGTACTGCAGAGCGAAATGCCATTAGGAATAAGGAGATGAGAGTATCCCAATCCGTCTGGAACTTATCCACTACTTCCTCAGGTGCTCTTCCAAGGTTCTATTGAACCGTTCCACCATGCCATCTGACTGAGGATGCAGTGCAGTTGTTCGGATTTTCCGAATGGCCAATGTCTTGCACATTTCCTGGAACACAGCTGATTCGAAATTTCTGCCTTAGTCCGAATGTAGCTCCATCGGTGCACCAAACCTTGCTACCCAATTATTAGTGAACACTTCTGCTATGGTTTCTGCCTCTTGATTTGGAATAGGGTACACTTACGGTCATTTGCTGAAATAGTCCATAACTACCAGTACATATTTGTTTCTGAGTTTGCTAGTAGGAAATGGACCAGCTACATCCATGGCTATCCTCTCAAATGGCGCACCTGAGTTATACTGTTTCATTTGGCGATGTCTCCTTGATTTCGGTCCTTTAGCTTTGATGCACACCTTACTGTTGGCAATCCACTCCGCGACCAGCTGACGGCAACCAACCCAATAGAATCTTTGCTTGAATTTTTCCAAGGTCTTGGTGACTCCAAGATGATCTCCGCTTGGACCGTTATGTAATTCATTGAGTACATCAGGGATTTTCTTCCTTGGGACGACTGTCAGCTTTCGAACACATTGACCATCCTCACTCTCCCATATTCGATGTACCCAACCTGATTCTAATTGCAAACTATTCCACTGTGCTCAATATGACTTGGCAACAGGATTTTCTGCTGACATCTCCTCTCTTGATGGTCGCTCGTTTCGTTCGATTCCTTGCATCACACGTGTAAGATCTGGATTCGTGCTGACACCTCCTTCATTGATCCATGTTCCATTTGTCCGTAGATGTTATAGTCATGAGCCGCACATCTATAACGTCTTCCTTGACCGTGCCAATTGACCTTCCGGATTACGGAACTGTAAGAGCCATTTCAACGCTGGTCTGTCCTGACTAGGAATCGCTGCCCATAGAGATACTTGTGGAAATGCTTAACGCACTCTACCAATGCCAACAGTTCTCTCCGGGTTTCCCAATAGTTCCTTTCAGGCTTCTTAATTGTTCGGCTATAGTACGCAACTACCTTCTCCTGCCCATCAACAATCTGGGACAAAACACCTCCTATAGCATAACCACTCGCATCTGTATCCAGAATAAACTTTGAACCTATAATTGGATATGCTAATATCGGGGCAGTGCATAGTTGTTCCCTCAATGTTTGAAAAGCCACTCCATTCAAAACTCATATTCTTCCTCGTAAGGTCATGGAGACTACTAGCGGCGATAATACTTGCACAGCCCAAGGAAGCTCCGTAAATTATGCAAATTTCTCGGCCTTGGCCAATCGTTTACGGCTTCGATCTTTTCCTTAGCAGTGCAGATTTCCTCCGTAGTTACCGTGTGACCCAAATAACTTACTTGCTTTTTAGACAAGGAACACTTCTTGGGACTTAGTTTCAGACCAGCACCAGCTATTCTTTGGAAAACTTCCTCCAAGTTCTTTAGGTGTTCCTTAAAGCTTTTTCCCAGCACGATTATGCCGTCGAGGTACAACAAACATGTTTGCCAGTGCAATCCTTTTAGTATCTGGTCCATGAGTCTTTCAAAAGTAGCTGGAGCATTGCTTAGCCCAAAGGGCATTGCCGTAAATTGCCAAAACCCTTCTCCAACGCTGAAGGCCGTCTTCTCTTTATCTTCATCCTTTAACTCATAACTGTCCTTCTTCATTATGTCGTTCAATTTCAGGTAATCCACACAGAACCTAATTTTTCTATCTTTCTTTTTCACTAGTACTACCGGTGAGCTCCATGGACTAGCTGATGGTTCGTTTACGCCGCTGTCACTCATTTCCTGTATAATTTCTCTTACTACTTGACGTTTGGCCAATGGAGTACTACGAGGAGCCTGGCGGATTGGCCTTGCATCACCAGTATCAATTTGATGCTTTGCAACTTTGGTCCGACTTGGTTTGCAACCATCCTTGTCAAATATGCTCGAGTACTTTCATAGAAGTTCCTTTGCCTTTATCTGATGATCTTTTTCGAGGCCTGCCGTCCACGAAGTGATATCATCTCGACCTCTTGGCATTGTCCCAATATTGCTCCTTTGGAAAGTTTAATCGCCGATTTAAACTCACGAAGTACTCTTACCTGTACACGTCCATCTTGTTTTGTCATGGCCAGGATTTTTCCTACTAATGCTCGTCCCTTGATTTGTTTGCTGCCTCGACAACCCACAATTTGTTTGTCCCATAATCTCCTTCAATCTTTGCCCATATGATTGCTTCCGACTTCGGTGGAATTTATTGGCTCTCCTTTAAAAGCACTCGCTTACTAACGTATTTGTTTTCGTAACCAAAATTTAGTGGAACATCCATGTTCTGGTAATTCATAATCCTGTTTTGCATGTCGATCTTGATGCCTTGCTTGCTATCTGCTACTATAAAACTGTGTAGAACGGCCACATTCCCAATTGCGATTTCACATGTTACTTCTCCTAGGGCATGGGTGTCCTCACCAGTGGCCGTACGTAACTTTGCCCCATGCAGTGGTCTCACCTCCTTGTTGACTAAATCAGATCGAATTATGGAATGCGATGCGCCTGTATCCACAGTTAGTAAGTGCTCTCTTCCAACAACAGTAACATTACTAGCTTTCCTTTCGATCTGTGAGACAGAGATTATGGGTCATTCAGTTGCGGGAGCCAGTCCACTCCCCTTTCGGCTGGCTCGATTTAGTTCAAGGATTGATTTGGTTGGGAGATTTGCTCATTTCCTTCAGCTTTACGTTTTCGTCCACCTGAATTGCTGGGGCCAGTGCCGCAATAACGTGCTATGTGACCTGGTTTTCCACACTTAAAGCATTTGATGCCACCATCGTTTTTCTGTTGCTTTCCACTCACTGCTTCCAGAATTGTGTCTACCCAGTCTGGCCGTTGTACCTACACACGGTGAGCTTTGTACGCCGGCTTACTTAATAGCGAGGCTGTTTCCTGCAGAGCATGTGATACCGTCTCAGCAAATGATCTCTTTGGATTTGTATATGTGGCTCGCTTTGTGCCACGTATTCCATTTATAAAGCTTTGGATTTTTACTCTACGGGTGCATCTGTGTTTGTTAGATGAGCCAACCTTTCGATGTCCGATGCGAATTCCTGCAATGTCTCATTAGCCTTCTGAAAGCGATTCTGTAGCTCTATTTGGTATATCTGTTTTTGATGTTCGCTACCATAGCGTCTCTCAACTGCACCCATCAATGCCTCATAATTGTTCCTTTCGGACTCGGGAATAGTCTGTAAGATTTCTGCTGCAGGTCCCTTCAATGCCACGAATAATGCTGCCACTTGATCTTCAGATCCACAATTATTCACCGCTGCCGTCTTCTCAAACTGTAGTTTAAATACCTGGAACGGAACAGAACCATCAAAGGAAGGTGATTTTACCTTACGAGTATTTGCTGAGGCAGCTTGACGGTTCAGTTGCAGCTCCTGGATACGCCCCTTCAAAGCATTTACATCGGCCTTAATCTTGTCCTGCCGTTCTCTGAATACCTCTTGCACTTGTGTCATCTTTGCATCTTGCACTTCTAGTTTCGATGACACCTTTGCTTCCTGCTCTTCCAACTGCGATGAGATATATGCCTTCTGTTCTTCCATCTGAGATCTCATGTATGTCTTCGTTTCATCTAGTTGAGCTGAAATCTGGGATGTCATGTGTGTCTTCTGTTCCTCAAGCTGAGATGCCATGTGTGCCTTCTGTTCTTCAAGCTGAGATGAAATGCTTGACGACCAGTCAAGACAGCCAAAAACGCCTTTGTGTCCATATTTGCCATTGGATTCATATGCTCCTTTTTCTCTTCCATTTTCGCCAATGCCTCCTCCACAAGATGGAAAACATAATCATCAACGTTGATTCCTTCCGCTTCCATAGCCTCTCGTAATCGTGATTGTAGCTCGGATTTATTGCCTGTAGCATTTAGTCCGCGTTGTTCCAACTCAGTGTTGAGTTGCTGAATCTTTAATTCATTCAACTTAGCGATGTCTTTGGTATCCTTGGAATCACTGATGATTCCTTAATAATCAATCCTGGGTTCGATCAATATAAAGTCAAATAAACACACGTACAGATACTGTAACTAATAGCTAGTTTTATTTACGAGTAATAAACACAATACAAATTTTAGAGTTTGGTAATTTCACAGTAGTTCACTGAACAACACTTGAAAATAAACTGATCAACATGCCTTGCATGGTCACTGCCTTATATAGTCCAACAGGGTGCTACTCTACGCAGTTGGAATCTCGTGTTTGGAAGTAGAATTCTATGTTTTAACAGCAAGCGGATCCAATATAATTGAACTTTATTTGATTGAATATATTGTCGATGGTCTGTGTGGCAGCACCGCCGCATGTTACTTGTCTTCTCGCATTATATCGTTGGCATTCGCTGAAAATAAGCCGGACGAGACACAATCGCGGTAAGTTCAAAATGTTAACTCTCTAAATGTACATTTGTGTAATAATATTGTATTTCAATTTATGTAGAAATAAACCACATATATACGATCACAATTGCAAGTACTTATATTTGCGTTAAATTTCAAGTCATCGTCCGAGCCTTCAGCGGTCACAGTCTGTGCGAAAAAACTTCAGCGTCGCACAGTGGCGCCTCTGCCGTTAAAGCATGGCAAAAATCAAAAAAACCATGTAAGCGTTCGCTAAATCCAATACATGTTTCTAATAGAGAGTTTTCCAGGGATCAAGAGTATAGAATTTTTTTTTCACAGAAAATTATAGTTTACCAGGTAGAGCCTTTCAAAGTTGACCAATTTTCAACATTGGGAAAAATTTTAAATTTTTCTTCTTTTTCGTTGTATTTAAAATGGTTTTGTGAGTAAATAAGGCGGCCGGTTGTCGTTTTCTTGTATAGCAATTAAAGGTAATTTAATTTAGGATTGAAACAAATAAAAAATTGTTTTTTTTTGTTAAAAGTTGGCGGATATACCTGTTTTTCGAAATGCCTATTTTTAGGCCCTTTTTGAAACTTTGTTGGGGGGGAAAAAATGTTAAAATATGTGCTCCGTCAAATTAATAGTAGTTATTTGTGAAATATTCAGTGACATAAATTCTACCTGCGTCCAGCTGCAACTTTACTTTTTACATCAAATAAAGTTAAACAACCTTGGGCATAAATACGCACCATCATCAACTATATTGTGCCGCCCGATATTATTTAAATACGAGAAGTAGTCTTCGGAACTCATAAAAGCTACAGTAAGTGATATAAAAAATCTTATTGCCAAATTAGAACCAACAATAATTGAAATTGAAGAGGGCAATGTCATTACAATAAAGCATGATTTTCTTCTAACAAAGTTTTGAACTTAATAACAAATACGGCATCTACAATGAAATGTCCAATTTGTAAGAAGAGCCAAAAGGACTTTGAAAATCTTGATGATTCAATAACTGACGAACTAAATTATGAGTATGGAATATCTCCTTTGCATGCTAGAATAAGATGTATGGAATTTGTTTTGAAGCTGGCTTATACACTACCACAACAAGAAGTTTTCGACGACAATCCAACATGTAAGGAGAAACAAAACAGGAGAAAAAAAATAATTCAGGATGCATTCTATAAAGAGATTGGCCTTAGAGTTGACTGTCCAAAGTATTGATACGGAAATACAAATGATGGTAACTCTTCAAGAAGATTTTTTGAAAACGATGAAGTGACTGCTCGCATAACAGGAGTTGATAGAGATATTGTGAAAAGATTGGGAGTAATTTTGGGTCTGATACCATATGTCGAATATTTAAATGTCGAATCTAAATATGCCGAAAAAAAAATATCGAAATCGAAAATGTCGAAAAAAAAATGTCGAATGATAAAATGTCGAAGCAAAAAATATCGAATTAATTCGATATTTTTTCCAATTTTAATCATGTAAAAATTTGGAAAATTTTCTAATATAGCATTAAAAAATAGCTAAAATAGTATCGCCCAACTTATGGAAGCCCGAATTTTACACATCAATAATTACACCCCTCCTACATGTTATACGTTGATGTTGGAAACTATTTGCCGAAAAAAAAATATCGAAATCGAAAATGTCGAAAAAAAAATGTCGAATGATAAAATGTCGAAGCAAAAAATATCGAATTAATTCGATATTTTTTTCCAATTTTAATCATGTAAAAATTTGGAAAATTTTCTAATATAGCATTAAAAAATAGCTAAAATAGTATCGCCCAACTTATGGAAGCCCGAATTTTACACATCAATAATTACACCCCTCCTACATGTTATACGTTGATGTTGGAAATTATTTGTCTTTCTGTTTCGAATACGTCTTCTAAGCAAATATAAGGCCTTACGGTAAACTTATAACATTTTCAACAAATCTCACTGCTCTTCTCAATAAAAAAAAAACCCCCTCCGTACATTATATGCGGTTATAGATGTGAGAAAAGTACCGATTTTAGATAACTTTTTTAGGTATATAAATGGTCGATGTATCGATATATCGGTGTGCTTATGAAAATTTACATATTCAGTACATTTAACAGCTATTTTTTGACAATAGTACAAAATAAAACCTAAACTCGACCAAAATATATAGCATAAAAAGATTTTTTTGGTCAAATAATACTTCACATTATTAATCTGGGCATAAATACGCGACTTTTGATGCCCCATTCGATAATTTTTTTATCTAATTTTCGAAAGGTAACATATAATATAAACCATTAAACTATACACGTCAGCACGTTTGTACTTTCAATGATGTGAACTGTACGGCCATCTGTACAGTTCCCTAGAAGTAAATTTTCCAGAGCGTATCGCATTATAATAAAGTTTAGCCAAATTCCACACCGATATGTATCGAAAATATCGATGAGCTAGTATCTCTAACACAGATTGGCTCAATGAATAACGGTAACTCTCTTAAAATCAGCAAAGCTAACTGGTAAATTTAAAAAATATTAAAGGTTTATAAAGAATTTTAAAATGACAATTCCATACAAAGTTCCAATTATAAGAGCGTAATAAACCTATTTTTATGAATAAGGGGGTTAAATTTTCGTATTTTTATCGTAAGTATACACATTTCGTCTTTTTTCGGTCATTTTCCTTTTTTCGACATTTTTTAATTCGATCAAAAATGTATTCGGTATAACAAGGCTTTTTTCAAGTCGGTCTTTTAAGATTCGACATTTTTTTTTCGACTAATCGTACGGATCCCAGTAATTTTAAATATTTTAAACTGCCATGAACCAGTTAATGGACCCAAATTTGGAGAATATGCATCTAAAACTACAGAGTTGCTGCATCAAAAGTATCCTGAGAAGAAACTTACACTTACATAAAATTCTAGCACATGGAAAAGATTTAATAGAGTACCAGTGCTTACCATTAGGAGAATTGTCTGAAGAAGCTCAAGAATCTAAGAACAAGGACTACAAAAGATATAGATGTATGAACACCTGCAAAGTATCACGAGTTAGACAAAACGAAGACCTTTTCAACATGTTAGCTATCTCTTCTGATCCAGTCATGTCATCTATGAGGTATGTAAGAACACAAAAAGATCTTACAGATGCGTATAGCTCAGAAATGGTTGCTTTCTTAGATATATGTTCCAGTGACGATGACTATGTTAAGATAAAATAAGTTTCTCACTTCTTATCACAACAATGAAAAAGAGATTTACTAATCAATTTTGTTACTTTATTGAAAAATAAGATATCTATGTACAAGTTAATTTTTTATTTCAAATAAAAGAATTAATTAATTTAGTAATTTATAAATACATACTTTTCGTTATTGCATTTCTCTAAAGTTTATCAAATTTATTTTAAAGCTTAGGCATTTCGCCTTCAAAAGAGTATTAAATTTTTATAGAAATCAATACGTCTATCGAGTTTGGTACAAATTGGTAAAGCGGTTACTAAGATCAAACTTTTTAGCATAAATGGGCAGTGCCACTCCCCTTTTCCAAAATTCGTTGGTTTAGCTGAAATAAAATTTCATTGAACCACTTTCAATAACTTTTAGTTATTAAAAATATACATATTTGGCTTGTAAATTAAAAAAAAAGTTTACGATGAATTTTGAAGCCCCTTGTTGTTGTGGCACCAAAAACGGGATTTGAGTTTTATAAGAGTATTGCCATTTAAAAGAAACAATACGTCTATCGATTTTGGTAGTTATTGATTACGTGACTACTTAGATACAACTTTTTGTCATAAGTGGGCAGTGCCACGCTATCTTATTAAAATCATTAGTTTATCTTATTTAATGCTTAAATACGTCATTATAAGACAAATCTCATTTTATTTTTTTTATTTTTTACTAAAAACATTTTGTTTTTGCATTTTTCTAAAAATTTTCGATTTTGACGAATTTTTTAGAAGCACGCTGTATCTGTGACATTCTGAGCTTTCACACAATAAAACTTCAAATAATTAGCTTTCATTTGCATTTTAAATTTTTGAAATATCTTCATTGGTTCAAAAGTTATGATTTTTGCAAAGAAAAAACTCAAAAGACGCCACTGTGCGTCGGTGATTTTCTATAATGTGGCTTCAGTAGATCTTAAGAAACTCCTTCCGAAATATTAAAAGTTAAGGGTGAAACCAGATAAGCCACATAAAGCCAGTGTCGAGCAAAAGGATGTGCGGTGCTTTAATTGTTCAACCATGAGTAATTTTTTCAACGAGTGTCCTAAAGAAAAACGCAAAAAGAGCTCATGTTTCAAATGTGGAAGTTTTGACCATCAATATGTAAATTGCTCTTTGAAAATCGTAGCAGCTATAGATACTGAAGAATACTTGGATTATGTGAATTATACAGAAGGGGTAAATGTTGCTTTTGATCTTGATTGTATTGCTGATCTACTATTTGACAATATTTTTGTTTATTCAATACCGGCAGTCCGAGGAAAGCAAAAAGATGTTGCGAGTTGAAGAAAGAAAACATGACTACTTTCAAAGGAATTGGTTCAAATAAACCTTACCCTAAGAACAAATTGTTGCATTGATAAAGTATAAAAATAAACGTAAAATTTTGCTTTTATTGATTTTGACAGATAAATATTTACCATTCCCTTTGGTGCTGGGAAGGGAGTTTTTGCAAATATTAAATATAAATTTATACATGCTTACTGAATTTGACAAATTCTTCTTTAAATGGTCATCTAACCGCCTGGGCGATTTTGACCGTCCAACATAGCTCGCCAGTCGTTTCTTCGTTGCGCCAACTGGCGCCAATTGGAAACCCCGCTGGATCGCAAATCGGTCTCCACTTGGTCCTTCCATCGGAGTGGTGGTCTCCCTCTTCCTCTGCTTCCACCGGCGGGTGCCGATAAGAATACCTTCTGGGCTGGAGCATCTTCGCTCATTCGCACTACGTGGCCTAGCCAGCGAAGCCGCTGTGTTTTAATTCGCTGAACTATGTCGGCGTCTGCGTAAAGTTCATACAGCTCATCATTAAATCTTCCTCGGTACTCGCCGTCGCCAACGCGTAGAGGTCCACAAATCTTTCGAAGAACCTTTCTCTCGAATACTCCCAGAGCCGCCTCATCAGATGTTGTTAGTGTCCACGCTTCTGCACCATATAGCAGGACGGGTGCGATGAGTGACTTTTAGAGTGTTATTTTCGTTCGTCGAGAGAGGACTTTACTTTTCAATTGCCTACTCAGTCCGAAGTAGCATTTGTTTGCAAGAGTAATTCTTCGTCGGATTTCTAGGCTAACATTATTGTTGGTGTTAATGCTGGTTCCCAGGTAAACGAAGTCCTTTACTATTTCGAAATGATTGCTGCCAACAGTGGCTTGGTTGCCAAGGCGCGAATGCGCTGACTCTTTGCATGATGACAGAAGGTACTTCGTTTTGCCCTCGTTCACCACCAATCCCATTTTCTCCGCTTCTTTTTCTAATTTGGAGTAAGCAGAAGTTACGGCGCGACTGTTAAGGCCAATGATATCAATATCGTCAGCATATGCCAACAGTTGGACGCTTTTATAAAATATTGTTCCAGCGCGGTTAAGTTCTGCAGCTTGTATTATTTTCTCCAGCATTAAATTAAAGAAATCGCACGATAGGGGGTCACCCTGTCTGAAACCTCGTTTAGTTTCGAACGGCTCGGAGAGGTACTTCCCAATTCTGACCGAGCTGGCGGTGTTGCTCAAGGTCATTTTGCATAGCCGTATAAGTTTTGCGGGGAAACCAAATTCAGACATAGCGGCATATAGGCAGCTCCTTTTCGTGCTATCGAAAGCGGCTTTAAAATCAACAAAGAGATGATGTGTGTCGATTCTCTTTTCACGGGTTTTTTCCAAGATTTGGCGTATTGTAAAAATCTGGTCGATGGTAGATTTACCAGGTCTGAAGCCACACTGGTAAGGTCCACTCAGTCTGTTTACATCAGGCTTCAGTCTTTCGCACAATACGCTTGATAGGACCTTATATGCGATATTCAAAAGGCTGATTCCGCGATAGTTGGCGCAGTTTGCAGGATCGCCCTTCTTGTGGATTGGGCAGAGAACACTTAGATTCCAATCTTCTGGCATGCATTCATCCGACCATATTCTGCATAGAAGCTGATGCATGCGCCTTACCAGCTCCTCGCCTCCGTGTTTGAATAGCTCAGCAGGCAAACCATCAGCGCCAGCTGCTTTATTGTTTTTCAATCGGGATATTGCTATTCGCACCTCATTATAGTCGGGTTGTGGAACGTCAATTCCATCATCTTCGATTGTGGGCTCGTGTTCGGCATCTTCTCTGGTTTCTTGCTCAGTTTCTCCATTTAAAAGGGCAGAGAAGTGATCCCTCCATTTTCTGAGTGCTCTCTGAACATCGGCCACCAGGTCGCCGTTCTCATTCTTACAGGAGTTTGCCCCGGGTTTAAAACCTTCTGTCATTCGCCGAATTTTTTGGTAGAATTTTCGGCCATTATTCCCGTTGGCCAGCATCTCAAGCTCCTTTATTTCACGCTTTTCTGCCTCTCTTTTTTTCGCCCGGAAAAGCCGCCTCGCTTCCCTCTTCAACTCGCGGTAGTGTTCACACACACTCCTCGTTGCATTCGATCTCAGCGTTGCCTTATAGGCTTCGTCCTTTCTTTTCGTTGCAGCGCGGCACTCTTCATCATCATACCAGTTGTTTCTTCGCGTTCGCCGGAATCCAATTACTTCTTCGGCTGCGGTACGGAGTGCTCCTGAGATATGATCCCACTGCTCATGCATTCCACTAGGTTGAATTGTGCTCCCGGAGAGCAGGTGTGAGAGGCGATCTGCAAAATAATTGGCGGTCTGTCGCGATTTCAGCTTTTCGACGTCCAGCTTTCCCTGCGTTTTTTGTTGCACCTGTTTTGTCGTACAGAGGCGGGTACGAATCTTGGCTGCTACTAGGTAGTGATCAGAGTCGATGTTAGGTCCTCGTATTGTGCGAACATCTAAAACGCTGGAAGCACGCCGTCCGTCTATCACAACGTGGTCGATATGGTTGCGTGTTTTTCGATCGAGGGACAGCCATGTAGCTTGATGGATCTTCTTGTGCATGAACCTAGTGCTGGATATGACCATGTTTCGGGCACCGGCGAAGTCGATCAGCCTGAATCCATTTGGCGAAGTCTGATCGTGGAGACTGAACTTCCCGACAGTGGGGCCAAATACACCCTCCTTACCCACCCTGGCGTTAAAGTCGCCAAGCACGACTTTGATATCATGACGGGGGCAGCGCTCGTATGCTTCTTCCAGGCGCTCGTAGAATGCATCCTTTTCCACGTCGTCCTTCTCTTCCGTCGGTGCATGAGCGCAGATAAACGATATGGTGAAAAATCGTACTTTTATGCGGATTGCAGCGAGACGCTCGTTCACGGGTGTGAACGACAGTACTCGGTGACGGAGTCTCTCTCCCACCACAAATCCCACGCCGAATCTGCGCTTGTCTCCATGCCCACTCCAGTAGATGTTGCAAGGTGTTCTGATCGTGTTTCCTCGCCCCGTCCATCGCATCTCTTGTATGGCGGTGATGTCAGCTTTTGCTTTCCTCAGGACCTCAACCAACCGGGCAGCGGCACCTTCCCCATTAAGGGACCGGACATTCCAGGTACATGCCCTTATTTTATAATCCTTATTTCGTTTGCGGGTGTTGTCATCTAAAAAAGGGGTTCTCATATCCGAGGCTTTGTTGTTGAATTTCACAAATTATTTCCTGTTAAACGGTGGCCGTAGTGTTGCCGGCCTACCACACCGAAGGTCCAAGGTTCGAGTACTGGGACAGCTAACATCAAAAGTGGCTTAAAAAAGTTTTCTCAAAACGGGGTCGCCCCTCGGCAGTTGTTTGGCAAACTCTCCGAGTGTATTTCTGCCATGGAAGGCTTCTCAGCAATAATTCACCTAATTTGTAGATGCCGTTCGGAATCGGCAAAAAACTGTAGGGCCCGCCAATTTGTAATTGTGGAAGAGAAGCTTTGCGCAAAAATTTCTTAGGAGGATTATGATGATCAGAGCTGTAAAAGTGTGCAATCTTTTGGGATTTTAATTTATCATATTGGGATTGGTATTTTTTAATTCAAATTCTCCTATTGAAGAATGTAAATTAAAATTTCCCCACCTCTTCATTAACGAGTGGGAAATAAGACTGTGAAAAAGAAATAAGTTTAAACACTGAATAAGCATTCAATTGAATGCAGCCTTTCAATTTCTCCTATTGAAGAATGTAACTTAAAATTTCCCCCATCTCTTCACTCACGATTGGGAAATAAGACTGCACACTGCATTTTAAAAGAAAGATTGAAAATACTGAATGAAAAAGAAATAACTTTAAACACTGAATAAGCATTCAATTGAATGCAGCCTTTTCTTGATGTGCACACACTTATTTAGTACCAATCCACCGATACAAATATGCTATAGGCACGGAACCCTCTCAAATATGCACATGGTTGCTTTTTGTTAAAGGCATTTCAAAGCAGTTACACAAAACATGGTTTATTTGACTTAATAAACCTTTTATTAGTTAATTTATTTATCATGAACTACAAAAATATTAACTGAAACAATATTTACAAAATTTCTAACATCTCAAATATTCTAACATCTCTCTTTTGAAAATTGTTAGTTTTATAAAAAATATTGGCATTGTATCATTAGATTGGTCAGTGTTGAAAACGTACTCATATACATATCTTCATATACTATCAGACCTGGCAGACGTTGTCCTGTCCCTCGCCATTTGACGCTTCCTCTTTATTCCTTTTACTTTTCCCCCAACGCCCATCCTATTTTTCTTTTTCTTCCATAACCTAAGATGAATAGAGGCGAACACGACTACTGCAATTATATTGCAGATCCAAATACGAATATCGAAATGATTCATAAGTATCCGGGATTAAAAGAATGATATTTTCTACAGCCCTCGGCGTGGATATCTATCTGACGACAGCTTCGAAAACCTGTTGTTAATGAAAATTAATTCTTTTTAGCATGGTTTTGATTTTTTATTTATTTATTTTATGTAAGCTTTTTACATATTCCATATGTTTGCTCACAACTTATGTAAACTTAAATTACACTTGAGGTTTTAATTAAATTTGTGTCACATGACAGGTTTGAAGCAGTGTTTTAATGAAGTCAGGATTTCATGAAATAAATTTAAATTATTTGGATTTTATATGAGACTATTGTTATTATTTCCTTAAAGCTGATTGGATCTACCCCGTTTTCTTTCAATTTCCTTCAATGCCCCTTCATTAAACCTTAACTTTTCTTTTTCCTGTATCTCTACGCTGACATAGCTTACCTCCTTCATTATAATATATTAGTGACTTTTAGAATAATTTCTACCAAAAATAGAGATGATAAAGTTATGACACCAGTGCCTTTTGTCCGGATTTTAGTCCAAATAGCCAGACCTTAGCCACCTTGAAAATAAAATTGTAAATCTTAACCATTCTCGAGCTGCCCTTAATATGCACAACAAATTTAAACAAAATCAGTCAACCCGTTTAGGAGGTACTTAACCACAGAATAATTATATATATAAGCTAAACAAATTATTTTTCACTCTGTGGAACTGGCTGTAAATCACCCAAGCAAAATTAAATTTTGCACTCGTTGATTTATTAACTTTTAAAGAAAACAATATTTTTAAACATATCTGGATAGCTAATAAATTCAAAAAAATATCTACGCTGAAAAAAGAGCATTAGTAGTGTTGTCGACGTGTGTAATTAGCCTTATGCTCTTGCCTTTTTAATACAACTCTGAAACTTGTCAAAAAGGAAAACGGTTTTTTTTTGTATGTATAATAGCTGCTTCTCGCTTCACAATTCACGAAGAGCCAAGAAGATAGCACGAATAAGTATGAACAAAATTTGAATAATTCTTTTCTCATTTTTATTAACTTTTATGTTGTTGGTTTTACGGTCTGTTCATGGTCTTGAGCTCGTTATACTTACAAAAATATGTAAAATGAACAGACCGTAAAACCAACAACAAAATACTTTTATATTTTCTAAATGTATACAGATAATAAAACTCTTTCAATCGTACTATTATTCTACGTTTGTATTTTGCCAAATAAAGAGTTCTCAATATATTCGTCTGCGTATTTAATCATTTTCTGTTTTGCGAGAACCGCCACACAATATTTTAATATTTATTCTACGAATTCACCTGAAAATCGGCCATTTTGAATTTGTTTTATGCGACGCTACAATTTAAGGAGCTCAGTTAAAATGATGAATAATGAAAAAAACGACTCATCTAGTGACAATGAAGGCGATCGCACAATTGTTGAAAAAGATGCAGCGGTCAAAAACCTTCAACGACAGATTCTGGAACTGCAAATGTCTCTGGAGGCCTCAGAAAAAGCTAGGTCTCTATGCCTCCAGGAGAAATTTGCATTGCCAACAACAATTGAAATCGCCGACGCACAATTAAATAAATCACTTGCTGACCACCAGTCCACTGCTACAACGCATATTACATCATTGTATGCGTATACATCTGCCGCATCATCATCAGGTTTAGCTAACGAGTTGCATACAAGTTTTGCCAACAACAACACGCGTTATAATCAAGCTGCAGTAGCCACTGCTGCAAACATTCTGCCATCTCGCTCCTTTATGTACCCGGATTACGCCAACGCCGCTCATGCCCATCAGCCATCTGTAAACATGCCAACTATTGCGCCGCTAACCAATCGCATCGCGGAAGCCCTCCTCCGTATTGCTCGCCTAATGTCAACTATAAACACGCTCATTCTATGCCCGCCGGAGCTGCCGTCTCCAATTCTACACATTTTATGCCCGCCGGAGCTGCCGTCTCCAATTCTACACATTTTATGACCGCCGGAGCTGCCGTCTCCAATTTTATACACTCAATGCAATCACTCAACAACACACAAGTCCACATGCCACCGTATATTCAACCGTACGCTAAGAAACTCCAGGATTTGCCACAACTTTCTGGCGCTCCAGAGGAGTGGCCTATGTTTATTGTATCGTGTAGGGAAACTACAAATCTTTTTTCTTATACCAACGTGGAAAATCTACTTCGATTACAGAAAGCTCTTCGAGGTGCTGCCCGCGCGAAGGTGGGAGCGCTCCTGATCCACCCTTAAAGTGTAAATGCCGCTCTTTCATCGTTGGAGTTTCACTTTGGACGACTTATAGTGCTGATTCCTAGCCAGCTCGCAAAAGCCAGAGCATTGCCAGCAATCAGAAGTGGAAAAATCCACGAAATTATCAATCTCAGCTCAATGGTCGCAAATTTAGTCGCCTTTTTGGAAAATGCCGGAGCAACGCCACACATATCCAACCCAATACTTCTTAATGAATTGGTAAGTAAGCTACCACTTTATAAAAGAGAGGAATGGGCACGTCACACATTCATTTTAAATACACAATTTCCGACGATCCGAGATTTCAGTATATGGCTGCAGCAAATGTCAATGTACATTGCAAAGGCAACCGAAATAAACCAACCACCACATGTTAGCGCCGAACAAAAGATTAATATATTTTCGAAAACAGTTCTAGCCATATCGGAAGAGAAAGTAAAATGTGTATGCTGTCAGGAAAATCATAAATTATACCAGTGTATGAAATTTAAGGATTCTGATTGTGAACAACGTTGGGAAGTAGTTAAAAAGAATAGACTTTGTTTCTGTTGCCTTTCTGCAGGCCATAATGTATCTAATTGTTTGCGACGTCGTGCATGCGGCACGGAATCATGTCAGAAATATCACAATAAGTTGCTTCATAATCAGTCCAGTCGAATTTCAAATACTGATGACTTTAATGAGCACCTAATTTCTGCATAATAACTTTTGATCTAATTATCATGTTTGACTGTTTTAGCATAATGCTCTGCTAGGTTTAGCCTAAAACTAGCAGAACATCAATTTTTTTTTTAAAAAGGGGAGCTATTTTTTTGGGGTAGGGTTTTTCTGGAGCACTTTATTGAGCACCTAATTTCTGCATAATAACTTTTGATCTAATCATCATGTTTGACTGTTTTAGCATAATGTTTTGCTAGGTTTAGCCTAAAGCTAGCAGAACATCAATTTTTTTTTTAAAAAGGGGAGCTATTTTTTTGGGGTAGGGTTTTTCTGGAGCACTTTATTGAGCACCTAATTTCTGCATAATAACTTTTGATCTAATCATCATGTTTGACTGTTTTAGCATAATGCTCTGCTAGGTTTAGCCTAAAGCTAGCAGAAAATCATTTTTTTTTTTAAAAGGGGAGCTATTTTTTTGGGGTAGATTTTTTCTGGAGCACTTTATTGAGCACCTAATTTCTGCATAATAACTTTTGATCTAATCATCATGTTTGACTGTTTTAGCATAATGCTCTGCTAGGTTTAGCCTAAAGCTAGCAGAACATAAATTTTTTTTTTTACAAAGGGGAGCTATTTTTTTGGGGTAGGGGTTTTCTGGAGCACTTTATCGAGCACCTAATTTCTGCATAATAACTTTTGATCTAATCATCATGTTTGACTGTTTTAGCATATTGCTCTGCTAGGTTTAGCCTAAAGCTAGCAGAACATTAATTTTTTTTTTACAAAGGGGAGCTATTTTTTTGGGGTAGGGGTTTTCTGGAGCACTTTATCGAGCACCTAATTTCTGCATAATAACTTTTGATCTAATCATCATGTTTGACTGTTTTAGCATATTGCTCTGCTAGGTTTAGCCTAAAGCTAGCAGAACATAAATTTTTTTTTTTACAAAGGGGAGCTATTTTTTAGGGGTAGGGGTTTTCTGGAGCACTTTATCCTCCAAGTATGTTGTGATCCAGGCTTGACTTGATTCTGTGTGTTTGTTTGACGCTCGGCTACTGCATACGTGGTAATACCATTGGCCAGAACCTTGTGCAACAGCTTCGCGTGATTGTGATACGTATATGTGTTACGTATTAGTGACGTGAATGCAAACGTGTTGCAAGTATGAATAATCGAATGACTTTTGAGTCAAATGAGGTTTTTTTTAAAATTTTGTGTTTAACGATTAAAGCGGCTAGGGCTAGGTGGAGCGCATATAGAGAAACATAAAATATATACGATTGTTTAACATAAAAAGGAAAAAATACAAATTGGTTATTTGTCGTCAAAAACAAAAAAAAAGAGCAATACTAATATAAAAGTATTTTATAATGGTAATTAAAATGAGATCTTGGCTTTTTGGATAAATTTAGTTAGTTGAGTAATCTTGGCAAGATTATTATTTCTAAAAATATCATCGAAGTTATTTGCGTATGTGAAAATATCGAAATCAGTCCTTAAATTATTTAATCTTTGGCATTGAAAGACTTGATGTGTGTACGAGTCAATTTGTCCACAGATGCATCTCGGGGAGCTCCGGGCATTTATTTTATATAAATAAGCTTTGTCATATGTATGACCAGAAAAAATACGATTAATAGTTTTTATTTCAGTAGGCGATAAAATAACCCTTTTAAACCAAGTAGTACTTTTTCTTTGAGGAAAAATTGTAGCAAAAAGATTTGGCTTGTTTTGAGAGAATGTCAGGAATTCATTGTACCATTCATCAAAAATAATGTTTTTAATTTGTTTAGTGGCTTCTTCCATGGTAAGTATTGCATCTATAAGGGAACCTTCAGAAATGGCCCTTTTGGCTGTGGCATCAGCCCGTTCATTCCCAGGTATTCCGACATGTCCTGGAGTCCAGATGAGATCAATTTGGTCAAAACTTGCTGCAATAATTTCTTGGTGGATTTGCTGTGCTAAAAAGTTACGCGAATTTTTATTTTTTAAGATATTGCAGGAAGTGAGGCTATCCGTAAAAATAACTATGCTTTTTTCATTTTGATTTGCAGCAATGTTGATGGCTTTTTTTATGGCGTATAGCTCGCCATAAGTAGAAGATGTTTTAAAGTTTATTCGAAACATGTGTTCGGAGTTGCTGCTGAGGTTGTAGATACCACAGCCAGTACTGTCATCTGATACGGAAGCATCGCTGTACATGATGAAGAAATCCCTGTATTTGTAGTTATGAAACAATTCAGCAAAATAGGTTTTTATGCTTTCATTAGCCATTGATGATTTCGTGAGAGGGAGGATTTTGGTTAAAATATTGATGTTGGAGTAGGTGGGGTTTTGGTCAATCACACCAAGGCGATCGAAAAATAGCAGAACATAAATTTTTTTTTTTTTACAAAGGGGAGCTATTTTTTTGGGGTAGGGTTTTTCTGGAGCACTTTATCGAGCACCTAATTTCTGCATAATAACTTTTGATCTAATCATCATGTTTGACTGTTTTAGCATATTGCTCTGCTAGGTTTAGCCTAAAGCTAGCAGAACATCATTTTTTAGAAAAAATAGAAGAGCGCTTTTTTTGGGATTAGGGCACTTAATTAGCACCTTTTGTCACCGACCAAATCCTCGGCCACCTTATTTACGACGTGGACAGCGCAGGCGAACATGGAATTAGACGTCTACGTCGACGGCATTTAGCTTCCGACTGTCACACACCCCAAAATCTTAGGGGTCACGTTTGATATCATGTTCAAATACGGTGCTCATGTAGCCGCGATTGCCACCAAAGTACAAAGCCGTAACAAAATCCTCAAGTCACTAGCTGGCAGTACTTGGAGTAAAGACAAAGAAACGTTACTGGCAACGTACAAGGCAATCGGCCAGCCGGTTCTGAGCTACGCGACGCCAATATGGTCGCCGGGGTTAGCAGACACACATTGGAGGAGGTTGCAGGCCTGCCAAAACACCGCACTCAGAACTGACACGGGGTGCCTCCTTATGTCTCCTGGGCACCATCTTCATAATGAGGCAAAAAATCCCCGATGTCAAAGAGCATTGCCAGATGTTGACCAGACAATTCCTGTTCAACTGCTATAAACCGCAGCACCCGAACAGGAACCTGCTCAACGAAAATCCGCCTCCCAGGAGAATAAGGAGTCACCTCCGTAAGCACTATGACGAGATCCGGCATCACATTTTCTCGCCGTTTGATCCAAAGGTGCACCGGCGGGCCCTCAACCTCATCCACACGGAGTCGGTAAACTCCTTTGTCAGGTCACGCCCAGTGAATGCAGTCCTACAGGCACAAGCTCCACCTGTTGCCGACGAGGAACGCGAACTGCCCAGGGAGACAAGAGTCACGCAGACTGAACCCCGACATGCCAAATGTCTGCCCGGCATGCGGCGTGTCTCCTCACGATACTAACCATCTGTTCCTCTGCTCAACCGAGCCCACTCTTCTAACTCCAATCTCACTCTGGTCCACCCCTGTTGAAGCCGCGAGGTTTCTTGGACTTCCGTTAGAAGAGCCTGATGACAATGTTGGTTGGGGGTGACACCCTGGACAGGTTAAGTAGTCGCTACAACAACAACAAGAGTCACGCTGGCCCAACTTCGTTCTGGATACTGTAACAGACTAAACTCTTACCTATCCAGACTGAACCCTGACATGCCAAATGTATGCCCGGCATGCGGCGTGTCTCCCCACGATACTAACCATCTGTTCATCTGCTCAACCGAACCTACTCTTCAAACAGCAATTTCACTCTGGTCCACCGCTGTGGAAGCCGCGAGGTTTCTGGGACTTCCTTTAGAAGGGCCTGATGGCAGTGTTGGATGAGGGGTGATACTTTAGGCAGGTTAAGTAGTCGCTAATACAACAACAACAACGTCGTAAATGAGCTTCATTCAATAGATGTCGATTTGGATGACTGGGTTTATGGGCAGTTCAGAAATAACTGTCTACTCAAGAGTTCCGCGTGCTCTTGAACGTCGAGCAATTCAGCCTTTTGATGAAGGTGAGATTCAGATGACATAAGCACACATCCCGTAGCAGTTCTGATGGCGGTGTTTTGGCAGAATTGCAATTTCCACCAGTTGGTGTCAGCAAGGTTGAGCCAACTTATGGGCGCAGCATAGTCAATAACCTTATATGTAGCAAGCAATGTTTCTTTGTCTTTCCCCAAGTACTGCCGGCCAGCGACTTGAGGATCTTATTGCGGCTCTGTACCTTTGAAGCTATTGCGGTGGTATGACCAGCGAAGGTGAGGCCGTTGTCAAACGTCACACCCAAGATTTTCGGGTGGTTGACAGTAGGTAGAGGTACTCCGTCTACGTGGACATTTAACTCTTGCCCCAAATGCGCATTCCATGTCGTAAACAGGGTCGCCGTAGATAGGGTCAGATTTCGCTCGGTGAAGAAGCTGGAAAGGTCACGGAGGTAACTGTTGATTCTAGTACAGAGTTCGTCAATGGAGGGACCCTTGCCCGAGGCCATTATCGTGCAGTCGCCAGCGTAGGAAACAATGGGGACTCCCTCTGGTGGTGGGGAAGTCTCGAAATATAGAAATTAAACAAAAGGGCACCTCTTGTTTTATTCTTCGTGGCCTAGATTTCTTGTTCCTGAATTTGACTGATGCCAGGCGACCATTGAGGTGATGAGCGGTCCACCTTTTAAGGCCGCCAGGGAGCGGTCTCTTCCAGATGTTGTTGTTGTTGTTGTTGTGGTGCTCGACTGTCGTGGTAGCGATTTATGCCCAGTGAAATCTTCTAGGTCATGTCACCCCTCCTTCCGTAGGGAAGGATATGTTGGGTAATGAGAGGTGAGAAGCATCATATCCGTAGATCAACCATCGAGTTGCACGTCATTACCTTTGTGCATCATTCCCACAACAGCCGGTTCTATCGCACCGGAATGACCCGGGCTTTTTTACCCGACAAAGGGCTGTTATTTCAGTGTAACCCTGTCCAATCTGTCCCGTCCCACCCTTAAATTGTCATCCTCGGAGCAAACCCTGGCAGCTGGGTTGCTCCATTGTCTCTTGTTACGAGCTGGGGTCGAACCCAATCCTGGACCAACAGATTGGATCTGCTGCGTTTGCTGGAAGAAAATTTATATTAAACGGTCGCATTCGGTACAATGGGCCAAGTGTAAGAGATGGTTACATAAATCTGAATGTTCAGGGCTTAACCCTGCCATCCACAGACCCCGTACTTTCTTTAGTACTTTTGAGGCACCTTGCTGTACACGTCCAAGGACGTCCCGCGGTAGTCGCCGAGCTGGCACTCCCTTACCGCTTTTACCTACTTCCAATAGCCACAATAGTGGCTCAGTCTATACGACTGGCAGCCCCGCTGCCATTCCTGCCTCACCCACTCCCGACTGTGGCTCACGCACATCAGCGTCTCCAGCTCACACGGCCGCTCAACACTCCTATCCCCTCTGGAATAGGTCAGATATGAGCATTGCCGAGCGTTAGTCCCCTCTTTCTCTGCCCCTAATGCCTCCCCCTGCTTCTAGCCTGCACGTGGGTCAGGAACACCACCTCCTAGTATCTTTCACTACGTGCACCGTTTGTCGGCAAAGATTATATACGCCTGCGACATCGGTCAAGTGCAACAATTGCCTTGGCCTGTGTCACACCCTTATGTGCTCTGGGCTCACAAAGGGTAACCTTTGGACGGATTCGTTCATAGCTCCCTGTTGCAGTACACAGCCGTCTTCCACGCCAGACAACATCGGCCATGGCGCTGTCAACTCTAGACTGCGACATAGTTTAGGCCTAAGCCTACCTCCACCTAGGCAAACGCATCCGTCCCTCACGCCTAGTATGTCCCCTGTCTCCCCTCCTACACACTTCAAAATTTTGCAGCTGAACTGTAACGGATTAGCTGGAAAGATCGCGGAGATAACTGACTTTATGAAGACGCACAAAATCAAAATCGCGGCGATACAAGAGACAAAATTGAACACAAGATCGGACTTACGAACTTTTGATGGATATAATGTACATAGAAAAGACCGTCCCAGCGGTCTTGGGGGTGGCCTTGCGTTCATTACACATCACTCTGTACAATATAATCTATTTTCCCCTGACGTCGACCCTAGGGACTCTACCTTAGAATACCAAGGCATAGCAGTCCGGTCAGGAAACGCCGACCTGCAAATCATAAACATCTATATTCCTCCTGTCACGTGTTGTCCTAGAGATTATCATCTTGACATTAGTGCGTTGCTAAGGGGTGATAACCCTCTAATACTAGGCGACTTCAACGCGCATCACGATCTCTGGCACTCCAACTTGCCAGCTGACAGCAGAGGACACACAATTGCAGACCAAATAGATAACTCAGCATTCTGTACAGTCAACGGAGATGCCCCCACCAGGGTGGCAGGTAACTGGCACAGTTCGCCAGACATCTCCATAACGAGTGCGGGCCTAATTAACTTTGTCATCTGGCGACCGATGCTTACATTAGCTTCAGACCACCTACCCATCTTACTCTCCTTTGTCGGGTCACGCCCAGTGAATGCAGTCCTACAGGCACAAGCTCCACCTGTTGCCGACGAGGAACGCGAACTGCCCAGAGAGACAAGAGTCACGCTGGCCCAACTTCCTTCTGGATACTGTAACAGACTAAACTCTTACCTATCCAGACTGAACCCTGACATGCCAAATGTATGCCCGGCATGCGGCGTGTCTCCCCACGATACTAACCATCTGTTCATCTGCTCAACTGAGCCCACTCTTCTAACACCAATTTCACTCTGGTCCTGTTGAAGCCGCGAGGTTTCTTGGACTTCCGTTAGAAGAGCCTGATGACAATGTTGGATGGGGGGTGACATCCTAGGCAGGTTAAGTAGTCGCTACAACAACAACAACAACAACAACATCTTACTCTCTGTTGAACGACCGACCGACTTCATAACGTCTGATAAATTAACATACACCAACTTCACCAAAGCGGCCTGGGACCGCCTTACTGACTATACAGATCGCTCCTTCGCTACCTTACCCACTCCTACGGACGTACGCAAAGGCGAAAGAGAGTTTCGCAAGATCATTGATTCAGTCTCATGCCGCTTTATTCCTGCTGGCAGAATTCCAGAAATTCGTCCGAATTTTCCGGCAGAAGCTGCGGCGATGGCAAGAGAACGTGACCAAGTGAGACTCATCAATCCCGCAGGAAGGTTCTCGTGGCACTTGATCTGTCAAATGCATTCGACACGGTCAATCACGCCACTCTCCTCCGAGACCTGGATGAGACAACGCTCCCTGCCGGCCTTAAGAGGTGGACCGCTAATTACCTCAATGGTCGACAGGCAACAGTCAAATTTAGGAACAAGAAATCTAGACCACGAAGAATAAAACAAGAGGTGCCGCAAGGTGGTGTTCTCTCTCCCCTCTTGTTTAATTTCTATATTTCGAGACTTTTCCCCCCCACCAGAGGGAGTCTCCATTGTTTCCTACGCTCACGACTGCACGATAATGGCCTCGGGCAAGGGTCCCTCCATTGACGAACTCTGTATAAGAATCAACAGTTACCTCCATGACCTTTCCAGCTTCTTCACCGAGCGTAATCTGACCCTGTCTCCGACTAAATCTACGGCGACCCTGTTTACTACATGGAATGCGCAGATGGGGCAAGAGTTAAATGTCCACGTAGATGGAGTACCTCTACCTACTGTCAACCACCCAAAAATCTTGGGCGTGACATTTGACAACGGCCTCACCTTCGCTGGTCATGCCACCGCAATAGCCTCAAAGGTACAGAGCCGCAATAAGATCCTCAAGTCACTGGCCGGCAGTACTTGGGGAAAAGACAAAGAAACATTGCTTGCTACATATAAGGCTATTGGCCGGCCGGTTATTGACTATGCTGCGCCTATATGGTCGCCCAACCTTTCTGACACCAACTGGAGGAAATTGCAAGTCTGCCAAAACACCGTCATCAAAACTGCTACGGGATGCCTGCTTATGTCATCTGAGTCTCACCTCCATCAAGAGGCGAAATTGCTCAATGTTCAAGAGCACGCGGAACTCTTGAGTAGACAGTTCCTTCTGAACTGTCACAAACCTAGTCATCCAAACCGACATCTTTTGGATGTAGCACCGCCCCCCAGAGACATAAGGAGACATCTCCGTAAGCATTACGATGAGATCCGGCATCATATCTCTTTGCCGTTTGATCTGCGGAACCATAGACGGGCTCTAAATGACCTCCACACTGAGTCGGTAAACAGATCCCTAAGATCTCGGCCTGTGAATCCCGTTATTAATACTCAACCACCTGAATTGGCTGAAGAGGAGCGTGTACTTCCGAGGGAGACTACAGTCATACTAGCACAACTTCGCTCTGGATATTGTAATAGGTTAAACTCTTACTTATGCAGACTGAACCCCAACATACCAAATACATGCCCTGCATGTGGTATGACCCCTCATGATACCATACATCTCTTTTCCTGTTCAGTTGAACCCACTCTTCTAACACCCACATCACTCTGGTCAAACCCTGTGGAAACTGCGCATTTCCTCGGACTTCCGTTAGAAGAGCCTGATGACAATTTAGAGTGATCGAGCCCATTGCGCAGGGCGAAGCACTGTTAACAACAACAACAACAACAATCCCGCAGATCCCAGAATAAAAGATCTCAATGCGGAAATTCGTAGGATTGTCAACGAACACAAGCTGACCAAGTGGAAACAACACCTTGAGACATGCAACCTCTCCGGCGGAGTTGTTGTTGTTGTTGTCGGGGTCGGCAAACTATGGTCGACTGTCAAGGCCCTATCCAATCCGACCAAACACAAAGACAAGGTCGCCATTGTTTTCGGCGACAGCGTCAAATCGGACGCCAGGAAATGCGCGAGCTCTTTTTGCCGGCTGTTTATAATGCATCCACCTGCGGATAGGACTAAGAGAAGAGCGGACTAAGGACTAAGAGTTGCGCGCAAACACAAACACTACTGCGCCCATTGCCGTCTCAGTCGCAGAGGTTAAGGAAGCCATAATGAAGGCCAAGCCCTCAAAATCCATCGGACCCGATGGAATCGCCATGAAGATGATCAAACACCTTGGCCACGAGGGACAGAGTTATTTAGCGGCTCTCTTTAATCTCTCTATAACTACCTTCGTTATACCTGAGGTATGGAAACAAGCGATTGTAGTTCCCCTACTAAAACCAGGGAAGCCGGTAGTGAAATTACTAGAGACCATTCTGCTCCCTTACTTCATTACAAATCTAAAATTGGCCGATTATCAACATGGTTTCCGCAAAAATCACAGAACGACATCCGCTTTGAACGCCATTACAACGCAGATTAATAACGGTTTGAATCAAAATCCACCAAAACCATAGGACGGTTCTCGTGGCACTTGACCTGTCAAATGAATTTGACACGGTCAATCACGCCACACTCCTCCGAGATCTGGACGAGACACCGCTCCCTGCCGCCCTTAAAAGGTGGACCGCTGATTACCTCAATGGTCGACAGGTAACAGTCAAATTCAGGAACAAGAAATCTAGACCACGAAGAATAAAACAAGGGTGTCGCAAGATGGTGTTCTCTCTCCGCTTTTGTTTAATTCCTATATTTCAAGACTTCCCCCCCCCCACCAGAGGGAGTCTCCATTGTTTCCTACGCTGACGACTGCACGATAATGGCCTCGGGCAAGGGTCCCTCCATTGACAAACTCTGTATTAGAATCAACAGTTACCTCCATGACCTTTCCAGCTTCTTCACCGAGCGAAATCTGACCCTATCTCCGACTAAATCTACGGCGACCCTGTTTACGACATGGAATGCGCATTTGGGGCAAGAGTTAAATGTCCACGTAGACGGAGTACCTCTACCTACTGTCAACCACCCAAAAATCTTAGGTGTGACGTTTGACAACGGCCTCACTTTCGCTGGTCATACCACCGCAATAGCTTCAAAGGTACATAGCCGCAATAAGATCCTCAAGTCGCTGGCCGGCAGTACTTGGGGAAAGACAAAGAAACATTGCTTGCTACATATAAGGTTATTGACTATGCTGCGCCCATAAGTTGGCTCAACCTTGCTGACACCAACTGGTGGAAATTGCAAGTCTGCCAAAACACCGCCATCAGACCTGCTACGGGATGCCTACTTATGTCATCTGAGTCTCACCTCCATCAAGAGGCAAAATTTCTCAATGTTCAAGAGCACGCGGAACTCTTGAGTAGACAGTTCCTTCTTAACTGTCATAAACCCAGTCATCCGAACCGACATCTTTTGGATGTAGCACCGCCCCCCAGAGACATAAGGAGACATCTCCGTAAGCATTACGATGAGATCTGGCATCATATCTCTTTGCCGTTTGATCTGCGGAACCATAGATGGGCTCTAAATGGCCTCCCCACCGAGTCGGTAGACAGATCCCTCATATCTTGGCCTGTGAATCCCGTTATCAGTACTCAGCCACCTGAATTGGCTGAAGAGGAGCGTGTACTTCCGAGGGAGACTAGAGTCATGCTAGCACAACTTCGCTCTGGATATTGTAATAGGTTAAACTCTTACTTATCCAGACTAAACCCCAACGTAACAAACAGATGTCCTGCATGTGGTACGTCCCCTCATGATACCAAACATGTATTCTCCTGTGTAGTCGAACCTATTCTTCTAACATCTACATCACTATGGTCCAACCCTGTGGCCAGGGCCTGATGACAATTTAGAGTGATCGAGCCCTTTGGGCAGGGCGAAGCACTGTTAACAACAACAGGTTAAGTAGTCGCTACAACAACAACAACAGGGTATTGTCGAAACAATTTACCGAGACTCTCGTGGGAGCATCCCCGTTCACAGTGCAGATCGTCGAATTATCTATTTGTTCAGCCAGTTCCTCTCCCCTACCATCTACCTCGAAGGGGGAGAAATATTCACACTGGGAGTCAAGGACTGGACCACCCGAAGGAGGCAATTGAGAACATATAAAAGGTAACATAAGCCAAGGCAAGAGTTGCATTTGAGTGATGTCGCTGGTGTATATATGCATTACAGGGTAACATCGAAATAACAGCCTTGGTTGGATAGAAAAACCCGTGTCATTCGGGTACGCAAGAACCGGCTGTTATGAAAATGTAGGAGAACCCTCTTGAATACCGCCAAGGAGGGTTCAGGCAAAGGTAAAGTTATGTCGCAATCAAAATTGGTCCTGGGGGGTTATAATACTTCCCGCTACAGATCAGTAATAGGCCCCCTAAAGCTAATCCAAGAATTTTAATAACTCAGACTCAACAGCCACCAACACAAACTAGGCATAAGGGCATGCCGAGAGCACAATCATATACAAACCCTTAAGCCAACGGAAATGGGAGAAGTGCTGTCCTCAAATATTAGCTATCTATCTATCTAACCCCGCTTTTGTTAACCTACTACATATCGACGCTCAGATGTTTCAATCGTCTCTTACGCCGACTACGGGCCACTCCGTAAATGACCTGTGTTCCAGAATAAACTCTTACCTCCCTCCTCGTCCAGTCTCTTCCCTGGACGATATCTGGCACTGTCACCCACCAAATCTTCGGCCACCTTATTCACGACGTGGCAGAGCATGTGAACATGTAACTAGACGTCGTTGGAGCAGTTTTTTGACGGTTTTAAAGAGTTAAGCTCGACCTTCAGATTTTTAATCTAAGCTTAGCTCACCGTCTGTCGATACCGCTTTTTGCTTGTCCTAAAATTCTTGCAATTCGTAAGAAGGAAGTTTGGTAATTGTTTCCTTTAGGAGACAACTGCTAAAACACGTCCAAAAATGTCGGGAGAGGTATCAAACAACGCGTTTTGACTTCGGTATCAACAATCCGTAAGCGGATTTTTAATTTTTTGTTTCAGTGAAAAGTTATTCGCAAAAAACCCAAAAATGACCCGGGTCCGATCCCAAATAGGGGGCTTGATCCAAGGTATCTATGTGCAGAAAACCTTTCTGCGTAGGCGGCCTTCGGCCGCGCTTCAAAAAAATAACCCTTAGCCGGTCCAACACCGGCTACGCGGTCCACAGTATTTCTGCGCAGAACACACTTTTTGCACTTTTCGATCCACCCTAATCTGTGATTACAACAACCACATGAAAATTACAGAAAATTTTCAACTTTGATGGCAAATATCTCTTCACTGAAACAAAAACTCGAAAATTCGCTTCCGGATTATTGTTACCGAGGTCAAAACGCGTCTTTTGATACCTTTCCCGATAATTTCCGACGTGTTTTAGCAGTTGTCTCCTAAAGGAAACAATTACCGGAAGTTTCACTGGTCACATACATTTTACTACAGAATTGTATTGGTATGTTCGAGAATGAAAGTAGTAAAATCAAATATACATCTACCCTAAAGCAAATAAACGGGGCCAGTACCTACTCCCTATCTTCAAATTAAACATGACTCAACAATTCTACTACACTTTCATCGTAAAGCGTTTAACAGAACGAAAACCTTTGTTTAATATAAGTCCATGATATAAACTGATATAACATTGTATATACCACACTTACTTAAATGTTACCTTCAACAAAATTTGCAGCTGGTTATTTTTATTATCTTTTACAATGATTGAATTTATTTTAACATAACACATTAACGAATCCCCTTCTTTTTAATCAATTTCACGGCTCGATCAAACTGATTACGATAAACAGTGCTATTGTAGCGATTATTTTCAAGCATGTCCCATTCCTAACTCAATAACACTCCCACAATTAGCTAAACACAACAAGCGTGTATCTAGGAAGATGAAGAGAGATGGCGCGAGTTTTTGCGAATACGATGCAAAGAGGAGATGCCAATAAATAACACCAACCCTTAAAGAACACGAAGAGCGAATAACCAAGAAACTTCTAGGTGCGTGGGGTAGGACCCTGTCGGACTATATAAGGCAGTGACCAAGCAAGGCAGTTTATTTTGAAGTGTTGTTCAGTGAATTACTGTAAAGTTACCAAACTCTTAAAATTGTTTTGCCTTTATTATTAGTAAATAAAACTAGCTATTAGTTACATTACCTGCAATAAAGTAAAGGAGCAGAATGGTCTCTAGTAATTTTGCAACCTGCGAAAGGAAGGATATCGGACGATAGCAATCTCCTTGGTTCGCCGGCTCCCCTGGTTTTAGTAGGGGAACTACAATCGCCTGTTTCAATAGCTCGGGTATGACGATAGGTAGAGAGAGCTTGAAAAGAGCCGCTAAATAACTCAGTCCCTCGTGGCCTAGGTGTTTAATTTTGAGGGTTTGGCTTCATTATGGCTTCCTTGACCTCTGCGACTGAGACGGCAATGGGCGCAGTAGAGTGTTGGTGCGCACGTCGGCTGACTTTTCTCTTAGTCCTATCAGCAGGTGGATGCAAAGAAGCTCGCGCATTTCCTGGCGTCCGATTTGACGCTGTCGCCGAATGTAATGGCGACCTTGTCATTGTATTTGGTGGGATTGGATAGGGCCTTGACCTTTGTCGTTGTTGCTGTGGTAACGACAAAAACACTGCCCGAAGGGTTTGGGGAGTGTTGTCGAATTAACAGTCCTTGGCCGGATTGGAACCCGGTACGCTCCATCACTCCCTTGCGGTACTGCCCGACTGTCGGGGTAGCGATTTATGACCAGTGAAACCTTCTAGGCCATGTCACCCCTCCTTCCGTAAGGAAGGATAAGATGGGTAGTGAGAGGTGAGAGGCATCATATCCGTAGATCAACCGTCGAGTTGCACGTCATTACGCATATTAGTTGCCTCTTACGACCGGTATGCCTACATCGGGCATATTCTAAACCCCTAATCCGCAGTTAGGGGTCGACGTAAGGGGAAAATAGATTATATTGTACAGAGTGATGACCGCTGGAACGGTCTTTTCGATGTACATTATACCCATCACAAGTTCGTAAGTCCGATCTTGTGTTCAATTTGGTCTCTTGTATCGCGGAGATTTTGATGTTGTGCGACTTCATAAAGTCAGTTATCTCCGCGATCTTTCCAGCTAATCCGTTACAGTTCAGCTGTGAAATTTTGAAGCGTGCAGGAGGGGAGAGGGGGCATGCTAGGCGAGAGGGACGGATGCGGTTGCCTAGGTGGAGGCCTAAACTATATCGCAGTGTAGAGTTAACAGCGCCATGGCCGTTGTTATCTGGCGTGGAAGGCGGCTGTGTACTGCAACAGGGGGCTATGAACGTATCCGTCCAGACGTTTTCGTTTGCGAGCCCAGTAGCCCGTTTCTGTAACTTTTCGTTATAATAACGAATGATTATGTATCGCATGTCTTGTATCGATTTCGTTATGAGAAGCGTTTCTGTATGAAAAAAGTTCACCTTGCGATATGTTCATGGTGTGTTATGTAAAAATAAGAAAATGATAGGCAAAAAGGCTTAGGTGACAAATAAAACATTTGAAACATTCCCACAACAGCCGGTTCTATCGCACCGGAATGACCCGGGTTTTTTCACCCGGCCAAGGGCTGTTATTTCAGTGTAACCCTGTCCAATCAGGGGCAGGGCGAAGCACTGTTAACAACAACAACAACAAGCACACCGCACAATGGTCTCAATAGCCTAGTAGATAAGATATTGCTCTAACTAGCGGGAGAATCGAGTTCGAATCGTGGGAATTTTTTTTTTTCAACTTTTTCTTACATTTTATTTTTGTTTTTATTTTTTTTATAACAATTTATTTTTAAAAAATATTAATAACATAAAAAAAGGGGGCAGAGAAAGAGGGGACTGACGCTCGGCGATGCTCATATCTCGCCTATTCCGGAGGATACAGGAGTGTTGAAGGAGACGCTGGTAAGCGTGGGCGACAGTCGGGAGTGGGTGAGGCGGAAATGGCAGCAGTACTGCCAGTGGTGTAGACTGAGCCACCCATTGTGGCTGCTTGAAGTTGGTAGGGGCGGTATGGGAGCGCCAGAGCGACGTATACCCCGGGACGCCCTTAGGCGTGTACACAATGGTTCCTCGATAGTACTAAAGAAAGTACGGGGTCTGTGGATGGCAGGATTAAGCCCTGAGCATCCAGATTTATATAGGCATCACTTACACTTGGCGCATTGAACCGAATGCGACCGTTTAATATAAATTTTCTTCCAGCAAACGCAGCAGATCCAATCTTTTGGTCCAGGGTTGGGTTCGACCCCAGCTGCCAGGGTTTGCTCCGAGGATGACAATTTAAGGGTGGGATTGGACAGAGTAGACAGGGTTACACTGAAATAACAGCCCTTGGCCGGGTAAAAAAACCCGGGTCATTCCGTTACGATACAACCGGCTGTTGTGGGAATGCCACGAGAACCGTCCTATGGTTTGGTCGGTGTTGATTCAAACCACGATTTATTTGCTTTGTAATGGCATTCAAAGCAGATGTAGTGCTGTGAGATTTACGGAAACCATGCTGGTGATCGGCCAATTGCAAATTTGCAGTAAAGTATGGGAGTAGAATTGTCTCTAGTAACTTCACGACCGGAGAAAGGAGGGATATCGGACGGTAAGAATCTCCTTGGCTCGCCGGCTTATCTGGTTTTAGTAGGGGAACTGCAATCGCCTGTTTCCACATCTTAGGTGTGACAAAAGTAGTTAGAGAGAGGTTAAAAAGAGCCGCTAGATAACTCTGCCCCTTGTGGTCTAGGTGTTTAATCATATTCATGGCGATTCCGTCGGGTCCGATGGATTTGGAGGGTTTGGCCTTCGTTTTGGCTTCCTTGACCTCTGAGACTGAGATGGCAATGGGAGCAGTGGAGTGTTTGTGTGCACGTCGGACGGCTCTTCTCTTAGTCCTATCAACACGTGGATGCATTATATGTAGCAAGCAATGTTTCTGTCTTTTCACCAAGTACTGCCGGCCAGTGACTTGAGGACCTTATTGCGGCTCTGTACCTTTGAGGCTATTGCGGTGACATGACCAGCGAAGGTGAGGCCGTTGTCAAATGTCACACCCAAGATTTTTGGGTGGTTGTCAGTAGATAGAGGTACTCCATCTACGTGGACATTTAACTCTTGCCCCATCTGCGCATTCCATGTAGTAAACAGGGTCGCCGTCGATTTAGTCGGAGATAGGGTCAGATTTCGCTCGGTGAAGAAGCTGGAAAGGTCATGGAGGTAACTGTTGATTCTAATACAGAGTTTGTCAATGGAGGGACCCTTGCCCGAGGCCATTATCGTGCAGTCGTCAGCGTAGGAAACAATGGAGACTCCCTCTGGTGGGGGGGGGGGGGGGGGAAGTCTTGAAATATAGGAATTAAACAAAAGCGGAGAGAGAACACCATCTTGCGACACCCTTGTTTTATTCTTCGTGGTCTAGATTTCTTGTTCCTGAATTTGACTGTTACCTGTCGACCATTGAGGTAATCAGCGGTCCACCTTTTAAGGGCGGCAGGGAGCGGTGTCTCGTCCAGATCTCGGAGGAGTGTGGCGTGATTGACCGTGTCAAATTCATTTGACAGGTCAAGTGCCACGAGAACCGTCCTATGGTTTTGGTGGATTTTGATTCAAACCGTTATTAATCTGCGTTGTAATGGCGTTCAAAGCGGATGTCGTTCTGTGATTTTTGCGGAAACCATGTTGATAATCGGCCAATTTTAGATTTGTAATGAAGTAAGGGAGCAGAATGGTCTCTAGTAATTTCACTACCGGCGAAAGGAGGGATATCGGGCGATAATACTCTCCTTGGTTCGCCGGCTTCCCTGGTTTTAGTAGGGGAACTACTACTATCGCTTGTTTCCATACCTCAGGTATAACGAAGGTAGTTAGAGAGAGATTAAAGAGAGCCGCTAAATAACTCTGTCCCTCGTGGCCAAGGTGTTCGATCATCTTAATGGCGATTGCATCGGGTCCGATGGATTTTGAGGGCTTGGCCTTCATTATGGCTTCCTTAACCTCTGCGACTGAGACGGCAATGGGCGCAGTAGTGTTTGTGTTTGCGCGCACGTCGGAAGGCTCTTCTCTTAGTCCTATCCGCAGGTGGATGCATTATAAACAGCCGCCAAAAAGAGCTCGCGCATTTCCTGGCGTCCGATTTGACGCTGTCGCCGAAAACAATGGCGACCTTTTCTTTGTGTTTGGTCTTGACAGTCGACCATAATTTGCCGACTCCGACAACAACAACAACAACTCCGTCGGAGAGGTTGCATGCCTCAAGGTGTTGTTTCCACTTGGTCAGCTTGTGTTCGTTGACAATCCTACGAATTTCCGCATTGAGATCTTTTATTCTGGGATCTGCGGGTTTGATGAGTCTCACTTGGTCACGTTCTCTTGCCATCGCCGCAGCTTCTGCCGGAAAATTCGGACGAATTTCTGGAATTCTGCCAGCAGGAATAAAGCGGCATGAGACTGAATCAATGATCTTGCGAAACTCTCTTTCGCCTTTGCGTACGTCCGTAGGAGTGGGTAAGGTATCGAAGGAGCGATCTGTATAGTCACTAAGGCGGTCCCAGTCCGCTTTGGTGAAGTTGATGTATGTTAATTTATCAGACCTTATGAAGTCGGTCGGTCATTCAAGAGAGAATAAGATGGGTAGGTGGTCTGAAGCTAATGTAAGCATCGGTCGCCAGATGACAAAGTTAATTAGGCCCGCACTCGTTATGGAGATGTCTGGCGAACTGTGCCAGTTACCTGCCACCCTGGTGTGGGCATCTCCATTGACTGTACAGAATGCTGATTTATCTATTTGGTCTGCAATTGCGTGTCCTCTGCTGTCAGCTGGCAAGTTGGAGTGCCAGAGATCGTGATGCGCGTTGAAGTCGCCTAGTATTAGAGGGTTATCACCCCTTAGCAACGCACTAATGTCAGGGTGATAATCTCTAGGGCAACACGTGACAGGAGGAATATAGATGTTTATGATTTGCAGGTCGGCGTCTCCTGACCGGACTGCTATGCCTTGGTATTCTAAGGTAGAGTCCGTAGGGTCGACGTCAGGGGAAAATAGATTAGATTGTACAGAGTGATGTGTAATGAACGCAAGGCCACCCCCAAGACCGCTGGGACGGTCTTTTCTATGTACATTATATCCATCAAAAGTTCGTAAGTCCGATCTTGTGTTCAATTTTGTCTCTTGTATCGCCGCGATTTTGATTTTGTGCGTCTTCATAAAGTCAGTTATCTCCGCGATCTTTCCAGCTAATCCGTTACAGTTCAGCTGCAAAATTTTGAAGTGTGTAGGAGGGGAGACAGGGGACATACTAGGCGTGAGGGACGGATGCGTTTGCCTAGGTGGAGGTAGGCTTAGGCCTAAACTATGTCGCAGTCTAGAGTTGACAGCGCCATGGCCGATGTTGTCTGGCGTGGAAGACGGCTGTGTACTGCAACAGGGAGCTATGAACGAATCCGTCCAAAGGTTACCCTTTGTGAGCCCAGAGCACATAAGGGTGTGACACAGGCCAAGGCAATTGTTGCACTTGACCGATGTCGCAGGCGTATATAATCTTTGCCGACAAACGGTGCACGTAGTGAGAGATACTAGGAGGTGGTGTTCCTGACCCACGTGCAGGCTGGAAGCAGGGGGGGGGGGGGGCATTGGAGGCAGAGAAAGAGGGGACTGACGCTCGGCGATGACCTATTCCTGAGGGGATAGGAGTGTTGAGCGGCCGTGTGAGATGGAGACGCTCGTGTGCGTGAGCGACGGAAGTAGGTAGAAGCGGTAAGCGAGTGCCATAGCGGCGACTACCGCGGGACGTCCTTGGACGTGTACATCATGGTGCCTCGAAAGTACTAAAGAAAATACGGGGTCTGTGAATGGCAGAGTTAAGCCCAGATTTATGTTACCATCTCTTAAACTTGGCGCATTGTACCGAATGCGACCGTTTAATATAAATTTTCTTCCAGCAAACGCAGCATATCCAATCTCTTGGTCCAGGATTGGGTTCGAACCCAGCCCGTAACAAGAGACAATGGAGCAACCCAGCTGCCAGGGTTTGCTCCGAGGATGACAATTTAAGGGTGGGACGGGGCAGATTGGACAGGGTTACACTGAAATAACAGCCCTTGGCCGGGTAAAAAAGCCCGGGTCATTCCAGTGCGATAGAACCGGCTGTTGTGGGAATGATGCACAAAGGTAATGACGTGCAACTCGATGGTTGATCTACGGATATGATGCTTCTCACCTCTCATTACCCAACATATCCTTCCCTACGGAAGGAGGGGTGACATGACCTAGAAGATTTCACTGGGCATAAATCGCTACCACGACAGTCGGGCACCACAACAACAACAACATCTGGAAGAGACACCGCTCCCTGGCGGCCTTAAAAGGTGGACCGCTCATCACCCCAATGGTCGCCAGGCATCAGTCAAATTCAGGAACAAGAAATCTAGGCCACGAAGAATAAAACAAGAGGTGCCCTTTTGTTTAATTTCTATATTTCGAGACTTCCCCACCACCAGAGGGAGTCTCCATTGTTTCCTACGCTGGCGACTGCACGATAATGACCTCGGGCAAGGGTCCCTCCATTGACGAACTCTGTACTATAATCAACAGTTACCTCCGTGACCTTTCCAGCTTCTTCACCGAGCGAAATCTGAGCCTATCTCCGACTAAATCGACGACGACTATGTTTACGACATGGAGTGCACAGATGGGGCAAGGGTTAAATGTCCACGTAGACGGAGTACCTCTACCTACTGTGACGTTTGACAACGGCCTCACCTTCGCTGGTCATGCCCCCGCAATAGCTTCAAAGGTACAGAGCCGAAATAAGATCCTCAAGTCACTGCCCGGCAGTTCTTGGGGGAAGACAAAGACATATAAGGCTAATGGCCGACCGGATATTGACTACGCTGCGCCCATATGGTCGCCCAACCTTGCTGACACCAATTGGAGGAAATTGCAAGTCTGCCAAAACACCGCCATCAGACCTGCTACGGGATGCCTACTTATGTCATCTGAGTCTCACCTCCATCAAGAGGCAAAATTTCTCAATGTTCAAGAGCACGCGGAACTCTTGAGTAGACAGTTCCTTCTTAACTGTCATAAACCCAGTCATCCGAACCGACATCTTTTGGATGTAGCACCGCCCCCCAGAGACATAAGGAGACATCTCCGTAAGCATTACGATGAGATCTGGCATCATATCTCTTTGCCGTTTGATCTGCGGAACCATAGATGGGCTCTAAATGGCCTCCCCACCGAGTCGGTAGACAGATCCCTCATATCTTGGCCTGTGAATCCCGTTATCAGTACTCAGCCACCTGAATTGGCTGAAGAGGAGCGTGTACTTCCGAGGGAGACTAGAGTCATGCTAGCACAACTTCGCTCTGGATATTGTAATAGGTTAAACTCTTACTTATCCAGACTAAACCCCAACGTAACAAACAGATGTCCTGCATGTGGTACGTCCCCTCATGATACCAAACATGTATTCTCCTGTGTAGTCGAACCTATTCTTCTAACATCTACATCACTATGGTCCAACCCTGTGGCCAGGGCCTGATGACAATTTAGAGTGATCGAGCCCTTTGGGCAGGGCGAAGCACTGTTAACAACAACAGGTTAAGTAGTCGCTACAACAACAACAACAGCAACAACAACAGGGTATTGTCGAAACAATTTACCGAGACTCTCGTGGGAGCATCCCCGTTCACAGTGCAGATCGTCGAATTATCTATTTGTTCAGCCAGTTCCTCTCCCCTACCATCTACCTCGAAGGGGGAGAAATATTCACACTGGGAGTCAAGGACTGGACCACCCGAAGGAGGCAATTGAGAACATATAAAAGGTAACATAAGCCAAGGCAAGAGTTGCATTTGAGTGATGTCGCTGGTGTATATATGCATTACAGGGTAACATCGAAATAACAGCCTTGGTTGGATAGAAAAACCCGTGTCATTCGGGTACGCAAGAACCGGCTGTTATGAAAATGTAGGAGAACCCTCTTGAATACCGCCAAGGAGGGTTCAGGCAAAGGTAAAGTTATGTCGCAATCAAAATTGGTCCTGGGGGGTTATAATACTTCCCGCTACAGATCAGTAATAGGCCCCCTAAAGCTAATCCAAGAATTTTAATAACTCAGACTCAACAGCCACCAACACAAACTAGGCATAAGGGCATGCCGAGAGCACAATCATATACAAACCCTTAAGCCAACGGAAATGGGAGAAGTGCTGTCCTCAAATATTTGCTATCTATCTATCTAACCCCGCTTTTGTTTAACTACTACATATCGACGCTCAGATGTTTCAATCGTCTCTTATTCTCGACTACGGGCCACTCCGTAAATGACCTGTGTTCCAGAATAAACTCTTACCTCCCTCCTCGTCCAGTCTCTTCGCTGGACGAAATCTGGCACTGTCACCCACCAAATCTTCGGCCACCTTATTCACGACGTGGCAGAGCATGTGAACATGTAACTAGACGTCGTTGGAGCAGTTTTTTGACGGTTTTAAAGAGTTAAGCTCGACCTTCAGATTTTTAATCTAAGCTTGGCTCACCGTCTGTCGATACCGCTTTTTGCTTGTCCTAAAATTCTTGCAATTCGTAAGAAGGAAGTTTCACTGGTCACATACATTGTTGCTGTGGTAACGACAAAAACACTGCCCGAAGGGTTTGGGGAGTGTTGTCGAATTAACAGTCCTTGGCCGGATTGGAACCCGGTACGCTCCATCACTCCCTTGCGGTACTGCCCGACTGTCGGGGTAGCGATTTATGACCAGTGAAACCTTCTAGGCCATGTCACCCCTCCTTCCGTAAGGAAGGATAAGATGGGTAGTGAGAGGTGAGAGGCATCATATCCGTAGATCAACCGTCGAGTTGCACGTCATTACGCATATTAGTTGCCTCTTACGACCGGTATGCCTACATCGGGCATATTCTAAACCCCTAATCCGCAGTTAGGGGTCGACGTAAGGGGAAAATAGATTATATTGTACAGAGTGATGACCGCTGGAACGGTCTTTTCGATGTACATTATACCCATCACAAGTTCGTAAGTCCGATCTTGTGTTCAATTTGGTCTCTTGTATCGCGGAGATTTTGATGTTGTGCGACTTCATAAAGTCAGTTATCTCCGCGATCTTTCCAGCTAATCCGTTACAGTTCAGCTGTGAAATTTTGAAGCGTGCAGGAGGGGAGAGGGGGCATGCTAGGCGAGAGGGACGGATGCGGTTGCCTAGGTGGAGGCCTAAACTATATCGCAGTGTAGAGTTAACAGCGCCATGGCCGTTGTTATCTGGCGTGGAAGGCGGCTGTGTACTGCAACAGGGGGCTATGAACGTATCCGTCCAGACGTTTTCGTTTGCGAGCCCAGTAGCCCGTTTCTGTAACTTTTCGTTATAATAACGAATGATTATGTATCGCATGTCTTGTATCGATTTCGTTATGAGAAGCGTTTCTGTATGAAAAAAGTTCACCTTGCGATATGTTCATGGTGTGTTATGTAAAAATAAGAAAATGATAGGCAAAAAGGCTTAGGTGACAAATAAAACATTTGAAGCACACCGCACAATGGTCTCAATAGCCTAGTAGATAAGATATTGCTGTAACTAGCGGGAGAATCGAGTTCGAATCGTGGGAATTTTTTTTTTTCAACTTTTTCTTACATTTTATTTTTGTTTTTATTTTTTTTATAACAATTTATTTTTAATAAATATTAATAACATAAAAAAAGGGGGCAGAGAAAGAGGGGACTGACGCTCGGCGATGCTCATATCTCGCCTATTCCGGAGGATACAGGAGTGTTGAAGGAGACGCTGGTAAGCGTGGGCGACAGTCGGGAGTGGGTGAGGCGGAAATGGCAGCAGTACTGCCAGTCGTGTAGACTGAGCCACCGATTGTGGCTGCTTGAAGTTGGTAGGGGCGGTATGGGAGCGCCAGAGCGACGTATACCCCGGGACGCCCTTAGGCGTGTACACAATGGTTCCTCGATAGTACTAAAGAAAGTACGGGGTCTGTGGATGGCAGGATTAAGCCCTGAGCATCCAGATTTATATAGGAATCACTTACACTTGGCGCATTGAACCGAATGCGACCGTTTAATATAAATTTTCTTCCAGCAAACGCAGCAGATCCAATCTTTTGGTCCAGGGTTGGGTTCGACCCCAGCTGCCAGGGTTTGCTCCGAGGATGACAATTTAAGGGTGGGATTGGACAGAGTAGACAGGGTTACACTGAAATAACAGCCCTTGGCCGGGTAAAAAAACCCGGGTCATTCCGTTACGATAGAACCGGCTGTTGTGGGAATGCCACGAGAACCGTCCTATGGTTTGGTGGGTGTTGATTCAAACCACGATTTATTTGCTTTGTAATGGCATTCAAAGCAGATGTAGTGCTGTGAGATTTACGGAAACCATGCTGGTGATCGGCCAATTGCAAATTTGCAGTAAAGTATGGGAGTAGAATTGTCTCTAGTAACTTCACGACCGGAGAAAGGAGGGATATCGGACGGTAAGAATCTCCTTGGCTCGCCGGCTTATCTGGTTTTAGTAGGGGAACTGCAATCGCCTGTTTCCACATCTTAGGTGTGACAAAAGTAGTTAGAGAGAGGTTAAAAAGAGCCGCTAGATAACTCTGCCCCTTGTGGTCTAGGTGTTTAATCATCTTCATGGCGATTCCGTCGGGTCCGATGGATTTGGAGGGTTTGGCCTTCGTTTTGGCTTCCTTGACCTCTGAGACTGAGATGGCAATGGGAGCAGTGGAGTGTTTGTGTGCACGTCGGACGGCTCTTCTCTTAGTCCTATCAACACGTGGATGCATTATATGTAGCAAGCAATGTTTCTGTCTTTTCACCAAGTACTGCCGGCCAGTGACTTGAGGACCTTATTGCGGCTCTGTACCTTTGAGGCTATTGCGGTGACATGACCAGCGAAGGTGAGGCCGTTGTCAAATGTCACACCCAAGATTTTTGGGTGGTTGTCAGTAGATAGAGGTACTCCATCTACGTGGACATTTAACTCTTGCCCCATCTGCGCATTCCATGTAGTAAACAGGGTCGCCGTCGATTTAGTCGGAGATAGGGTCAGATTTCGCTCGGTGAAGAAGCTGGAAAGGTCATGGAGGTAACTGTTGATTCTAATACAGAGTTTGTCAATGGAGGGACCCTTGCCCGAGGCCATTATCGTGCAGTCGTCAGCGTAGGAAACAATGGAGACTCCCTCTGGTGGGGGGGGGGAAGTCTTGAAATAAAGGAATTAAACAAAAGCGGAGAGAGAACACCATCTTGCGACACCCTTGTTTTATTCTTCGTGGTCTAGATTTCTTGTTCCTGAATTTGACTGTTACCTGTCGACCATTGAGGTAATCAGCGGTCCACCTTTTAAGGGCGGCAGGGAGCGGTGTCTCGTCCAGATCTCGGAGGAGTGTGGCGTGATTGACCGTGTCAAATTCATTTGACAGGTCAAGTGCCACGAGAACCGTCCTATGGTTTTGGTGGATTTTGATTCAAACCGTTATTAATCTGCGTTGTAATGGCGTTCAAAGCGGATGTCGTTCTGTGATTTTTGCGGAAACCATGTTGATAATCGGCCAATTTTAGATTTGTAATGAAGTAAGGGAGCAGAATGGTCTCTAGTAATTTCACTACCGGCGAAAGGAGGGATATCGGGCGATAATACTCTCCTTGGTTCGCCGGCTTCCCTGGCTACTATCGCTTGTTTCCATACCTCAGGTATAACGAAGGTAGTTAGAGAGAGATTAAAGAGAGCCGCTAAATAACTCTGTCCCTCGTGGCCAAGGTGTTCGATCATCTTAATGGCGATTGCATCGGGTCCGATGGATTTTGAGGGCTTGGCCTTCATTATGGCTTCCTTAACCTCTGCGACTGAGACGGCAATGGGCGCAGTAGTGTTTGTGTTTGCGCGCACGTCGGAAGGCTCTTCTCTTAGTCCTATCCGCAGGTGGATGCATTATAAACAGCCGCCAAAAAGAGCTCGCGCATTTCCTGGCGTCCGATTTGACGCTGTCGCCGAAAACAATGGCGACCTTTTCTTTGTGTTTGGTCTTGACAGTCGACCATAATTTGCCGACTCCGACAACAACAACAACAACTCCGTCGGAGAGGTTGCATGCCTCAAGGTGTTGTTTCCACTTGGTCAGCTTGTGTTCGTTGACAATCCTACGAATTTCCGCATTGAGATCTTTTATTCTGGGATCTGCGGGTTTGATGAGTCTCACTTGGTCACGTTCTCTTGCCATCGCCGCAGCTTCTGCCGGAAAATTCGGACGAATTTCTGGAATTCTGCCAGCAGGAATAAAGCGGCATGAGACTGAATCAATGATCTTGCGAAACTCTCTTTCGCCTTTGCGTACGTCCGTAGGAGTGGGTAAGGTAGCGAAGGAGCGATCTGTATAGTCACTAAGGCGGTCCCAGTCCGCTTTGGTGAAGTTGATGTATGTTAATTTATCAGACCTTATGAAGTCGGTCGGTCATTCAAGAGAGAATAAGATGGGTAGGTGGTCTGAAGCTAATGTAAGCATCGGTCGCCAGATGACAAAGTTAATTAGGCCCGCACTCGTTATGGAGATGTCTGGCGAACTGTGCCAGTTACCTGCCACCCTGGTGTGGGCATCTCCATTGACTGTACAGAATGCTGATTTATCTATTTGGTCTGCAATTGCGTGTCCTCTGCTGTCAGCTGGCAAGTTGGAGTGCCAGAGATCGTGATGCGCGTTGAAGTCGCCTAGTATTAGAGGGTTATCACCCTTTAGCAACGCACTAATGTCAGGGTGATAATCTCTAGGGCAACACGTGACAGGAGGAATATAGATGTTTATGATTTGCAGGTCGGCGTCTCCTGACCGGACTGCTATGCCTTGGTATTCTAAGGTAGAGTCCGTAGGGTCGACGTCAGGGGAAAATAGATTATATTGTACAGAGTGATGTGTAATGAACGCAAGGCCACCCCCAAGACCGCTGGGACGGTCTTTTCTATGTACATTATATCCATCAAAAGTTCGTAAGTCCGATCTTGTGTTCAATTTTGTCTCTTGTATCGCCGCGATTTTGATTTTGTGCGTCTTCATAAAGTCAGTTATCTCCGCGATCTTTCCAGCTAATCCGTTACAGTTCAGCTGCAAAATTTTGAAGTGTGTAGGAGGGGAGACAGGGGACATACTAGGCGTGAGGGACGGATGCGTTTGCCTAGGTGGAGGTAGGCTTAGGCCTAAACTATGTCGCAGTCTAGAGTTGACAGCGCCATGGCCGATGTTGTCTGGCGTGGAAGACGGCTGTGTACTGCAACAGGGAGCTATGAACGAATCCGTCCAAAGGTTACCCTTTGTGAGCCCAGAGCACATAAGGGTGTGACACAGGCCAAGGCAATTGTTGCACTTGACCGATGTCGCAGGCGTATATAATCTTTGCCGACAAACGGTGCACGTAGTGAAAGATACTAGGAGGTGGTGTTCCTGACCCACGTGCAGGCTAGAAGCAGGGGGAGGCATTAGGGGCAGAGAAAGAGGGGACTAACGCTCGGCAATGCTCATATCTGACCTATTCCAGAGGGGATAGGAGTGTTGAGCGGCCGTGTGAGCTGGAGACGCTGATGTGCGTGAGCCACAGTCGGGAGTGGGTGAGGCAGGAATGGCAGCGGGGCTGCCAGTCGTATAGACTGAGCCACTGTTGTGGCTATTGGAAGTAGGTAAAAGCGGTAAGGGAGTGCCAGCGCGGCGACTACCGCGGGACGTCCTTGGACGTGTACAGCAAGGTGCCTCAAAAGTACTAAAGAAAGTACGGGGTCTGTGGATGGCAGGGTTAAGCCCTGAACATTCAGATTTATGTAACCATCTCTTACACTTGGCGCATTGTACCGAATGCGACCGTTTAATATAAATTTTCTTCCAGCAAACGCAGCAGATCCAATCTGTTGGTCCAGGATTGGGTTCGACCCCAGCTCGTAACAAGAGACAATGGAGCAACCCAGCTGCCAGGGTTTGCTCCGAGGATGACAATTTAAGGGTGGGACGGGACAGATTGGACAGGGTTACACTGAAATAACGGCCCTTGGCCGGGTAAAAAAAACCCGGGTCATTCCGGTGCGATAGACCACGAAGAATAAAACAAGAGGTGCCGCAAGGTGGTGTTCTCTCTCCCCTCTTGTTTAATTTCTATATTTCGAGACTTTTCCCCCCCACCAGAGGGAGTCTCCATTGTTTCCTACGCTCACGACTGCACGATAATGGCCTCGGGCAAGGGTCCCTCCATTGACGAACTCTGTATAAGAATCAACAGTTACCTCCATGACCTTTCCAGCTTCTTCACCGAGCGTAATCTGACCCTGTCTCCGACTAAATCTACGGCGACCCTGTTTACTACATGGAATGCGCAGATGGGGCAAGAGTTAAATGTCCACGTAGATGGAGTACCTCTACCTACTGTCAACCACCCAAAAATCTTGGGCGTGACATTTGACAACGGCCTCACCTTCGCTGGTCATGCCACCGCAATAGCCTCAAAGGTACAGAGCCGCAATAAGATCCTCAAGTCACTGGCCGGCAGTACTTGGGGAAAAGACAAAGAAACATTGCTTGCTACATATAAGGCTATTGGCCGGCCGGTTATTGACTATGCTGCGCCTATATGGTCGCCCAACCTTTCTGACACCAACTGGAGGAAATTGCAAGTCTGCCAAAACACCGCCATCAGAACTGCTACGGGATGTCTGCTTATGTCATCTGAGTCTCACCTCCATTAAGAGGCAAAATTGCTCAATGTTCAAGAGCACGCGGAACTCCTGAGTAGACAGTTCCTTCTTAACTGTCATAAACCCAGTCATCCAAATCGACATCTATTGGACTTAGCCCGCCCACCAGAGACATAAGGAGACATCTTCGTAAGCACTACGATGAGATCCGGCACCACATCTCTTTGCCGTTTGACCTGCGGAACCATAGATGGGCTCTAAATGACCTCCCCACCGAGTCGGTAGACAGATCCCTCATATCTTGGCCTGTGAATCCCGTTATCAGTACTCAGCCACCTGAATTGGCTGAAGAGGAGCGTGTACTTCCGAGGGAGACTAGAGTCATGCTAGCACAACTTCGCTCTGGATATTGTAATAGGTTAAACTCTTACTTATCCAGACTAAACCCCAACGTACCAAACAGATGTCCTGCGTGTGGTATGTCCCCTCATGATACCAAACAAGTATTCTCCTGTGCAGTCGAACCTACTCTTCTAACATCTACATCACTATGGTCCGACCCTGTGGAAACTGCACATTTCCTCGGACTTCCGTTAGAAGAGCCTGATGACAATTTAGAGTGATCGAGCCCATTGGGCAGGGCGAAGCACTGTTAACAACAAGAACAGGTTAAGTAGTCGCTACAACAACAACAGCAACAACAACAGGGTATTGTCGAAACAATTTACCGAGACTCTCGTGGGAACATCCCCGTTCACAGTGCAGATCGTCGAATTATCTATTGGTTCAGCCAGTTCCTCTCCCCTACCATCTACCTCGAAGGGGGAGAAATATTCACACTGGGAGTCAAGGACTGGACCACCCGAAGGAGGCAATTGAGAACGTATAACAGGTAACATAAGCCAAGGCAAGAGTTGCCTTTGAGTGATGTCGCTGGTGTATATATGCATTACAGGGTAACATCGAAATAACAGCCTTGGTTGGATAGAAAAACCCGTGTCATTCGGGTACGCAAGAACCGGCTGTTATGAAAATGTAGGAGAACCCTCTTGAATATCGCCAAGGAGGGTTCAGGCAAAGGTAAAGTTATGTCGCAATCAAAATTGGTCCTGGGGGGTTATAATACTTCCCGCTACAGATCAGTAATAGGCCCCCTAAAGCTAATCAAAGAATTTTAATAACTCAGACTCAACAGCCACCAACACAAACTAGGCATAAGGGCATGCCGAGAGCACAATCATATACAAACCCTTAAGCCAACGGAAATGGGTGAAGTGCTGTCCTCAAATATTAGCTATCTATCTATCTAACCCCGCTTTTGTTTAACTACTACATATCGACGCTCAGATGTTTCAATCGTCTCTTACGCCGACTACGGGCCACTCCGTAAATGACCTGTGTTCCAGAATAAACTCTTACCTCCCTCCTCGTCCAGTCTCTTCGCTGGACGAAATCTGGCACTGTCACCCACCAACTCTTCGGCCACCTTATTCACGACGTGGACAGAGCATGTGAACATGTAACTAGACGTCGTTGGAGCAGTTTTTTGATGGTTTTAAAGAGTTAAGCTCGACCTTCAGATTTTTAATCTAAGCTTAGCTCACCGTCTGTCGATACCGCTTTTTGCTTGTCCTAAAATTCTTGCAATTCGCAAGAAGGAAGGGTAATTATTTCCTTTAGGAGACAACTGCTAAAACACGTCCGATATTATCGGGAAAGGTATCAAAAGACGCGTTTTGACCTCGGTAACAATAATCCGGAAGCGAATTTTCGAGTTTGGTTTCAGTGAAGAGATATTTGCAATCGAAGTTGAAATTTTCTCTCATTTTCATGTGGTTGTTGTAATCGCAGATTAATGTGGACCGAAAAGTGCACAAAGTGTGTTCTGCGCAGAAATACTGTGAACCGCGTAGCCGGTGTTGGACCGGCTAAGGGTTATTTTTTTTAAGCTCGGCCGAAGGCCGACTACGCAGAAAGGTGTTCTGCACATAAATACCTTGGATCAAGCCCCCTATTTGGGATCGGACCTGTCTCATTTTTGGGTTTTTTGCGAATAACTTTTCACTGAAACAAAAAATTTAAAATCCGCTTTCGGATTGTTGATACCGAAGTCATAGGAATGATAATTAAGGAATCATCGAATTCGTCACAATTAATAATTTTCTTAACATATTGTGGCCAAGCATGTACCATCCCTAACTCAATAACGCTCCCACCACTAGTTAAACACAACAGAGATGACCATGGCTACTCGTATGCATGCAAGCGTGTACCTAGGAAGAGGAAGAGAGATCGCGCGAATGTTTGCGAATACGATGCAAAGAGGAGATGCCAATTAATAACACCGATCCTTCGAGAACACGAAGAGCGAATAACCAAGAAAGTTCTCGGTGCGTAGGCAAGCACCCTGTCGGACTATATAAGGCAGTGACCAAGCAAGGCAAGTTGATCAGTTTATTTTCAAGTGTTGTTCGGTGAACTACTGCGAAGTTGCCAAACTCTTAAATTTGTATTGCGTTTATTACTAGTAAATAAAACTAGCTTTTAGTTACAATATCTGTGCGTGTGTTTATTTGACTTTATAGTTATCGAACCCAGGATTGATAATGTGGCGATTATTCTCAAGCATGTAACATCTCTAACTCAATAACACTCCCACAACTAGTTAACACAACCGAGATAACGATGGCTACGCTTATGCATGCAAACGTATAACTAGGAAGAGGAAGAGAGATGGCGCGAGTGTTTGCGAATACGATGCAAAGAGGAGATGCCAATAAATAACACCGACCCTTCCAGAACACGAAAAGCGAACAACCAAGAAAGTTCTCGGTGCGTAGGCAAGCACCCTATTGAACTATATAAGGCGGTGACCAAGCAAGGCAGGTTGATCAGTTTATTTTCAAGCGTTCAATAGTGAACTACTGCGAAGTTACCAACCTCTTAAATTTGTATTGCGTTTATTACTAGTAAATAAAACTAGCTATTAGTTACATTATCTGTGCGTGTGTTTATTTGACTTTATAGTGATCGAACCCAGGATTGATAATCAAGGAATCATCGAATTCGTCACAATTGGTGTCAGAAGCGGTATTGTTGAATAAATACCAGTGAATTTAAGGATAACAAGGACATGGCGAAGCTGAATGAATTAAAGATTCAGCAACTCAAAAATGAGTTGGAACAACGGGGACTGAACACTACAGGCAATAAATCAGAGTTACAGTCACGATTGCGAGAGGCTATGGAAGCAGAAGGAATCGACGTTGATGATCATGTTTTTCATCTTGTGGAGGAGGCACCGGCAAAAATGGAAGAAAAAAAGGAGTCTCCGAATACATGGCATCTCAGCTCGAAGAACAGAAAACTTGCATGGCATCTCAGCTCGAAGAACAGAAAACTTGCATGGCATCTCAGTTGGAAGAACAGAAGGCTTGCATGGCATCTCAGATTTCAGCTCAACTAGATGAAACGAAGGCATACATGAGATCTCAAATGGAAGAACGGAAGGCATATATATGCAGTTGGAACAACAGGAAGCAAAGGTGTCATCGAAACTAGAAGTGCAAGATGCAAAAATTGCACAATTGCAGGATAAAATCGATGCTGAGGTAGATGCATTGAGAGGTCGTAACCAGGAATTGCAACTAAATCGTCCATCTGCTTTAGCGAATACGCCCAAGGTAAAATCACTTTCCTTTGATGGTTCTGTTCCATTCCAGGTATTTAAGCTGCAATTTGAGAAGACGGCTGCGGTGAATAATTGGTGCACTGAAGATAAAGTTGCAGCACTATTCGTGGCATTGAAGGGACCTGCAGCAGAAATCTTACAGACTATTCCCGAGTCCGAATGGAACAGTTATGATGCATTGATGGGTGCGGTTGAGAGACGCTATGGTAGCGAACATCGAAAGCAGATATACCAAATAGAGCTACAGAATCGATCCCAGAAACCTAATGAGACTTTGCAGGAATTTGCATCGGACATCGAGAGGTTGACCCATCCAGCAAATGCGGACGCACCCGTGGAGTACACTGAGAGGGTAAAAATCCAAAGTTTTATAAATGGAATACGCGATGTAGAGACGAAGCGGGTCACATATGCAAACCCCAAACGGACATTCTCTGAAACGTTATCACATGCTCTAACGCAGGAAACAGCCTCGCTATTAAGTAAACTTGAATACAAGGCTCATCGTGTAGAAGTGGAAACTCCGGCTTGGGTAGGCAAAATTTTGGAAGCTTTGAACGGAGTACATAAAAAAAGTGATGGTGCCATTAAATGCTTTAAGTGCGGAAAACCAGGTCACATAGCACGTTATTGCGGCACTGGCTCCAGTAACCCCAGCAATTCAGGTGGACGAAAACGCAAAGCTGAAGGAGATGAGCAAATTTCCCAACCAAATCAGTCGTTAAACTAAATAGAGCCAGCCGAAAGGAGCGTGGACTGGCTCCCGCAACTGAATGTCCCATAATCTCTGTCTCACAGATCGGAAGGAAAGCTAGTAATGTTACTGTTGTTGCATATGTGGATGGAAAAGAGCACTTACTAACTGTGGATACAGGCGCATTGCATTCCATAATTCGATCTGATTTAGTCAACAAGGAGGTGAGACCACTGCATGGGGAAAAGTTACGTACGGCCACTGGTGAGGACACCCACGTCCTAGGAGAAGTAACATGTGAAATCGCAATTGGGAATGTGGCCGTTCTACACAGTTTTATAGTAGCAGATATTGTTGACGAAATCATAGTTGGTGTGGACTTCTTAAGCGAGCAAGGCATCAAGATCGACATGCAAAACAGGATTATGAATTACCAGAACATGGATGTGCCATTAAATTTTGGTTACGAAAACAAATACGTTAGTAAGCGAGTGCTTGTGGAGGAGAGCCAACAAATTCCACCGAAGTCGGAAGCAATCATATGGGCAAAGATTGATGGAGATTATGGGACAAACAAGTTGTGGGTTGTCGAGGCAGCAAACAAATCAAGGACGAACATATTAGTAGGAAAACCCCTGGCCATGACAAAACAAGATGGAGGTGTACCGGTAAGAGTACTTAATGAGTTCAAATCGCCGATTAAACTTTCCAAAGGAGCAATATTGGGACAATGCCAAGAGGTCGAGGTAGTTATCAATTGCGAACAGCTTCAGGAAAATGATTCTACCATCAAGATTAATCTTTCAGATGATATCACGTCGTGGACGGCAGGCCTCGAAAAAGATCATCAGAAAAATGAAAAGGAACTTCTATCAAAGTACTCGAGCATATTTGACAAGGATGGTTCTAAACCAGGTCGGACCAAAGTTGTGAAGCAGCAAATTGATACTGGTGATGCAAGGCCCATCCGCCAAGCTCCTCGTAGTATTCCATTGGCCAAACGCCAAGTAACTAGTAAGAGAAATTATACAGGAAATGAGTGACAGCGGCGTGATCGAACCATCAGCTAGTCCATGGAGCTCACCGGTAGTACTAGTGAAAAAGAAAGATGGAAAAATGAGGTTCTGTGTGGATTACCGGAAATTGAACGACGTAACGAAGAAGGACAGTTATCCATTGCCAAGAATCGACGATACTCTGGACTCGTTATCTGGCACGAAATGGTTTTCCACACTGGACTGGAAAAGCGGCTACTGGCAAGTGGAGGTAAAGGATGAAGATAAAGAGAAGACGGCTTTCAGCGTTGGAGAAGGGCCTTAGCAATTTACGGTAATGGCCTTCGGGCTATGCAATGCTCCAGCTACTTTTGAGAGACTCATGGACCAGATACTAAAAGGATTGCACTGGCAGACATGTTTGGTGTACCTCGACGACATCATCGTGCTGGGAAAAAACTTTGAGGAACACCTAAAGAACTTGGAGGAAGCTTTCCAAAGAATAGCTGGTGCTGGGCTGAAACTAAGTCCCAAGAAGTGTGCCTTGTTTAAAAAGCAAGTTATTTGGGTCACAAGGTAACTACGGAGGGAATCTGCACTGCCAAGGAAAAGATCGAAGCCGTAAAGGATTGGCCAAGACCGAGAAATTTGCATGAGTTACGGAGCTTCCTTGGGCTGTGCACGTGTTATTGCCGATTTGTACCAAATTTTGCCAGCGTAGCTAGTAGTCTCCATCACCTTACAAGGAAGAATATGAGTTTTGAATGGAAGAAGGAACAGGAGGTGGCTTTTCAAACATTGAAGGAACGACTATGCACTGCCCCGATGTTAGCATATCCAATTCCAGGTTCAAAGTTTATTCTGGATACAGATGCGAGTGGTTATGCTATAGGAGGTGTTTTGTCCGAGATTGTTGATGGGCAGGAGAAGGTAGTTGCATACTATAGCTGAACAATTGGGAAGCCTGAAAGGAACTATTGTGTAACCCGGAGAGAACTGTTGGCATTAGTAGAGTGCGTTAAGCATTTCCACAAGTATCTCTATGGGCAGCGATTCCATGTCAGGACAGACCACGCAGCGTTGAAATGGCTCTTACAGTTCCGTAATCCGGAAGGTCAATTGGCACGGTGGATAGAGCGACTGCAAAGTTAAGACTTTTCTATAGAGCATCGCAAAGGTAGCACCCACGGAAATGCTGATGCAATGTCACGAAGACCATGTAACTTGGAATGCAAGCATTGTTCCAAAGCTGAGGCCAAGGAAGACATTATAGATGTGCGGCTCATGACTATAACATCTACGGACGAATCGGACATGGATCAATTAAGGAGGTTTCAGCACGAAGATCTAAATCTTACACGTGTAATGCAAGGAATCGAACGAAACGAGCGATCATCAAGAGAGGAGATGTCAGCAGAAAGTCCTGTTGCCAAGTCATATTGGGCACAGTGGAATAGTTTGCAATTAGAATCCGGTTATTTGCATCGAATATGGGAGAGTGAGGATGGTCAATGTGTTCGAAAGCTAATAGTCGTCCCAAGGAAGAAAATCCCTGATGTACTCAATGAATTACATAACGGTCCAAGCGGAGGTCATCTTGGAGTCACCAAGACCTTGGAGAAAGTCAAGCAAAGATTCTATTGGGTTCGTTGCCGTCAATCGGTCCCGGAGTGGATTGCCAACTGTGAAGTATGCATCAAAGCTAAAAAACCGCAATCAAGGAGCCATGGCCAAATGAAACAGTATAACTCAGGTGCGCCATTTGAGAGGATAGCCATGGATGTAGCTGGTCCATTTCCTACTAGAAAACTCGGAAACAAATATGTCCTGGTAGTTATGGACTATTTCAGCAAGTGGCCAGAAGTGTACCCTATTCCAAATCAAGAGGCAGAAACCATAGCAGAAGTGTTTACTAACAATTGGGTAGCTAGGTTTGGTGCACCGATGGAGATACATTCTGACCAAGGCAGAAATTTCGAATCAGCTGTGTTCCAGGAAATGTGCAAGACATTGGGCATTCGGAAAACTCGAACAACTGCACTACATCCTCAGTCAGATGGCATGGTGGAACGATTCAATAGAACCTTGGAAGAGCACCTGAGGAAAGTAGTGGATAAGTTCTAGAAGGATTGAGATACTCACATCTCCTTATTCCTAATGGCATATCGCTCTGCAGTACATGAAACAACTGGTCAGACTCCTGCAAAGGTAATTTTCGGGAATGATCTTCGATTGCCAGCTGACTTATATATGCCATTAGGAATAAATATCCCAATCGTTCTGGAACTTACCCACTACTTTCCTCAGGTGCTCTTCCAAGGTTCTATTGAATCGTTCCAGCATGCCATCTGACTGAGGATACAGTGCAGTTGTTCGGGTTTTTCGAATGCCCAATACCTTGCACATTTCCTGGAACACAGTCGATTCAAAATTTCTGCCTTGGTCAGAATGTAGCTCCATCGGTGCACCAAACCTTGCTACCCAATTATGTGAGAACACTTCTGCTATGGTTTCTGCCTCTTGATTTGGAATAGGGTACACTTACGGTCATTTGCTGAAATAGTCCATGACTACTAGTACATATTTGTTTCCGAGTTTTCTAGTAGGAAATGGGCCAGCTACATCCATGGCAATCCTTTATACTGTTGCATTTGGCCATGGCTCCTCGATTTCGGTCCTTTAGCTTTGACGCACACCTTACTGTTGGGAATCCACTCCGCAACCGATGGACGGCATCCAACTCAATAGAATCTCTGTTTCATTTTCTCTAAGGTCTTGGTGACACCAAGATGACCTCCGGTTGATCCGTTATGTAATTCATTGAATATCAGGGATTTTCTTCCTTAAGACGACTATCAGCTTTCCAACACATTGACCATCCTCACTCTCCCATATGCAAACAACCGGATTGCAATTGTAAACCTTTCCACTGTGCCCAATATGACTTGACAATAGTACTTTCTGCTGACATCTCCTCTCTTCTTGGTCGTTCGGTGCGCTCAAGCCATTGCATCACATGAGCGAGATCAGGATCTTCGTGCTGACAATTCTTTAATAATAACTTTGCAGTCGCTCTATCCACCGTACCAGTAGACCGTCTGGATGACGAAACTACCGGAGCCATTTCAATGCTGCGTAATCCGTTCTGACATGGAATCGCTGCCCATAGAGATACTTGTAGAAATGTTTAACGCACTCAACCAATGCCAACGGTTCTCTCCGTGTTACACAATAGTTCCTTTCAGGCTTCCCGATTGTTCGGCTATAGTATGCAACTACCTTCTCATGTCGATCGACAATCTGGGACAAACCACTTCCTATAGCATAACCACTCGCATCTGTATCCAGAATAAACTTTGAACCTGGAATTGGATATGCTAACATCGGGGCAGTGCATAGTTGTTCCTTCAAGGTTTGAAAAGCCACTCCATTCAAAACTCATATTCTTCCTGGTAAGGTCATGGAGACTACTAGCGGCGAAAATACGTGCACAGCCCAAGAAAGCTCCGTATCTCATGCAAATTTCTCGGCCTTGGCCAATCCTTTACGGCTTCGATCTTTTCCTTAGCAGTGCAGATTCCCTACGTAGTTACCGTGTGACCCAAATAACTTGCTTTTTAAACAAGGAACACTTCTTGGGACTTTGTTTCAGACCAGCAATAGCTATTCTTTGGAAAACTTCCTCCAAGTTCTTTAGGTGTTCCTCAAAGCTTTTTCCGAGCACGATGATGTCGTCGAGGACACCAAACATGTTTGCCAGTGCAATCCTTTTAGTATCTGGTCCATGAGTCTTTCAAAAGTAGCTGGAGCATTGCTTAGCCCAAAGGGCATTGCCGTAAATTGCCAAAGCCCTTCTCCAACGCTGAAGGCCGTCTTCTCTTTATCTTCATCCTTTAACTCATAACTGTCCTTCTTCATTATGTCGTTCAATTTCAGGTAATCCACACAAAACCTAATTTTTCTATCCTTCTTTTTCACTAGTACTACCGGTGAGCTCCATGGACTAGCTGATGGTTCGTTCACGCCGCTGTCACTCATTTCCTGTATAATTTCTCTTACTACTTGACGTTTGGCCAATGGAGTACTACGAGGAGCCTGGCGGATTGGCCTTGCATCACCAGTATCAATTTGATGCTTTGCAACTTTGGTCCGACTTGGTTTGCAACCATCCTTGTCAAATATGCTCGAGTACTTTCATAGAAGTTCCTTTGCCTTTATCTGATGATCTTTTTCGAGGCCTGCCGTCCACGAAGTGATATCATCTCGACCTCTTGGCATTGTCCCAATATTGCTCCTTTGGAAAGTTTAATCGCCGATTTAAACTCACGAAGTACTCTTACCTGTACACGTCCATCTTGTTTTGTCATGGCCAGGATTTTTCCTACTAATGCTCGTCCCTTGATTTGTTTGCTGCCTCGACAACCCACAATTTGTTTGTCCCATAATCTCCTTCAATCTTTGCCCATATGATTGCTTCCGACTTCGGTGGAATTTATTGGCTCTCCTTTAAAAGCACTCGCTTACTAACGTATTTGTTTTCGTAACCAAAATTTAGTGGAACATCCATGTTCTGGTAATTCATAATCCTGTTTTGCATGTCGATCTTGATGCCTTGCTCGCTTAAGAAGTCCACACCAAATATGATTTTGTCATCAATATCTGCTACTATAAAACGGTGTAGAACGGCCACATTCCCAATTGCGATTTCACATATTACTTCTCCTAGGGCATGGGTGTCCTCACCAGTGGCCGTACGTAACTTTTCCCCATGCAGTGGTCTCACCTTCTTCTTCTTTAAATGGTCATCTAACCGCCTGGGCGATTTTGACCGTCCAACATAGCTCGCCAGTCGTTTCTTCGTTGCGCCAACTGGCGCCAATTGGAAACACCGCGGGATCGCAAATCGGTCTCCACTTGGTCCTTCCATCGGAGTGGTGGTCTCCCTCTTCCTCTGCTTCCACCGGCGGGTGCCGATAAGAATACCTTCTGGGCTGGAGCATCTTCGCTCATTCGCACTACGTGGCCTAGCCAGCGAAGCCGCTGTGTTTTAATTCGCTGAACTATGTCGGCGTCTGCGTAAAGTTCATACAGCTCATCATTAAATCTTCTTCGGTACTCGCCGTCGCCAACGCGTAGAGGTCCACAAATCTTTCGAAGAACCTTTCTCTCGAATACTCCCAGAGCCGCCTCATCAGATGTTGTTAGTGTCCACGCTTCTGCACCATATAGCAGGACGGGTGCGATGAGTGACTTGTAGAGTGTTATTTTCGTTCGTCGAGAGCGGACTTTACTTTTCAATTGCCTACTCAGTCCGAAGTAGCATTTGTTTGCAAGAGTGATTCTTCGTCGGATTTCTAGGCTAACATTATTGTTGGTAATAATGCTGGTTCCCAGGTAAACGAAGTCCTTTACTATTTCGAAATTATTGCTGCCAACAGTGGCTTGGTTGCCAAGGCGCGAATGCGCTGACTCTTTGCATGATGACAGAAGGTACTTCGTTTTGCCCTCGTTCACCACCAATCCCATTTTCTCCGCTTCTTTTTCTAATTTGGAGTAAGCAGAAGTTACGGCGCGGTTGTTAAGGCCAATGATATCAATAGCGTCAGCATATGCCAACAGTTGGACGCTTTTATAAAATATTGTTCCAGCGCGGTTAAGTTCTGCGGCTTGTATTATTTTCTCCAGCATTAAATTAAAGAAATCGCACGATAGGGGGTCACCCTGGCTGAAACCTCGTTTAGTTTCGAACGGCTCGGAGAGGTACTTCCCAATTCTGACCGAGCTGGCGGTGTTGCTCAAGGTCATTTTGCATAGCCGTATAAGTTTTGCGGGGAAACCAAATTCAGACATAGCGGCATATAGGCAGCACCTTTTCGTGCTATCGAAAGCGGCTTTAAAATCAACAAAGAGATGATGCGTGTCGATTCTTTTTTCACGGGTTTTTTCCAAGATTTGGCGTATTGTAAAAATCTGGTCGATGGTAGATTTACCAGGTCTGAAGCCACACTGATAAGGTCCAATCAGTCTGTTCACATCAGGCTTCAGTCTTTCGCACAATACGCTTGATAGGACCTTATATGCGATATTCAAAAGGCTGATTCCGCGATAGTTGGCGCAGTTTGCAGGATCGCCCTTCTTGTGGATTGGGCAGAGAACACTTAGATTCCAATCTTCAGGCATGCATTCATCCGACCAAATTCTGCATAGAAGCTGATGCATGCACCTTACCAGCTCCTCGCCTCCGTGTTTGAATAGCTCAGCAGGCAAACCATCAGCGCCAGCTGCTTTATTGTTTTTCAATCGGGATATTGCTATTCGCACCTCATTGTAGTCGGGTTGTGGAACGTCAATTCCATCATCTTCGATTGTGGGCTCGGGTTCGGCATCTTCTCTGGTTTCTTGCTCAGTTTCTCCATTTAAAAGGGCAGAGAAGTGATCCCTCCATATTCTGAGTGTTCTCTGAACATCGGTCACCAGGTCGCCGTTCTCACTCAGTGGTCTCACCTCCTTGTTGACTAAATCAGATCGAATTATGGAATGCGATGCGCCTGTATCCACAGTTAGTAAGTGATCTCGTCCAACAACAGTAACATTACTAGCTTTCCTTTCGATCTGTGAGACAGAGTTTATGGGTCATTCAGTTGCGGGAGCCAGTCCACTCCCCTTTCGGCTGGCTCGATTTAGTTTAAGGATTGATTTGGTTGGGAGATTTGCTCATTTCCTTCAGCTTTACGTTTTCGTCCACCTGAATTGCTGGGGCCAGTGCCGCAATAACGTGCTATGTGACCTGGTTTTCCACACTTAAAGCATTTAATGGCACCACCACTTTTTTTCTGTACTCCGTTAAACGCTTCCAAAAATAAAATAAATAAAAATAAAACTTTGGATTTTTACCCTCTCAGTGTACTTCACGGGTGCGTCCGCTTTTGCTAGATGGGCCAACCTCTCCGATGCAAATTCCTGGCATGTCCGATGCAGATTCCTGCAAAATCGCATTTGATTTCTGGGATCGATTCTGCTATATCTGTAGCCCGATTCTGTAACTTTTAACCACTCGCCGAGCGTTAAGCTTATCGCCAAATTCCGGCGTTTGTTCTGAACGAAAGTGCGATTCTGTAACTCTCCCTTAACGCCGCTAAACAGCTGACTCTTGATGGTGATAAAATATGGCAATACATCTCTTTTCGCCGTATTTTGCACTAAATTACATGCAAAAAAGTCAAAACTAATTGTTTTACTTTCTCCAAACGCTAAAACACTTGTAAATATATTAACGCTTTTACTAACACCTCGAAAATAATTCGCGACAGCTAATTAGTGAATACGGAAAAGCGTTAAAAATGGTGCTAAGCGAAGTTAACGCTAACACCTGGCGTTAAAATAGTTACAGAATCGGGCTACTGCTTTCGATGTTCGCTACCATAGCGTCTCTCAACCGGACCCATCAATGCATCATAACTGTTGCTCTCGGACTCGGGAATAGTCTGTAAGATTTCTGCTGCAAGTCTCTTCGATGCCACGAATAGTGCAGCAACTTTATCTTCAGTGCACCAATTATTCAACGCAGCCGTCTTGTCAAATTGCAGCTTAAATACCTGTAGCCCGCTTCTGCAACTTTTAATCACCCTCCGAGCGTTAAGCTTATCGCCAAATTTCGGCGTTTGTTCTTAACGAAAGTGCGATTCTGTAACTCCCCTTTAACGCCGCTAGACAGCTGACGGTGATAAAATATGGCAATACTCCTCTTTTCGCCGTATTTTGCATTAAATGACATGCAAATAACTCAAAAATATTTTTTTACGTATTCCAAACGCTAAAACACTTGTGAATATATTAACGCAATTGTTAACACCTCGAAAATAATTCGCGACAGCTAGCCACACAAAAAGTGTTAGAAGTTAGTGAATAGGGAAAAGCGTTAAAAATGGTGTTAAGCGAAGTTAACGCTAACACCTAGCGTTAAAATAGTTACAGAATCGACCTACTGGAATGCAACAGAACCATCAAAGGAAGGTGATTTTACCTTGGGAGTATTCGCTAAAGCAGATGGACGATTTAGTGGCATCGATTTTATCCTGCAGATGTGCAATTTTCGCATCTTGGACTTCTAGTTTAGATGACACCCTAGCCTCCTGTGCTTCCAGCTGCGAAGAGATATATGCCTTCTGGTCTGCCATTTGAGATCTAATGTATGCCTTCTGTTCGTCTAGTTGAGATGTAATACGTGTGTCCTGTTCTTCCAGCTTAGATGCCATGTTTGTCTTCTGTTCTTCCAGCTGTGTTGAAATGCTTGACGACATCTGAGTCAATACAGCAAACAACGCGTTTGTATCCACACTTGCCACTGGATTCGGAGGCTCCTTTTTCTCTTCCACTGTCATTCAACTTAGCCATGCCCTTGTTATCCTTGCAACCACTGGTATTTATTTAACAATACCGCTTCTGACACCAATTGTGACGAATTCGATGATTCCTTGATTATTAATCCTGAGTTCGATCACTATAAAGTCAAATAAACACACGCACAGATATTGTAACTAATAGCTAGTTTTATTTTCTAGTAAGAAGCTCAATACAAATTTAAGAGTTTGGTAACTTCACAGTAGTTCACTGTTCAACGCTTGAAAATAAACTGATCATCCTGCCTTGTTTGGTCACTGCCTTATATAGTCCGACAGGGTGCTACCCCACGCACCCAAAAGTTTCTTGGTTGTTCGCTCTTCGTGTTCTGGAATGGTCTGTGTTATTTATTGGCATCTCCTCTTTGCATCATATTCGCAAACAGTCGCACCATCTCTCTTCCTCTTCCTAGTTACACGCTTGCACGCTCAAGAGTAGCCATCGTTATCTCTGTAGCCCGATTCTGTAACTTTTAACCACTCGCCGATAGAGTTGGCAGATCCCGTGATTTTTGCAGAACAGTGATTGTGACTTCTCAGCAACTGCTCTTTTGATCCGTGACTGTGACTGCCCCTTGGAAAGAAGTGCCACCAGTAGCCCGATTCTGTGACTTTTAACCACTCGCCGAGCGTTAAGCTTATCGGCGCTTGTTCCTAACGAAAGTGCGATTCTGTTACTCTCCTTTATCTCCGCTAAACAGTGTTATGATTTACTTTCAATTGATAGTCATTGTTATATGGTTCAATGCGGTTGGTTGGGTGACAGTTTTGATTCACCTTCCGGTTTGACGTTTAGCTACGGGAAAGTGCGTGATTTTTGCTGAAGTGGCAGCACAAATATTCCCATAGAATGGAAAAGGCACCAATAACGGAACTTTTAATTTCCAGACAAACAAGTGTTTGGTGTGCCCAGAGTTAAATTGCGGGTAACCCAGGGCGCTCGAAAGTGTCAGAAAAAAAAAGGAAATGGGCAATTGTCATCAAAAAGGGGGTTTTCCTTTGGAGGGTGAATTCAAAGTAATTATGTTGGTAAAAGTGCACGAGTACAAAGTATGCACGGAATAAACAATGCCGTTTTTGTAATGCAAAATCTCGAAAACAAAAACCCATACATTACCCAAAAACACCCAAAGTGAAAGATACGCCTCCAAAAGTGCCAAATTGTCCAGGGTGGGAGACACATGGAATCCCGTCCTGATCCCTGACTTTAACACGGGTAAAACTAGGTATATTGCCAGAATACATTTTAGCAGCAAATGGGAATACATTATTAGTCAACTTGTAAAGTATGGTATAATTAGACTTGAATGAGTTTAAAGCGGCCGTGATTTGTGCTATGTGCTTTATTAACGAAACCAGTAGATCGGAATAGTATTGTCAATGGCTAGGTCGGATGGGGGGCTCCATGTGTCTCCTAGTCCAAACTCAGTAACGTGGGGTTCCACGGGTCACCAAGGGAACACACCAAGTGCATAGTCTAGAGCCTTCTTATTTTGCGCGCCAACGAAAGCGTGCCTTCAGGGTTCGGACTTGATCAAAATTGCAGTAATTTTAATACCTACTGCACTTTACCCAATACTACTACGCTTTATGCTCCCTTAGAATAGTCCCAAACTCCGATTTATTTTGATAAGTGATGCTTTTTCCTAATTATAAACTCGTCTATGAAGTCAGTCAACTGTACAAATAATCTTGCGTTGTATTTTGTTCCATAGAAAAAAAAAAAATTGTTTACCTTCAATAAAATTAGTGTGAAATAGTACTAAAAGCAAGAGTACTAAAATCATTTTCATTTATGTCTCACATCAAAGCGTAATTTCAGTACTTTGTGTTTTAAGTAATTCCTACAGTGCGATACTCATTAAATCAACTGTGAAAAAGCAAAGTCATATCTTCAACGTTAGTTTCAATAATATATATTATCCTTTTTTTTGTTTTGAAATGCGTGCTGTACTTTTACGAAGACCGGTAGTAGTGAAAAGGTATTTAAAATAGAACTAAAAGTCCGATCCCTGATGGCAACCACCAACCCGAGTGGCAACAATCATGCCACGTCAGACTGGGTAGCGGAACTTTTCCATTGCGCAGTCGCCGTTGCTTGAAGATTTTCGGCATAGCGGCGTCGCCGGCATTTAAAACGATTCAAAAACGTAATGGTCTTCCGACGGAACGGTCGCAACAGTGAAAAATTTAAACTGAATCGAGGTATAACCAACAAAAATAAGAAAAGTGATTTAAAAAAGAAAAAAGTAAATTTAAATAAGAGTGGTGGCTTTTTAAGCAGTTAAGCATATGATAGCGGTGGTGTGCAACAATTAGATATCTCGATATCTCAAAACAAAAAAAAAAAACTGTAACAAAAGTATTTAACAAGCGCAAATAAAAGAATAATATGTGACCGCATAAAATAGTTGTGTTGGAAAAAGTAACTGAAATATTTTATATTTTTTTTCGGCGCTATATAGTTTCTGTAGTAAATCAAAATTTTGTTGGAGTTTAAAGTTTTTGATGTGCTCTAAAATTTGTAATAATTCGTAGAGATTATCCAGATTCTGTATATATTGAAACTAAATAGCGTCTTCTTCAAACAAAGGTAATTCTGGACGACCGCACGTGGCTGCTGGTGTGCGTTCGGAGGTCTCGGGAGGTGTGTCGAACGAGGGCTTTTGGCCTCCGTATCGGTGATCCGGGGGGGGCGGAAGTTCGATATTTTATGTTTGGTCAGAGATATTTGCAATCAAAGTGGAAAATTTTCTGTCATTTTCATGTGGTTGTTGTAATCACAGATTAGGGTGTACCGAAAAGTGCAAAAAGTGTGTTCTGCGCAAAATAACTGTGGACCGCGTAGCGGTGTTGGACCGGCTAAGGGTTATTTTTTTGAAGCGCGGCCGAAGGCCGCCCACGCAGAAAGGTGTTCTGCACATAAATACCTTGGATCAGGCCCCCTATTTGGGATCGGACCTAGGCCATTTTTGGGTTTTTTGCTAATAACTTTTCACCGAAAGAAATTATTTCATTTCCGCTTTTGGATTATTGATGCGGAGATCGAAACGCGTCGTTTGATACCTTTTCCGGGATTTTTGGACGTGTATTAGCGGTTGCGTGCTGTCGTATAGAATTGCCCAAACAAAATCTAATATAGGGCGTATGTCAAAAAAAAAATATATTCGCGTTACTCCCGAACTTAAAATATAATATACAAAGAAACACAAAGGGGGGGCTTTCGAATCACCAAAGATAAACTGTCAAAATATTTGACACAATTGTGGGCATGGAGAAATCACTGAGAATTTTTCACATTTAATTTACAAATGGCGAAAAGTGAATTCACATTAAAAATATTCTGATCCAAGGCGGTGTTTGCATGTATTTAAATAATTTCCAGTATTGTGACGGTGAAGGCGTGATTAAAATTGTTCTGGTCACTTAACAACATTTTGTAAAGTGAAACAAAAAAAAAAAATTTTTTTTTACACAAATACAAATAAACGTGAACAACATTGCTTACGCATTAGGACGCATGATAATTGTACGTGTTTGTTGCTTACATACCTACTTATTGCACAAATGCGTAATTATAGCAATTATAAACAATAAATCTATACAACCATAAGTACATATGTACACGAAACAAGCCACCTACAACAAAAACCAGCAACAACAACAGTAAACAGTAGTAACATCAGCGAGGGCCGCCGTAATATAGGCCCGCCGCACTAGCACCCGGATCGACCACAACAACAACAGTAAACAGCAGTAACATCAGCGAGGGCCGCCGTATTATAGGCCCACCGCACTAGCAGCAGCAAGAACCGTAACCAGCGGTGACAACAGCGAGGGCCGCCGTATTATAGGCCCGCCGCACTAGCACCCGGATCGACCACAACAACAACAGTAAACAGCAGTAACATCAGCGAGGGCCGCCGTATTATAGGCCCACCGCACTAGCAGCAGCAACAACCGTAACCAGCGGTGACAACACCGAGGGCCGTCATATTATAGGCCCGTCGCACCACCAGCAACAACAACATAACCAGCAGAGACAACAACCACAGTGCCGCCCGACCAACGGCTACTGCAACAACCGGGTGAGACCAATCCATTTTATGTATCAATAAAATTAGTATTTTTTTTGCTTAGTTATTGGTTGAAACTACAATGCATTAATTAAAATAAATTAACCCTTTCAATACTGACGGGACGCATATGTCCCAATGAATGAAATTTTTTTTTATTACAAAAAAAAAAAAAAAAATTTTTATAAAAGGTTAGTTAAAGGAAGTGATTCATAGAGTTACATTCGTTTGAAGATAGTCGAGTTATCGATCATTTAATACATTGTATCAAAAAAAAAAAGGAAAAAAAACAAATCCGTATTGAGAGCGTTGTCATGCTATACGAGTAATAAGAAGGGACCTTAGAAATAGAATTTTAAGAAAGCTTAGATGTTAAAAAAACAACCTGAAACTAAAACGGAATAAGTAACGAGAACGGAGAAAACTCCAATTTTTTTCTTAATTTAGAAATAGCATATAGGAAAACTTCTACCGTTTTATAATTTATATATTTTGGCCAAAATGCATAGATAGGATAAAACAAAAAAAAAAAAAAAGGGGGGGAAACATTTTTCCATTTCCTTTTCAACCTTGGAATTTCCTTTAAAAAAAAATCGAAGGTAAACTTATAGCTTGCGAGACAGCAACCCACATTGTGGGAGCTTAATATATTTTCTTGCTTGCTCAAATTGTTGTTGTTCCCTATTCCATTTTTTTTCCCCAAGCAAGAAGAGAAAAAAAAACAGAAGACTTAATTTAGATTGTGTATTTTTTTTATATAATCCCAATACCTTAACTTTAAGAGAAAATGAATTATAAATAAATTTGTTGTAAAAATGGGAATGCTGACGTCCACTTTTATTTAGAAGGCGTATAGGAGGTTAGGTAAGGGGCCATCGGGATTAGGTTTGGTGCACCGATGGCCATGGATGAGGGAGGGTTAGCACCAGGGCGTCGCAACAACACCCGCGGCGCCCCCTTATATTGTTCGGCCTTTTTGTTTATTGCTCCTTTTTCAGCATGGTAACCGGTCATTTCCGGTTCGTTTAAAATTTCAGGGTTTTTTTTGTTAGTGTAAATTTATCAGTTTTTTTTTCGGTCGTTTATTTCAGTCTTGATTTCATTTCCTTTTCAGTTATTTTTGAATTTTAAGTTTCCTTTTTGAACATTTTTTTTGCCCGTTTTATTTTGAATTTTAACTTGATTTTCCGTTTTTTCCATTAGAGTTTTGAATATTTAAATGTCAACGGTCTGTCCGTGGCATCCGGGTTTAACCGGATGTTGTTTTATAGTTGTTTGCGCGGCTTTTTTGCGTTTCCCCCGCGTTTTCTTAAAAGGCATGATTTGACCTTTTTCTGCTTATGGCGCAGGACGGTAAGGTTGGCAAGAGCCCACCCCAGCCGACAATGACTAGCCACTGTGCACCATTGATATCATGCCGACCGCCTTCCTTACTGCTCCATTTTGTTGCAATATCATAACAACAGCTGACTCTTGATGGTGATAAAATATGGCAATACTTCTCTTTTCGCCGTATTTTGCACTAAATTACATGCAGAAAACTAAACTAATTTTTTTACTTTTTAAAAGTTAGTGAATACGGAAAAGCGTTAAAAATGGTGTTAAGCGAAGTTAACGCTAACACCTGGCGTTAAAATAGTTACAGAATCGGGCTACAGCATTGATTGTAATTATCGTTTGTTTTGGTTATAAATCTTCGTTTGTGGTCTGAAATATTATTGCATAGTCTTAGGCAAAGCTGAGTATGACTGAAATTTAGATGAAGCTTTTTCGAGAGATATCCCATATCCAATTGGGTTAAATAGCTACACCTAAATTCAAATCATACTTAAATTTGACTATGACTATGCCCCATTGTCTCCAAATGGTTGCAAAAAGATTAAAGTTTTAGTAATTTTTTTAGTAAATTATAACATAAATTGGGAAAAAATTTTCCGAAAAAGGAACTTTTTTTTCTAGAAAAAGGAACTTTTCCCCGCAGTTAGAGTCCTTAAGCCCTCACGACTAATTTTTTTCAGGACGTCAACAGTTTATTAATAGTTTGTTGTTAAAATTGCCAGGGTAATTTGTTTGTGGAAAAACTCCATTCAAAATTGTCTCATAACCTTAGGGCTGTATGCAGCACAACTTTTTTAATCATCACGAATTTGTGTCTACCCTTAACATTTCACATATATTTTCAATGGATCTTGAATTGTGACTGCGCCATCTACTGATACTTAGTCGCAGCTGTAATCATAGATTCATATGTGAGCAGCCATTTGCTCTTATAACAGCTATAATTGCGTTTATTGGCAACCGTGATTGGGAACGGTAGCGGGGAGCAGATGCTGTCACAGTCACGGCATTTTATTTGAAGCTGTCGCTCCGATTTACTGTGACCTTAACGTCGCTGTGACAAAATCACAGGTACACGAATATTTGCCAACTCTATTTAAAACTTCCCCGGGCCCTACTCCCACTCCATTCTGACATAAAATATTAACTTCTCCACAAAATTCTAATAAAAAACTATTCACGTCAGTCGGCTTACTCATTCCCGAGTAGCAAGCGATGAGAAAGGGTCTGGAAGTCGGATAGTCTACTATTTGGCCCAAAATGGGCCACAATGTCCGGTTCGAACTTTTGTAAAGTTTAAGTCCGTCTATGCCTACATCTATTGAAATTTGTTCCAAGTTCTCCAAAAAGTAGAACTCTCTATAACTAAAGTTATATTGTATTCCCAAATACAGCAGCTCGCCCTCGGGAAAAGGTCTTATTTCAATTTGTTTCCTACTCGTATTCAAAACTGTTCTAGCATCCGAGGGAAGTCCTTTAAGTCCGGCTTTGTCCAAACAATGTAAAAGGTCTGTAAGACTAGTTTGTGTAGTATTTTGTCGTATAGCCCATTCCTTAAGTGCTCTACGTACGTTGTCCGTCAGGTTAGTTCGTTCTTCCACGCTTTCCACCGTCTTGTCTTCGTCAAAGAAAAAACTTTCACTATCGTTATCACTATCATAACCACCAATAAAGTCTAAATTAGGTCCCGGACTGGTGGACCGCGCATCATCGCTTGTTACTGGAGGATTGAGTGCCGCCCTACTTGTTGATGGTATATCATCACTATCTAAATTAGGTGTCTCATCTCTTTTTCGAAATTTTGCTTTTAACTCCTCAAAATATGCTTTTTCCTTACTCATAAGATTAGAGAATGTTCGCTTATTCGTATTTGTGTATTGTTTAATAAGAATATATGGTAATAATAATAACAATAGTAAAAATAATAACAAGAATAATAATGATAACAATAATAATAATAAGAATAATTTCGATAGTAATAATAATAGTGATATAAATGTTGATAATAATAATAATGATATAAATGTTGATAATAATACAAATGATATAAATGTTGAAGTGTAGTGTCCTTGAGTGCACTTTAGTGTAATTGTCCCACAAATGAACTGTAAATAGAAATTTAAAACAAATTTAGTGATAACAAATAATAATAGAACGTAAAAAACTAAAAAAATCTACAAATATAGTTAAAGCAAGTATAGTTTACCATAGTGTACTAAATTCAGAGTGCACAATACATATCATTGCGATATACAATCGTGTACTGAATTTTTCATTATGTATGTTATAAAAAAAGGTGTGACTCAACTTCTCTCTACCTTCCCTTTTTTCTTGAGCTTTTAGGGAGTATTCTACTATAAGCACTTCTATCGACATACAGTACGAAAATTCCCCTCTAAATGCCACGCCCCTTTTCTACAAGTATATCTCAAAAATTGTCGATCCCACTTGAATATACACAAAAAAAATAATCAGTGGCAACTGGGCGCACAAAAGATTTTTATTATTTTGTATACCTATCATCGGTGCTGGGCGTTAAATAATTAAATTTTTAATTAACTTATTAATTAATTAAGAAATTAACTGCAATTAAATCAATTCATTAGATTAAGTTAATTGTAACATTTAACAAATTGGATTAAAAATTGTTAATTTTAGAAGTTGCAACTAACAATTAATTGTTAATTTTTTAATTATTAATTGTTTTAACAATTATAATTTGCCCAACACTCCCTACAAACAAACGATTGTTCCGGCAATATGGGATTTGGCTAGATATCATTTACATAACAAGGTAAAAACAAATTGCTTAAGTTTGCATCATCGTACATAAGGACTGAACACTTAAAACCGTGATGCATATTCATGAAAGGTATAAAGCCTTGGACACAGCCGAAGACAGTGATTTCTTTACAAGTTTTGGTAATTGTTTCCTTTACGTGACAACTGCTAAAACACGGCCAAAAATGTCGGGAGAGGTACAAAAGTCGCGTTTTGACCTCGGTAACAATAATCCGGAAGCGGATTTAAAATTTTTTGTTTCAGTGAAAAGTTATTCGCAAAAACCCCAAAAATTACCTAGGTTCGATCCAAAATAGGGGCTTGATCCAAGGTATTTATGTGCAGAACACCTTTCTGCACTTTTCGGTACAAACTTATCTGTGATTACAAGAACCACATGAAAATGACAGAAAATTTTCAACTTTGGCTGCCAATATCTCCTCATTGAAACAAAAACTGGAAAATCCGCTTCCGGATTATTGTTACCAAAGTCAAAACGCGTCTTTTGACACACTCCCCGATAACTTCGGATGTGTTTTAGCAGTTGTCTCCGAAAGGAAACAATTACCCAAGTTTTTACCTAACTTATGGACAAACTAATAAGATTCTTATCAATTATTTGTTCCCTATTTTTGAATTACCGCTTTGGCCGCAACTATAATCAACAAATGCACAAGCGCTTGTACAATTGCATATTATGGTGACACCATAATTTACCCCTGATCTTGTTCAGGTACACTAAACTAAACTCACTTTGGCCACAACTATAATCAACAAACGTACATGCGCATGTACATTTGTATATTGTGGTGACACCATAAATATATCCTGATCTTGGTCAGGTACACTAAACTAAACACACTTTGGCCACAACTATAATCAACAAACATACATGCGCATGTACATTTGTATATTGTGGTGACACCATAAATATATCCTGATCTTGGTCAGGTACACTAAACTAAACACACTTTGGCCACAACTATAATCAACAAACGTACATGCGCATGTACATTTGTATATTGTGGTGACACCATAAATATATCCTGATCTTGGTCAGGTACATTAAACTAAACACACCTTGGCCACAACTATAATCAACAAATGTAAATACATATGTTTCACTTCCAACTTATTAAAAATTTATACTTACCAAATGAGATATTCTTCTCCGAATTTACAATTGAATCGTTTTGTTTATTAAAAACTTAAAATCTTTGAAATACTCCAAAACTCGCGCAAGCTCTTCGAATTTCTTTTTCAAATGGCGCCGAAAGTAATTTTTTTCCATTTCAGTAATGATCATCTTACTGTCTCATTCGCACTCATTCAATTTTTTTACAACCCTGAAAAATATCCCAAAAACATGCGTTGGTGTTGGTATAAAGAAGAAAAAAATAGAGATAGTTTTTCAAATCGATAAGAAATTGATAAAAACTGGATAGCCATGGTTGGTAGGGAAAACACCAGTTTACATAAAAAATTATCGGTTGCCTTACTCATAAAGAAAAGAAATAAAAAGCCAAGTTGATAATTTATTGCTTATGATTTAATACAACCAAGTTTTTCTAATTACAATAGCCCATTAATTTTAGTACCAAAGAAAGATCCAACAGGTCAAATGTCATATCGTATGTGCGTAGATTTCAGAGCGGTTAATAAAAAGCTCATCGCTGACAAATTTCCATTAGCACACGTTGACGATATACTTGATAATCTTGGTAGAGCTAAATATTTTTCAACATTACATCTTTTTTCTGGTGTTAACCAAATTCCACTAAATTCTAACTCTAGGTACGTAACATCTTTCAGTACTGATAAAGAAGCTTGGAGTTGGAAGGTTTTGCCTTTTGGATGAAATGTAGTACCCAACTCTTTTTCACGTACGATGTCACTAGCATTTTCAGGCATCGCGCCTAATCAGGCATTCATGTATATTGATGACTACCCTACTAGACAGGTACCAGTTAAATGGTTGGTCAGATAACCTCTCGGCCTGACTTCCGTTTGCGTTATTTTTGCTTATTTTTCTCAATTAGTTTCTGAAGAGCAGTGTGCCAGATCTAACCATGTGTTTGCTGTCCGTGTGCACACATACAGTATACGGCATCCCTTTCTTGCGCATGTACAACCACATCTGTCTACACTCTTCACTCTCATTATCCATAATGAAAAGTTGGGTCAGCGCTAACAGTCAGGTATAATGCAAACGCACGCCACCACTAATGGTTATGAGTACGGCAAACATGCGCCAGGCCTAATGGTTATGAATGACGGAAACTTCATATATAGCTAACAATGAAAAGACAACTGTTTGTATTATTAGATTTGGTTTTTAATGTTTAATGTAATTTAAAATTACACAACTTTCACGTTAACAATAGCCAATAAGATCTATAAATACATACATATTCATATCACTAAACATTTACAAAATATAATTTCACTCCATTTGCCGCAAGTTGAAAACTCCTTTGCTCGCCCATCTGAAAATATAAAATTTTTGGTGCATAAATATATAAACCAGGACTTGAGTTGTTTAATAACAATAAATAGCACTATATACTTGCCTTATCTAGGCGTATTAGTTGCAATTTCTCTGCAAAACTCCTTATTAAATATTTTATACATTTTTTAACGACGCACTAACATTTCGCTCACAGTAACAAAGAAGAAGATACACAAAGAAAAAGAAAAACTTAACAGAAGGATTTGTGTGTGTTAGTAATTTACAATTTTCGCTTGCATGTATTAGTGAGTGTGGTTAGGTCCGTCTAGTAGGGTATATTGTAGTTGGTTGTAGTGAGACACATCATTTAAAAAACTTAGAAAAAGTTTTTGAAACTTGCAGAAAATTTTAGCTTTAAATAGCTGAATCCCAACAAATGCAATTTCCTTCGGTCTGAAGTAACTATTTTACAGGTGATTTATACCCAATTTCGCATCGCTGGCAGCACCTGTCAACGGTTTAAGGAGAAAAAAGTGGAATTTGTTTGGGACGAAGCGTGTGAAACAGCTTTTAATAAACTTAGATCTGCCCTAATGTCTCCTCAACTTTTATAATACCCTAATTTTAGTAAAGAATTGATAATAGCAGTAGATGCTTCAAAGGTGGGATGTGGTGCTATATTAGGCCAAAAGCATGGGGATTTTGACTTACCAATTTGCTTTGCTCGAAATCTTTCAACGAAGCAGAACAGAAAACCCTATTATAGAACTTGAACCTTTAGCAATTTATTTCGCAATCAAACAATTTCGTCCGTACGTTTACGGCACACATTTCACTGCAGAATCTGACCATCGACCGTTAGTTTATCTTTTTAATATGAAAGATCCAGCATCAAAATTAAGGAGAATACGGTTAGAGCTATCTGAGTATAATTTTACAATATAATACGTTAAAGGCAAATCAAACGTTGTAGCTGACGCGCTTTCGCGAATAACGATACACGAAATAAAAAATTCAACAAAATACATTTTAGCACAAACAACAAGATCAAAAACAAAACATTTCCAACTACCAAAAGACGACAGACGAAACTATTGAAGTACAACCAGTAAAAATTTATGATTCATTTTCTTATGATTTTTCCAGAAAAATACCTCGAATAAGCCCACAAATATTTACAATGCGATAAAAATGATAAAATTTCAAATTTTCAAGTTTGGGCACATTTAAAACAGAAAAATTAAACTACTTGATCTTGCGAATGCCAACGAAATAACAAATTTAGATGAGTTACTTTTGAGGTTTCAAAAAGAAGCCAACATTCACAATATTAAGCAATTACGGGCAAAAAATTATACATTTTTCAAATATTTTACAAGTTTAAATTTAAAAGAAAAAGGTAACAAAATTTTAAAAACTATCCAAATATTATTAACAGACGCAGTAGAAACAATAACAGAAAACGACAAGAACCTGAAATTATGGACAATTTATTATGAAGACCAACTGCCAGGAGGACATTGTGGTACGAAAAAAGTATATGTAAAATTAAGAACAAAATACTATTGGAAAAACATGAGTCGCGATTAAAAGTTGTAACAAATTCCTTTTAAATAAAGTCAAACATAAAACGAAGGAAAATCTAGTTATTACACCTACACCTTGTAAACCGTTTGATATTTTAATAAAAGATACAATAGGACCGTTACCAGAATTCAAATATGGTAACAAGTTCGCTGTTACTATGATTTGTGATCTAAGTAAATATTTGGTATCTGTCGCTATACCGGATAAATCAGCTAAAACAGTAGCTTCAGCAATTTTGGAAACTTTTATTTTAACCTATAGGAATAGGATTTAAAAATTAAGTATTCTCACAATTGACGCAACTTTTAAAAATAAAACATGATTTTTCAACAGCTTACCATGAAACAGTAGGTACAGTTGAAAAAAAACATGAAGTTTTTAATGAATATTTGAGAGCATATTTAAATGATACAAGTTTCGATTGGGATACTTATATTAAATATTTTACTTTTGCGCATAACACAACAACAAATACAGTTTTCGACAGTAAGTTTTCTCCTTTCGAGTTAGTTTTCGGCAAAAAGGCTACTTTGCCTCATGAATTACAGAAAGAACAAATATATCCTATTCATAATGTAGAAAATTATAGTAAAGAAGTTAGATTTAGGACGCAAAAATCCCATGAAATGGCAAAACAATTAATTAATAAACATAAAATTACAAATAAGACTTTATACGATAAAACGGCAAGACCGGTAACTATTAAAGCAGATAATAAAGTTCTCATAGAGGTAGAACCTAGAAATAAGCATACAAATATATATGAAGGACCTAACTCTGAAACGCAAATAAATGGCGTAAATATTACGGTCCTTGATAAAATAAATAATAAAGAAAGAATTGTACACAAAAATAGAACACATAAAGTAAACTGAAAAAAAATTTTAATTTATTTATAATTATTGTGAAAAATTAAATTAAAATTCAACAGCAAAAACATATGTAAAAGTAATTAGTTAAAAAAAAAACAACATCTTATATGTAAAACGACTCACTAAGAAAAAAAAACAAACCAAAACAATTATCTTTTTAAAATTTATATAAATATTCTCTTTCTTGTAGCATCAAATGAATTTGTTGTGAACGAACGGAAAAAAGGGGGGATGCCGTTTAAATGCTTCCCAGACCCGTTCTTTCACCACAATTTCATTTGAAAGCGTATAAGGAGCAAGAAGAATATGTCGAGCCTGATCAGCTCGTCAAACAACACAAGGACATGGCGAAGCTGAATGAATTAAAGATTCAGTAACTTAAAAATGAGTTGGAACACTACACCAATCAAAGTTGATGATCATGTTTTTGATCATGTGGTGGAGGCACCGACAAAAATGGAAGAAAAAAAGGAGTCTCCGAATACAGTAGCAACCGTGGACACAAACATGATATTGGCAGTATTAACTCAGATGTCGACTAAAATGGAAGAACAAGAGACGCGTATTACATCTCAAATGAAATCTCAGCCGGAAGTACAGAAAACTTGCATTGCATCTCAGTTTGAACAACAAAAAACTTCTATGGCATCTCAGTTGGAGGAACAGAAAGCATGTATGGCATCTCAGTTGGAACAGGTATCATCACAGATCTCCGCGCAAATGGATGAACAGAAGGCATATATCTCTTCGCAGTTGGAAACACAGGAGGCGAGGGTGTCATCGAAACTAGAAGCACAAGATTCAAAAATAACAGAAGTGCAAGAGGTATTCAGAGAACGGCAGGACAAAATTGAGGCTGAGGTAGATGCACTGAGAGATATGATATCCAGGAGATGCAACTGAATCGTCCAACAGCCTCTACAAGTACTCCAAAGGTAAAAACCCCTTGCTTTGATTGTTCTGTTCCTTTTCAGGCATTTAAGCTACAGTTTGAGAAGACAGCAGCTGTGAATAATTGGGGCACTGAAGACAAAGCTTCTGCACTATTCGTGGCATTAAAGGGACCTGCAGCTAAAATTTTGCATCGGATATAGAGAGGTTGGCCCATCTAGCAAAAGAAGACGCGCCTGTAGAGTATAAGGAGAGGGTGAAAATCCAGTGTTTCATAAATGGAATACGCGATGTGGAGACAAAGCGAGCCACATATGCAAACCCCAAAAGGACATTCGCTGAAACGGTATCGCATGCTCTGACGCAGGAAACAGCCTCGCTTTTGAGTAAACCTGCATACAAGGCTCATCGCGTAGAGGTGGACACTCCGGCTTGGGTAGAGTGCGGGTAACCAGGTCACATAGCACGTTATTGCGGCACTGGCTCCAGTCACCCCAGCAATTCAGGTGGACGTAAACGCAAAGCTGGGGAGGATGAGCAAGATGAGTAACGCAAACATCAAGCTGTGTAGTTGTGTTTTATTTTGCTCTGTATTTTCTTTAATAATTAAATCATATCTTGATATTCTAAATATTCTAAGTTATAATTAAAGTTAAAAGAGTTTAAATAGTTAATGTGCTTCACTACTTGGTGTGAAAATTGTTAAAATTTTTGAATAGTGATAGATCATTATAAATTCATACTTTTGAATTTGTGTGTCCCGAGTTATTTGCATATTTCAATTGTTTTATTTGTTGCTTTTGAAAGACTTATATTTTGTATTGCAATTGTTGTTGTGTGCTGACTTGGTTTTTTGACTTCTTTTTCATTACAGCTGTTTGCGTGGTTTGTTGAACGTCACATACAGTGTGTTTAAAACTGCTCGCTCAGCACATTGCCATTTAAACTGTCGGGGTTGTTTTCTTACATCTGCTGAATTCTTAAACTTATAATTTTTTCTAAATTTATATAAGTTTTTATTTATACCAAAATGTCGTGCATGATAGCAAACTGCCAAGTAAAAATCGAGTCTGAACGCTTTGTAGTATGCTGGCTGTGTGATGGACTTGTCCACGCCAAGTGCACTGGGTTAACCGGTAGAATAGCTGACCTGCTTAATGAAGGAAAAGGCCTGCGCTGGTCTTGTTCCAAATGCCGATCGACGGAAGTTCATCTCTGTAAAATCTTTAGGCATATCAGAAACGGTTTTTCTGAAATAAGCAAAGATTTTTCATTGCTGACTGAAAGATTCAAAAAATTTGAAAATATTTTCAAAACCTTGGAAACTTTAGAGAATTCGCCTCCTTTGGAATGCCCTGATAATCGCGAAAACAAGCGCAGACGTACGGACAATCGGCCTACTACGTCAACAGTGCAGAACTTGCCTCAACCCCTTGAACTTATCGATTTGGCTTCTCCAATTCCTAGTACGGTTGTCCGAGCAACGTCGAAGAACGCCCCACCAAAGATATTCACTAGGAAAAACCCGGAACCTCCAACTATTGCAATGGAGTCTGAACCAATCGTGAGTAAGCTAGTTGTGATGCCTCGCAAAAAGTCTATTTTTGTGTCTTGGTTCCATCCAAACACTACCGAGGATGATTTGATGTACCATATTTCTTCTAAAGTTAAAGATCAAAGCGTAACTGTTAGAAAATTTAATTTTACATATCAAAGATGTATCTGGGAAAGATTTCGATACTCTTTTGGACAGCTCTTTTTGGCCTCCCGGGGCTCTTGTGCGGGAGTTTGAATACAGACCGAACAGGAATGTTCAAAATGTAGCGAAAATTTCTAACGTTGAGTCAAAAAACTGAGCACTAAATCCGTGAATATCTTTTATCAAAATGTTAGAGGTTTAAATATCAATTTAACTGATCTCTTTTTGAAATCTTTTCATTGTAAATATAACGTAATTGCTCTTACCGAAACTTGGCTAAAACCTCATGTTTTCAATTCAGAGTTTTTATGTAATGAATATCAAGTATATAGAAATGACCGCTTGAACAGAGTCGGAGGTGGTGTTCTGCTTGCCGTTCATTCCTCCATCCCTTCAGAAGAGGTTAATATTCCTAACATCAATTTCATTGAGTTCAAATGCATCCGCATTAAACTAGAGAACGTCTCTATGTGTTGTCGCATAACGGCCACTAACCGTATAGTGCTTATTTGCCCTACCAACTACAGTGACCGATCCGATACATTGTCATCGGTAATTATCATTTGCTTTACATTCTCATACTACATTTTACACTCATTTATCTTTGCCTATATAATTGTCATGTTCTATGTACTTAAGTCGAAATTGAAATTGTATTGTATGCACATATGTATTTGCTTTGAATTCTAACGAATACATATATGTAACTATTTGCCGTTATTGCGCTTGCTCCTTTTGCTTTATGTGTCGCGAATTCAGTCGTTGGCCAGCAATCGGAGAAACAAACAGCAAAATAAACCGTCTTCTAAGAGTGAAACATTTCATCTAAAAAGTACAGCGTTTTTCTACAGTTTTATTGATGCTTTAAATTTGCTAGTCCAGGCCATCGACTACATCATTATTTTGCTATTGAGTTTATATTTCGGTCATTATACTGTGAATTGATCATTTGCCTCGCGAATAATTTAATATAAATATTTTGACGCTTTACTACAACGTCAAGTCGATATATTGCTGCACACTTTATTCCGTTTACTACAATATTATAGCTGCAACTTTTAATTTCAACAACGTTATTTGGCGAATATTAATTTGCCAACCACCAGCCAGAGTATCATGAACAACGACAACTTGCTATCGTTACAAATAATATACGAAGAGCCAACAGGTGCTATCAATATCAGCCAGACAACCATGGAGAATGTTACCGCCGTTACCGTAGTCACATCTGACGTCGACAGTGGAGTTATTGTCAACTCAGCCACGGGTGCTAATGCCGCCGAAGCATCTAGTGGTACCACAGTCGGCATGCCAGCTCATTCGATTTCAATGCCATGGAACAACGACTAGCCATGTTAGCAAGCCATTTAAGAGCCACGCAAGTACAGTTGAGGGAGCGTGAAGTACAAAAAGAGACCCTTCGTGCCGAGATACATATGTAGAAGCAGCAGTTCCGCCGTTACATACGGCAGCAGCGCAGTCGCGGTGTCTCAGTCAGCACTGCCGCAGTCAACGCAAGCGCTATTTAGTTCGCATTTAAATGCAAGTCACCTATATGCCGGGTCCCGTTATGACGTCAGTTCACAACAAACGATTCAAAGCCAACTATTTTCTGAGCCTCGTTATGTCGCCAGGTCGCAGCCAACGCCTGTCTATACATCTTCGACAACAAGTAATTTTCATAATTTAAATGATGCGTTTTCATCAAATTCGCCGAATTTATCGATGCCACGGAAATTATTAGATTTGCCAGAATTTAGTCGCCGGCCCGAAGAATGGCCCGTTTTTCATACAGCCTTTGTAGAATCGACAGCCACGTAAGTTCGACTTTGACAATAACCAGAGGCTGCAAAAGTGTTTGAAAGTTGACGCTCGCGAGATGGTAAAATCATTCCTCATCCACCCCAACAATGTAAGCTTCATCATAGACCAACTAATGCGTAGATTCGGTCGCCCAGAGCAGCTCATTCGAAGCCAGCTGCAGTTGGTGAAGGAGATCATGCCAATCTCGGAAAGCGCATTGAGTAAACTGGTTCCTTTCGCAACGAAGGTGAGAAACATATGCGCATTTTTGCAGTCAGCCAGCGCCGACTATCATCTAGCCAACCCAGTGTTGCTCGACGACTTAATCTCCAAACTGCCAATGAGCAAGCGCATCGAATGGGGCCGGTACGCTGCCACCTTGCAACCGCGAGCTACAACAGTGCACTTTAACGATTGGATGTCATCACTCGCCGATGTTATATGCTCAGTACAAGACGAAAGCCAGCCTGCCCCACGTGACACAAAACGAAAAGTTATACTACATCTGGAGGAAAAACAACAACCACTTAAGTGCCCGATTTGCCAGGGTCAGCACAAGCCGTATGAATGCCAACGTCTTCTCAAAGCCTCAGTGGTGACCAGATGGGCTGAAGCCAAGTCTCACCGGCTATGCTTTGCTTGCCTTAATGCTGGTCACTCCACTCGTGATTGTAAACAGAGAAGGGTTTGCGCCATCGATGGCTGCAATCGAGTCCATAACAAGCTGCTTCACGAATCTCAGCCCGTACGATCGTCGGAGCAACCATCTCTATCTCTCTATGGCGCGATATACAACAGGTATGTATATCATCATAAACCTCCTAAGAGATTTTTGCGCCAAGCTTCTCTTCCAATTTGTGGTGTGCCGATTTGAATTTTCCCTACAAATTGGTGGGACCTACAGTTTTTTGCCGACTCCGAACGGCATCTACAAAGGAGACGAATTTTTGCTGAGAAGCCTGTCATGGCAGAAATACACTCGGAGAGTTTGCCAGACCACTGCCGAGGGGCGACCCCGTTTTTGAAAAACTTTTTTCAAATTACTTTTGATGTTACCTGTACCAGGGCTCGAACCATGGACCTTCGGTGTGGTAGGCCGGCAACACTACCTTCACACCACGGCGGCCGCCCAGCGGAGCAACCATCATCGTGAACAAAGATCGCAAGTCGCCACCCGGCTAATCAGTCATCGCCGCCAACAAAGGTAAACAACCATCAGCCGATAGATTCAGGAGCTTCAGTGCTAAGCTGCGCCGCCGATGTCAAAGAAGGTAATCAGTTATTTCGTATTCTCCCTGTCACGGTATACGGCAAACAACGTCACGTAGACACGTACGCTCTATTGGACGAAGGCTCGTCTATCACTATGCTTGACAAAACATTGGCTGAAGAGCTAGATCTACGTGGACAGCCACACCACTTAAACGTGCAGTGGTTTGGTGGACATGCCGTACAACGACCAACTACTTTGGTCGACCTCCGTATCAGCGGTGCAGGTTTGTCGAAGAAGCATTACATGAAAAACGTATACGTTGTAAAGAACCTGCAGTTGCCTTAGCAAAGCCTCAGTCGTTCCGACTTGTTATGCGATAATAAGCGAATTCGTCAATTACCAGTGCAGCCAAAGTCCAGTGTGGTACCGAGATCGCTCATTGGAATTGATAATTGCCACTTGGGTATTGCATCGAAAACTATAACTATGCGTAAAAATGGTTCGTATGCCGCCAATACGGAACTGGGATGGGTCGTGTTTGGTCCATCTAGCAACTCTATGCCTATGCCGTCAACATACCTTTTAACAAACGTAAGGTCCGATGAAGCTCTTCACAACATGGTAGCCGACTTCTTCGAAACTGAGAGTTTCCGGGTGAGAGCAGCAAGGCGTGTCGAGAGTGACACAGACGTCCGCGCCAGGACCATATTGGAGACGACAACTCGTCGCGTCGATGCCAGGTATGAGACGGGGCTATTATGGAAGGAAGACACCGTGTGTCTGCCAGACAGCTACGATATGGCACTGAAGCGATTGATGGGTGTAGAAAAGCGGATGAACCGCGACTCCAACCTTGCCGTCGCATATAAGCAAATAATTTCGTCTTACGTGGAAAAGGGCTATGCTCGTAAACTCGAACCACGGGATGCCAACTCAATAATGCCACGAAAATGGTACCTGCCTCATTTCCCTGTGACGAACCCGAACAAACCAAACAAGCTGCGAATTGTATTTGACGCTGCTGCCGAGGTGAAAGGAGTTTCCCTGAACCGCCATCTGCTCAAAGGACCTCAGGAGTACCGTTTACTTCCATCGATCCTCTACCACTTTCGCGAAGGAGCAGTTGGTATATGCGGCGACATCAAAGAGATGTTTCACCAGGTACTAATACGCCCGGAAGATCGTCAAGCCCAGCGATTTCTGTGGAGGGGCAGTGACTCGCAGAGGCAACCCGATACATAGGAAATGTGCGGTATGACTATCGGTGCTGCCTGCTCGCCTTTCATAGCACACTACGTAAAGACTCAAAACGCGCTGGAGCATAGCAACGACAATCCTTACACAGCTCGAGCAGTAAAGGCCATTTTGGATCATCATTACGTCGATGATTTCGTCGACAGCTTCGACGCTGGATTCAATTGTTTGCTGATTTCGATAAATTGTGGCGTGCATGCAAAAGTCTCGTACGTAGCTTAGCGCTTGCTGTGCTGCCGAATAATTTACAGGATCACAGCCCAAAGTGGATAAGACGCCAAAAGCAACACTGCGGTTCGCGTGTTTTAGAGGTGCAGCCATTACTTTTTATTTTGCATATATTTAGAACTAATAAATACAGACTATGTGACGGAAGAAGTAAAATTAAATCACGAAACAAAGGTCAACACAGAAATTTAAAAAAATTGCGCCAAGCTGTCAATTGTGTGTCGTAAGAACAGGGTGGTCTGGAAAAGCAATTTTTCTACGAATTCGTTGCGTTTGATTGTAAAATTAGGAAATGGTCATTGACGTTTTTTCATGTTTATGCTAGAAGTATTATTACAGGTTCTATGAATCACAAGTGAAATTTCGAGAAGCTTACACTATGTCAAAAATATCATGAAAAAAATTATTCGCCAAGAACTGAGTGGCATATGTTTAAAAATTCGAAGTAGCCTATTTTCTATTCGAACTGTATGCTATAAGTAAGTACAGTATGACAAGTACGATAAGGAAAAAACTAAAGCTGAGCCGTACTGTATCTGCAAAGAGGGCGTTATTGAAGTTGCGAACCAGGGGAAGCTATTGAAGTTGCGAACCAGGTAAAAATAATCCACATGGGGGCCGGGTTTGAGTTGCGCCACTTCACGTGCAGCTCCACAGAAGTTCTAGCCGCGTTGGGTGGCGACGATGTCACAAAAACCTTAGTCAAGAAGGAAGGCATGTCATTGGAGAAGGTACTTGGCCTATATTGGCAGCCGAGGACAGACTGTTTCAACTTTAGCTTAAAAGAGGGAGCTGCTAAGCGTAGTCATGTCAGTGTTTGATTCATTAGGATTTATCGTGCACTATGTAATCGGCGCTAAACTTACAATGCGTAAGGCATGGAGAAAAGAATCCAGCTGGGATGAACCGTTGCCCGACAACGTTACGTAATTGTGGGAGAAATGGCGCCAGCAATTGCCCTCAGTCACTACATTCGCCATTCCTCGTTACTATTTTCGCGGAGGTAAACCAGTAGAAGTGCAATTACATATTTTCGCGGACGCTAGCGAAAACGCGTTCGTCGCCGTCGCATATTGGCGGTCCACAAACGTCCAAGGAGAAGTGGACATCACCTTCGTCTGCGCAAAGTCCAAATGCGCACCACTTAAGCCCTTAACCGTACCGCGGTTAGAACTTCAAGCCGCTGTTTTGGGAACACGGCTAATGGAAACCGTTGTCGAGGAGCACGATGTATCAATTAGCAAGTGCGTCCTCTGGAGCGACTCGAAAACAGTCGTTAATTGGATCCGAAGCAAGCACCGTAGATACAAGCCATTCGTGCAACACAGAATCGCAGAAATCCTAGCCGCTACCAAAGTACCTGATTGGCAGTGGATACCCACTGCTGAAAATGTCGCCGACGAAGCAACACGTATAAACAGCAAGGTTGCGTTTGCAACAACAAGTCGTTTGGGTTAATAGCCCATCGTTTTTACGCCAGCCAGAAGAATCTTGGCCATCCAAAGACGTTCCTTCCGCCGAAGTGGATGAGCCTGACGAAGAGCTCCGACCCCAATACGCCTTGAGCATCGTAAGTGATAACTTTATAAAATTTAATCGTTTCTCCTCTCTTAACAGGTTGGTAAGAACTACAGCCTGGGTAATCTTGTTTACCAAGGTATGCCGACGCCAAATTGAAATCCTAAACAACAGCTATGGGTTGACGGCTAGCGGTCTCGAAGCAGCAAAGCGCCTGCTACACCGCCTCGTCCAAGGTGAGACCTTCAACGGAGAGATACAGCTGATTCGTAATGGGCAGACTATACCACGCCAAAGTTCTCTGCTGCAATTATCACCGTACCTTGACGAAGAAGGAATCCTTCGTGTTCATGGTCGAATCGATGCGGCAAGTTGGTTACCAATGGACGTCAGACAAACTGTAATACTGTCGCCTACGCACATATTTACGAAGCTGGTAACTTTGTATCATCACATACTCCTGGGTCACCAAAACACAGAAGCAACGATATGTTCAATACGCCGAACCTATTGGGTACCCCGCTTAAGGAGCCTTTTACGAAGTGTAATTGCCAACTGCCCAGTGTGCCGCCTTAGAAAAGCTAATTCGATTCCACCGCTTATGGGGCCGCTTCCCGTTGACAGGTTGCCACCATATGTGAGGCCATACACGGGCCTCGACTATTTTGTTTCTGTATACGTAACAGTACGACGCAGTACAGAGAAGAGATGGGTGGCTCTCTTCACATGCCTTACCATTCGGGCAGTGCATTTAGAGATAGCCCATGATCTAAGCACTGACTCCTGCATAATAGTCATCCGAAATTTGATCAATCGCCGAGGGGTACCACAGCGAATAAGATCTGACAACGGTAAAAACTTCGTCGGCAGCGCCAACGAAGCCAAACGATTTGACGAAGTGTTTGCCTGCGACCAGATACAAGGCGAACTATCAAATCGTGGTATCGAATGGTTTTTCAATTCGCCGCTTAATCCGGCCGAAGCAGGAGCGTGGGAGCGTATGGTCCAATCAATCAAGAAGGTTCTGCAACAAACAGTGAAGGAGGTGAAGCCCAGAGAACATACGTTTAACTGTTTCTTGATTGAGGCAGAAAACGTCGTCAATTCCTGCCCCCTTACGCACTTGCCAATCGACGCAAATCAAGAACCGCCATTAACGCCGAATGATTTCTTGTTGGGATCGACTAATACCGCACGTACACCAGAGACAATCGAAATCGTAACCAATACATACGCTATTCGTCAACCATGGCGCATCGCAAGTGGTGCGAACGTACGCATCCAATCAAAAACGGAGACTTGGTATTCCTTTGTGATCTCAGCGTGCCGAGAAGAGAGTGGTATCGCGGTGTAGTGGAGGAAGTATACCCTGGCCGAGATAGTAAAATTCGTCAAGTCGACGTGCGCACAAACGGAGGGCCGTGTCCAAGTTGGCCGTTCTGGACGTAGCTTGTGATTAGTGAAACTAGTGATTCACGGGGGTGGGGATGTCGCAGAACGCCTACCTACCCTACCAACTACAGTGACCGATCCGATACGTTGTCATCGCTAATTATCATTTGCTTTACATTCTCATACTACATTTTACACTCGTTTATCTTTGCCTATATAATTGTCATGTTCTATGTACTTAAGTCGAAATTGAAATTGTATTGTATGCACATATGTATTTACTTTGAATTCTAACGAATACATATATGTAACTATTTGCCGTTATTGCGCTTGCTCCTTTTGCTTTATGTGCCGCGAATTCAGTCGTTGGCCACCAATCGGAGAAATAAACAGCAAAATAAACCATCTTCTAAGAGTGAAACATTTCATATAAAAAGTACAGCATTTTTCTACAGTTTTATTGATGCGTTAAATTTGCTAGTCCAGGCCATCGACTACAAAAGCTTATATCTCTAAAACCAAAAGAGACATTATTCTCAATCCAAAGTCATTTTATGGTTTCGTAAATTCGAAACGTAAAGTATCGGGGTTTCCCTCAGCCATGAAATATCAAGACATTATATCTAGCGATAATCAATGTGTCCCAAATTTCTTTGCTCAATTTTTCACTTCTAACTATTCTGCTGTCACCAATTCAAACTTCTAAAATTATCCTTATAAGCTACACGGGACAAATTCAATTAATTAAAAGAATCTTTTAAATATGGTCCTGATAGGATTCCTACATGTTTCTTGAAAAAGTGTGCGAACCATATTTACCAACCCCTTACCAATTTGTTCAATCTATCACTAAAGTGTGGGGTTTTTCCATCTGCGTGGAAAGAATCGTTTCTTCTACCGCTGCATAAAAGCGGGAGTAGGTCTTCTATAGAGAACTATCGTGGCATAGCAAAGCTTTCTGCCATCCCAAAATTGTTTGAAGCTATTGTTACAAATCAACTTACGGGTCCGATCTCTACTTTGATAGCTGACTGCCAACACGGGTTCAGTAAGGGAAAGTCCACAGTTACGAATTTACTTGAGTTTACCAGTCATGTCTCAAATGGCTTTAGAAAAAATCTGCACACCGACGTTATTTATACGGATTTCAGCAAAGCTTTTGACAAAGTGTGTCACTCAATACTTAAACATAAACTCGATCAGTTGGGCTTCCAGCCGGGCCTCAATCACTGGATCTCTTCTTATCTTAGTGACAGGACCCAAAGAGTAGTGTTTAAAAATTAAGTATCCGATGTTATTTATGTCTCTTCAGGAGTTCCTCAAGGAAGCCATCTGGCCCGATTCTGTTCTTGTTGTTTATAAATGATATTTCTACAATAATACAATTTTCCAAAATGTTAATGTATGCTGACCACGCAAAGCTTTTCATGCCATTCGCGTCATTTGAAGATAGAAATAAGCTACAATCAGATCTAGATACACTAGTTACTTGGTGCGATTTAAATTATATGCCACTTAACCTTCAAAAATGTAAATACATGCGTTTTTCGCGTGGAATTTCTCAGCCGGCTTCCTATACAATTAAAAAGTATAGTCTTGAGCAAGTGTATGATTTTGTTGACCTGGGTATTACTATGGACTATAAACTCAGTTTCAACCGCCATATTAACACAACAGTCAATAAGGCTAGAGGTGTCCTAGCATTCGTCAAACGATGGTCTAAAGAATTTAGCGACCCTTATGTAACTAAAGCCCTCTTCACTACATTAGTCAGACCGATACTTGAATACGGTTCTATAATTTGGAACCCGCGTTACCAGGTTCATGTAGATCGCCTAGGATCAGTTCAAAAACAATTTTTACTATTTGCCTTAAGAGATTTTCATTGGGATCCCTTGTATAATCTACCACCCTATACGAATCGTTTAAAACTTATTAACCTGCACGCACTTTCTAGGCGGAGGGAAATGGTGGGAATTATTTTTATGATTAAATTGCCAAATGGTTCACTATCCAGCCCATTTCTTCTAAGTGAAGTGAACTTCAATGTACCGTCTCGTCCTTCAAGGCATTTTAAATCTCTAGTCTTAAATCAGTGCCGAACTAATTTTCAGTTAAATGAGCCTTTTCGCTGTTTGTGTCAAGATTATAACTCTCTTTCTGGTAGATTTGATATTTCAGACTCGCTTTTAAGCATAAAAAAATCAATTCTTTCTATCCTAAATTCATAGCTACTAATTGTTTCTTATTCTTTGACTTCTATATTAACTTCTAACAATAATTTTATTCTGTTAACTAGTTATTTCTTAATGTATAATCTATCTTATATCTACTTCACTTAGCTGATGAGGTTTTCTCTGAAGCTGAACAGTTTTAGATCTCGACGATTAACAAACCAAAGCCGTTCAACGAATCGGCACGAACGAATAATCCGCGCGTTATGCGGATGCGCCCCTCGCGCCGGTCGGGCGGGATATGGTGGGTAATCCGTTTGGGGAATTATTATTATTATTATTATTATTATGAATGCCCCATAATCTCTGTGTCACAACTCGAACGGAAAGCGAGTAATGTTACTGTTGAAGGCTACGTGGACGGGAAAGAGCGCTTGCTGACTGTGGATACTGATGCATCACATTCCATCATTCGGAGTGACTTGGTCAGCGGGAAGGTGAGACGATTGCAAAAAGCTAAATTGAGGACAGTAACTGGTGATAGCAAGCCAGTCCTTGGAAAAGTGACATGCAAGGTTGTAATTGGAAATGAGGCTAATCATCACAACTTCTTGGTAGCGAATACTGTCGACGAAGTCATTATTGGCATCAACTTCTCGGCAAGCCCAGGAGGAAGATCCAGATTTGGCACGTGTATTGAAAGGACTGAAGGAAAACAAGCAGCCAATACGAGAAGAGATAGTCTCAGAGAGTCTCATTGAAAAAGCATTCTGGGCACAATGGAGTAGTTTGAAGCTAATATCTGGTTGTTTGCATCGGATTTGGGAAAGCGAAGATGGCCGGAATCATCGAGCACTTATTGTTGCTCCCAAGGCAAGAATTGCAGATGTTATGAAAGCGTCACATAGTTGACCAGATGGAAGGCACATATGAATAAAGAAAACATTGCAGGCAATTTGTAAGGGAATGGATTAATAAGTGTGCAAAGTGTGCTGAGGATAAAAGACGAACATCTGCTGGTCTTGGTCCGAGGAAGCAACGCAACTTAGTGGATAAAGTAAAACACTGCTCTTTGCATGAGAGAAAGGAAAGGAATCCTGAAGAAGTGAGTTGCAGGAATATTTGCCAAGTACCAGTGGGCACGAAAGTGAAGGCACAAATCTATGCGGGGCCAGACAAAATGGTTGGAATGTGTGACAGTGTAATGCATTGTGGGAATCTCTGCAGGAGAGGATTGATGTCGGAGTTTCAATCCCTGGAGGAAATGAAGTTTAATAAAGCGGTGCCATCCATTGAGCGTCTAGCAGCGTTTGGTTTGGGAAATGTGTCTGTAAGTCGATTCTGCAACTATTTTAACGCCAGGCGTTAGCGTTAGCTTCGCTTAACACCATTTTTAACGCTTTGTTATATTCGCTAATTTTTAACCACGCGAAAAGTGTTAGCTAACGCGAATTATTTTCGAGGCGTTAACAATATTAATATATTTTGAAAAAATAAAAAAATTACTTTTGAGTTTTTTGTATGTAATTTAGTGCAAAATACGGCGAAAAGAGAAGTATTGCGATATTTTATCACCATCAAGAGTCAGCTGTTTAGCGGTGTTAAAGGAGAGTTACAGAATCGCATTTTCGTTAAAAACAAACGCCAAAATTTGGCGATAAGCTTAACGTTCGGCGCGTGGATAAAAGTTACAGAATCGGGTTACTGATCGGGACGATCAGACTTAGGTGGAGGGAAGTGTGGCGATTATTCTCAAGCATGTACCATCCCTAACTCAATTACACTCCCACCACTAGCTTAACACAACAGAGATAACGATGGCTACTCTTAACCATGGAAGCGTGTAACTAGAAAGAGGAAGAGAAATGGCGCGATGCAAAGAGGAGATGCCAAAAAATAACATCGACCCTTCAAGAACACGAAGAGCGAACAACCAAGAATGTTCTCGGTGCGTAGGCAAGCACCTTTCGGACTATATAAGGCGGTGATCAAGCAAGGCAGGTGCATCAGTTTATTTTCAAGCGTTGAACAGTGAACTACTGCGAAGTTACCAAACTCTTAAATTTGTATTGCGTTTATTACTAGTAAAAAAAACTAGCTATTACTTACAATATCTGTGCGTGTCTTTACTTGGCTTTATAGTGATCGAACCCAGGATTGATAATCAAGGAATCATCGAATTCGTCACAGTATTAAAAACTAAAGTGTCCGTTTATCTTTGACTCAAACGTGAGTGCCATATCGCAACAGGTACACAGCACCGCGAAGATTATAATTTATATTCTGCTTTTATCTCTTCGAAACAAATTTGATGCGAAGTCGTTTCATTTGAGTTTGTCTGTATTTCGCTGACACTCTTGTCTGTTTTGTGAGCGGACATGATACTACTCTGAGCATCGAATATCTTATCTGCCTGCAAAACTAGTGCAGTTAGGTCTGGAGCTGCACTGATTGGTAAGACGCAGCGGATATTTGAGTGCAGCCGTTCCAGGAATATAGTGCGTAATATATCGTCCGGTATTTTATGCCAGCAAAGGTTTCTAAGGCGTTGTAAATAGCGCGAGGGCTTTCCGTCTATGTACTCTAGTCCTTACAGAATTCGTCGAAATTTCGTGTCTTGCGCTTAATCAAGTGTGAGACTACCAATTTGTGAAAAATGTTCCACTGGTTATTTCTCTCTCGTCGGGGTCGCCAGTTGAAGCGTACGCAAAGAAAATAGCGGTGAATTTATTATATATTGCTTTATTATTTAGCGTCTACAACATTAAAGAAACTTATATTATATCAAATATGCGTAATTGTACGTCTGCCTCGTGCCGTTACCAAAAAAAAGAGAGAGAGGTTAACTTTAATATAGAAACAAAACTGGTTTCTATTGAATTCAGCACAAATTCAGCGCACCGCCGTCAGCTGTCTTCGATGGTTGCCACAGCAGAATGAACCTGTGATGGAAGCTTTTGCTTGTCGACTGCTTCGGTTTTATGATGTTCCTCTTCTCTAGTATTTGAGCTGAGATATAATGTTTTGAGGTTTTTGGGGCATCTAAAGTCTCTTGCCTGTTTTCAATTACATTAATAGAGACTAAGCGATCATTTAGAGAGGATTTAAAAGCGCTGAACGTTGGAATGCTGGTGTCAGAACCCAAATGGTGTTCCCATGCTTTGTGAGTTGCCTTGGGGAGTTGAATGGAAACGTAATAGGCGATCCAATGGTGACACTGGGAAATGGAAATATTGAGTCGTTCAAACTCGTAAATACATACCATAGCTGAGTTAAGAAACGATTTTCTGCCATCCGAGTGCTCATGAGTAAGTGACGGTGTTTCTTATTCATATGGTGCATGAAGAGCAGTCCGAGATTATTGTAACGTTTTAGTATTAGCTTCCAGACAGTTGGATAGTTGGTTTCCGTGAGCTCCATTTGTTTAAAATCGATATCTTTCTCATCGGGTAGTTCCTTTTTCAAGAAATGAAATTTATGGATGTCACTCAAACTTGAGTTTTTGTGGATTAAACGAAGAAACGCATCGTGAAAAGCTGGCCAGTCTGTGTACTTCCCACTAAAATATGGCAAAGGTATTGTGGGTAGCTTGGGCGTTGACAATTGGTTTTAGCCAGAAGACGGATTCTGTGGAGGAGTTTATGCCAATTTTGGCAGTTGTACTTCCAAAGCATCCAATAGAGCGGCTCTTAAATTAAAGAAGAGATCCTGAAATTCCCCTCTTCTACGTTGGTCACCTTGCCGTGGCGAAGGGGATTAAGTGTCATATTGGCATCCCTTCTGTAGGCGGGTTCTAATGTGAGACGAACTAAGAGGAAAGCTTCGTTTCTCCCACAGCCTCATTTGCGTGTTCTCTGCGAGTCCACTGCACCCGCTGCTGCGGAAGAAGCTAAGATGGCCTCACCACCACCACTCTTAAACCAAGGTGTTGAGGTACCCCTGCCGAGGGCTGAATGATCAGAGGCTGGGAATTGAATAGCTGATCGCTTACGGTCCCCTCCGATGCCCTGGCAAGGTCTGTTGTATAACCCCGGTATACTGGTTCTGCCGGGACCGACTAACCCCTTCCAGCTCACTCGTGGGAACTAAATGGACAAGAATTTTGAAAATAAAGTAAAAAACAATGGGGATGAGGAGAGCGTTCTGGGAACGCTTTCGGAGGACGAACTCCTGGCAAGTAGCCAGGGGAGCTTCAGTACAAGGGAAGGCAGGGGTACTAGCCATAGCACCCCTGTCATCGCAAGCCAAATGACTACCAACGTTAAAAAAGAAGGACAAGGGTACCAGCCATAGTACCCCGGTCCCCCAAACAATAAACCGGAGAGGAAATAAAAAAAAAATCCTCGGGAACCTTGGAAAGAGTATGTATGGTGTGAAGCGGTGGTCAGGGACTACGAGAGCACCCATGCCAACAAACCCGCGGCTCAGCCAAAGCAAAAACCGAACCAGTCAAAAGCGAAGCAGTCGGCGAAGTGCAACCGTTCACATGAAGTGAACGAGGGTGACGTTAAGAAGGGCAAATACCACCAGCACGATGGCCCTTCCACTAGTGCTGCAGCAGCAGCAAAGCACACCTATAGCGAGCCGGTCAGAGATCACCTCCAGGTGGCACTTGTCGATGCTGGTGGGACTAGTGGAAGGAGGGTACTAGCAGGTTGGAGCTCCATAGAGGGACCGCTATCTGAGATGGTCGTCGAATACCTCATGGAGAACCAAACTCCAGTACCTGCCTTCAACTGCGAGAAAATTTGCCGCGGCTGCAGGGTAATCAAATCCGTGGACGGGCTCTCTAGAGAATTTCTCGTGAGGTGCGTTGCTAAGATTAGCAACGCATTTGATGGCCTTTCGTTAAAGATCATCAATGCTTCGGAGATCCCCAGGGGGCCCCGGGCACGCATTTGGTTGCCCAAAATTAAGCTGGATGAGAATAAACTCATCCAGTGTCTACAAATTCAGAGCCCGGGTGTCCCGATGGACGACTGGGCGGTTTTGAAAATTGAAGAGCAGCAGAGGAACAGCCAGCCGGTGCTACTGTTGATCTCCAACGAGTCCTTGGGGGTACTCGAGGAGAGGGAAAACCGCTTAAAGTTCGGCGTCCGGAACGTGGAACTGAAGATTTTCCCAGCGGCAGTAGCACCCGACAGCAACCTGGAGGAGGTGGACGACGCCAACAAACTCATGATCGACCAGAACTTCCTGTGGAAGTACAACTGTTGGTGAAAGGAAATAATGAACCGATCCTCGTTGGCTGAGACCAACGCAAGACCCTCGATGTGGGGCAGCGGCGAGACAAATGAACGGGGTGAGTCTCTTTTTGACTTTTTATCAGCAAATAACCTATGTATATGTAACACGGGCAGCTCTCCCACCTTTACTTTTCCAAGTTCAGAGAACTTCGCAGGGTGGGAAGAAGTCCTTGATATCACTGTGACATCTTATACCCAGGAACTTATAGTAAGGAACTGGGAGGTGTCCAAACGTTTATCCCTTTCTGATCATAAATTGATTCTCTTGATATAGAGTGGGAGAGGGAGATAAGACAACCATATAGAAACCCGAAGAGAACTTCGTGGGGCTTATTTGACAAGATAGTCAGGGATAGGCTCTGTAGGAACAAAATATCCCTACAATCAAGCAACTGTGTGGACGATCGAGTTAGGTCTCTAGAAAAAAGTTTTCAGGTGGCCTATAAAGTTGCCTGCCCAATGACCAGGAGCAAAAAGACTCTCCCAACGTGGTGGGATGAAAGCCTTGTCGACCTGAGGTCAAATTTTAGGAAGGTCTTCAACGACTGCTACTCAAGGAGGAACTTTCAGAAGTATAGGACCTGCTTGAGGGAGTATAAAAAAGCTGTGCGAATCGCAAAGACCAAATCCTGGCAGGAACACTGCGAGTGGATTGAGTCCACGAAGGACTCAGCTAGACTAGGGAAGATCCTTGACAAGAATCACTCAAACGAAACCTACGTTAAACGCGCTGATGGAACATGGGCACGATCATCAGCGGAAACCCTTGGCATCCTTATAGAAGCCCACTTTCCGGAAGCCTCCAGGGGATTGGAGCAGCGAAAAGAAGTGGTGCAGCAGGAAGCACCTAACTCTGTAATATACAAAATCCTAGCAGAAGACAAAATCGCTTGGGCGATAAACAGCTTCTCACCGTATAAACCGCCGGGGGTGGATGGTATAATCCCCATAATGCTGCAGAAGACCCAGACATCTTTGGGTAGGGAACTAGAGGAGATTTTCGCAGCATGCATAATTCATAAAAAAGGGTGGTTTTCATTCCGAAGCCGGGAAGAAGAGGACATGAGCTGGCCAAGGATTATCGGCCAATAAGCGTAACATCCTTTGTGCTAAAAACTTCCGAGAGACTTTTAGACATCCTTATACGGGAACTTTTTCTAGATGGCCTGGGGGGAAATCTACAGAGACGGCACTACATGAAGTGGTGCGCACAGTTGAGAGGTCCCTTCTATATAAAAAATTTACGTTACCTGCGTTTGTTGACGTGGAGGGCGCGTTCAATAATGTAAGAGCCGACGCAATATCATCAGCACTCGTAAGGGTGGGGATGGAGGAACCAATAGGAAATTGGATATCGTCCCTTCTTCTTGACCGTGAAATATCAGCTGAGCTGGGAGGGGCAAAAGTCAGTAAGCGAATATGTAGGGGCCCACCGCAGGGCGGGGTCCTCTCACCTTTGCTGTGGCTCCTTACAATAAATTATATCCTAGTAAACCTCAATACCAGTGGGGTAAAGAGTGTGGCGTACGCCGACGACGTGGCGATCCTGATCTCGGGTCCCTTCCCTTCCGTGATGAGTGAAATCATGAGAAGAACGGTGGCAAAACTAAGTAGGTGGGGACAAGAATATGGCCTTAGGCTAAACCCTGATAAAACAGATTTGTTACTGTTCACGAGGAAGTAGAAGCTACCTACCCTCGAGCTACCTAAACTAAATGGCAAACAGCTCTCCCTACCTACTAGCAGCAGATACTTGGGGCTAATAATAGATTGCAAATTGAATTGGAAAGTGTGCATCGAAGAGCGGGTGCGGAAGGCCTGTATCGCTATATCTACGCCTGCAAATCGATGTTTGGTAAGAAATGGGGTCTCAAGCCGAAGATGGTGCTATGGATGTATGAGGCGGTGGTGCGGCCAGTGCTGACCTATAAATCTGTAGTGTGGTGGGAAGCTCTTCAGAAGAGCTACAATCTCATCAGCCTGCAGAAGGTCCGGCGCACTGCGTGCTTTGGTGCCACCGGGGCCCTGCGTACTTGTCCCACTGCGGCTTTGGAGCCAATTTTGAACCTGCTTCCAATCGACTTCCACATATTATGTACAGCGAAAAAAACTGCACTTAGACTCAGGGAGTCTGCAAGGGCATAGTAGTATTCTTAAAAAGCTCCCAGCGGACACAATTAGTACCAAAACAGACTATTATCCTCACGCACTGAAGTTTGAGAGCAGTGCTATTACTAACATTCCAAGAAGGAATGATTGAAAGAGGGGCACGTTGACAGGTGAGGACGGCATTAAAACATACACCGACGGATCCAAGATGGATTCAGGGGTGGGGGCCGGGATCTTCTCGGATTCCTTAGACATGTCTATATCATTCAGACTACCCTCGCATTGCAGTGTGTTTCGAGCAGCAGCTCTTGCGATCTTGCAAGCCTGCAAATCACTCAGGGACAGAAACATAACTGGTAAAGTAATGATCTTTTCTGACAGCCAAGCAGCAATAAAGGCAATAGCAGAGCCACATGCAAGTTCGATTGTGGTGCAGGAATGCAAGCAAATCTTGGCCAACTTAACCGACAGCGAATTATCTATTACCTGGGTTCCGGGTTATAGAGGAATCGAGGGTAATGAGAAGGCTGATGAGCTGGCACGTATGGACTCATCGGAAGGAAATGAAGAAACAATCAACCTAGAAATGGGAGTACCCCTAGCAGTTGCTAGGGGAAACATCTAAAGGCTAATCTAGCCAGAGGAATACCACTAGTTGCGCAATATCAAGATCCATCTGGCCATACTATAGCGAAAAGAGGACGAGAAGTCTGCTAATTAGGTCAAGAGCTGACACCCACAAACCTGTACCGGTCTGCACGGGTCACTGGGCGATAGGCACGCACGCGGAAAAGATGGACATTCCGTACCATGACCACTGCAGGAGCTGTAAAGACGTAACTGCCAAAGAGACGGTTGAGCATTTCCTGTGCAAGAATTCGGCTCTGGCAAGAATGCGTCTAAAATCCTTTGGGAGCCCCTTCTTGGAGAACCTGGGGAGGATATCGGGTGTAGGGATTCCAAGTATCGCTGGGTTTATAAACAGTTCTGGTTGGTTGTAACATATATGCACACTATTTTAGTAGGTTCGACATTTTTATGACCCTCGAAAAATTCCTTATGTAACAATTCTACCTTGTCCAAACGAACTTGGCAATAAGATTTTGTCTTTCTGGTACTTGAGGCCTTTTTGAAGTTTTTTGAGATTTGCTTCAGACTCTCATAATGAGATGTCTGCAGTGCCAAAATGTCTTCGGGTGTAGGCATTGCACGTGCTATACCTACTTTACCAAATGGACACGCAGATGCGCTAAGACACTTAGCTTCCCTATTGCTGGCTTCCCGTCAATGTCGTTTTGGATCTGGGTTTTACTGTGGATGGGATGACTCCGCTGGTAAATATCGCTCCAAGTTGCAGAGAGATCAGTTTCTTTCGGTTGACTTTTAGTAAAATCCCCTCATGGGACACCAGAAGTTATATGCAAACTTGCATAGTATCGGGGTTCACTAAAATTGATACTAACACGAAAGATATTTAAGTGTAAAACAATTTATTTGGCTCTATCCAATTTATTTGCCTCTATCCAATTTCCATGTTTAGTCTTGTTCGATTTTATTTCTTGCTCTCTTTCAAGCTGACAATTCTACAGAATGTCAAGATGCGAATATAAGTTGAAGGTATTAGAATAACAAATTTAAGATGGAGCTCAAGCAGGTACGATTAAAGTTTAGCTATGGTTTACTTTCAATTGAAAGTCATTGTTACATCGGTCAGTAGGCCGATTCTGTAACTATTTCAACGCCAGGTGTTAGCGTTAACTTCGCTTAACACCATTTTTAACGCCTTTCCCGATTCACTAACTTTTAGCTGTCGCGAATTATTTTCGAGTTGTTAACAATAGCGTTAATATATTTGCAAGTGTTTTAGCGTGTGGAAAAAATAAAAAAATTTGTTTTGAGTTTTTTGCATGTAATTTAGTGCAAAATACGGTGAAAAGAGAAGTATTGCCACATTTTATCACCATCAAGAGTTAGCTGTTTAGCGGCGTTAAAGGAGGGTTACAGAATCGCACTTTCGTTAAGAACAAACGCCGAAATTTGGCGATAAGCTTAACGCTCGGCGAGTGGTTAAAAGTTACAGAATCGGCCTACTGTAGCCCGAAAAACACAAAGAGGAATAAGAAAGAAACATTAAAATTATTCGGCAGCAACAAGTTGAGTACACAAATTTTACTAAAAGGGAAGTATTTGTATAGCTTTATTGAATTGATTTTCTGCTTATAATTTTGTAAATTTTCAGAATGGTGACTACCAGTTCAGCAGAAAACAGACAGCGGGCTTCAGTGGACGAGCTGAATGCAATGGTCGACCTGTTGGCGTTGAACCCGGGAATGGCGCCAGGAAAATTTCAACGGATGCACGGGAAGGTGGAGTTCCAGACCAAGTGGCGCGGAATGATTCAAAAATTGAATGCCATGGGAGGAGCGATCAAAACAGTGGAGCAATGGCAAACGGTAAGTACTCAGTATGATGCAAGCTCTTAAAGTTCAAGAGCATGATTCTACCAGTTTGCGTTGGAGAATCCGTCTGAGGCATGTAATTCGTTCGCAATTTCAACTTTTAATATTCTATGGAGTAAGTGGAAGTGAATTGTGGAAATGCATGTATAAGCGTTTTTAAATTTGTAACACTTTTTGTTATTTATTATGTATATGATTACTAACACTATTATTTTCTAAACAGGTTTGGAAAGATTTAAAAAGCCGCACCAGCGTTCGCTGCCGTGACCACAAAAGGCAGCAGGCGCTAACTGGAAACCGCCAAATATACCAGGCTCCACTGTCTGAACTGGAGTTGCGCGTCCTCAGTCTGATTGGCGTGCAGTATGTTGAGGGCAGTGAAAACGTCCCCGATACCATGCCATTGGAAGAGGTGAGTAAATTGAAATAGTGCTGCAATAATGTTTTCTTTTATTTCTATTTTCAGGAAATTCAAATAATGATGGAGGAAGGTCAAGAGTTCCCAAGCCTGGCCGTTACACCATCATCGGATAATGGTGCCCAAAGTTTTATTCAGGCCAGTACACCTAGAACTCCTGCCGAAACACCACGTAGAGCTCCAAAACGAACGCGTGTCGGAAACGATATCGCAGAGAAATTTTTGAAGGTCGCCAAAGCTCAGGCGGATGCCTTAACTCTGCTTGCTGAAAAAAGCAACAAGGTGGCTGAAAAGCAAGCAGATGGCTTGGAGGTGAGAACTTGTCATTGTTCAAGTTATACTATACTTATTTAAATTATTTTTTACTTTCTATTCAACAGGAGCTTACTGCCAATAGTAATAAGGTGGCGAAAAGGCAAATCGATGCATTGAAGGTGAGAACCTATAATATTTACAGCCCTTTTCCTTTAGTAATAGTTCCACCACTTTGGTTTTTATGTTACTTTACTTATTTATATTACTATACGTATTTATATTGTATATATTGATACTACTATACCTATTTAAAATATTTTTCTTTCTACTCAACAGGAGCTTGTTGTCAACAGTAACAAGGTGGCGGAAAACCAAACTGATGCCTTGAAGGTGAGAGCCTAACATTATATTAACAGCCCTATTCCTATAGTAATAGTTGTTATTAACAGTGCTTAAAGCACTTTGCTTATTTATATATATTTATTTATTTATATAACTTTACATATTTATATCACTATACTTATTTAAATAATTTTTTTTTTCTATTCAACAGGAGCTGGTCGAAAGCCATAAAGTATTGACGCAAACAATGGTGGAGTTGGTCGAAGGACTTAGGGACCACTCCAATGCCGTCCACCTTTTGGCGGGCACACTTGCTGAAAGGAGGGATTAGCTTTAAGTTATAATTTATTTTTTAGAAGACTGAAGAACTTTTTTTTTTTTTTAGTACCTGTAAGATGTTCAATTGCCTTGTTTTTGTTTTAGTTTTGGTTCTTGTTTTTTTTTGACTCTTTTATTACATTTGAATTAATGTACCTGCACTTTTTTTAACATGTTTTGTTTTCAACTTTTGTAGCTTTAAGTTTTTTTGATAATAAATAGTTTTGTTTAAGGTTATCTATTAAATTAAATGCTAAGTTTTATTAAATTAATTTTTAAAATACAAAATAAAGTACCTAAATGGTTTTTAGTTTTATAATAATCTTTATTTTTGTTAATTTCGCTGGCAAGTACAAAATTTTGAATACATTAAAAACTAAATTTAATATTAAATCAAAATATTGTCTTTTCATTGAAATATCTTTAGGTAATTGTTGTTGGAGCGGTGCTCGAATTTTAATTGCAATTTCGTTCATGTTTTATTTAAGGAAATTCTATACATTTTAAAATTTGTCTCTATCATGGCAGATCAGGGTATATATCGTAATTTCCCTTACCACTTGCCGATTGGCCAATGGAATACTACGAGGAGCTTGGCGGAATGGCCTTGCATCACCAGTATCAATTTGACTTCATCCTTGTCATATATTCTCGAGTACTTGACTAGAAGTTGTTTTCCCTTCTTCTGATGGTATTTTCCAGCCTTTCCGTCCATGCCCTAATGTCCTCTGAAGGACCAATCTTGTTGGTAGAAATATTTTCCTGGAGCTGTTCACAATTGATAACCACCTCCACCTCTTGGCATTGTCCCAATATAGCTCCATTGGAAATCTTAATTGGCGATTTGAGCTCATTAAGTACTCTTACCGGTATAAGTCCATCTTGTTTTGTAATATACAGGGTTTTACCAACTAGTATATTACTCTCAATTTGTTCGCTGATTCCACAACCCACAATTGTTTGTCCCATAATCTCCATCAATCTTTGTCCATAGAATTGCTTCTGACTTCTGTGGAATTTGTCAGCTCTCCTTCACGAGTACTCTTTTGCTGACATACTTCTTTTCGTTACCAAAGTTAAGCGGCACATCCATATTCTTATAGTTCATAATCTTGTTTTTTATGTCAATCTTGATGCCTTGCCCGCTTTAGAAATCCACGCTAATTATGATTTCATCAACAATGTCTGCCACAATGAATTTGTGCTGTACGTTCCCAATTGCAATTTCACAAGTTACCTCGCCTAGGTCTTGGGTGTCCTCACCAGTCGCCGTACGCAACTTTGCTCCATGCAATGGTCTCACCTCCTTGTTGACTAAATCGGATCGAATGACCGAATGAGATGGGCCCGTATCAACCGTCAGTAAACGCTCTTTTCCCTCCACAAATCCTCCAAAGGTAACATTACTCGCTTTCCGTCCGATTTGTGATACGGAGATTATGGGGAATTCAATTACGGGAGGCAGCCTGCGCCCCTTGCGGCTGACTCTCTTTAGTTTAACGCTTGATTGGATTGGGAGACTTGCTCATCTCCTTCAGCTCTGTGTTGACGGCCACCTGCGTTGCTGGAGTCTCTGGAGCCGGTGCTGCAATAACGCGCAATATGGCTAGATTTTCCACATTTAAAGCATTTGATGACACCATAATTTTTATGTTTCACGCAATGCTTCCATAATTGTGTCAACCCAGCCTAACCGTTGTACCTCCACACGGTGAGATTTGTACGCCGGCTTACTTAATAGCGAGGCTGTTTCCTGGGGTACAGCATGTGATACCGTCTCAGCAAATGATCTCTTTGGATTTACATATGTGGCTCTTTCGTCTCCACATCACGTATACCATTTATAAAGCTTTAGATTTTTATCCTTTCTGTGTATTCTACGGGTTCGTTTGCGTTTGCTAGATGAGCCAACCTCTCGATGTCCGATGCGAATCCCTGCAATGTCTTATTAGCCTTCTGAAAGCGATTCTGTAGCTCTATTTGGGATATCTGTTTTCGATGTTGGCGTATCTCAACTGCACCCATCAATCCTTCATAATTATTTTGTTCTGCACGATTTCAGCTGCAGGTCCCTTTAATTCCACGAATAGTGCAGCAACTTTGTCTTCAGTGCCCTAATTATTCACCGCTTCCGTCTTCTCAAACTGTAGCTGAAATGGAAGAGAACCCCTGCGGGTTAGGGGTTTAGAATATGCCCGAGGTAGGCATACCGGTCGTAAGAGGCGACTAATATGCACAAAGGTAATGACGTGCAACTCGATGGTTGATCTACGGATATGATGCCTCTCACCTCTCATTACCCACCTTATCCTTCCTTACGGAAGGACGGGGGAAATGACCTAGAAGGTTTAACTGGTCATAAATCCCTACCACGACAGTCGGGCAGTACCGCAAGGGAGTACCGGAGCGTACCGGGTTCAAATCCGGCCAAGGACTGTTAATTCGACAACACTCCCCAAAACCTTCGGGGAGTGTTTTTGTCGTTACAACAACAACAACAGAAACGATTAAGTGTCAATTTACCTGAAATGGATATGACCTCGCAAAGCATCCACCTGAGCCTCAATTTTATTTTGAAATTGTGCCATTTCTGCATCTTGTGCTTCCAACTAGGATAACATATTCGCCTTTTGTTCTTCCAGTTAAGCGGAGAGCTGTGATGAAATATGGGCAGAAATTTGCGACGACATTTCTATAATACGCGTATCTTGGGCCTCCATTCGAGATGCAATGTGTGTTTTCTGTTCTTACAGCTGAGGTGCTATACGAGATGTAATTCGCGTCTCTTGTTGTTCCACTATATTCGACATTTGAGTTAATACAGCCAATATCCTGTTTGTGTCCACGCTTGCTACTGGATTCTGAGACTCCTTTTTTTCTTCAATTTACGGCGATGCCTCCTCCACAAGATGGAAATCACAATCATCAACGTTGTTTCCTTCCGCTTCCATAGCCTCCCGCAATCGTAATTGTAGCTCGTATTTATTGCCTGTAGTGTTTAGTCCGCGTTGTTCCAAATAATTTTTGAGTTGCTGAACCTTTAATTCATTCAGCTTCGCCATGTCCTTGTAATCACTGGTATTTATTTAACAATACCGCTTCTGACACCAATTGTGACGAATTCGATGCTACCTTTATTATTAATCCTGAGTTCGATCACTATAAAGTCGAATAAACACACGCACAGATATTAAAACTAATAGCTAAGTAGTTTTATTTACTAGCAATAAACGCAATACAAATGTAAGAGTTTGGTTTGAGCACCACTTGAAAATAAACTGATCAACCTGCCTTGCTGGTCACTGCCTTATATTGTCCAACAGGGTGCTTCCCTACACACCCAGAGCTTTCCTCGTTGTTCGCTCTTCGTGTTTTCGAAGGGTCTGTGTTATTTATTGACATCTCCTCTTTGCCTTGCATTCGCACACACTCGCGCCATCTATCTTCCTCTTCCTTGGTACACACTTGCATGCATAAGTGTAGCCATCGTTATCTCTGTTGTGTTTAGCTAGTGGTGGGAGTGTTCTTGAGTTAGGGGCGGTACATGCTTGAGAATATCCGCCACAATAATTATATCTGCAAGTACTGGCGGTGTGGGAGATCCCATCGGCATTCCTTTAAGCTGTGTGTATATGGTATTATTAAATTTAAAATATCGGTTTTCTTCAACACAAAATCTCAATATTTCCATCAACATGTTTTTTGGTATCTTTTATGAATTGTTGTATTTTCGTCCATTTTTCTCCTATAACGTAACGTGCTAGCTGTGTCGAAAGAAATAATTTTTTCCTCGTCACAAATAATAGTATTATTCACTCTTTCTTTAAAGTGGAATGTATTTTTTATATTGTTCACAAAATTCGTCGTTAAGTTTTTAATATTTTTACAATATATTTACATAGCCCGTACGAGGGGGACCCAATGGCTGGGCATATCGATCTAAGTGGTGCGCTTTCTTTGTGCAATTTAGGTAGTCCATAAATCCTTTTTGGTAGTGTCGTGGTTGTACTGAGCGTATATTTTTCCGCCTTCGAAATAATGCACATTTTGAACAGTTTATCAACTATCATGTTGTTTTTGTTTTTTAACCTCGTTGTTGGATCCTGAACCCTATACGTCGATAAGTCATTTAATATATCTGTCATTTTATTATTGTAATCATTTGCTTACATTGCTACGGTTTTGTTTCCCTTATCACTCCTCAATACTTTTATGTTTTCGTTTTGCTTTAGAAATTTACGAGTTCTACTGTGTCTGTTATAGCATTATCCACTGCACTTTGCCTGTTTGTTGTTGTGTGTTCTTTTATCAGTAAAGAGAATTTGTTTTTTTTTTCTTCGAGAGTTTGTATGAGATCTTCTCCATCCGCGATATACTAGAAAAGTGGAAATTCCTCTTATTTATTGATAATCCAAAATTTGGGCCTTTTGCCAAGAGCGCTTTCCTTTTTTTAAATATTGGCTTAAATGAAAACATTCTGTTTGGAGCTCATACTCATTAATATCCTTATAACAAAATTCTGCAAATTTTTTGCATTCAATTCGATAGATTTGATTGTTGCTAACTGACAAAAAAACTAAATCGATTATCAATTTCTTGGTATTCTGCCGAACGTTATTTTAAATGTGTATTTAATGTGTCAATTATAGGAATGCAAGTATTTACACGAAACTTTTCTTTGCGTTTCAACTTCAAAAAAGTGATGCAGATGCTGCGAGCTCTTTTTCTTTCAAATCTTATCTTTGCAGTCAGCATCTGGGTTTTTTTTAGCAGCCGTTTCGTACTGATAAAATTATTGCGTGAGTTGTTGACAAACTTATCAGAGATTCGTAAAGTACATAGCCATAGTCTTACTCAGTAAAATTAGACTTGTTTTATTCATAATTCCTAAAGTATCATTGCATATTTCCGTTAGAATGTCGTTATAATTTTTTTGTGTTTTGGATCGTTGTTGGGATCCCAAAAGTGCCTAGAACGCTTTACGCTTGCTATAATATTTCCACCGTAAACATAAAAAGTACATAAGCTTAGGAATAACTTCGATTGTTTCATTTTCAGTAGTGTCCGACCCAAGGTTCGGTCAATCTTCGGTATTCAACTTATTTGGCTGGTATTTTATATTCGGCTTTGGCTTCGGCTATATAGAAACATGAAAAGTCAACTGCGACTTGCAACGTGTGCCAGAGTATAGATTTTTAACTTTAAGTATTGATTTTATGAATATTGTTTACATCGTTAAAATATTATTAACATAACAACTAACCTTACTGTTTTTGTTTACACCTAACTTACAACTTTTTGTAAAGTGCTTTTTTTATTCAAGAAACAATAAAATTACCTGCGAAGGCCTAAAATTAGTGCACGATTCCGAGAACACATCAGGAACTACAACAAAAAACACAGACTCTCCGAATCCAACTTCGCAAATCACATGTTTGAAAACAAATGCACCCCAGCAAACATCAAAAAAACGGGCAAAATACTTCACATACAGGGAAAATCTCGGCGCCTCAATGTACTTTAAAACATGGAAATATACAAACTGAAAACATTTGACGAAAGAATAACAAACGACCAAACAAACACTACCTCTGACAAAATATTTGAACCTTTAAAGCTGATTTACGAAAAAAGAAGCAATACCGCAGGTACAACAACAAAACAAGTAAAGCTTGGTTTTCATTATGTTGACAACGTAGTAAAAAAGAAATAATACAGTAAAAATGTTTTTTAGAAAATTTGGGATGCGAACTCGCGCTCCACCGCTACTACGAGTTGGCTAAGGAGAACGAATTGCGTCAAATGAAACAGATTTGCCAACATGTTGGCAAATACATTTTGTGTGTCAAACGTTGCCAACTCCGCTGTCAAACTGAAATTTGATCGTTTTCACATGGCTGTCATTTTATGTCGTGAGTCGCCAAAACTAACTGCAAGCGCAATTGACACTGTATGCTAGTACAGTCATTACTTTGACAACATTTGAAGTCATATATGACCAAATGAAAACCAAGCATAACAATGAACAAAATAACACACAAAATATATAAAGAGAAAAAAATCACCGATTTCTACCTGCCTTAACCTTTCACTTCGCTACCGAGAGTGCAAAAACCACCCTCATTACAGGCATCCATTTTGACACATCATGATACACTAACGCATATTGACATTACCTGTTCCAGCGCATGCACACACATATTAACATTACCTGCTACAGCATCCACAGACTATAAATACAAGGCAACGGTTAGACAAACACTGAGAATGGCGGAACGCCGAAACCGGTTTGTTACAAAACCAAATGTGATAAGGGATAACGTAAAATCGTTCCAATGTACATTGTGATACCACTAAATAAGGTCTAAATATTATTCCTCTTTTATACGTTCGGAAAAGTGTTCGCTTAGTGTAGCAAAAAATGTCTTCGATTTCAGCAGAGCCTAGCTCCACTTAACGCGTGAAGAAGCACACTCTTAATCCTCGTCCCTGCAGCTCCGAGAGAGGGTCGCTTGAGGTTCGGTACGTTTCCCTTAGATGCGGGGCCATGTTTTCATGGACACCTCGCACGTGGTTTCCAATGTCCATCCAGGATAAGCTTTTTCCCCGAATTCACGCAGAAGCCAATGCTAGCACGTAGCAAAAGAAGGAGCAATGCGCTTTCCTTGGTTTACCTCCGATTGCTCTGTAGCCTTCCTTGCCAACTAGTTAGAAGCGCAGTTTTCGTTTCAGTTTGATCGCTGGTGCACTGTCGCAGTATATTAACACGGATGTACAGTTTTTGAAGAGCAGCCAACGCGCAGCCTCCTTAATGGCTGTAAGTTTAGTCTGGAATACGCTGCAGTGGCCGATAAGCTTAGGGCCAGCCGTTAGGAAGGAAGTAGACTGCTGGTCTGTAATATGTACGTCCTCCCATTTTTACCTCTCAGGGATTCTTGTGGAGAGCTTGTTTTCCGACTCAGAGACGGTCTGTAGTGTAGTCTACTACCTGCAGATTTCTGTGCATGGTTTCCAGGATGCTTGCGTGTCCGAATCTGGTGGCGCTGAACGGTGTTCAGTCGGACTGCACTGCCACTTGCATGATGTTTTCCGTACATTTCAACCGGAAGTAGCTTGAGCATAAACTTCAGACAGGGGAAAATCCAAATTTGTTATTAGCTGCGCGTCGTTTACCGTGTCAAAGGGCTTTAACAGGTCAAGCTCAACTAATACATTTCATTTGGTCTTCTCAACTAATTGTTATGGTATCGCAATAAAATGGAGCAGTAAGGAAGGCGGTCGGCACGATATGAGGTCGCACTGTGGCTCGTCATTGTCGGCTGGGGTGGGTTCTTGCCAACCTTACCGTCCTGCGCCATAATAAGAAAAAGGTCTAATCGTGCCTTTAAATACGCGGGGAAAAACGCAACAACCGCGCAAAACGACTATAAAAAAAAACAACATCCGGCTAACCCGGATGCCACGGACAGACCGTTGACATTCAAAATACAAAAACTCAAATAAAACGGAAAATCAAATAAATTCAAAAGAAACGGGAAACCAAAATATTTAAAATGAAAATCAAAATTCAAAAATAACCAAAAGCGAAACTAACTCAAATATAAATTTAAAAATAACCGAAAATGAAAACGAAATTAAAACTGAAATAACGAACGGAAAAAGGAAACAAAGATAAATTTAAATTAACCGGAAAGAAAACAAACATGAAAATAAACCAACGAACCGGAAACGACCGGTTACCGTGCTGAAAAAGGAAAGATAAAAAAAAAGAGGCCGAACATTATAAGGGGGCGCCGCGGGTGTTGTTGCGACGCCCGGTGCTTGGCCCACCCTCATCCATGGCCATCGGTGCACCAAACTAATCCCGATGGCCCCTTACCTAACCTCCTATTTGCCTTCTAAATAACGACGAACGTCAGCATTCCCATTCTTAACAAATTTATTTATAATTCATTTACAACTAATTAAATCGACTTACGCTACCATAACTATTTTATAGCAAACGCCAAAAAGAAAAAAAATTTATTTGGTTGTACCGAGTTTTCTCAAAAAAAAATTGGTTTTTGGTCTTATTAGATAGTTATGTTATTCATTTTATTTTATTTTGTCTGGGTTTGGCCACGGCGGCCGCCGTGGTGTGGAGGTAGTGTTGCCGGCCTACCACATCGAAAGGTCCATGGTTCGAGCCCTGGTACAGGTAACATCAAAAGTGATTTGAAAAAAGTTTTTCAAAACGGGGTCGCCCCTCGGCAGTGGTTTGGCAAACTCTCCGAGTGTATTTCTGCCATGACAGGCTTCTCAGCAAAAATTCGTCTCCTTTGTGATGCCGTTCGGAGTCGGCAAAAAACTGTAGGTCCCACCAATTTGTAGGGAAAATTCAAATCGGCACACCACAAATTGGAAGAGAAGCTTGGCGCAAAAATCTCTTAGGAGGTTTATGATGATATACCTGTTGTATATCGCGCCATAAAAAAAAAAAAAAAAAAAAAGATATATTAAGTTAGGGTTTTCGAATTTGATTTTATTTTTAAGTCACATATTATTATTATCATGTTCATTTATTTTAATAAATAAATTTTTGTTTAAGTTTTTATTTATAACCGCTTTATGAAATAATAGATCTACGCTTATACCTATTTTCGCAATATTATATTATTGAAAATTACTGCTAGGCTACAAATTGTGTATTTAGAAGTTTAATTGGAATCGAAGGGACATTATATCTTAAAATTCTAAATTTTTTTTTCTTTTTTCGCCCATACTTTGTCTTAACTTTCCAAAAGTGTAACTAAATTTAATAAATGACTCTAACGGTCCACGGACTACCATTTAAATGGAAATCGATATTAAAATTATTTTATATCATATAGTTTTTAATTCTTTTGCTAATTTTCAATGTAAATGGAAAACTGATGGTTTAAAAAAAACCAATAGCTATAAATTTAATTATATTTATAAAAAAAAGGGCAGTAAAGCAGTTAAAATTTAATTTACTTGCTTAAACCTTTTTGTATTGTTTTTCATGTATACGTATGCTAATCAAAAAAAAAGATGTACACTAAACACTTATTAGTAAACGCTCAAATAGAAATAAAGAATTTTGCATTATAAGCAAACATTTTTGCTTTCGTAAAATCGCAGCAAAAGTATTAAGTAACTCACATTCTTGTAATTTTAAAGAATTGAAGTACTTGATAATTTGGCAATTTAAATACTAGATTTTATAATAAAGAAAACAAACACTTAAACGCATTGCTCTAATATGAAGTCAAATTCTTTTTTTTTTTTTTTTTTAGAGGAATGCGTCAAAGTAAATCAATTTTCATTTCATATGAAATTCTTTTTTTTTTTGTTTCTGAATACTACGGCCTGGGGTTTTATGCGTTCGTCAAGCTCAGGTTAACTAAGTTAGCTTAAGCTACATTCAGTTTGTTTAATTTAATTCTATATTATTTGCAAAAAAAAACAAAACTAACTACATCAGGTTGATCTCACCCATTGTTGCAGTAGGCTGTTGGTCGGGCGCTACTGTTGTTGTTGTAGGTAATAGTGCAGCGGGCCTACATTACGGCGGCCCCTGCTGTTGTCACTGCTGGTTACTGTTGTTGTTGCCGCTGCTGCTGAGGCTAGTGCGACGGGCCTATATTACGGCGGCCCTCGCTGATGTTACCGCTGGTTACTGTTGTTGTTGCCGGTGGTTTACTGCGGTGGGCCTATAATACGTCGGCCCCCGCTAATTTCACTGCTGGTTGTGTTGTTACCTTAGCTTGTTGCCGGTGGTTTACTGCGGTGGGCCTATATTAGAACGGCCTTCGCTGATGTCAATGCTGGATGTCGTCGTGCGGTGGGCCTATATGAGGGCGGCCCCCACTGTAATTACTGCTGCTGGTATTGTTGTGGTTGCTGCTAGTGCGGTGGGCCTATATGAGAACGGCCTTCGCTGATGTCAATGTTGGATGTCGTAGTGCGGTGGGCCTATATGAGGGCGGCCCCCGCTGTAATTACTGCTGCTGGTATTGTTGTGGTTGCTGCTAGTGCGGCAGGCCTATATTAGAACGGCCTTCGCTGATGTCACTACTGGTGTTGTTGTTGTTGCTGCGCGCTTTGTTACGCGTCGGTGTGGGTGGCGCTTCAGGCGCTTGGTGCCGCGTTCTGGGGTGTGCGGTGATAGGTGCGGCAATGGAGAAGTGATTGGGCCCGTTCATTCGCGCTTGTGTAGCACAATAGCCATACACATTTGCGTCCGTCTAACCAGAATGGGCGACCGATTTATTAAAATTTGATGTTGAAAGCACACGAACTAAGACTTATCTTACGTAAAATAATCCAAATATAGTTATTTTTTTTATAATTAAACGATTTTGCTAGCACACACAATTAGTTTAATTACAACAAACACTGGGCAATACCTAGAAAATGTAATGTCAAATGTAAATGCATTAGCAACAATTCATGGAAATTATCACGAAAAGCCTTCAAAATTTTTTTACCTTGATGCACAGCAAATTCAGCAAAACACTGCTTTAATTGTTGAAATAGTTTCAGTCAGCTTCGAAGAAAATTTGACAAATCACTTTACTGTACGAATACACCACCTTTGTTCAGGGCGTATAACGTAAATTTTCAACACCAGGCAAGGTTGTGAAATAAATGAATATTTAAGCACTTGAATTTTGTAAAATACACTCAATCCTCTGATTTACGATTTAATTTGAACGCACCGACTCGTTATTGGCTTGAGATTTTACTCTGTAATAATTACCAAATGATTTGGTACACTTTAAGCAGATTTTTTGTTTAACGCTGAAGATCAGCGTTAACCGCGTTGCAAACAATTTTGACTCAGCTTTTATGAATTTCCTCCGAGTACCAAAATTTTATTCACTTAACGCGACTGCGCAATGGAAAAGTTCCGTTGGCCCGTTGACGTGGCGTGATTATTGCCAGGTGGAACATTCTGATTGGTCGTTACTCTCGGATGATTGCTATGAACGGATTGAACCATTTGGTGCTGCCACTTCAGCAAAAATCACGCACTTTCCCGTAACTATCGATAAAGTGTCGAACCGGAGGGTGAATCTAACCTGTCAACTACCTATCCAACCGCACAAGTCCAGCAATTAAATCAGCTAAAATGACTTTCAGTCGTAGGTAAACCATAACAAACCTGCTTCGCTTCGAAGACTGCTCGATGAAGCGAACAGGAAAAAGGTTTACATGCGAGGGAGCCATTTCGAGATGCAAAACGTGGGGCACGACTCACCCCTAGATAAGAGTCTCTAGTTCTACCACGAGCTAGCCGGGCAAGAAGATCCGCCAGTAAGGGAAAATTTTTTGAAGTATTTTGTTTCATAGTTTAGTAGGCTTTGCGGCAAATGGAAATTTGTTAAGTGACTTTACCCCCACCGAAATAGGCTTATAAGAAAAACGTGTAATTTAGTTAGACATTTTGATATCGGAGAACGCGTCAAAACTCCGAGGCAAACGGAGAATTTATTTTGGTTTCCTAGTTACAATGCTTCGCGGCTGTAGACATTTTAATAGAGGAGAACTCGTCAAAACTCCGAAAATTTTTGGTTCTAGTGGTTTCACCCCCACAAAAAGGTTTAGCAAAAAATATAACCGGAGAAGCTTGTTCCATGGTAAAAGCTTTTCACCCGGTAGACATTTTAATTAAGGAGAACTCGTCAAAACTCCGAAAGACAATCCGCATAACCGAGGATTGCCAAGTTATCCACTACTTCCGATGGAAGCGTATGTAAATACCCTATTAAGTCAATGCTCGGGGAGGATACTGGGCGAGTTGTCCCCGACCGCCAAAACGCCCAGGTACGGTTTCAAATGTCAATATGTATATATGAAAAAAAAATCAAAATTATTATTGTGGGCGAATATCCGAAGCGTGAAAGCGACCTATCAGCCTCCCTGTCAGGTTCTCTAGATCGTACAACGCATTGCCTACTTTTCGACGAACTCGGCACTTGAGGTATTTCGGCAAGAATTTGGCGTTTATGCCTTCTTTAAAGTTACTCAAAGCAAAATTTTTTCCTAAAAACCTCCTGACCTTCCCTATAGTTAACTTGCCTAGAGCGTTTGTTATAAACGTTGTTTCCGCTATCCTTCGCCTGATCTAAATTCCTACGAATTTGCTCGCGAATGGTGGACAACTTATCCGCCCTAGTTACTATTGGAATGTCATCTCCCTAAGAGTACCGAGTTTATCTAATATATTATAGGCTGAGGCGTGTTGGACCATGTTCTGACCGTATAAGGCAAAGTATGGAGAGCACTGAATTGAGGTATGAAAATCGCTTCTTAACACTGCTAAAATTTCGGGTATATGCTTGTCCCAGTCGGTATGATCCTGTTTATCCTTAAGGAAAATTCTTATTTTTAAAACAATTTCTCTATTTACGCGTTCCGACGCGTTAGCCTGCGGCGAGTATAACCCCGTCCGTATATGGGTCACCCCATAATTCTCGAGGAATTGTTTCATTAGAGATAAACTGTTTACCATTATCGCTATGGATATATCCAGGAACCCCAACCGATGGAAAAATTTCAGAAGTAAAGTAATTCATAACATTAACAGTTGTTGCTCTCTGCATGGGCTTCAACCAAACATACTTTGAAAAATGGTCCAGAACAATGAAGAGAAACTGATTGCGCCGCTTAGATCGCGGATAAGGTCCTAGGAAGTCGCAATAGAACCGCTGAAATGGTCTTTCTGAGGCAAAAGTGTTCGCTATAGGTGGTCTTGACTGCTGATTTGTTGACTTAACAGCCTTACAAGTGTCGCATTCCTGTACATAGGCTCTAACGTCTTTAGCTTGCCTAGGCCAGAAGTAATTTTGTCTAACACGCGCTAAAGTTTTCTGCCAACCCCCATGGTAACTCCTATTCGCATCATGTGCAAGACTTATCGCTTTCTCAGTTAACCTTGTCGGTAGCCACACCCGCCATAACGAGTCCTCCTCATCCGCCACACCCTTACGAAATTTAACCCTTTTTAAAACCACGCCATCATTTACACTCAAATCTGGTAGCGCATCTTTGTTTTCCAAAATGGTTCTGCAAAGATCTAAGTATTCCGCGCTTTCAAATTCCGGCGATGCTAAGTCAATTTCGTGAGGTGGGGCGGAGAAGGTTAGCGCGTCTACATCAAAACGCGAGAGGGCATCCGGTACTATATTCAGGGTTCCCTTGCGATGCTCCATGGCAAAATCGTTTCTTTGCAGTAGGAGTGACCATCGAGCCAGCCTGCCACTCAAGTCCTTCTGAGTCATCAACCACTTGAGACTTGAATGGTCAGCTATGATTCGAAATGGCAAACCCTCTATGTACGGTCTAAAACGCTTGACACTTATAATGGCGGCGAGGCATTCCAGTTCGGTTATAGTATAATTGCGCTGAGCGTGGTTAAGTTTTTTCGAAACGAACGCGATTGGATGCTCAGCGCCCTCGTCATCGACCTGGAATAACACGCCCCCTACACCTATTTTTGAAGCATCACACTGAATAACAAATTCCTTCGAGAAATCGGGTTGGGCCAAGACAGGAGCGGAGCTCAAGGCTTCTTTTAACTTTTCGAATGCTTCTACCGCTTCAGGGGTAAGTTTAAATGGGCCTGCTGACTTGCGAAGACAATCAGTCAAAGGACCTGCTAGGTCAGCAAAATTTGTAATAAATGCCCTATACCAATTTGCCATGCCCACAAACCTACGAACCTGTCGCGGAGATTTAGGGATCGGAAAGTTCTGCATTGCTTCTATTTTCCCAGGATCCACCTTCAAGCACCCGCTACCTATCAAGTACCCTAAATACCGAATTTCCTTCTGACAGAATTTGCTCTTCTTCACATTGATTGTGAGGCCCGCGTCCCTCAAAGAATTCGCCACTTCCGCCAGCAACTTTAGGTGGTCTTCAAAGTTAGTGCTGCATACCATTAGATCATCCAGGTAGACGAAGACATTCTCCCGCAACCGCGAGGGGATTGCCTTGTCCATCAGGCGGCTCATAGTCTGCGGTCCATTGCACAGACCAAAGGCCATCACCTTAAAGTGGTACAGAGGCTTCCCAGGAACTGCGAATGCTGTTTTTTCCTTGGAAGGCTCTGTTAGCTTGATCTGAAAGAACGCGTCCTTCAGATCAATGCCACTAATGAAGTGCGTGTCCTTCAGTCTGCTCAATAGGCCGTTGATATGAGGCAACGGGTACGAGTCCTTTTTAGTTACCGCGTTGACCTTCCTGGAATCTATGCAGAGCCTGACCTTCCCTGGCTTCCGAACTAGAACAACTGGACTACACCAAGGCGAGTTTGACTCTTCTATAACTCCCATTTCGAGCAGCCTATCTATTTCGCTAAAAGCTTCGGCTTGCCTCGGTGGCGAAAGAGGAAAATGTTTACTTTTGATTGGGACTGCATCACCAGTATCAATATGATGCTCAACCAATCTCGTTTGCCCCAATCCTAACTTTTCGAAGGAAGGAAACGTCTCTATGACCTTCTGCAAATTGACTTCCTGGGTTGGTGACAAATCATGGAAATTTATTTCGTCATCATTTTTGTTATTAAAGTCTATGCACTCCACACTGGGAAATATTTCGGGCGCCAGCGCGAAGGCTCTCCAAAAATCAACCCCAAAGTAAGCTTCTTGAAGAAGCGAAGGAACATGGTAAAACCGAATAGACTTAGTAACATTTTTGAAAGTGACAGGTAAAGATATCGAGCCCAAGATTTTCTGTTTGTTGCCACCCGCGGTATAAACGAACGCATGTAGGGGGTGATACTTGAAGCTGTTCTCTTTTAAAAATTCTTCACAATTTTTCCCCAAAATAGAGACGTTGGCTCCCGAGTCCAACAAACCCACTATAAAACTGTCTTCTATCTTTACCCTTACCAAAGGTCTTTCATCCTCGGTCAGCATTAGCGTAGTGGTTTGCAACATCCTGCGCTCCTGAACCCGCTGACTATATCTCTGCCTACACTTCAAAATATTTACCGACACCGGTGGCTTTTCAAAAATCGAATACCTTACTCGCTCATACTTATGTTCCCTCTCTTCTAAACTAAGTGGAAAATGCGTCTGGCAAGCGACGTCCCTATTCAGACGTTGCAAAACTCTGATCGGTTTAACAATCGCGGATGAGGACGTTGGATTATCTGAGTCTGAACTATCGGAATTGTCTGTACTGTCAGGAAAAGTCAATATCACATTTGGGTACTCCTTCGCAAGGGTGCCACTACTCCTCGGAAGCTCACTAGCTCCATGCATACCCTCGAAGGACTCACTTGGTTCAGTGCACGAGACGGCTCGAGCACTGGCTGATATGGGGGCTATAGTGTCGAACGAGTCTCCCCCATCTACTCGCTCGGGTACTGGTTTCCCTGCCTGCGATGGTCCCTAAGGCATTTTGGAGTAAAGACTCCCCTATTCCCACACTTAAAGCAAAACGGATTCTTGATGGGTTCCTCGCAATAAATATACGAATGGCCTGACAATTCCAACATTGAATTCCGGAATAATCCGGTTTCCTATTACGTCGGTACTCCAACGCCTCTATCTGCGGGTCAGCTTCGCAATCCTCGCCTTCCATCCTCATGTCCGGTGTTATCGTGCGGGCCTCGTTGACCTGACGTCCATGGTAAGTGGTTCCCAATATTTTGCTTTCTTTCAGAACTTGTTCCCCTCTTCGTGCTATATCGCGTAGATCATGCAATGTCCTAGCCCCCGCGTTGAAGAGCATTAGCTTCAAGCTACTGTTGACGTTCAGCTTTATTATGTCAATCAGCAGGGCTTCAGACATCGGTTCTCTAAGGCGTGCGTTAAGTGCTACTATGTCAGTGTGGAACACGTCGTATGACTCACTTAGCTTCTGCTTACGCATTGAGATTTCCATCATAATCTCGTGGTCACTTTTCAATGTTCCAAACTCACGCTTCAGGGAATAGCACAAAACGGGATAATTCGCGGTTGGATTCTGCTTTGTGAACAGCCAATACCATTCTTCCGCCCGTCCTGACAAAAAGAGATGAAAACTCGCCATAAGTTGGTCGCTAGAGCATTGAGTCCGCTCATATAGGGTGTCCAACTTAAACAAAAAATCAGCAACGCTTCCAGTACCATCGAAGGAAATCTTCCAATCCTGTGGTTTCACTGCCACGCTATTCGAAACGATGTTGGCCTGGTTACTAACGAATGTCGGGGCTTGGTTCCTTTCCTCCCTATTGGTGTTCCTGGTATAGGTCGCACCACCCTGCGACGATGTTACTGCGGCGTTGAGTAAGTCCATGTTCTCCCTGATCGTCCCCATTTCATTCCGCATCTCCTCCTGCGATGTCCTGAACAGCTGATGTTGCACGTTCACCCACGAATCTACAGGAGGGACCTCGGCATTGTTCCTTTGCGTAGTGATCCTATCACCTAAAGTGTCAGGAGGTATACGGTCTTGAACCGAAGCTCTAGCTTCACCCTGTATACCTGTTAACACGCCAGTTGAAGGGTCAAAAATATTTTGCATTGGATCTGCTGGCATGGATGAGTCAAGGATATTAGTACTAGCTGGTCTATCCATTTTGTGGTTGGAAGCAGGATTCAACACTATCCTGGTCGGATCTCCCCCGCCCGGACTACCTATTGGAGAATGCAGTACCAGAGGCCGATTGGTGGGTTGCTTCGGAAGCGCCCCTCTACCCTCACTTCTAGGCTTGCCCCCACTTCCTCGTACCGAGTTCCTAGTAGTCATGCGTTCAGCCGACTGATCCATATTGGAAGGAAAAATCTCCAACCACGTTAGATAAACAAGAAAAATAAAAAAAAAGTATTCGGTTACAAGGGGCGGTTGGAAGGTATAACAAGTCAAGATTCACTCCCCCACCCTATAATACCGACGATTGCAAGGTTTTGAAAAATAAAAATTTAATTAATGCAAATTTTCCTAACCGATATTTGCATCAACTGATTACCGCGAATATGTCAAAAAAAAATAAATATATACATATAAATATATATATGCTGAAAGAAATAGATTATTAGTATATATACGTGTTTAAATGTAATATGTAAAAAGAAAAAACGGTATGAAGTTTGCAAAAGCTAGTTGTGTATTTATATGTTTAATGGGAATGCTGACATCCCATCACCAGAAGGCATAGGTATAACAAAAGAAAACGAAATAACACTAGACAAGGACATTCTTCCAGGTACACCTACCGCAATGCAGGGGTGGTTATAAGACACCTCGCCCTGAGACATGTTGGTGTACCGTGGCGAAAATTGGTAAAATTTTTAAACTTATTTGGACTCCAGTACTCCGGACCGCAATGCAGGGGCTGCTAATGGCTGCCTCCCTGAGACTGGTCGGAGCACTGGACACCAGCGCTCAAAACGTCAAAACTTTATTTAATTTTTTTTTTGAAACACCCCTCCTCAACCACGCCGCAATGAAAGGATGCGGTTTGGTACCGCGTTTCCCCAGACTTGCGCAGTTGGAAAGGGGTGGATATGGGGTCCCTACTCCTCCTCCCGCAATGCAGGGGCTGCTAAGGGCTGCCTCCCTGAGACTGGTTGGAGAAGTAAGGATCACTACAAAAAAAAATGCATACAAAAAAAACGAAGACAAAACAAAACATCACGTTCGGCAAAAACATAAATATTAATAATCCATAAAGAAAACTAAACCCCACTTAGCGGACATATATATTTTTCCCGAAGCCGACATCGGACAACAGGCCCGGGACAAAAAAAATTTTTAACTACAAAAAAACTAAGTGCGTTTAGCACTACCTCACCGGGTGAAATGAAAACTTCCGGTGGACATGACGTTCAGTCTCGTGGAGCCCTTGGCTACCGAACACGATGACCAATCCGGACAACTTGATCAGTCCCACCATCCCGTCGCAACGCAGGTGGCGGCTCCTGGGCCTGCCTACCTGGGACTTACGGGATAGTGAAACCTCACAAGCTGACCAGAAAAGTCATCGCGGTCAGCGCCTCGGTTTCCACGTTGGGCGCCATCTGTTATGGTATCGCAACAAAATGGAGCAGTAAGGAAGGCGGTCGGCACGATATGAGGTCGCACTGTGGCTAGTCATTGTCGGCTGGGGAGGGTTCTTGCCAACCTTACCGTCCTGCGCCATAATCAGAAAGAGGTCTAATCGTGCCTTTAAATACGAGGGGAAAAACGCAACAACCGCGCAAAACGACTATAAAAAAAACAACATCCGGCTAACCCGAATGCCACGGACAGACCGTTGACAAAATACAAAAACTCAAATAAAACGGAAAATCAAATAAATTCAAAAGAAACGGGCAACCAAAATATTTAAAATGAAAATCAAAATTCAAAAATAACCAAAAGCGAAACTAACTCAAATATAAATTTAAAAATAACCGAAAATGAAAACGAAATTAAAACTGAAATAACGAACGGAAAAAGGAAACAAAGATAAATTTAAATTAACCGGAAAGAAAACAAACATGAAAATAAACCAACGAACCGGAAACGACCGGTTACCGTGCTGAAAAAGGAAAGATAAAAAAAAAAAGAGGCCGAACATTATAAGGGGCGCCGCGGGTGTTGTTGCGACGCCCGGTGCTTGGCCCACCCTCATCCATGGCCATCGGTGCACCAAACTAATCCCGATGGCCCCTTACCTAACCTCCTATTTGCCTTCTAAATAACGACGAACGTCAGCATTCCCATTCTTAACAAATTTATTTAAAATTCATTTACAACTAATTAAATCGACTTACGCTAGCATAACTATTTTATAGCAAACGCCAAAAAGAAAAAAAAATTTATTTGGTTGTACCGAGTTTTCTCAAAAAAAAATTGGTTTTTGGTCTTATTAGATAGTTATGTTATTCATTTTATTTTATTTTATTTTGTCTGGGTTTGGCCGTTTTTACTTTTTTTTTTGATTAGATATATTAAGTTAGGGTTTTCGAATTTGATTTTATTTTTAAGTCACATATTATTATTATCATGTTCATTTATTTTAATAAATCAATTTTTGTTTAAGTTTTTATTTATAACCGCTTTATGAAATAATAGATCTACGCTTATACCTATTTTCGCAATATTATATTATTGAAAATTACTGCTAGGCTACAAATTTTGGTATAAATATTGATGTATTTAGAAGTTTAATTGGAATCGAAGGGACATTATATCTTACAATTCTAAATTTTTTTTTCTTTTTTCGCCCATACTTTGTCTTAACTTTCCAAAAGTGTAACTAAATTTAATAAATGACCCTAAAGGTCCACGGACTACCATTTAAATGGAAATCGATATTAAAATTATTTTATATCATATAGTTTTTAATTCTTTTGCTAATTTTCAATGTAAATGGAAAACTGATGGTTTAAAAAAAACCAATAGCTATAAATTTAATTATATTTATAAAAAAAAGGGCAGTAAAGCAGTTAAAATTTAATTTACTTGCTTAAACCTTTTTGTATTGTTTTTCATGTATACGTATGCTAATCAAAAAAAAAGTTGTACATTAAACACTTATCAGTAAACGCTCAAATAGAAATAAAGAATTTTGCATTATAAGCAAACATTTTTGCTTTCGTAAAATCGCAGCAAAAGTATTAAGTAACTCACATTCTTGTAATTTTAAAGAATTGAAGTACTTGATAATTTGGCAATTTAAATACTAGATTTTATAATAAAGAAAACAAACACTTAAACGCATTGCTCTAATATGAAGTCAAATTCTTTTTTTTTTGTTTTTTTAGAGGAATGCGTCAAAGTAAATCAATTTTCATTTCATATGAAATTCTTTTTTTTTTTGTTTCTGAATACTACGGCCTGGGGTTTTATGCGTTCGTCAAGCTCAGGTTAACTAAGTTAGCTTAGGCTACATTCAGTTTGTGTAATTTAATTCTATATTATTTGCAAAAAAAAACAAAACTAACTACATCAGGTTGATCTCACCCATTGTTGCAGTAGGCTGTTGGTCGGGCGCTACTGTAGTTGTTGTAGGTAATAGTGCAGCGGGCCTACATTACGGCGGCCCCTGCTGTTGTCACTGCTGGTTACTGTTGTTGTTGCCGCTGCTGCTGAGGCTAGTGCGACGGGCCTATATTACGGCGGCCCTCGCTGATGTTACCGCTGGTTACTGTTGTTGTTGCCGGTGGTTTACTGCGGTGGGCCTATAATACGTCGGCCCCCGCTAATTTCACTGCTGGTTGTGTTGTTACCTTAGCTTGTTGCCGGTAGTTTACTGCGGTGGGCCTATATTAGAACGGCCTTCGCTGATGTCAATGCTGGATGTCGTCGTGCGGTGGGCCTATATGAGGGCGGCCCCCACTGTAATTGCTGCTGCTGGTATTGTTGTGGTTGCTGCTAGTGCGGTGGGCCTATATGAGAACGGCCTTCGCTGATGTCAATGTTGGATGTCGTAGTGCGGTGGGCCTATATGAGGGCGGCCCCCGCTGTAATTACTGCTGCTGGTATTGTTGTGGTTGCTGCTAGTGCGGCAGGCCTATATTAGAACGGCCTTCGCTGATGTCACTACTGGTGTTGTTGTTGTTGCTGCGCGCTTTGTTACGCGTCGGTGTGGGTGGCGCTTAAGGCGCTTGGTGCCGCGCTCTGGGGTGTGCGGTGATAGGTGCGGCAATGGAGAAGTGATTGGGCCCGTTCATTCGCGCTTGTGTAGCACAATAGCCATACACATTTGCGTCCGTCTAACCAGAATGGGCGACCGATTTATTAAAATTTGATGTTGAAAGCACACGAACTAAGACTTATCTTACGTAAAATAATCCAAATATAGTTATTTTTTTTATAATTAAACGATTTTGCTAGCACACACAATTAGTTTAATTACAACAAACACTGGGCAATACCTAGAAAATGTAATGTCAAATGTAAATGCATTAGCAACAATTCATGGAAATTATCACGAAAAGCCTTCAAAATTTTTTTACCTTGGTGCACAGCAAATTCAGCAAAACACTGTTTTAATTGTTGAAATAGTTTCAGTCAGCTTCGAAGAAAATTTGACAAATCACTTTACTGTACGAATACACTACCTTTGTTCAGGGCGTATAACGGAAATTTTCAACACCAGGCAAGGTTGTGAAATAAATGAATATTTAAGCACTTGAATTTTGTAAAATACACTCAATCCTCTGATTTACGATTTAATTTGAACGCACCGACTCGTTATTGCCTTGAGATTTTACTCTGTAATAATTACCAAATGATTTGGTACACTTTAAGCAGATTTTTTGTTTAACGCTGAAGATCAGCGTTAACCGCGTTGCAAACAATTTTGACTCAGCTTTTATGAATTTCCTCCGAGTACCAAAATTTTATTCACTTAACGCGACTGCGCAATGGAAAAGTTCCGTTGGCCCGTTGACGTGGCGTGATTATTGCCAGGTGGAACATTCTGATTGGTCGTTACTCTCGGATGATTGCTATGAACGGATTGAACCATTTGGTGCTGCCACTTCAGCAAAAATCACGCACTTTCCCGTAACTATCGATAAAGTGTCGAACCGGAGGGTGAATCTAACCTGTCAACTACCTATCCAACCGCACAAGTCCAGCAATTAAATCAGCTAAAATGACTTTCAGTCGTAGGTAAACCATAACATAATATAAGTTAACACAACGTTTGAACATGAGTATGGAGACACACAAAGAGATATCGTATGACCATCTAAGAACTCTTCAGTTGCGCAACCAAAATATGATGACGTCGCGAGTACGCGAATGAACAACTTTCTCATCACATGTAGGACCAACGTGACCTGACAGAACGCATACACTAAATTTTGTAAAAAAAATCATAGTAAACATACTCGTTTTGTCATTCGTAATTTGTTTAAAAGTATAACTAGCGAACGCGAAGGGATAAAAGCAATGAAAAAAATCAGTGTCTAAAGTAACTCTGCATTGAAAAGAAGTGGAATGTCCCTCTAGACGAAATTCTGCAAGAAAAAACTTAAAATAAATTCTGCATTGCAGAGAAGTGGAATATCCTGCGAGAAGACATCCTGCAAGAAAACATTTGAAACAATGAAAACGGGCTGGCATACAGTTTTGACGACTCACTGTCATATAAAATGACAGCCATGTGAAAACGACCAAATTTCAGTTTGCCAGCGGAGTTGGCAACGTTAAACACAAAAAATGAATTTGCCAGTATGTTGGCAAACCTGTTCCATTTGAAGCAAGTCGTTCCTCTTAGCCAACTCGTAGTAGCGTTGGTGCGAGAGTTCGCACCCCAAATTTTGTAAATTTTTTTTTTTACTGTATTATTTATTTTTTCTAGTTTTTATCACAATTATTTGTCGACTACGTTACATAAAAATTTGAGACATGATATGTTTTTATTTAAGATAAAATACAAGAGTGAAAATACTTAAAAAAATTAATATGTGCAACTCAAAGTTAAAGAAAAATTATTGTTAAGTTAAAAGCATTTAAAAAAAGTTGAGGTGCGAACTCCCAATTCTACAATTGATAGTGAAGTATCTTTTCAAACAACAGACTACTGCACGTTCGACATCAGTGGCGAAAACGGGATGTGAATCGGCTGGCACCACAATTTGACGAGAGTCTTTGACACGCACTGCTATATAGACTTCATGCCAGTTTTTAAGGCGTAATGAAAACACACTTGACGCCAAATCGCCATGGTGATAGTGTAGTCTGTTTTTGAAGTCAGTCATTTTGACCTAATGAAAACGAAGCATTAGCTGAATGAAGGTACCAAAATGCCGTTGGGAAAAACTATATACTTGGAATAGCTTAGCGAACGGGTTCGAAAGTATTTTCATAACTTTTTTACGTATTCATGAAACGAGCTCAAGGCCAAGAATAATAATTTTTCACTTTTGGAATTTTTTTTTTTATGAAAATTATTATTGTTTTTATTTATTAATAATCATTTTAATTAATTATTAAAAGTTTTTTGGATTGAATAGAGTAGGAAAAATGTTTAGAGACAACTGCCATAGCTTTTCTTATAGATCCATTTCGGAAGCTGCTAGACTTCAATCATCAGAGAAATTTTGGCACGCATTGCTAACCATTAAGCTAACAATACGCTGGTTTTGATGTCATCTAAACTAATAGTTCTATTCTTATTTTTACCATATGCATGAACCACTTCCGCCATTTGACAGTTAGTAGTGTGATCATGATGGATTTTTGACAGATCTGTTTTATCATCAGAACTGCCTTTCCGTGTGCTCTCGGTTTTTGTTATTGCTTTTTTTTATACCATAATTTAATAATTAATTAAAATGATTATTAATAAATAAAAACAATAATAATTTTCATAAAAAACAAAAAAAAAAATTCCAAAAGTGAAAAATTATTATTCTTGGCCTTGAGCTCGTTTCATGAATACTTGAAAATGTACAGGCCGTAAATCAACAAAAAAAATTGTTGGTATAAAAAAAGCAATAACAAAAACCGAGAGCACACGGAAAGGCAGTTCTGATGATAAAACAGATCTGTCAAAAATCCATCATGATCACACTACTAACTGTCAAATGGCGGAAGTGGTTCATGCATATGGTAAAAATAAGAATAGAACTAGGAGTTTAGATGACATCAAAACCAGCGTATTGTTAGCTTAATGGTTAGCAATGCGTGCCAAAATTTCTCTGATGAGTGAAGTCTAGCAGCTTCCGAAATGGATCTATAAGAAAAGCTATGGCAGTTGTCTCTAAACATTTTTCCTACTCTATTCAATCCAAAAAACTTTTAATAATTAATTAAAATGATTATTAATAAATAAAAACAATAATAATTTTCATAAAAAAAAATTCCAAAAGTGAAAAATTATTATTCTTGGCCTTGAGCTCGTTTCATGAATACTTGAAAATGTACAGGCCGTAAATCAACAAAAAATTGTTGGTATAAAAAAAGCAATAACTTTTTTATGTAATGGAACGTTTCTGTTAATGCTTGTGCTAAAGGTTGCTTGATATTTCTGTAAATTACCTTCTAAAAGTAAGAACGTTGACACTTTCGCGTAAAATCATATACACGAAGAAGCCTCACTCTTCACGTCTATTTACTCACGCTAAGACACTTTCCAATTATATGTTTTCAATTATTTATTATTAAATACTTTGTTTTTACTTTTTAACCTTATGCTTTACTGACTGGCACTATAAAATAATTGTGTTAAACTGTTTTGCTGTGGGTGAATATAAAGATGAATGACGATGCACAAATGGAATTTCGTAGTAACTCTTTAAACAGTCAAAAATGTATTGTAATGTGAATTGACGGTACGCCTTCACACATGCCACATCCCCGATATGCAATTTTTTTATATTAGGTTGTATAAAAAGTACAATAGTCCTGCAATTGGAGGTAATGTTGTTGCAATATGTACAGCTTTTGCTATCATTTCACGCTTCAAACGCCCGCAGATCCTTTAATCGGGTAGAATAATAGGACTCAAAACGTATTCTACAAACCTTTTATTTGCAAGGCATTCAATGTTACCTCCGGTGTACCTCAGGGTAGTCATTTGGGTCCATTGCTTTTTACGCTTTTCATAAATGACACCACTGACTTTGTCTCATTCTCACGCTAGAATGTATGCGGATGAGGTAAAACTCTGTTTCACCTGCGCCAATCTTCTTCAAGTTGATTTGGATTCATTTCAACGTTGGTGCACGACAAATGCTCTTGTCCTGAACTATTCTAAATGTAGGCTTATGACATTTCACCGTGTAAAGCCTTTTTTGACATCTTATGGGACTCATAAATAAATAAATAAAAACTAATTGATCCGGGCTAAATCCCTTCACACACAGACCCGCTAGTTTCTTCAAAACCTTTGTGGCCCCTTGCTGTTCCCGTGGCCAACGTCGATCCAGTGTCGAACCGCCACAAGTTCCAGATACAGTCTACGACTAATAACACTAATCACTGTTAACAACAACAACTAATAACACTGTCCAGCAAGTAGTGTGCAATTCCCGTTGCCGCTCACACCCCCCGGCGCCAACACCTCACACATAAACTCACAGCTACTTTCTGCGTAGCACCTCTTTCTCTTAGATGTGAGCAATGTTGATCGACAGCCCACCCCCATCCCACTAACTACTTCCCCTCCTTTTTCCAGCACTAGCTCAAATGTAAGCCGAAGACACCAGCTCCTGGTCTCTTATACCCCAGCTTATATGATCTGAACTCGCAAACAGGAATTTATGAGGTGATACGTACATTGCGCCATGTTGTCGAGCTGCGCAACCTACAACGTCGATTACTAAAATGTCTGTGCACGAGCTCCTGTTGTCGTTATAGTAACGACAAAAACACTCCCAAAGATTTTGGGGAGTGCTATCGAAAGTGACAGTCCTTTGCCGAATATGAACCCGGTACTTTCCGGCACTCCCTTGCGAGACTGCCCGACTGTCGTGGTAGCGATTTGTTATGACCAGTGTAACCATATAGATGTAATAACGTTTAGTTTAAACACGTATTTTAAGGTTTAAACATTTATTTAAATAATTAAAAATATTCAAGTATTCATGAACAGTTCTGATGAAAAAACATATCTGTCAAAAATCCATCATGACCACACTACTAACTGTCAAATGGCGGAAGTGGTTCATGCATATGGTAAAAATAAGAATAGAACTAGGAGTTTAGATGACATCAAAACCAGCGTATTGTTAGCTTAATGGTTAGCAATGCGTGCCAAAATTTCTCTGATGAGTCAAGTCTAGCAGCTTCCGAAATGGATCTATAAGAAAAGCTATGGCAGTTGTCTCTAAATATTTTTCCTACTCTATTCAATCCAAAAAACTTTTAATAATTAATTAAAATGATTATTAATAAATAAAAACAATAATAATTTTCATAAAAAAAAATTCCAAAAGTGAAAAATTATTATTCTTGGCCTTGAGCTCGTTTCATGAATACTTGAAAATGTACAGGCCGTAAATCAACAAAAAATTGTTGGTATAAAAAAAGCAATAACTTTTTTATGTAGTGGAACGTTTCTGTTAATGCTTATGCTAAATATTTCTGTAGATAACCTTCTAAAAGTAAGAACGTTGACACTTTCGCGTAAAATCATATACACGAAGAAGCCTCACTCTTCACGTGTATTTACTCACGCTAAGACACTTTCCAATTATATGTTTTCAATTATTTATTATTATTATTAAATACTTTATTTTTACTTTTTAACCTTATGCTTTACTGACTGGCACTATAAAATAATTGTGTTAAACTGTTTTGCTGTGGGTGAATATAAAGATGAATGACGATGCACAAATGGAATTTCGTAGTAACTCTTTAAACAGTCAAAAATGTATTGTAATGTGAATTGACGGTACGCCTTCACACATGCCACATCCCCGATATGCAATTTTTTTATATTAGGTTGTATAAAAAGTACAATAGTCCTGCAATCGGAAGTAATGTTGTTGCAATATGTACAGTTTATGCTATCATTTCACGCTTCAAACGCCCGCAGATCCTGGGTCAGTAATGTAAAGTCTGACCTGAGCTAGCTTGTCGTAATCATATACTGGAACAAAGGATGCAGGAGTAGACACCCGTAAGGAAATATGACCCAATAAAACAAACGAATAGAGTGGCAACACTACACGTGAAATAAAATTGTTTAACGTAAAGTAAAAAAATTATATAAAATGGGTGCGTATTTATTAATACTGGTAGATATTATTTCAAAGTCTATTCGAGTAAAAATAAGTGGCTGATTTAGTGGAGTTTTGAGTGCGCAATTGATCCGTGTAAAGAGGCCAATTTTCGGATGGTGTTTTCGCCTTTTTTAATATCAATATCTTATTTTTGGGTAATTTTGTTAGATTTACGTAAGGGCATATAGAATCACCTAATCGGGTTGTTTGTTGCTGTTTGTAGCGACAAAAACACTTCCTGAAATTTTTGGGGTGTGTCTAATTAACAGGCCTTGGCCAGACATAAAACCGGTACGCTCAGGTACCCCCTTGCGGTGACTGTCGTGTTAGCAATTTGGTATGACCAGTGCAAACTTCTAGGAAGGAGAAGATGGGTAATGAGAGGTGAGAGGCATCATAGCCGTAGATCAAACATCGAGTTGCACGTCATTACCTTGGTGAATATTAGTCGCCTTTTACGACCAGTATGCCTATCGCGGGCATATTTTAAGCCCCTCACCGCAGGGCTACCTAATCAGGTAAAATATATTAACTACCACAATCTATTTCATACACATATTTGACACCACCTTTTTCTCGCTGATGGTTCAACTAACAAACCGTCGTTGTTGTTTACAAGTGATTCGGCAAAAATGGATGACAATTTATTTAAAGTGATTTTCGCGTTTTATGTTTTTAATCGGGTAGAATATATAAACTAAGTAGTGCCGGCATTAAATATAGTTTAGTGATTGTCGTTTTAATTGTGTTATGTCTGAAATTATAAGAAAATCGGGTAAATTTTATATGGTTAGTTATAAAAAATTAAGTTTTTTGTCGCCAATTTCGGTGTTTGATTTTGTGGCTGCGAGACCTCTTTTACCCTTCACAACCAACTTTTTTTTTTAGGCACCTTTGTGTACCATGTAGGTTTGATATCTAAGGCATGGACGTCAAAATGCCGAAGAGACTTGGTCACCTGTGTTTTTATATTTTATTATGGTCTCATCCTGCGTCCATGTTGATGTGCCTTTTACAGATAACATATCGCACTTGTTTTGATACACAGTGGTAGGCACGGCGCTCTCTCGTAAAGCCAATCCTTGTGAATTACTGAAACGAAATTATTTCGATAAGTTGTCTTTAGTGAACTAACGAAATGAAGAAAAATCGTTTCATTCGTTGACCATCCCTGTTAAACTTACAATGACAATCAAAATTTGTATCAAATGTTTGACACTGTTCTTGTAGGATGGTAGGTGAAGGAAAGTTTTTTTCCACTTCGATTTCAGTTTTTTGCTTTTATAAATTTCTTGCATTCTTGCAACTCATTTCAGAAGACCGTCGAATTAAATACTTTCATGCCGAAGCCGGTGTTGGACCGGCTAAGGGTTATTTTTTTAAAACGTGGCCTATGCAGAAAGATGTTCCCCACATTTAAAATTCCAAAGAACGTATAAACATAAGAAGGTTCAACGCGACGAATAGTGGGAAACACTAAACCATCAATTCGCGGATAGGTAATTCACGACTGGGGAAATTTGCGTTTAAATCCAGAGTTTTAAGGCTGGCTATTAGCACTTTTATTGCTTTTTTATACCAACAATTTTTGTTGATTTACGGCCTATACATTTTCAAGTATTCATGAAACGAGCTCAAGGCCAAGAATAATAATTTTTCACTTTTGGAATTTTTATGAAAATTATTATTGTTTTTATTTATTAATAATCATTTTAATTAATTATTAAAATTTTTGGATTGAATAGAGTAGGAAAAAATGTTTAGAGACAACTGCCATAGCTTTTCTTATAGATCCATTTCGGAAGCTGCTAGACTTCACTCATCAGAGAAATTTTGGCACGCATTGCTAACCTTTAAGCTAACAATACGCTGGTTTTGATGTCAACTAAACTCCTAGTTCTATTCTTCTTTTTACCATATGCATGAACCACTTCCGCCATTTGACAGTTAGTAGTGTGATCATGATGGATTTTTGACAGATCTGTTTTATCATCAGAACTGCCTTTCCGTGGGCTCTCGGTTTTTGTTATTGCTTTTTTATACCAACAATTTTTGTTGAAAAATTATTATTCTTGGCCTTGAGCTCGTTTCATGAATACTTGAAAATGTACAGGCCGTAAATCAACAAAAAAAATTGTTGGTATAAAAAAAGCAATAACAAAAACCGAGAGCACACGGAAAGGCAGTTCTGATGATAAAACAGATCTGTCAAAAATCCATCATGATCACACTACTAACTGTCAAATGGCGGAAGTGGTTCATGCATATGGTAAAAATAAGAATAGAACTAGGAGTTTAGATGACATCAAAACCAGCGTATTGTTAGCTTAATGGTTAGCAATGCGTGCCAAAATTTCTCTGATGAGTGAAGTCTAGCAGCTTCCGAAATGGATCTATAAGAAAAGCTATGGCAGTTGTCTCTAAATATTTTTCCTACTCTATTCAATCCAAAAAACTTTTAATAATTAATTAAAATGATTATTAATAAATAAAAACAATAATAATTTTCATAAAAAAAAATTCCAAAAGTGAAAAATTATTATTCTTGGCCTTGAGCTCGTTTCATGAATACTTGAAAATGTACAGGCCGTAAATCAACAAAAAATTGTTGGTATAAAAAAAGCAATAACTTTTTTATGTAATGGAACGTTTCTGTTAATGCTTGTGCTAAAGGTTGCTTGATATTTCTGTAAATTACCTTCTAAAAGTAAGAACGTTGACACTTTCGCGTAAAATCATATACACGAAGAAGCCTCACTCTTCACGTCTATTTACTCACGCTAAGACACTTTCCAATTATATGTTTTCAATTATTTATTATTATTATTAAATACTTTGTTTTTACTTTTTAACCTTATGCTTTACTGACTGGCACTATAAAATAATTGTGTTAAACTGTTTTGCTGTGGGTGAATATAAAGATGAATGACGATGCACAAATGGAATTTCGTAGTAACTCTTTAAACAGTCAAAAATGTATTGTAATGTGAATTGACGGTACGCCTTCACACATGCCACATCCCCGATATGCAATTTTTTTATATTAGGTTGTATAAAAAGTACAATAGTCCTGCAATTGGAGGTAATGTTGTTGCAATATGTACAGCTTTTGCTATCATTTCACGCTTCAAACGCCCGCAGATCCTTTAATCGGGTAGAATAATAGGACTCAAAACGTATTCTACAAACCTTTTATTTGCAAGGCATTCAATGTTACCTCCGGTGTACCTCAGGGTAGTCATTTGGGTCCATTGCTTTTTACGCTTTTCATAAATGACACCACTGACTTTGTCTCATTCTCACGCTAGAATGTATGCGGATGAGGTAAAACTCTGTTTCACCTGCGCCAATCTTCTTCAAGTTGATTTGGATTCATTTCAACGTTGGTGCACGACAAATGCTCTTGTCCTGAACTATTCTAAATGTAGGCTTATGACATTTCACCGTGTAAAGCCTTTTTTGACATCTTATGGGACTCATAAATAAATAAATAAAAACTAATTGATCCGGGCTAAATCCCTTCACACACAGACCCGCTAGTTTCTTCAAAACCTTTGTGGCCCCTTGCTGTTCCCGTGGCCAACGTCGACCCAGTGTCGAACCGCCACAAGTTCCAGATACAGTCTACGACTAATAACACTAATCACTGTTAACAACAACAACTAATAACACTGTCCAGCAAGTAATGTGCAATTCCCGTTGCCGCTCACACCCCCCGGCGCCAACACCTCACAGCTACTTTCTGCGTAGCACCTCTTTCTCTTAGATGTGAGCAATGTTGATCGACAGCCCACCCCCATCCCACTAACTACTTCCCCTCCTTTTTCCAGCACTAGCTCAAATGTAAGCCGAAGACACCAGCTCCTGGTCTCTTATACCCCAGCTTATATGATCTGAACTCGCAAACAGGAATTTATGAGGTGATACGTACATTGCGCCATGTTGTCGAGCTGCGCAACCTACAACGTCGATTACTAAAATGTCTGTGCACGAGCTCCTGTTGTCGTTATAGTAACGACAAAAACACTCCCAAAGATTTTGGGGAGTGCTATCGAAAGTGACAGTCCTTTGCCGAATATGAACCCGGTACTTTCCGGCACTCCCTTGCGAGACTGCCCGACTGTCGTGGTAGCGATTTGTTATGACCAGTGTAACCATATAGATGTAATAACGTTTAGTTTAAACACGTATTTTAAGGTTTAAACATTTATTTAAATAATTAAAAATATTCAAGTATTCATGAACAGTTCTGATGAAAAAACAGATCTGTCAAAAATCCATCATGACCACACTACTAACTGTCAAATGGCGGAAGTGGTTCATGCATATGGTAAAAATAAGAATAGAACTAGGAGTTTAGATGACATCAAAACCAGCGTATTGTTAGCTTAATGGTTAGCAATGCGTGCCAAAATTTCTCTGATGAGTCAAGTCTAGCAGCTTCCGAAATGGATCTATAAGAAAAGCTATGGCAGTTGTCTCTAAATATTTTTCCTACTCTATTCAATCCAAAAAACTTTTAATAATTAATTAAAATGATTATTAATAAATAAAAACAATAATAATTTTCATAAAAAAAAATTCCAAAAGTGAAAAATTATTATTCTTGGCCTTGAGCTCGTTTCATGAATACTTGAAAATGTACAGGCCGTAAATCAACAAAAAATTGTTGGTATAAAAAAAGCAATAACTTTTTTATGTAGTGGAACGTTTCTGTTAATGCTTATGCTAAATATTTCTGTAGATAACCTTCTAAAAGTAAGAACGTTGACACTTTCGCGTAAAATCATATACACGAAGAAGCCTCACTCTTCACGTGTATTTACTCACGCTAAGACACTTTCCAATTATATGTTTTCAATTATTTATTATTATTATTAAATACTTTATTTTTACTTTTTAACCTTATGCTTTACTGACTGGCACTATAAAATAATTGTGTTAAACTGTTTTGCTGTGGGTGAATATAAAGATGAATGACGATGCACAAATGGAATTTCGTAGTAACTCTTTAAACAGTCAAAAATGTATTGTAATGTGAATTGACGGTACGCCTTCACACATGCCACATCCCCGATATGCAATTTTTTTATATTAGGTTGTATAAAAAGTACAATAGTCCTGCAATCGGAAGTAATGTTGTTGCAATATGTACAGTTTATGCTATCATTTCACTTCAAACGCCCGCAGATCCTGGGTCAGTAATGTAAAGTCTGACCTGAGCTAGCTTGTCGTAATCATATACTGGAACAAAGGATGCAGGAGTAGACACCCGTAAGGAAATATGACCCAATAAAACAAACGAATAGAGTGGCAACACTACACGTGAAATAAAATTGTTTAACGTAAAGTAAAAAAATTATATAAAATGGGTGCGTATTTATTAATACTGGTAGATATTATTTCAAAGTCTATTCGAGTAAAAATAAGTGGCTGATTTAGTGGAGTTTTGAGTGCGCAATTGATCCGTGTAAAGAGGCCAATTTTCGGATGGTGTTTTCGCCTTTTTTAATATCAATATCTTATTTTTGGGTAATTTTGTTAGATTTACGTAAGGGCATATAGAATCACCTAATCGGGTTGTTTGTTGCTGTTTGTAGCGACAAAAACACTTCCCGAAATTTTTGGGGTGTGTCTAATTAACAGGCCTTGGCCAGACATAAAACCGGTACGCTCAGGTACCCCCTTGCGGTGACTGTCGTGTTAGCGATTTGGTATGACCAGTGCAAACTTCTAGGAAGGAGAAGATGGGTAATGAGAGGTGAGAGGCATCATAGCCGTAGATCAAACATCGAGTTGCACGTCATTACCTTGGTGAATATTAGTCGCCTTTTACGACCAGTATGCCTATCGCGGGCATATTTTAAGCCCCTCACCGCAGGGCTACCTAATCAGGTAAAATATATTAACTACCACAATCTATTTCATACACATATTTGACACCACCTTTTTCTCGCTGATGGTTCAACTAACAAACCGTCGTTGTTGTTTACAAGTGATTCGGCAAAAATGGATGACAATTTATTTAAAGTGATTTTCGCGTTTTATGTTTTTAATCGGGTAGAATATATAAACTAAGTAGTGCCGGCATTAAATATAGTTTAGTGATTGTCGTTTTAATTGTGTTATGTCTGAAATTATAAGAAAATCGGGTAAATTTTATATGGTTAGTTATAAAAAATTAAGTTTTTTGTCGCCAATTTCGGTGTTTGATTTTGTGGCTGCGAGACCTCTTTTACCCTTCACAACCAATTTTTTTTTTAGGCACCTTTGTGTACCATGTAGGTTTGATATCTAAGGCATGGACGTCAAAATGCCGAAGAGACTTGGTCACCTGTGTTTTTATATTTTATTATGGTCTCATCCTGCGTCCATGTTGATGTGCCTTTTACAGATAACATATCGCACTTGTTTTGATACACAGTGGTAGGCACGGCGCTCTCTCGTAAAGCCAATCCTTGTGAATTACTGAAACGAAATTATTTCGATAAGTTGTCTTTAGTGAACTAACGAAATGAAGAAAAATCGTTTCATTCGTTGACCATCCCTGTTAAACTTACAATGACAATCAAAATTTGTATCAAATGTTTGACACTGTTCTTGTAGGATGGTAGGTGAAGGAAAGTTTTTTTCCACTTCGATTTCAGTTTTTTGCTTTTATAAATTTCTTGCATTCTTGCAACTCATTTCAGAAGACCGTCGAATTAAATACTTTCATGCCGAAGCCGGTGTTGGACCGGCTAAGGGTTATTTTTTTAAAACGTGGCCTATGCAGAAAGATGTTCCCCACATTTAAAATTCCAAAGAACGTATAAACATAAGAAGGTTCAACGCGACGAATAGTGGGAAACACTAAACCATCAATTCGCGGATAGGTAATTCACGACTGGGGAAATTTGCGTTTAAATCCAGAGTTTTAAGGCTGGCTATTAGCACTTTTATTGCTTTTTTATACCAACAATTTTTGTTGATTTACGGCCTATACATTTTCAAGTATTCATGAAACGAGCTCAAGGCCAAGAATAATAATTTTTCACTTTTGGAATTTTTATGAAAATTATTATTGTTTTTATTTATTAATAATCATTTTAATTAATTATTAAAATTTTTGGATTGAATAGAGTAGGAAAAAATGTTTAGAGACAACTGCCATAGCTTTTCTTATAGATCCATTTCGGAAGCTGCTAGACTTCACTCATCAGAGAAATTTTGGCACGCATTGCTAACCTTTAAGCTAACAATACGCTGGTTTTGATGTCAACTAAACTCCTAGTTCTATTCTTCTTTTTACCATATGCATGAACCACTTCCGCCATTTGACAGTTAGTAGTGTGATCATGATGGATTTTTGACAGATCTGTTTTATCATCAGAACTGCCTTTCCGTGGGCTCTCGGTTTTTGTTATTGCTTTTTTATACCAACAATTTTTGTTGATTTAGCACTTTTATTTTTATTCAATATTCACAATTAAACGTTTTTGTAACTCCAACTATAATTTTGTGTGTAAATATTCAATTAAAACACAGTGAATTCAAGCAATTTACACGCAGGTACAGTGATGAAATACTTACCATCGATTTTTTAGCGTCCACTTGCATTCGCTGTTGGACCTTCGTTCTTTGATAATGCAAAACATTGCATTATGTGCTTTATTACATTGTTCTTTATTTTTAGTCTAACCTAACTATAAAAATGCATACACTTTGTGTTGGTGATATTAATCGCGTATGAAACCAGGATTACTATAAAACATAAATTTAGTGATAGCACTGTTCACCATTTGTCGCTCTTTCGCTGCAGTTATGAAGCCTTAATCACATTTTCAATAACAAAATAAATTGAATGTTAGTTAAAAAGATGTGTTTTTGTTTAATAAATACGGGTCAGAACAGATTTAGTTACACTATATGAGCGTTAAAACAATAACTTAGGGCCGGTTTCACCAACGCGACTAAGACTAAAACTAAGTCGTGACTTAAGTTAGCACAGATTCGAGACTAACTTAATTTTGGGTTTCACCAGTCGCTCAGTACTTAAATAATTTTTAGCACAACAACCCGATCAGCTGTTTTATGCATAGTAGTATTTTTTCATACCAGACAACTCTGCGCATCCCAATACCCCAGTGCGAAAAGGGCATGTATGGCCATACAAGAAGGAATGTATTGATCTTACACCCATTTCTCTTTAGTTGGAAGGTACTAAAATTAGTGCTTAGTTGAAAACGATAGTTTCGTAATGGTTGCATGCTAGAAAACAAGCGTTCACATGCATCTACGCTTACCCTGTTGAAGTCAAGCATGGTGAAGTTTCCGACTGGGGCGTTGCACAAAACAAATTAGCAACATTACTGACATTTAGGTTTTGAACCACAGCAACACTGCTTAGTCAAGAATAAGTCAGCTGGCAAGTTGACTAAGTTGTGACTTAGCTAAGTTAGGTGGTGAAACTGAAAAAGTGAAAATCGCTACTTAACTAAGTTAAGTCGAGTTGGTGAAACCGGGCCTTAGTGAGTGTGACCGTGAAATAGTTTAACGAAAAGAACGAAATTTTTCCAAAGTATTTTAGCTATGGCCGAATAAAATATTCGCATGTTGTATTTACAAGCAAAAATATTGAGTTTTTAAATTCAAAAAAAAAAAAAAAATTGCGCGCATCGTTTCCAGGCATGCCACCTAATTGCACAACAAAATGCCCAACACTTTACCCTCGTTGAATACGTAACCGTGTCAATATATCCGCTGTAGCCGAACAAACATATGATTAAGTTGATGTTAAACAATGGGTAAGTGTGGCCTAGGTGTATGTCGAATCCAATCAGAAACACAGGTTTTATAAATATTATATCTCTTATTGATCAAGGTATCACCCAATGCATATCCAACAAAATTTATCGGCCTCGGGAAATTTAGAATAAATTCATTTGGCACCATTTAATGCACCACCAAATTTCGAAATAAAACCCAACTAGTTAGTACAAATAATGATAGCTCCTGATAATACAATCTCGACACACATGACATTTGGCCGAGATTTTATGAAAATATTTAATATTCATTTGATACAAACAAAAAAGAACGAAATTGATGAATTTAAAAGTAAAACTTGAATTTAATGAATTAAATAAAACTTGTCCTAATATAAAACACAGTGTTTTGGATTCTCTAGTTAAGTTGGATGATGATAGAAGAGATAGAGTGTGCATAATTGCAAAATAAATCCAAGAAAAGTTTGGGCACCGAAGGGAGGCATCAATATTGCGAGAACACGTAAGTTACTGGGGTCCAGCGGGGAAGAGGGTGAAAAAGTAGATGAGTATACTAATAAATACACTTATGCTATGAAAGAGTTAAGTGCGATCAATTTTGAACACGGACAGGAACTAGATGTAGACTTAGGGCCGCCGCTAGACGGCAAAAAGCGACGAGCCTTACTGACAGTTTTGTCGGATTCATATATTGAACCTAAAGTTTTGAAAAGAGAGCTATATGATGAGAGCAATAACATGAAACTTTGGCTGACCGATGATACACCATTTCACTGCTTGCCGAGGCGTTTGTCATTTCAAGACATAGAGACAATACAGAGAATTACCGATGAGTTACTTGATAGAAAGGTCGTACAACCAAGCAAGTCTCCATATGCTTCCGCCATAGTGTTAGTAAAAAAGAAGTTCGGGGATATTCAGATGTATATTGATTATAGGGCACTTTATGAAAAAACAATTAGAGATAATTTTCCGCTACCTTTAATAGAAGATTGCATTGAGTACATGTCAGGGAAAAAATGGTTTACCCTGTTAGATTTGAAAGATGGATTTAACCAGCTGACGATGGAAAGAGAATATATTCCATTGAATGCCTTTCGGGTTGAAGAGATTGTAGTTTATATTGATGATATCCACTACCTTTGAAAGCTTCCTTTGTACGGCCCTGAGTGGGATTTACGGAAAAGGTATAGAACTTATGTTGAAAAAGTGCAAATTGGGATACCTCGTCAGCCTTGCAATAGCTAATTACCCTGTGCCTAAAGACATCAAGGAACTTAGATCATGTTTAGAGCTGCTTTTATACTCCAGAAAGTGTGTACCATCGTTTTCAGAGATTCCTAAGCAACTGATAGATCTTTTACATAAGGAAACATGATTTGCATTTTCAGACCGATGTCAGGAGGCTTTTAACTTTGCTGGACAAGTTAGTTAAATCTCCGGGTTTATCAAAATATGATAACCGGAGAGAAACAAACCCCACTGTGACGCCAGTTGTCAGGGGATTGGGTCCGTTCTGCTGCAGAGACAGGATAGTAAGAAATTGCATCCAATAGCTTATTTTTCAAGAACTACCTCGGCGGCTGTATCTAGGTACCATAGTTTCGAGCTGGAAACACTTTTAATTGTTTATGCCCTAAGAAGTTTCAGGATTTACTTAGAAGGAATACCGTTTAATATTGTCACTGATTGTAATTTGCTTGCAATGACCCTTAGTAAAAACAGGCCAATCCGCGGATAGCACGGTGGTCTTTAGATTTAGAAAATTGTAATTACTCCATTCAGCACCGCAGGCGGACCAATATCGGTCATGTTGATGCCTTAGGTCACCTGCCGCAGCGGGATAAAAGCACCTATATCATAGAAGGAACTGTGCACGATACGAACTCCAAATCAATAGGAGCTTTAGAAGATCATGCTTGGTGTAAAAGAACAGAAGAAATCGTTGCTGCTGTCGGACATGATGATCTTGACTTCCAACTACAGGTTGCACAGAATAGGGATGAGAAACTTAAAAGGCGCATAAGCGAGTTAAAGAAGGGTGAAGTGGTTGGATACGAATTGATAGATGGGTTGGTTTTTCGTAAATTGGGTGGTGATTCTCTGTTATATGTAACGCTGGAGATGGAAGACAATGCAATCCGTATGGTACCCGAGAAGATTGGGCATCTTGGAGTTGACAAGTGCTATGACCAAATACGTAAACACTACTGGTTCGAGCAAATGAGGGACAAAATCCAAATCCATCGTTTGATACAAAATTGCATCAAGGGCATCTTATATTCCGCCCCAGCACGATCCAAACAACAAAGTTTGTATAGCATCCCCAAAATTCCTGCACCATTCGACACCCTTCATTTAGACCACTTTGATGCTCTGCCAGCTATGAAATCAAAGCGCAAGCATATATTAGTAGTGATAGAAGCATTCACTAAGTTCGTCAAGTTGTACCCAGTAAACTCCACCAGAAAAAAAGAAGTAGGTTGTGCACTGGAGAAATACTTCGGTTACTATAGCCGACCACGGCATATTATAACAAATAGAGGGACATGCCTTACTTCACTAGGTTTTAGCAGTTTTCTGTTGAAAAAAATATCGACCGAGTAAAGGTAGCAGTGGCGTCGCCCCAATCAAATGGACAAGTGGAAAGGGTTAATCGTGTTATAAAAGCAATGCTGGGTAAACTGACTGAATCAATGGAACATTCACACCGGGCTACGAAACGCTATCAGGCAGAATAAGCAATAAATAACACTGCCCACAGTACAAGAAACATATACCTAGTGAGTTGCTCTTTGGTGTTCTTCAGCGGTGTTGCATAGTGGACGGGCTAACTGAATTGTTAGAGAACAAATCATTAAACGATATTCCCAGGGATCTAACGGGAATAAGGGAAAGCACCTTAGAAAAAATAAGAAAAATCTCAGGAGTATAGCTTGAAGTGTTTTCTTACGAATAGTGCACTGGCAAAAAAATATTCAATCGGTGATTTTGTTGTGATTCGCCATGTTGATACCTTGGCTGGAACAAATAAAAAATTTATTCAAAAATACCGCTGCCCGTATGTTATACATAAAGTTCTACCAAATGATCGATATGTAATCAGGGATATTGGCAATTGCCAACTCACATATTTTCCCTATGATGGTATTGTCGAAGCTATCAGAATATGGAAATGGCTCTCTCCAATTAAGGCCGGGTTTTTCACTCCTTGGTTAAGCTCAGTTTAAACTAAGTTTGCTTAAACTCGGCATAAATTTAAACTCCAGTTAAACTGCAGAGCGGTTTTTCAGTGCGAGTTTAAAGCCGGTTTTAATATTTGCTTTTTATACGGCAACATTGGATTTTTCTTTATCTAGATACGGCAACAGATAATATTTGTATACATATTCAACGCCATTGCTTCTCCTCTGTATTGTAATAGTTAGCATTTTGCCAATTTCTGCATCACTATAATCACTTTCGTCAGATGATATATCCAGTATTCAATTAAATATAAAAATATCGTCCTTTCTTAATTGCGTTCAGCTTATTGTTTCACAACCAAAACTATAAAGTATGCAAAACAGCTGACAGGTTAACTAGAGTTTAACCCTGCCGAATTGACCGCTTAAACTACGTTTAAACTTCGTTTAAAGTTGACTGAAAAACTGCGCAACAAGTTTAAGCTTAGTTTAACTGACAAATTGAGTTAAACTTGTACTGAAAAACCGGGCCTAAGAAGATTAGCACCTCTCTCCAGTCATCGACGCCAACTGTCCACACTACGCAAACTAGCTCTAGGTATATTGTTGATTGAGGCCAATAAAAATGGTGAGGTTGGCCAAGATGTAACAATCTATTTTATATATAGTTTGTTATGGTTTACTTTCAATTGATAGTCATTTATATTTGGTGCAATGCGGTTGGTTGGATGACAGTTTTGATTCACCTTCCGGTTTGACGTTTAGCTACGGGAAAGTGCGTGATTTTTGCTGAAGTGGCAGCACCAAATGGTTCAATCCGTTCATATCAATCATCTGAAGGTAACGACCAATCAGAATGTTCCACCTGGCAATAATCACGCCACGTCAACGGGTAACGGAACTTTTCCATTGCGCAGTCGCGTTAAGTGAATAATTTTGGGCATAGCAGCGTCACCGGCATTCGACCAATTCAAAAAGATACATGATTTGAACGGGAGCGGTCGTGTCGCGGAGTGTGAAAAAGAAAATTGTGCTGTCGCCCAATTGCAATTTTTACTGGTTTTAATTTGTGAAAACTGAATCTTACATAAAACTCCAAGTGCTAAAGTTACGACAAGAAATTGTCAAGTTAAAAAAAAATTGGATTACAGCCAAATAAAATACAGCTTAGCACGTGTTTTCATTTTATCTCAATTATTCACTTTTACAGTGGTGCGCCTTGATAAATATAAAAAAAGAAAAAAAAAAACTTAAGTTTAGTGTGGTGAAGTGGTTATTCAATTTTTTTTGATTAAGTTGGTGAAGCAATTAAGAAAAGTTCTGTAAGAAAAATGCTTGTAGTGGCACCCTGACTTATAAAATTATTATATAAATTGAAATCTTTTCATTAAATGGATTTGGCATTGCTATTTTGGCATTTAAGTACTTGGGAAGGGGGTCTTTTTAACAATAATTTCACAAAAAACGTTATCTAGTTTGTACAGTTTTTTTTGATACTGTAACTCGTTTAGAAAAATTACTTCTTTTCGAATTAAATACGCAGCTCACTTTTATGAAAGCATTCTGAATCAAGTTTAAATTGAGCTATTGAATCGGCAATTCTGTACGACGGCACGCGCTGCTGATGTGCGTCCGAGAGTCTCGGGGGGTGTATCGGGCGACGGGTTTTGGCCTCCGTGTCGATGGTCCGGGGGCGGGGGTTCTATATTTTGGGTCTGTTTAGAGATATTTGCAATCCAAGTTGAAAATTTTTCGTCATTTTCAGGTGGTTGTTGTAATCACAGATTAGGGTGTACCAAAAAGTGCAAAAAGTGTGTCCTGCTCAAAATATTGTGGACCGTGTAACGGGGGTTGGACCAGCTAAAGGTTATTCTTTTGAAAGGCGGCCAAAGGTCGTCTACGCGAAAAGGTGTTGTGCACATAAATACCTTGGATGAAGCCGCCTATTTGGGATCGAACCTAGCGCATTTTGAGTTTTTGCTGATAGCTTTCCACCGAGACAAATTATTTGATTTCCGCCTTCGGATTGTTGGTGCGGGGGTCGGAGCGCGTCGATTGACGCCTTTCCCGAGGGTTTTGAACGTATATTGGCGGTTGAACGCTGTCGTATAGAATTGCCATTGAATCTGAAAATTTTAGCACACTTCCTTGAAAACCTATCAAAACTTCATAAGTTCCATTTTGTTTTTTTTAAAACGAAAGTGAATCGGAAGGACTCAGTCCTAAACTACAAAAACAAAATATCCCAAAGATATCAAGTTCAAAAGCGCTATAAGAACAAAAGCAAACAAAAACAACGAAAATAAAGTTTCAAAGTACAAAACGCAATAAGAAAAGAATTACAAAACAACATAAACCCAATAATTATACAAAAAAATAAACTTTAGAACCTTCTGAATAGAATTGTGTGGTCAATAAAAATATAATTAACATAGATACACATATAAACAAAAAAATCTACAAAAAGAATATAAAAACAAAATAAAGCTACAAAATTAAACTACAAAAACCACCGCAAAAATAACAACTTGGTGAGAATAAATAGCTAAAACAAACAAACCAACAAACAGAGAAGTTCACCAAACAACAAAAATAAATCACAACAACAACCACATCAGTAGCAGCAGTTGCAGCAGCCACAACAACATTTCTGGATATCCAGCAACGACAACAACACCAGCAGTAACATCAGCGAGGGCCGCCGCAATATAGGCCCGTCGCACCACCAGCAACAACAACAACACCAGCAGTAACATCAGCGAGGGCCGCCGTAATATAGGCCCGTCGCACCACCAGCAACAACGCGCAACAGGGCGCGCAACAACCAGCAGCAGTAATTACAGCGGGGGCCGCCCTCATATAGGCCCACCGCACGACGACATCCAGCATTGACAACAGCGGGGGCCGCCGTAATATAGGCCCGCCGCACTAGCAGCAGCAACAACAACACCAGCAGTGACAACAGCGGGGGCCGCCATAATATAGGCCGCCGTCCTATACAAAGGCCCGTCTCTCCACCAACAACAACAACATGCCAAAACCCCACCTGCTACAACCATAAATTCCCGGTGAGTTCGTGCCGATTAGCACGTTAAAGTTACATTTAAATTAAACTTAGGATAAAGCAAACCAAAACAAAATTAGAGAGTAGGATAAAAACTACATATATTCTCTGAAAATAAATGTGAATATTGGTTATAAATAACAGCTAACTTAAATTTTAAAATGTAATAGAAGAGAGTAAAGCAGAATTTAACGAGAAATTTAATAAATATAAATAATAAGTTTTTATAGGGAAGTAAAGTAGTCTACCAAAAAAAAAAAAAAAAAAAAAGAAAATTTTTTTCAAAATGTATATTTTTTAAAAACAATGTAAGAAAAAAGAATTTAGAATTAACTTAATATCTAGAAATAGTCTAGACAAAATAAAAAAAATAAGCATCCAAAAAAAAAAAAAAAAAATAAGGAGGAACCTTAAAGTAATTTTGACGGAGACTATGATAAAATGAATCGTGATTTAGACATAAGTTAAATGGGATATGGCATAGACAAAAGAGAAAAGGATAAATAGCTTACATTTAAAAAGAAAAACTAATGTAAAGGTAAAAGGGGGTTTATAGTTAAACTTAACGAGCTAAAAATTAGAAAAAGAATAATAATCATTCTAAATAAGAAAAAAAAAAACAAAAATTTATATAACTAATCAATTGACAAGAAAATACCAAAAAAAAAAAAAAACACAAATTTAAATAAAGAAGGTTTTTATTTACTACTAAATTAATATAACCAATAACAAAATATAACGGCCAATTTAATAATCAATGAACTTAATAAATAATGAAATAAATAATAAAAGTAACAATATAGATACCATCAACACCAATAAAAAAAAAAAAAAAAACTAATGTAAAGAAACAAAAAAAAAACGTTTTTCTTTCGTCTTGCATTTTTGTTATGCTATTTCCAATCCTCTTCAATGAGCATTTCTTGGTTAGAGTAAATTAGCTAAGTTAAGGATTTTTTTTGTTAAGAAAATGAATTGTCAATAAAATTTATAAAATGGGAATGCTGATTTTCCTCTTCATTTAGAAGGCATAGGATTCGTAGGTAAGGGGCCATCGGGATTCGGTTTGGTGCACCGATGGCCATGGATGAGGGTGGGCAAGCACCAGGGCGTCGCAACCACACCCGCGGCGCCCCCTTATAATGTTCGGCCTCTTTTTTTTATTTTTTTCTTTTGCAGCAGGGTAACCGGTCATTTCCGGTTCGTTTAAAATCTCAGGGTTTCTTTTCGGTTAATTTAAATTTATCTTTGTGTTCTTTTTCCGTTCGTTATTTCAGTTTTAATTTCGTTTCATTTTCGGTTATTTTTATATTTGAGTTAGTTTCGCTTTCGGTTATTTTTGAATTTTGATTTTCATTTTAAATATTTTAGTTGCCCGTTTCTTTTGAATTTATTTGATTTTTCGGTTTTTTTATTTGAATTTGAAATTTGATGTCAACGGTCTGTCCGTGGCATCCGGTGTTTTAACCGGATGTTGTTTTAAAAGTTGTTTTGCGCGGTTTTGCATTTCCCCGCGTATTTCAAAAGGCACGATCTGACCTTTTCTCTGATTATGGCGCAGGACGGTAAGGTTGGCAAGAACCCACCCCAGCCGACAATGACTAGCCACAGTGCGACCTCATATCGTGCCGACCGCCTTCCTTACTGCTCCATTTTGTTGCGATACCATAACAGATGGCGCCCAACGTGGAAACCGAAGCGCTGACCGCGGTGACCTTTCGGGTCAGCTTGTGAGGTTTCACCATTCCGTAAGTCCCAGGTAGGCAGGCCCAGGAGCCGCCACCTGCGTTGCGACGGGATGGTGGGACTGATCAAGTAGTCCGGATGGGTCTTCGTGATCAGTAGCTGAGGGCTCCACGAGACTGAACGTCATGTCCACCGGAAGTTTTCATTTCACCCGGTGAGGTAGTGCTAAACGCACTTAGTTTTTTTGTAGTTTCAATTTTTTTTGTTGTCCCGGGTCTGTTGTCCGATGTCGGCTTCGGGAGATTTATATGTCCGCTAAGTGGGGTTTAGTTTTCTTGGGATTATTTAGTTAATATTTTTGCCGAACGTGATGTTTTGTGTTGTCTTCGTTTTTTTTTGTATGCATTTTTTTTTGTAGGATCCTTACTTCTCCAACCAGTCTCAGGGAGGCAGCCCTTAGCAGCCCCTGCATTGCGGGAGGAGGAGTAGGGACCCCATATCCACCCCCTTCCAACTGCGCAAGTCTGGGGAAAAGCGGTACCTAACCGCATCCTTTCATTGCGGCGTGGTTGAGGAGGGGTGTTTCAAAAAAAAAAAAAAATAAATAAAGTTTTGACGTTTTGATCGCTGGTATCCAGTGCTCCGACCAGTCTCAGGGAGGCAGCCATTAGCAGCCCCTGCATTGCGGTCCGGAGTACTGGAGTCCAAATAAGTTTAAAATTTTGCCAATTTTCGCCATGGTACACCAACATGTCTCAGGGCGAGGTGTCTTATAACCACCCCTGCATTGCGGTAGGTGTACCTGGAAGAATGTCCTTGTCTAGTGTTATTTCGTTTTTTTTGATATGCCTATGCCTTCTAATGATGGGATGTCAGCATTCCCATTCAATATATAAATACACAACTAGCTTTTGCCAAACTTTATACCGTTTTTGCTTTTTACATAGTACATTTCAACACGTATATTTACTAATAATCAATTTCTTTCAGCATATATATATTTATATGTATATATTTATTTTTTTTTGACGTATTCGCGGTAATCAGTTGATGCAAATATCAGTTAGGAAAATTTGCATTAATTAAATTTTTATTTTTCAAAACTTGTCAATAGTCGGTATTATAGGGTGGGGGAGTGAATCTTGACTTGTTATACCTTCCAACCGCCCCTTGTAACCGAATACTTTTTTTTATTTTTCTTGTTTATCTAACGTGGTTGGAGATTTTTCCTTTCAATATGGATCAGTCGGCTGAACGCATGACTACTAGGAACTCGGTACGAGGAAGTGGGGGCAAGCCTAGAGGTCAGGGTAGAGGGGCGCTTCCGAAGCAACCCACCAATCGACCTCTGGTACTGCATTCTCCAATAGGTAGTCCGGGCGGGGGAGATCCGACCAGGATAGTGTTGAATCCTGCTTCCAACCACAAAATGGATAGACCAGCTAGTACTAATATCCTTGACTCGTCCATGGCAGCAGATCCAATGCAAAATATTTTTGACCCTTCAACTGGCGTGCTAACAGGTATACAGGGGGAAGCTAGAGCTTCGGTTCAAGACCGTATACCTCCTGACACTTTAGGTGATAGGATCACTACGCAAAGGAACAATGCCGAGGTCCCTCCTGTAGATTCGTGGGTGAACGTGCTACATCAGCTGTTCAGGACATCGCAGGAGGAGATGCGGAACGAAATGAGGACGATCAGGGAGAACATGGACTTACTCAACGCCGCAGTAACATCGTCGCAGGGTAGTGCGACCTATAACAGGAACACCAATAGGGAGGAAAGGAACCAAGCCCCTACATTCGTTAGTAACCAGGCCAACATCGTTTCGAATAGCGTGGCAGTGAAACCACAGGATTGGAAGATTTCCTTCGATGGTACTGGAAGCGTTGCTGATTTTTTGTTTAAGTTGGACACCCTATGTGAGCGGACTCAATGCTCTAGCGACCAACTTATGGCGAGTTTTCATCTCTTTTTGTCAGGACGGGCGGAAGAATGGTATTGGCTGTTCACGAAGCAGAATCCAACCGCGAATTATCCCTTTTTGTGCTATTCCCTGAAGCGTGAGTTTGGAACATTGAAAAGTGACCACGAGATTATGATGGAAATCTCAATGCGTAAGCAGAAGTTAAGTGAGTCATACGACGTGTTCCACACTGACATAGTAGCACTTAACGCACGCCTCAGAGAACCGATGTCTGAAGTCCTGCTGATTGACATAATAAAGCGGAACGTCAACAGTAGCTTGAAGCTAATGCTCTTCAATGCGGATGCCAGGACATTGCATGATCTACGCGATATAGCACGAAGAGGGGAACAAGTTCTGAAAGAAAGCAAAATATTGGGAACCACTTACCATGGACGTCAGGTCAACGAGGCCCGCACGATAACACCGGACATGAGGATGGAAGGCGAGGATTGCGAAGCTGACCCGCAGATAGAGGCGTTGGAGTACCGGCGCAATAGAAAACCGGATTATTCCGGAATTCAATGTTGGAATTGTCAGGCCATGGGGCATTCGTATATTTATTGTGAGGAACCCATTAGGAGTCCCTTCTGCTTTAAGTGCGGGCATAGAGGCGTGTTTACCCCAAAATGTCCAAAGGACCATCGCCGGCAGGGAAACCAATATCCGAGCGAGAAGATGGGGGAAACTCGTTCGGTGCCATAGCCCCCATATCAGCCAGTGCTCAAGGAGTCGCCTCGAGTACTGAACCAAGTGGTAGGTCCCTCGCGAGCGGAGAGTTACAAGGCAGTGTTGAACTTCCAAGGAGCAGTGGCACTCTGGCGAAGGAATACCCAAAAATAGTTGTAACTTTTCCTGACAGTACAGACGGTTCTGATTCCGATAGTCCTAGGTCATCAACGGCAATCTGCAAACCAATACAAATTTTGAAAGCCCCGAGTAGGGAGGTCGCCTGTCAGACGCAATTTCCACCTAGTTTGGAACAAAGGGTAACCAATTACAAGCTAGTTAGGTCGAGAATTTTTCATAACCCAGAGTCATTTGTATCGGAAGATATTTTGAAATGTAGGAAGAGATATAACAGCCGAGTACAGGAGCGTAAACTTTTACAAAGCACCACTTTGGTGCTCACCGAGGATGAAAGGCCTCTGGTGCGAGTGCAAATTGAAAATAGTTTTCTGGTAGGATTGCTGGACTCGGGTGCGAATGTTTCTATTCTCGGAAAAGATTGTCAAAAGTTTTTGGATGCAAATGGGCTTAAGTACCACCCACGGCAGGCTTTCGTGTATACGGCGGGTGGGGGAAAACAGAAAATATTAGGTTCTATCTCCTTACCAGTGACTTTTAAAAATACCACCAAAACTATTCGTTTTTATCTTGTTCCTTCCCTTATTCAAGAAGCCTATTTCGGAGTTGACTTCTGGAGAGCGTTTGCGTTAGCTCCCGAAATATTTCCGAGCATAGCATGTCTAGAGGTTATCGATGAAAAGGAGGAGGGACATAACTTCCATGAGTTGACACAAACCCAGAAGGCCAAACTGCAGAGGGTAGTAGATATGTTCCCGTCGTTTGAGAAGTTAGGATTGGGGCAAACGAGATTGGTTGAGCATCATATTGATACTGGTGATGCAGTCCCAATCAAAAGTAAACATTTTCCTCTTTCGCCACCGAGGCAAGCCGAAGCTTTTAGCGAAATAGATAGGCTGCTCGAAATGGGAGTTATAGAAGAGTCAAACTCGCCTTGGTGTAGTCCAGTTGTTCTAGTTCGGAAGCCAGGGAAGGTCAGGCTCTGCATAGATTCCAGGAAGGTCAACGCGGTAACTAAAAAGGACTCGTACCCGTTGCCTCATATCAACGGCCTATTGAGCAGACTGAAGGACACGCACTTCATTAGTGGCATTGATCTGAAGGACGCGTTCTTTCAGATCAAGCTGACAGAGTCTTCCAAGGAAAAAACAGCATTCGCAGTTCCTGGGAAGCCTCTGTACCACTTTAAAGTGATGCCCTTTGGTCTGTGTAATGGACCGCAGACCATGAGCCGCCTGATGGACAAGGCAATTCCCTCGCGTTTGCGGGAGAATGTCTTTGTCTACCTGGATGATCTAATGGTATGCAGCACTAACTTTGAAGACCACCTAAAGTTGCTGGCGGAAGTGGCGAATTGTTTGAGGGACGCAGGCCTCACAATCAATGTGAAGAAGAGCAAATTTTGTCAGAAGGAAATTCGGTATTTAGGGTACTTGATAGGTAGCGGGTGCTTGAAGGTGGATCCTGGGAAAATAGAAGCAATGCAGAACTTCCCGATCCCTAAATCTCCGCGACAGGTTCGTAGTTTTGTGGGTATGGCGAATTGGTATAGGGCGTTTATTACAAATTTTGCTGATTTAGCAGGCCCTTTGACCGATTGCCTCCGTAAAAAGCCAGGACCATTCAAACTTACCCCAGAGGCAATAGAGGCCTTTGAAAAGCTGAAGGTAGCCTTGAGCTCCGCTCCTGTCTTGGCCCAACCCGATTTCTCAAAGGAATTTGTTATTCAGTGTGATGCTTCAAAAATAGGTGTAGGGGGCGTGTTATTCCAGGTCGATGACGAGGGCGATGAGCATCCAATCGCGTTTGTTTCAAAAAAACTTAACAATGCTCAGCGCAATTATACTGTAACCGAACTGGAATGCCTCGCCGCCATTATAAGTGTCAAGCGTTTTAGACCGTACATAGAGGGTTTGCCATTCCGAATCATAACCGACCATTCAAGTCTCAAGTGGTTGATGACTCAGAAGGACTTGAGTGGCAGGCTGGCTCGATGGTCACTCCTACTGCAAAGATACGATTTTGCCATGGAGCATCGCAAGGGAACCCTGAATATAGTACCGGATGCCCTCTCGCGTTTTGATGTAGACGAGCTAACCTTCTCCGCCCCACCTCACGAAATTCACTTAGCATCGCCGGAATTTGAAAGCGCGGAATACTTGGATCTTTGCAGAACCATTTTGGAAAACAAAGATGCGCTACCAGATTTGAGTGTAAATGATGGCGTGGTTTTAAAAAGGGTTAAATTTCGTAAGGGTGTGGCGGATGAGGAGGACTCGTTATGGCGGGTGTGGTTACCGACAGGGTTAACTAAGAAAGCGATAAGTCTTGCACATGATGCGAATAGGAGTTACCATGGGGGTTGGCAGAAAACTTTAGAACGTGTCAGACAAAATTACTTCTGGCCTAGGCAAGCTAAAGACGTTAGAGACTATGTACAGAAATGCGACACTTGTAAGGCTGTTAAGTCAACAAATCAGCAGTCAAGACCACCTATAGCGAACACTTTTGCCTCAGAAAGACCATTTCAGCGGTTCTATTGCGACTTTCTAGGACCTTACCCGCGATCCAAGCGGCGCAATCAGTTTCTCTTCATTGTTCTAGACCATTTTGCAAAGTATGTTTGGTTGAAGCCCATGCAGAGAGCAACAACTGCTAATGTTATGAATTACTTTACTTCTGAAATTTTTCCATCGGTTGGGGTTCCTGAATATATCCATAGCGATAATGGTAAACAGTTTATCTCTAAGGAAATGAAACAATTCCTCGAGAATTATGGGGTGACCCATATAAAGACGGGGTTATACTCGCCGCAAGCAAACGCGTCGGAACGCGTAAATAGAGAAATTGTTTCAAAAATAAGAATTTTCCTTAAAGATAAACAGGATCATACCGACTGGGACAAGCATATACCCGAAATTTTAGCGGCGTTAAGAAGCGATTTTCATACCTCAATTCAGTGTTCTCCATACTTTGCCCTATACGGTCAGAACATGGTCCAACACGCCTCAGCCTATAATATATTAGATAAACTCGGTACTCTTAGGGAAGATGAAATTCCAATAATAACCAGGGCGGATAAGTTGTCCACCATTCGCGAGCAAATTCGTAGGAATTTAGATCAGGCGAAGGATAGGGGAAACAACGTTTATAACAAACGCTCTAGGCAAGTTAACTATAGGGAAGGTCAGGAGGTTTTTAGGAAAAATTTTGCTTTGAGTAACTTTAAACAAGGCATAAACGCCAAATTCTTGCCGAAATACCTCAAGTGCCGAGTGCGTCGAAAAGTAGGCAACGCGTTGTACGATCTAGAGGACCTGACAGGGAAACTAATAGGTCGCTTTCACGCTTCGGATATTCGTCCACAATAACCAGACTTTTGAATTTTTTTTCCCACACTTACAATTTTATCTGGGTGTTTTGGCGGTCGGGGACAACTCGCCCAGTATCCTCCCCGAGCATTGACTTAATAGGGTATTTACATACGCTTCCATCGGAAGTAGTGGATAACCTGGCAATCCTCGGTTATGCGGATTGTCTTTCGGAGTTTTGACGAGTTCTCCTTAATTAAAATGTCTACCGGGGGACAAGTTTTTTTACCATGGAACAAGCTTCTCCGGTTAATTTTTTTGCTAAACCTTTTTGTGGGGGTGAAACCACTAGAATCAAAAATTTTCGGAGTTTTGACGAGTTCTCCTTTATTAAAATGTCTACAGCCGCGAAGCATTGTAACTAGGAAACCAAAATAAATTCTCCGTTTGCCTCGGAGTTTTGACGCGTTCTCCGATATCAAAATGTCTAACTAAATTACACGTTTTTCTTATAAGCCTATTTCGGTGGGGGTAAAGCCACTTAACCAATTTCCATTTGCCGCAAAGCCTACTAAACTATGAAACAAAATACTTCAAAAAAATTTTCCTTTACTGGCGGATCTTCTTGCCCGGCTAGCTCGTGGTAGAACTAGAGACTCTTATCTAGGGGTGAGTCGTGCCCCACGTTTTACCCAGAAATGGCTTCCTTGCAAGTAAACCTTTTTCCTGTTCGCTTCATCGACCGGTCTTCGAAGCGAAGCAGGCCTGTTATGGTTTACTTTCAATTGATAGTCATTTATATTTGGTGCAATGCGGTTGGTTGGATGACAGTTTTGATTCACCTTCCGGTTTGACGTTTAGCTACGGGAAAGTGCGTGATTTTTGCTGAAGTGGCAGCACCAAATGGTTCAATCCGTTCATATCAATCATCTGAAGGTAACGACCAATCAGAATGTTCCACCTGGCAATAATCACGCCACGTCAACGGGTAACGGAACTTTTCCATTGCGCAGTCGCGTTAAGTGAATAATTTTGGGCATAGCAGCGTCACCGGCATTCGACCAATTCAAAAAGATACATGATTTGAACGGGAGCGGTCGTGTCGCGGAGTGTGAAAAAGAAAATTGTGCTGTCGCCCAATTGCAATTTTTACTGGTTTTAATTTGTGAAAACTGAATCTTACATAAAACTCCAAGTGCTAAAGTTACGACAAGAAATTGTCAAGTTAAAAAAAAATTGGATTACAGCCAAATAAAATACAGCTTAGCACGTGTTTTCATTTTATCTCAATTATTCACTTTTACAGTGGTGCGCCTTGATAAATATAAAAAAAGAAAAAAAAAAACTTAAGTTTAGTGTGGTGAAGTGGTTATTCAATTTTTTTTGATTAAGTTAGTGAAGCAATTAAGAAAAGTTCTGTAAGAAAAATGCTTGTAGTGGCACCCTGACTTATAAAATTATTATATAAATTGAAATCTTTTCATTAAATGGATTTGGCATTGCTATTTTGGCATTTAAGTACTTGGGAAGGGGGTCTTTTTAACAATAATTTCACAAAAAACGTTATCTAGTTTGTACAGTTTTTTTTGATACTGTAACTCGTTTAGAAAAATTACTTCTTTTCGAATTAAATACGCAGCTCACTTTTATGAAAGCATTCTGAATCAAGTTTAAATTGAGCTATTGAATCGGCAATTCTGTACGACGGCACGCGCTGCTGATGTGCGTCCGAGAGTCTCGGGGGGTGTATCGGGCGACGGGTTTTGGCCTCCGTGTCGATGGTCCGGGGGCGGGGGTTCTATATTTTGGGTCTGTTTAGAGATATTTGCAATCCAAGTTGAAAATTTTTCGTCATTTTCAGGTGGTTGTTGTAATCACAGATTAGGGTGTACCAAAAAGTGCAAAAAGTGTGTCCTGCTCAAAATATTGTGGACCGTGTAACGGGGGTTGGACCAGCTAAAGGTTATTCTTTTGAAAGGCGGCCAAAGGTCGTCTACGCGAAAAGGTGTTGTGCACATAAATACCTTGGATGAAGCCGCCTATTTGGGATCGAACCTAGCGCATTTTGAGTTTTTGCTGATAGCTTTCCACCGAGACAAATTATTTGATTTCCGCCTTCGGATTGTTGGTGCGGGGGTCGGAGCGCGTCGATTGATGCCTTTCCCGAGGGTTTTGAACGTATATTGGCGGTTGAACGCTGTCGTATAGAATTGCCATTGAATCTGAAAATTTTAGCACACTTCCTTGAAAACCTATCAAAACTTCATAAGTTCCAGTTTGTTTTTTTTAAAACGAAAGTGAATCGGAAGGACTCAGTCCTAAACTACAAAAACAAAATATCCCAAAGATATCAAGTTCAAAAGCGCTATAAGAACAAAAGCAAACAAAAACAACGAAAATAAAGTTTCAAAGTACAAAACGCAATAAGAAAAGAATTACAAAACAACATAAACCCAATAATTATACAAAAAAAATAAACTTTAGAACCTTCTGAATAGAATTGTGTGGTCAATAAAAATATAATTAACATAGATACACATATAAACAAAAAAATCTACAAAAAGAATATAAAAACAAAATAAAGCTACAAAATTAAACTACAAAAACCACCGCAAAAATAACAACTTGGTGAGAATAAATAGCTAAAACAAACAAACCAACAAACAGAGAAGTTCACCAAACAACAAAAATAAATCACAACAACAACCACATCAGTAGCAGCAGTTGCAGCAGCCACAACAACATTTCTGGATATCCAGCAACGACAACAACACCAGCAGTAACATCAGCGAGGGCCGCCGCAATATAGGCCCGTCGCACCACCAGCAACAACAACAACACCAGCAGTAACATCAGCGAGGGCCGCCGTAATATAGGCCCGTCGCACCACCAGCAACAACGCGCAACAGGGCGCGCAACAACCAGCAGCAGTAATTACAGCGGGGGCCGCCCTCATATAGGCCCACCGCACGACGACATCCAGCATTGACAACAGCGGGGGCCGCCGTAATATAGGCCCGCCGCACTAGCAGCAGCAACAACAACACCAGCAGTGACAACAGCGGGGGCCGCCATAATATAGGCCGCCGTCCTATACAAAGGCCCGTCTCTCCACCAACAACAACAACATGCCAAAACCCCACCTGCTACAACCATAAATTCCCGGTGAGTTCGTGCCGATTAGCACGTTAAAGTTACATTTAAATTAAACTTAGGATAAAGCAAACCAAAACAAAATTAGAGAGTAGGATAAAAACTACATATATTCTCTGAAAATAAATGTGAATATTGGTTATAAATAACAGCTAACTTAAATTTTAAAATGTAATAGAAGAGAGTAAAGCAGAATTTAACGAGAAATTTAATAAATATAAATAATAAGTTTTTATAGGGAAGTAAAGTAGTCTACCAAAAAAAAAAAAAAAAAAAAAAGAAAATTTTTTTCAAAATGTATATTTTTTAAAAACAATGTAAGAAAAAAGAATTTAGAATTAACTTAATATCTAGAAATAGTCTAGACAAAATAAAAAAAATAAGCATCCAAAAAAAAAAAAAAAAAATAAGGAGGAACCTTAAAGTAATTTTGACGGAGACTATGATAAAATGAATCGTGATTTAGACATAAGTTAAATGGGATATGGCATAGACAAAAGAGAAAAGGATAAATAGCTTACATTTAAAAAGAAAAACTAATGTAAAGGTAAAAGGGGGTTTATAGTTAAACTTAACGAGCTAAAAATTAGAAAAAGAATAATAATCATTCTAAATAAGAAAAAAAAAACAAAAATTTATATAACTAATCAATTGACAAGAAAATACCAAAAAAAAAAAAAAAACACAAATTTAAATAAAGAAGGTTTTTATTTACTACTAAATTAATATAACCAATAACAAAATATAACGGCCAATTTAATAATCAATGAACTTAATAAATAATGAAATAAATAATAAAAGTAACAATATAGATACCATCAACACCAATAAAAAAAAAAAAAAAACTAATGTAAAGAAACAAAAAAAAAACGTTTTTCTTTCGTCTTGCATTTTTGTTATGCTATTTCCAATCCTCTTCAATGAGCATTTCTTGGTTAGAGTAAATTAGCTAAGTTAAGGATTTTTTTTGTTAAGAAAATGAATTGTCAATAAAATTTATAAAATGGGAATGCTGATTTTCCTCTTCATTTAGAAGGCATAGGATTCGTAGGTAAGGGGCCATCGGGATTCGGTTTGGTGCACCGATGGCCATGGATGAGGGTGGGCAAGCACCAGGGCGTCGCAACCACACCCGCGGCGCCCCCTTATAATGTTCGGCCTCTTTTTTTTATTTTTTTCTTTTGCAGCAGGGTAACCGGTCATTTCCGGTTCGTTTAAAATCTCAGGGTTTCTTTTCGGTTAATTTAAATTTATCTTTGTGTTCTTTTTCCGTTCGTTATTTCAGTTTTAATTTCGTTTCATTTTCGGTTATTTTTATATTTGAGTTAGTTTCGCTTTCGGTTATTTTTGAATTTTGATTTTCATTTTAAATATTTTAGTTGCCCGTTTCTTTTGAATTTATTTGATTTTTCGGTTTTTTTATTTGAATTTGAAATTTGATGTCAACGGTCTGTCCGTGGCATCCGGTGTTTTAACCGGATGTTGTTTTAAAAGTTGTTTTGCGCGGTTTTGCATTTCCCCGCGTATTTCAAAAGGCACGATCTGACCTTTTCTCTGATTATGGCGCAGGACGGTAAGGTTGGCAAGAACCCACCCCAGCCGACAATGACTAGCCACAGTGCGACCTCATATCGTGCCGACCGCCTTCCTTACTGCTCCATTTTGTTGCGATACCATAACAAGTTTGTATTTTATAAGTAGATATATTACATTAGGCGCGTTCCAATCACAAGTGATTAAGATCCAGATAAAAATGTTTCATGTAAATGCAATAACAATGTGATCCTGATATTTTTCTTCGTCAATAGAAGGCAACTTGTCTGAGTACACTGGTCAACAACATTTTTGTACATGGGACGTGCGTATATTTTTTTATTGCTTTTGCATCCAGAAATAAGAATATGAACGTAAAAAAGTTTTTGATTTGGTTTTGTTCGAAAAAAATGAGAAAAACGAAAAACATGAAAATTCATCAAAATTTGACATAGATTTGATTTATTCTAGTATAGTCAAAATCAATTTAAGATTTATTCTTATAAATGTAATTTTAGAATACAGTTTAAATTTTAAAAAATGCTTTTTCCTGCTTTTCCTGCCATATTCGGTAACATTTTCTCTTATTAACGGCCAAATATAGTCCCCCATCACGCTTTCCGTATACTGGCCTTGGTAGCGTTTCTCAAACTCCATTATATCTTGATGGAATCTCTCCCCGTGTTCTTCTGAATAAGCTCCCATATTATCTTTGAATTTATCCAGATGTGAATGTAACATGTGCATCTTAGCGACATTCTACATCCGATGGCGGAAATATTCGTTATCATGCTAGTTATCATCTCTTCATAATTTTCATCCATATGATTTCCAAGAAAGCCATGAACTACTGCCTTAAAACTGTTCCACGCTAGTTTCTCCTCATTGCTAAGTAGGTCCGGGAAAATATCGCAGTTCATAATTTTTTTTATTTGAGGGCCAACAACGACTCCAGCTTTAATTTTCGCCTCCGACAGCTTTGGAAAAAAGTCTGCAAAATATTTGAAAGACTCAATATTAAGAGCCTTCACAAATTGTTTAATAAGGCCCAATTTAATATGCAATGGCGGCATCAATATGTTTTTAGGATCGACAATTGCTTCATGTTTAATATTAAATCTTCCCACTCCATACTCAGTAAGTTCAGGCCAATGTTTTTGGCGATAGTGCTATCCCATAGGCAAAGATAACAGGAGTGTTTGGTATATCCACCTTGCATTCCAGTAAAAAAACAAACCATCTTGAAGTCACCAATAACTTCCCACTTGTATTCTGTATATTTGATTGCAGCTCATAGCATTTTAATACTGTCATAATTTTCTTTGAGATGTATGGAATGTGCCAGTGAAATAGATGGAAATTTGTTCCCATTGTGTAGTAGAACTGCTTTTAGACTTTTTGTTGAGCTGTCGATAAAGAGGCGCCATTCATTTGTATTACAAGGAATACCAATTGCTTCAAATAAACCTTTCACGTCATAGCAAAAACAGAGTCCATCTTCCTTACTGTAGAAACAAGAAAATTCTTCATGACGCTTTCTTTGACGAGATATTCGAACATCAGAAGTAAGTCAATTTCGTTGTTTAAGCCGCTATGCTAATAACTCTGCTTTGTATTTTGATAGATTTTAGTCTCTTATTAACTCATTGAGATCTTCAGAGTTGATGAGATGTGGTATTCCTGGTTCAAATTGAGGAACAAATTCGGAATGTGCGGATGCAGATGAACTCGGTGTTTGAAAGCTACCTTGAGGGAATAGTTGCTTTTCCAACACAGATGGATCAGGTACAGGATTTTGTTCCGAATGTGGTACTGGAGCGGATGTCGAGGGTAGTTCCGGATATATTGTTTTCCTTAAACGTTTCCCTTTCAGTGGTTTCACTACACAAAAATAGCAATCAGTGTCATGATTACTCGGTTCCCTCCAAATCCTCGGCACTGCGAAATTCATGGCTCTTTTCCCACCCTGGTACCAAACTATAATAAAACGTAAATCATATTATAACAATTTCAGTTATTATGCAATTATATATAGATATATGTATATATATATATGAAACAGTTAGTAAAATAAAAAAGAGAAAATAAACTTACGCTCCAGAATGCTTCTGCAAGAGTTACATGAAACATGTGGAGCCCATTTTTTGTCCTGGTTTTTAACAGGTAGACCGAAGTAGGCTAGGTAGGTCTCGCAAATCCTTGTGTTTTTAGTTAAATAAAACTTTTTTTGTCTTCTTTTAATACATTTGCCACATATATAGCAAAACGAATTAGCCGCTCGTTTACAACTTCTCGAAGACATCATTCCTCTGTGATATGCAAAAACATAGTGTCGCCCACAACGAGACCCAAGAAACTACGACTTCTTAAAAAAAATTTTACTTACAAAAACGCTATCAGGTAGCTGGCATGCTCTATTGCTAGGCCTGCCAATCCGTCAGTAAAAGTTTCGATGAGTTTCTTAATATGTACTTAACGAATTGCCAAATCTACCTAAAATCATGTCTATCTGGGACCTTTTATCTCCTTTTTACTGTTTCTCAGCCACATTTTTTTGGTTTTTTTTTAAGATGGGTATGTTGTGCTTTAAGTAGATCTTTTTTCGATGCATAGCTACATCAGGTAGCTACCCGCCGCCCTCTATCGACCGAAATAGCGCGAAAGGACCTACATTAGCCTGGTGCAAAAATGCAAAATTTTCAAATCGCTATAACTTCTACAAAACCAAATATTTTTGATTCGTAATTGCATTTTTTTTTATAGAATTGAACATAGAATCCGAATATATGGGGCAAACCCCGTTGACCTGTGTTATCTGAAAAGTAACTTAAAATATGTAAGAAATATGCACTCTGTAAGTACTTGAAGAAAAAATTACATCAGTCTGCCTTATAATGAACTTCCAAATGATGTTAAAATCTGTAATGGAAATATATTCAAACAAAAATTGTTCAATTATTGCAGAGCCCTACCAATATAGTGCGGCATAGGCAGGCTTCCATAGTATCAATCGCAGTGCATGCGTGCCAAATATTCTGTAATGTAGCGCCTGTATTTCCGCAGGGATACAAAAAGTTGCCGAAACTCATAGGCGCCCGCTACACAGTCAGTAAATATCACGATATTTGGATCACGCTAAATACTGATAGATTGATGGATCGCAAACTGACGCTACACGTTCAATACTTATCGTCAATACTTTTCGTCAGTACTTTCGTAATTTTCATGCTAAGCGGTTCGTAAAGAATGGAGAAAGAAAATACAAAACGGGCGTGTTTAGCTATATTAATACATTTTTCTATTAAAAAAAAGATAATAAGAGACGATACTGGAGCAAAAATTGGTATAAAGGGCGAAACAAATACAGAAGCATAAATTTGTTTATTATTTATTGACAGTATTTTCATCTGGATCGCGGATTTCTGGATTTGTGTCTGTTCTACCAAAATACAGGCAGTATTGACGGATCGCAAAAAATGACGCTACACCGTCAATATTTATTGACAATATTTTTATCTGGACCGCGGATTTCTGGATTTCTAAACATCTTGCGATATTTTTCGGCATCCATCAATATTTGACGCTACACGTTCAATAAATATCGTGATCCAAAAATATTGTCAATAAGTATTGCACGTGTAGCATTGGCCATACTGAAACGCATCACTCGATCAAATCAGAGCATCGCCGTTCAAATGTTGTCTTCGCGCTTTACATGCGTAAATGGCCTGTGTGGGTATATGGAAATCTGGCGTAGATTCGCACGATATGGTTTTTTGATAAGTAACTAGGTTAGAATTTATAGTCTAGTTCAGATTAGTATATAATGTAAATAGGTATAAGCTAGGCTTAAGATAAGCTGTAATAAATAAATAAATTAATTAATCACGATACATTTGACAAAAAGTGTCCATGTTACGTGAACAAATTGCAGATAAAGAAGCAAAAGCTTGGTTATTAGCAACTAAAAAATGTAGAAATAGCCGTTTGTGAAAGTTACAAAGAGAAACCAAAAAATCATAAAAACGAAATTAAGTGTATCTACCTTAATACAAACAGTATCACAGCCAATAAAGAAGTAGTTGTTTAATGATCGAAGAAGAAATCCCCAGTATTTTTTTTGCGCCGAAACTCATACCACGAATAATGTAAGCGAATCAGAGTTAAATCTCTCTCTCTATGGCGCGATATACAACAGGTATATCATCATAAACCTCCTAAGAGATTTTTGCGCCAAGCTTCTCTTCCAATTTGTGGTGTGCCGATTTGAATTTTCCCTACAAATTGGTGGGACCTACAGTTTTTTGCCGACTCCGAACGGCATCTACAAAGGAGACGAATTTTTGCTGAGAAGCCTGTCATGGCAGAAATACACTCGGAGAGTTTGCCAAACCACTGCCGAGGGGCGACCCCGTTTTGAAAAACTTTTTTTTTTTTTCAAATCACTTTTGATGTTACCTGTACCAGGGCTCGAACCATGGACCTTCGGTGTGGTAGGCCGGCAACACTACCTTCACACCACGGGGGCCGCCCGAGTTAAATACTGTTGGATATAATCATATCAGGTGTGACTCACATAGCCGACATACAGGTGGTGTCCTCATATACATGCATAAGCTGATTTCATAAAAAGTACTGGGGAAATACTAGAAGAATACTTCTGTGAAAATAAAAATAATATATTTATTGGTGAGTTTAACATAAATGTAAATATACAATCTATATAATGGAACCAGCTAACCAATACATTCGCATCAGAATCTATGCAGCAATTAGTTAATTTTAACACCAGAATTACAGAATCATCCCAAACCAAAATAGACCTAGTCTTCAGCAATAGTGACAATATAAAAATACAACATTTAGAAAATCATAAGATTTCTGACCACGAAACGATCTGTTTCAAAGCGCCAACATCAAAAAACCATAAAATGCGAGTGTATGAGAATCGATTGTGCTGGGACACACAGGACAACTTAATAAATAGCCTTAGGAATTACAATTGCAGAACTAACGAGCTATGAAAAAACGAGTTCAAGTCAAATTAATTAATAAGTGGTATGATCGCGAGCTAACTTAACTAAATAAATAAAAATAAAATAGCGAAAAGAGCAAATGTATATTCGTTAGCAGCTTTGCGTAGTGTATTAGGCATAGTATATTCTATAGCTTTAAGTGTTCTGTGCCACCCAACACCTTTTCCTGTACCCACTAGGTTTTGCTAACATTGGTCCTAGACTCTTACTCACGATTTCACTACATGATTTACACTAATAAAGACAAGTTCACATGTTGCAACTTAATCTAAGATGTAATGACTAACCAGAAGTGTTGTAAATCTATATATTGCTACAATGGTTTTTCGTTTTTTCCCCCAAGAACGAGACCTCGATGGTGCTCCCAAAAATCATAGGAGACAGCTGCGTCTTCGTCCGACTCGCTGCTGCTTAGTTTTAATCACCTCTCTAATTTTTTTCAATGCTTTAGAATAAGCAAGTTCGTCTCTTAAGTGGATTCGCTTGAATGTGGGGTCTAAAATAGTATTGATGGCCACGGAGCTAAGGTACCCCACTTGGCCAAAACCTTTTTCCAACTCCGATAACAAAAGTGACTTCACAGCAGGCATCGTGCATTCAACTTTCTGTAGTTGTGATATAAGGCAATTGTTTATTGGTTTTAATAATGATATCAATTGACTCACGCGTTCGATTTCGGTTCCAGTTAACATGTCAGGACTGTCAGCGCAAAATATTATCATCTGGGAGCAAATGTGCGCCATATCGATGAATCTCTGTAAAATAAAATTAGTGGAATTCAACCTGGTTTTAACGTCTAATATCAACTTTTTGGTTGTAACCTAAGGCGATCCTGCTTCTATCCATTTTTTTCTAAAACAGTCTAAGTTTTTTCTATTTTTCACCCATATAACAATAGTTCGTACTTTGTTTGTTCTTTCACGCTTTACATTCTGAGTCCGCCTCCGCCACTAAATTTAAGGTGTGTTTGTAGGAACTAAAGTGGCAGCGTTGTCGGTGACAATATCGCGTATACTTGTAACACGAATATGCCATTCGAACAAAATTGTTTTTGAATAATATGAGTGATTTCAACGAAATCCCATCAATGAAATGCACCCTCACGCCAAGTATCCTTTTTCTGCCATAGTTTCTACCCACAGATCCATAGTTAAGCTTATATCAGTCGCGTGTTCTATTTTTTTTTTATATAGTTTAGTTTAATTACATCATATTTTAGCATTTACCTGAGTTTTGAATAAATTTCGACCAGGAACTTTGTATAAAGGGGCAATTGTTTTCATTAGAAGCTGCGTGATGCAAACGCCTATTTTCAAACATTTTCGGCCAGATCAATTGGTCATTAATCTTATATCTTACTTACTACTTATATCAACCTTGAGCTTCTATAAAAGCTTTAACTGTTTTACCACCTCAACAATACCTTTGAGGACCTTGTTAGATATCACGTACTCGTGCAACAATTGCATGTAATAAGTTGGTAGGCAGCAAACTTTGAATCGACATCTCGTGCAACTGAAATTAATTCCAAAGTTGATTAATGTAAACAGCACTTTAGTTTGAGATATCCACCACCTTCAGGAGAAATTAGGTATATATATAACACACATGTAGCAGATACTTTTTAAAGCAAAAAAATTACACAAAAAAAAAAAGAATATATCCCCACTATAACACTAGTCTGCGATCAGGAATTTTTTTGTTGCAACTTTCACCAATTTCGGCTTTAGTAAAATTGTACAAAAACTGTAAATTGTGTTTTAAAAATGTACGCAAAATTGTAAATTTAGAATCATATATATATATATCTGAATATGCCAACCAGATTTTTACAAGATTGATATGATAATAACAAAAAATGTATGAAATAAGTTATTAAGCCTACCTGTAATCTATTTATTTGAGAGGAGAATTCAATTACCTTTCATATTGTGACGAATTAGATGATTCCTCGATTCATAATCCGACCCAAACGCTGCTAGACACTCAGTCCTTTCCTGCAGAGATTCCCACAATGCGTTACACTGTCACATATTCCAACCATTTTATCTGTCCTTAATCTCGAATGGATTTGTGCCTTCACTTTCGTTCCCAGTGGTACCCGGAAAAATTCCTGCAACTCGTTTCTTCAGGATTCCGTTCCGCACTCTCATGCGCAGGGCCCTGTTTCACTTTATCCACTAAGTTGCGTTGTTTCCTCGATCCATAATCACCAGATGTTTGTCTTTTATCCTCAGCACACCTTGCACACTTTGTAATCCATTCCCTTACAGATTGTCTGCAACCAATCTAATAGAACCGCCGCTTTACCTCCTGTAGCATTTTCTTTATTTCCATATGCCTTCCATCTGGGCAACTATGCGACGCTTTGATAACATCTGAAATTCTTGCCTGGGGAACAACAATAAGTGCTCGATGATTCTGGCCATCTTCCCTTTCCCATATCCGATGCAAACAACCAGATATTAGCTTCAAACTGCTTCATTGTGCCCAATATGCTTTTGCGATGCGACTCTCTCTAATCATCTCTCCTCTTCTTAGCAGTTTGTTCTCCTTCAACACAAGTGCCAAATCTGGATCTACCTCCTGGTCTTGCCGCGTCTTCTTTAAACGGCACCAGTCCATGGAAGCCAATGGTCGAGGAGCTACCTCTGCCTTACGAGGCTCCTGCTGCTTCATCTCCAAGATCAATTCCTTGGTGCTATAGCCACTATTGTGTCCAAAGATGAGAGGTACTTCTTGCCCATTGTAAGTCATAACCCTGTTCCTTACATTGATGTGAATGTCTCGCTCAGCCAAGAAGTCGACGCCAATTATTTCCGAGGTGTTAACAATAGCGTTAATATATTTGCAAGTGTTTAGCGTTTGAAAAAAGTAAAAAAAATTAGTTTTGAGTTTTTTTATGTAATTTAGTGCAAAATACGGCGGAAAGAGAAGTATTGCCATATTTTATCACCATCAAGAGTCAGCTGTTTAGCGGCGTTAAAGGAGAGACTCTGTAACTATTTTAACGCCAGGTGTTAGCGTTAACTTCGCTTAACACCATTTTTAACGCTTTTCCGTATTCACTAACTTTTAGCTAACACTTTTTGTGTGGTTAGCTGTCGCGAATTATTTTCGAGGTGTTAACAATAGCGTTAATATATTTGCAAGTGTTTTAGCGTTTGGAAAAAGTCAAAAAATAGTTTTGAGTTTTTTGCATGTAGTTTAGTGCAAAATACGGCGAAAAGAGAAGTATTGCCATATTTTATCACCATCAAGAGTCAGCTGTTTAGCGGCGTTAAAGGAGAGTTACAGAATCGCACTTTCGTTAAGAACAAACGCCGAAATTTGGCGATAAGCTTAACGCTCGGCTAGTGGTTAAAAGTTACAGAAACGGGCTACTGGAGTGTGTAATCCGCGTTGTTCTAACTCATTCTTGAGTTGCTGAATCTTTAATTATTCAGCTTCGCCATGTTCTCGTTATCCTTGAAATCACTGGTATTTATTTAACACAACCGCTTCTGACACCAATTTTTACGAATTCGATGAGTCTTCGATCAAAAATCCTGAGTTCGATCACTATAACGCAAAATAAATTCACGCACAAATACTTTAACTACTAGATAGTTTTATTGACTAGTATAAACGCAATACAAGTTCCCGAGTTTGGTAACTCCACAGTAGTTCACTGTACAATACCCAAATACAAGCTGATCAACCTGCCGCTCTTCGTGCTCTCGAATGATCGGTGTTATTTATTAACATCTCCTCTTTGGCTTGTATTCGCACACACTCACGCCATCTCTCTTCCTCTTCCTTGGTACACGCTTGCATGCATAAGCGTAGCCACCATTATCTCTGTTGTGTTTAACTAGCGGTGGAAGTGTTATTGAGTTAGTGATGGTATTTGCTTGAGAATAATCGCCACAGTATATTAACCCTACCAACCATGGCTATCCACTTTTCATAAATTTTCTATCGATTTCCAAAACCATCTCTTTTTTTTCTCCTTCATACCAACACCAACGCATTTTTTAATGATATTTTTCAGGGTTGTAAAAAAATTGATTGAGTGCGAATGAGACAGTAAGATGCTCATTACTGAAATGGAAAAAAGAATTACTTTCGGCGGCATTTGAAAAAGAAATTCGAAGAGTTTGCGCGAGTTTTGGACATACATACATTTTGTGATGTATTTTGCTGTAGCCATAATTATATATATTGTGGCTATTAGTAAAGTGAGTCGAATGCCATGTACCTGACCAAGATCAGGCCAATGATATGGTGTCACCATAATATACAAATGTACATGCGCATGCACATTTGTTTTCTATGCCTGTTGCCAAAGTGAGTTTAGTGTACCTGAATAAGATCAGGAAAATGTTATAGTGTCACCACAATATACAGGGTGGCGCAAAAGTAATCCTCCTATCAGAATATGCTATAAATTTTGCGATTGGCTCCTAAAGTCAGTTCTGTTTTGACATTTGTGTAGTAAACACATGCGAAATACACGTTAATAAACAATGTTACGCTACACTGCTCCAGAACGCGGAATATTGCTGACTATTTATTTGACCAATAATCGGTCGTGGCCAAACGGTTACTGTGAATGGTGAGCGCTACAGAGCAATGATCAACGAGTTCTTTTTGCCGCAACTTGATGAATTGGGATTGGAAAACATGTGGTTCCAACAAGACGGTGCAACAGCACACACTGCACGTGCCACAACCGATATGCTGAACATCGGAAGCTTACTTTTGCGCCACCTTGTACAAATGTACATGCGCTTGTGCATTTGTTGATTATAGTTGCGGCCAAAGTGTGCTTAGTTTAGTGTACCTGACCAAGATCAGGATATATTTATGGTGTCACCACAATATACAAATGTACATGCGCATGTACGTTTGTTGATTATAGTTGTGGCCAAAGTGTGTTTAGTTTAGTGTACCTGACCAAGATCAGGATATATTTATGGTGTCACCACAATATACAAATGTACATGCGCATGTACATTTCCCAGCAAAAAGTATACTAGTAAATTGGCTGATAAAACGACACGCATTTGTGACCACGAAACAGCGTAAAACCTTCAGTAAAATTCTTAAGACTATCGGGAAATCTTTTGACCGCTCCATTTCATTATGTGATTGTGCGTACTGCTCGCACTTATAACCAAGGAGCATAGCAAAAGGTAAACAAAAACATACAGCTGCTCTGCTCACACATGTCACGGCTACCTAGCATTTTACCAGTAATTTTACCGTAATTTTACATGTATTTTAGCCTTGGGCTTTACTTGAATATGCCGATCATTTGCATATTATAATGGCCTTTATTTTACTATTGATTTTACCTGTGAACCAACCATACTTTTAACCGAAACCGCCACATAAAAAAACAATTTTATTTAAAATAAATTCAGTTTTGAACATTTATTTATCATTTTGATGACTTATAATATTCGTTTTAAGCGAATTATAAGAAAACTTAAAAATCTCAGTCTTTTCTATTAAATTTTAATAAAAATTGCATTATATTCTAGAAGGACTTATAATATAATACACGTTTTTAACGAATTACAAAAAACTTAACAGCTTCAGTATTATTATCTCTCTATCTCTATGGCGCGATATACAACAGGTATATCGTCATAAACCTCCTAAGAGATTTTTGCGCCAAGCTTCTCTTCCAATTTGTGGTGTGCCGATTTGAATTTTCCCTACAAATTGGTGGGACCTACAGTTTTTTGCCGACTCCGAACGGCATCTACAAAGGAGACGAATTTTTGCTGAGAAGCCTGTCATGGCAGACATACACTCGGAGAGTTTGCCAAACCACTGCCGAGGGGCGACCCCGTTTTTGAAAAACTTTTTTCAAATCACTTTTGATGTTACCTGTACCAGGGCTCGAACCATGGACCTTCGGTGTGGTAGCCCGGCAACACTACCTTCACACCACGGCGGCCGCCCAGTATATTATATTAACTATTCATAAAAGCTAACTAGTATTCATAATACCCGGTACGCACGTACCACCAAAATAGCGAGGCTCCAAACGCACAAATGCACAAACGCAATTTTTCAAATTCACTTTAAATACTTTCTACACTATTGTCAGCAAATATTACAAAAATGTAGACATTATTTTTCACTTTCGCCACTTTTTAATGTTTTTTTTCGAAAATTTTCTTTAATTTTACAAAAATTACGTTTGAAATAATAAAGAGTTTTCAAAAAATGACAGTAAGAAAAGATAAGAATTACAAAGGTCATCTCATTTTTCAGTACTGACGAGTATTTTTTTTAAAATTTTGGTGTGTTGATTATTGGAACAAAGTGGGATTTTTGTTGTTGGGCGCCATTTTCGGTCATTACATTTTTGCAGGGTTGTTGATTATAGTTGTTATGGTTGTGGCCAAAGTGTGTTTAATTTAGTGTACCTGACCAAGATCAGGGGTAAATTATGGTGTCACCATAATATGCAATTGTACAAGCGCTTGTACATTTGTTTGCTATGGTTGTGGCTAAAGTGAGTTTAGTTTAGTGTACCTGACCAAGATCAATATTGGTAATTGTTTTCTTTCGGACACAACTGCTAAAACACATCCGAAGTTATCGGGAAAGGTATCAAAAGACGCGTTTTGACGTCGGTTACAATAATCCGGAAGCGGATTTTCCAGTTTTTGTTTCAATGAGGAGATATTGGCAACCAAAGTTGAAAATTTTCTATCATTTTCATGTGGTTCTTGTAATCACAGATTAGGGTGTACCGAAAAGTGTATTGTGCGCAGAAATACTGTGGACCGCGTAGCCGGTGTTGGACCGGCTAAGGGTTATTTTCTTGGAGCGCGGCCGAAGGCCGCCTACGCAGAAAGGTGGATCAAGCCCCTATCGATTGGACCTGGGTAATTTTTGGGTTTTTTGTGAATAGCTTTTCACTGAAACAAAAAATTTTAAATCCGCTTCTGGATTATTGTTACCGAGGTCAAAACGCGTCTTTTGATACCCCTCCCGACATTTTTGGGCGTGTTTTAGCAGTTGTCACCTAAAGGAAACAATTACCAAAACTTGTAAAGAAATCGCTGTCTTCGGCTGTGTCGAAGGCTTTATACCTTTCATGAATATGCATCACGGTTTTAAGTGTTCAGTCCTTATGTACGATGATGCAAACTTAAGCAATTTGTTTTTACCTTGTTAAGTAAATGATATTGCCGGAACAATCGTTTGTTTGTAGGGAGTGTTGGGCAAATTATAATTGTTAAAACAATTAATAATTAAAAAATTAACAATTAATTGTTAGTTGCAACTTCTAAAATTAACAATTTTGAATCTAATTTGTTAAAAGTTACAATTAGGCGGCCGCCGTGGTGTGAAGGTAGTGTTGCCGGCCTACCACACCGAAGGTCCATGGTTCGAGCCCTGGTACAGGTAACATCAAAAGTGATTTGAAAAAAGTTTTCCAAAAACGGGGTCGCCCCTCGGCAGTGGTTTGGCAAACTCTCCGAGTGTATTTCTGCCATGACAGGCTTCTCAGCAAAAATTCGTCTCCTTTGTAGATGCCGTTCGGAGTCGGCAAAAAACTGTAGGTCCCACCAATTTTTAGGGAAAAATTCAAATCGGCACACCACAAATTGGAAGAGAAGCTTGGCGCAAAAATCTTTTAGGAGGTTTATGATGATATACCTGTTGTATATCGCGTCATAGAGAGAGAATGAATTGATTTAATTGCAGTTAATTTCTTAATTAATTAATAAGTTAATTAAAAATTTAACTATTTAACGCCCAGCACCGATGATAGGTATACAAAATAATAAAAATCTTTTGTGCGCCCAGTTGCCACTGATTATTTTTTTTGTGTATATTCAAGAGGGCTCGACAAATTTTAAGATATACTTGTAGAAAAGGGGCGTGGCATTTCGAGGGGAATTTTAGTACTGTATGTCGATAGAAGTAGTTATAGTAGAATATTGAAAATTGTTGAGAAGTTTAATAAGACCAATCCCTAACAGCTCAAAAAAAAAGGGAAGGTAGAGAGAAGTTGAGTCACACCTTTTTTTATAACATACATAATGAAGAATTCAGTACACGATTGTATATTGGGTTAGGTTAGGTTGCAAGGGCAGGACAGAGTACCTGGACTCTGCCCGACACTTAGGCTACTAAAAAGGCCCATTGTGATACCCTATACGGTCTCTACCCACCTCTATGCCCCAGAGATGCGAGCAAGTTATCCTCGACGCCGACATCAGCTCAGCCGTTTTACAGTCAGCCGATCCAACAACCCTAGAGTATCCGAGTTCAAAGATCTCCCGAAAGCTGAGAAAGACCAGTCGACTCACACGGTCGCGCTTCCGTCGACGCCAGGGGAAACCAACTCACACCCTGTTCAAGGCAGGGGATCGAACCACTTCGTGGAGTCCATAAATTCAGATAACGCCTTTATTTCTATTTGGGACACCTCAGCGAGGTTATCTAGAAACGGTTGGCCCAAGATAGCTAACCGTCGCCTGCTAAGTGCAGGGCATTGACACATCAGATGCTGAACACTTTCCTCCTCAATACATCTGCAGCTGCGACAGTAATCATTAGACATTGCGCCCATTCTGGCGCCGTGAGTACCTATTAAACAGTGCCCTGTTAGAACCCTTACCAGGGATGAAATGCCCGATTTATTGAGGGACAGTAGGGAGTTTGTACGTCTTTTGTTGTAAGAAGGCCAGGTAAGCCTGGATATCTCACAAGTCGAGAGCCCTGACCAGAGCATATTTGCTATTTTCATTGTGTTTGTGCTGACACTAAATTTAAAGGAGGCCATGGGTATGCCTACCGAACTATTTCCTGGAAGGAGATGGGTGGTGGTACCTCGTCTAGCCAGCTCATCCGCTCTGCAGTTACCTTCAATATCCCTGTGCCCAGGTACCCAAATATGGCTAATACTGAAGTGCTGAGCCATCTCGTTGAGAGATCTGCGACATTCAGTTAACGACTTTGCATTGTCGACGTATGAGTTTAAGGCTTTAAGTTCGGCCTGACTGTCTGAGAAGATATAGATCTGTTTACCATTTTGGGGCATGGATACCAAGCTTTTCACCGCGCCGTGTATTGCCAGCATTTCCGCTTGGTACACGCCGCAGTGGTCGGGAAGACGGAAGGAGATCTCTAGTCCCAGGTCCGGTGAAAAGATCCCTCCCCCCACCTTCCCCTCAAACTTGGAGCCATCAGTGAAGATGTTGATGGCGCCCCGAACCGTATGTGGTCTGTTGTCCCATTCTTGTCTTGTCGGTGTTACTACCTCGTAGTTCCTGACAAACACGTTATTTGACGCGCAGTAGTCCGTGTGTGGTGGTATGTTAACAGGCGCGTGGTTGCCCAAGATTGTGGCGTGCCCACTTTGTCCATTAACCAGACGCCAGTCTCCCTTATTCGCAAAGCTGTGATCGTGGCTGCTTCCTTCGCCACCAAATCAAGCGGTGGTAGATGCAGCATAGTATTGAGTGCTTCTGTCGGGGTGGACCCAAGGGCCCCGGTTATGCAGAGTTCTGAACTCCTTTGGACTTTTTGTAGCTGCTTGAGGTACGTATTCTTAGTTAGTGCAGGCCACCAGACCAGCACTCCGTAGAGTAGAATCGGGCGAACAATGGCTGTGTATATCCAGTGCACCCCACGAAACACCAATTGCTCTCTTGCCAGTAAACAACGCGCACGTTGCTTTTTTAACCCGTTCTGTTATATTGTCACCCCAGAGTAGTTTCCTGTCTAGAGTAACTCCTAAATATTTGACTTTGTCACTGAATGCCAAAGTCGTGTTTCCAATTTTTGGTGGTATAAGGTTCGGTATTTTGTACCTTCTAGTTGTTGTTTTTGTTGTAGTAACGACAAAAACACTCCCCGAAGGTTTTGGAGAGTGTTGTTGAATTAACAGTCCTTGGCCGGATTTGAACCCGGTACGCTCCGGTACTCCCTTGCGGTACTGCCCGACTGTCGTGGTAGCGATTTATGACCAGTGAAACCTTCTAGGTCATGTCACCCCTCCTTCCGTAAGGAAGGATAAGATGGGTTATGAGAGGTGAGAGGCATCATATCCGTAGATCAACCATCGAGTTGCACGTCATTACCTTTGTGCATATTAGTCGCCTCTTACGACCGGTATGCCTACCTCGGGCATATTCTAAACCCCTAACCCGCAGGGACGACTAGCTCGGTTTTCTCGGGGTTAACCCCCAGACCTGTTGACTTTGCCCAGTCACAAATTTTAGATAAGGCTGTTTCCATTAAATTGCAAAGAGTTTGAGGGAATTTTTCCCGGATAATAACGCAGATGTCATCGGCGTACGCGATCACTTGGTGGCTTTCCGCTTCCATGAGGCGTAGAAGCTGGTTTGCAGTAACCACACAAAGTAGCGGTGAGAGAACACCTCCCTGCGGGATACCTCTGTTAACGAGTCTGTGAATCGAGGTCCCACCTAGCTCGGTTGTGATCCGTCTGCTAGTAAGCAGTTTACGAACGAACTCTACAAGGCAGGTATCGACCCGCAGACCCGTCAACGCCGAAGTGATAGCATCCGGAAGGACGTTATTGAAAGCGCCTGCTATGTCGAGGAAAGCCACCAATGTGTATTCCTTTAGGTTAAGTGACTTGTCTATCACAGATACAAGGGAGTGCAAGGCAGTATCGGTTGACCTACCCTTACTGTAGGCATGTTGAGCCCGCGAAAGCTGAGTTGGGTCAATCGATCTGACATAGTCCTCCAGAAGTCTTTCTAGAGTTTTAAGAAGAAATGAGGATAGGCTTATAGGCCTAAAATCATTAGGTTTAGTATGAGATGGTTTCCCGGCTTTGGGGATAAAGACTACCCTAACCTCCCTCCATGAAGTGGGTACGTAGGTGAGACTTAGACAACCTATAAACATAGTTTTCAACCAAGGCTTGATAAGCTCGGAGGTATGCTGTAGTAGTAGACACGTCTGTGCATGTCGGGAAATGTGTATCCAGGAGCAGATTCATGGTATCCGTAGTCGAATCAGTCCACTGCCTCTGGAATTTGGACGTGGCTCAGTGTTGCTGGCGCTTTTGAGAGCACCCTCCTCAAGCGCGAGGCAGCAGATATAGATTCAATTTCACTGCAGAAGCCCACCCAGGAGGCTCGTTTGGCCTTGCGGATTGCTTTTTTATATGTACTTACATGCCTTTCTGAGTCTATCTAGATCAGACGACCACCAAGATGGCTTATGGGTTTCTGTTACCTTTTTGGTCGGGCAAGCCTCATCTAAAGCAAGCTTGCATTGTTCATTAAAGGTGTTGACTAGCTCGTCTAGTTCCTTATCATTTCTAGGTGTGACCATTTGTTTTGATAGATTTCTAACAATGAGCTTCTTGTAGTAGCCCCAGTTTGTTCTTTTTATATTTTGTATGAATTTTGGACTTGTGTGCGTATCTGCTATTGAGAAACTAATATATCTATGGTCTGAGAAGGAGTGTTCTATTAGAACCCTCCATGATTCTATGAGGTCGCTGAAAGAGTTGCTGACCAGTGTAATATCAAGGACTTCCTCGCGGTTCCTTGTTATGAATGTGGGGTCACTTCCCCTGTGGCATAAACTTAGATTAGTGCCTAATAAGTAGTTATATAGTGACTCACCTCGGTCGCTTGTGTCAGTGCTGCTCCATTGAGTGTGATGGGCATTCGCATCGCCTCCAAGCACAATTAGATTATTTCGTGGTCTAGTGGAACTCACGAGCTCTCTGAAGTTATGTGGCGGTAGTGAACCTTCGTGATCATGGGCCAGATAGAAAGAGACAAATCTACAACTTCTACCTAGCCCCTCGACGCTAATCGCTGTCAGATCTCCGTCACTAAATTGGGGTAAAAGAAAAGCGTTAATATTCGACATAGCTAAAAGACACGTACGAGGCTTACCCTTATCTTGAGCGCTGTAGAGCTTGTAAGTGGGAGTCCTCAAACCAAAGATCCTATTTCCAGTGATCCACGGTTCTTGAACTAGAACGATATCTACTCCGCCTGCTGAAAGTTGGAGTCGAAGTGCAGCTGACGCTGCTTTACTGTGATGAAGGTTGATTTGGAGGGCCCTCATCATCTTGCTTTTTTGCACTCTCCTCCGTGAGCGTCGCGTCCGCGTCGTCCTCGCTCAGAAGCTGACTCTCGGAGTAAAGCCTCCTGAGAGTCCCGCTACCGTCCAAGCTGGACGAGGCATAGCCGCTCCGCACATCCGACCCACTGTCATCAACTTCCATCTCGTTATCGCTGGGGGGATTGTATATTGCAATTATACAGGGTGGCTGATGAAAGCCGCTACCAAAAAAAAATTAAATAACTTTTTTTCTATTTAATGAATCTGGTTAATTTTTATTTTATTTTGCAGATTGACTTTTACATTTAACAAAAATGGATAACTGGGACACTGAAACAAGAATTTGGATTGTCCGCCGCTATCACGCACTGGAGTCCGTAGTTTCGGTTCAAAGAGAGTATAGGCGCACGTTTGGCGGCAATCCTCCGAGCAGATGGACCATAATAAGACTTGAAAACAATTTTGCCGAGCATGGGACAGTCAACAGAAGACCTTACCATCGAAACCCTTCAGTTCGAACGGAGGAAACAATCGCTGCTGTAGCTGCTGCCATACAAAACAATCCAAGTGTTTCGACAAGAAGCTTATCTGCTCAAATGGGTGTAAGCAGACAGTCATTACAGTCAATTATGCACAAAGATTTGGACTTATTCCCATATAAAATTCAAATGGCCAACAAACTGAACGCTGCAGACTTGCCGATTCGCTTGGAATTTTGCCAGAAGATGCCTCAAATGGTGGAAGAGGATGGAAACATGTTGAACTGTCTTTTCATGTCTGACGAGGCCCATTTCGATTTAAACGGCAACATAAACAAACAAAATTGTCGAATATGGAGTGCTTCCAACCCACAGATACTCCATGAGACGGAATTGCATCCACTTCGTGTCACAAAGTGGTGTGCAGTTTCATCACGCTGCATTGTCGGGCCCTACTTCTTCGAAGAAAACGGTCACACCGTTACGGTTACTGGAGACCGTTACTTGAGCATGTTGAGAGAGTTTTTCTATCCAGAATTACGCCGAATGAGAATTTCTTTCAACTCTGTGTGGTTTCAGCAAGATGGTGCAGCTCCTCATATAGCCCAACCTGTTATGACAGAATTGCGACGAAAATTTCCCAATAAGCTGATATCCAGAAACTCCACATTCCGTAGGCCACCCAGGTCACCTGACCTTACTGCACCTGACTTTTTCTTGTGGGGTTATTGCAAACAGGAAGTCTTCAAAGCAAAACCAACAAATTTGAATGAACTAAGGCAATCCATTCGAGAAACAATTGCGGCTATTCCTGTCTCAACTCTCCAAGCAGTAATGAACAACTTTTTGGTAAGATGACGCACATGCATCGACGAGCAGGGGGGGGCATTTAAATTCCATTATTTTTAAAACTAATTAAGCTATATTTAATAAAATTTAATGAGCTTTAACATGAATAAAAGAAAAATGAATTCCATACACTGAAAAAAAAATTATTTGAGTTTCTTAATGTAGCAAAATTCATCGGCCACCCTGTATGTATTATGCACTCTGAATTTAGTACACTATGGTAAACCATACTTGCTTTAACTTGATTTGTAGATTTTTTTAGTTTTTTACGTTCCATTATTATTTGTTATCACTAAATTTGTTTTAAATTTCTATTTACAGTTCATTTGTGGGACAATTGCACTAAATTGCACTCAAGGACACTACACTTCAACATTTATATCATTTATTATTTTTATTTGACATTATTATTATTTGGCAGCTGCATTCGCAAGTATGCACACTGATAAAATATTAGCTGTTAAAAATTTTATTAGTTTAAGTCACAATAGGTATAAGCACATTAGGCGTAAATTAAAGTAATAGGATTAATTTGGATTATAGATGATGCTAATTGCGTTAAAATCGCAAAATAACTAATTGTAAATTTTGTGAATTTCGTAAACACATATGTGTAGTAGAAAAAAATCCATGGACTTTTTTTAAAGTCTAAGAAAGATAAGTTTTTTCTGTAAATATGACTTAAAATTCAATAGTTGTTTAGCATCAAAAGAAAGGTTATTAAATTACCTTTCATTTGATGCTAATTGCGTTAAACTCGCAAAATAATTAATTGTAAATTTTGTGAATTTTGTAAACACATATATGTAGTAGAAAAAAATCCATGGACTTTTTTTAAAGTGTAAGAAAGATAAGTTTTTTCTGTAAATATAACTTAAAATTCAATAGTTGTTTAGCATCAAAAGAAAGGCTGTTAAATTACTTTTCATTTGATGCTAATTGCATTAAAATCGCAAAATAATTAATTGTAAATTTTGTGAATTTTGTAAACACATATGTGTAGTAGAAAAAAATCCATGGACTTTTTTTAAAGTGTAAGAAAGATAAGTTATTTCTGTAAATATAACTTAAAATTCAATAGTTGTGTAGCATCAAAAGAAAGGTTATGAAATTAACTTTCAATTGATGCTAATTGCGTTAAAATCGCAAAATAATTAATTGTAAATTTTGTGAATTTTGTAAACACATATGTTTAGTAGAAAAAAATCCATGGACTTTTTTAAAGCGTAAGAAAGATAAGTTATTTCTGTAAATATAACTTAAAATTCAATAGTTGTGTAGCATCAAAAGGAAGGTTATTAAATTACCTTTCATTTGATGCTAATTGCGTTAAAATCGCAAATTGTAAATTTTGTGAATTTCGTAAACACATATGTGTAGTAGAAAAAAATCCATGGACTTTTTTTAAAGTGTAAGAAAGATAAGTTTTTTCTGTAAATATAACTTAAAATTCAATAGTTGTTTAGCATCAAAAAAAGGCTGTTAAATTACTTTTCATTTGATGCTAGTTGCATTAAAATCGCAAAATAATTAATTGTAAATTTTGTGAATTTTGTAAACACATATGTTTAGTAGAAAAAAAGCCATGGACTTTTTTTAAAGTGTAAGAAAGATAAGTTTTTTCTGTAAATATAACTTAAAATTCAATAGTTGTTTAGCATCAAAAGAAAGGTTATTAAATTACCTTTCATTTGATGCTAATTGCGTTAAAATCGCAAAATAACTAATTGTAAATTTTGTGAATTTTGTAAACACATATGTGTAGTAGAAAAAAATCCAAGGACTTTTTTAAAGTGTAAGAAAGATAAGTTTTTTCTGTAAATATAACTTAAAACTCAATAGTTGTTTAGCATCAAAAGAAAGGTTGTTAAATTACCTTTCATTTAATGCTAATTGCATTAAAATCGCAATATAATTAATTGTAAATTTTGTGAATTTTGTAAACACATATGTTTAGTAGAAAAAAAGCCATGGACTTTTTTTAAAGTGTAAGAAAGATAAGTTTTTTCTGTAAATATAACTTAAAATTCAATAGTTGTTTAGCATCAAAAGAAAGGTTATTAAATTACCTTTCATTTGATGCTAATTGCGTTAAAATCGCAAAATAATTAATTGTAAATTTTGTGAATTTTGTAAACACATATGTGTAGTAGAAAAAAATCCATGGACTTTTTTTAAAGTGTAAGAAAGATAAGTTTTTTCTGTAAATATAACTTAAAATTCAATAGTTGTTTGGCATCAAAAGAAAGGTTATTAAATAACCTTTCATTTGATGCTAATTGCGTTAAAATCGCAAAATAATTAATTGTAAATTTTGTGAATTTCGTAAACACATATGTTTAGTAGAAAAAAATCCATGGACTTTTTTTAAAGTGTAAGAAAGATAAGTTATTTCTGTAAATATAACTTAAAATTCAATAGTTGTGTAGCATCAAAAGAAAGGTTATTAAATTAACTTTCATTTGATGCTAATTGCGTTAAAATCGCAAATTGTAAATTTTGTGAATTTCGTAAACACATATGTGTAGTAGAAAAAAATCCATGGACTTTTTTTAAAGTGTAAGAAAGATAAGTTTTTTCTGTAAATATAACTTAAAATTCAATAGTTGTTTAGCATCAAAAGAAAGGCTGTTAAATTACTTTTCATTTGATGCTAATTGCATTAAAATCGCAAAATAATTAATTGTAAATTTTGTGAATTTTGTAAACACATATGTGTAGTAGAAAAAAAGCCATGGACTTTTTTTAAAGTGTAAGAAAGATAAGTTTTTTCTGTAAATATGACTTAAAATTCAATAGTTGTTTAGCATCAAAAGAAAGGTTGTTAAATTACCTTTCATTTGATGCTAATTGCGTTAAACTCGCAAAATAATTAGTTGTAAATTTTGTGAATTTTGTAAACACATATGTGTAGTAGAAAAAAATCCATGGACTTTTTTAAAGTGTAAGAAAGATAAGTTTTTTCTGCAAATATAACTTAAAATTCAATAGTTGTTTAGCATCAAAAGAAAGGTTGTTAAATTGCCTTTCATTTGATGCTAATTGCGTTAAACTCGCAAAATAATTAGTTGTAAATTTTGTGAATTTTGTAAACACATATGTTTAGTAGAAAAAAAGCCATGGACTTTTTTTAAAGTGTAAGAAAGATAAGTTTTTTTCTGTAAATATAACTTAAAATTCAATAGTTGTTTAGCATCAAAAGAAAGGTTGTTAAATTACCTTTCATTTGATGCTAATTGCGTTAAACTCGCAAAATAATTAGTTGTAAATTTTGTGAATTTCGTAAACACATATGTTTAGTAGAAAAAAATCCATGGACTTTTTTTAAAGTGTAAGAAAGATAAGTTATTTCTGTAAATATAACTTAAAATTCAATAGTTGTTTAGCATCAAAAGAAAGGTTATTAAATTACCTTTCATTTGATGCTAATTGCGTTAAAATCGCAAAATAATTAATTGCAAATTTTGTGAATTTTGTAAACACATATGTTTAGTAGAAAAAAAGCCATGGACTTTTTTAAAGTGTAAGAAAGATAAGTTTTTTCTGTAAATATAACTTAAAATTCAATACTTGTTTGGCATCAAAAGAAAGGTTATTAAATTACCTTTCATTTGATGCTAATTGCGTTAAAATCGCAAAATAATTAATTGTAAATTTTGTGAATTTCGTAAACACATATGTTTAGTAGAAAAAAATCCATGGACTTTTTTTAAAGTGTAAGAAAGATAAGTTATTTCTGTAAATATAACTTAAAATTCAATAGTTGTGTAGCATCAAAAGAAAGGTTATTAAATTAACTTTCATTTGATGCTAATTGCGTTAAAATCGCAAATTGTAAATTTTGTGAATTTCGTAAACACATATGTGTAGTAGAAAAAAATCCATGGACTTTTTTTAAAGTGTAAGAAAGATAAGTTTTTTCTGTAAATATAACTTAAAATTCAATAGTTGTTTAGCATCAAAAGAAAGGCTGTTAAATTACTTTTCATTTGATGCTAATTGCATTAAAATCGCAAAATAATTAATTGTAAATTTTGTGAATTTTGTAAACACATATGTGTAGTAGAAAAAAAGCCATGGACTTTTTTTAAAGTGTAAGAAAGATAAGTTTTTTCTGTAAATATGACTTAAAATTCAATAGTTGTTTAGCATCAAAAGAAAGGTTGTTAAATTACCTTTCATTTGATGCTAATTGCGTTAAACTCGCAAAATAATTAGTTGTAAATTTTGTGAATTTTGTAAACACATATGTGTAGTAGAAAAAAATCCATGGACTTTTTTAAAGTGTAAGAAAGATAAGTTTTTTCTGCAAATATAACTTAAAATTCAATAGTTGTTTAGCATCAAAAGAAAGGTTGTTAAATTGCCTTTCATTTGATGCTAATTGCGTTAAACTCGCAAAATAATTAGTTGTAAATTTTGTGAATTTTGTAAACACATATGTTTAGTAGAAAAAAAGCCATGGACTTTTTTTAAAGTGTAAGAAAGATAAGTTTTTTTCTGTAAATATAACTTAAAATTCAATAGTTGTTTAGCATCAAAAGAAAGGTTGTTAAATTACCTTTCATTTGATGCTAATTGCGTTAAACTCGCAAAATAATTAGTTGTAAATTTTGTGAATTTCGTAAACACATATGTTTAGTAGAAAAAAATCCATGGACTTTTTTTAAAGTGTAAGAAAGATAAGTTATTTCTGTAAATATAACTTAAAATTCAATAGTTGTTTAGCATCAAAAGAAAGGTTATTAAATTACCTTTCATTTGATGCTAATTGCGTTAAAATCGCAAAATAATTAATTGCAAATTTTGTGAATTTTGTAAACACATATGTTTAGTAGAAAAAAAGCCATGGACTTTTTTAAAGTGTAAGAAAGATAAGTTTTTTCTGTAAATATAACTTAAAATTCAATACTTGTTTGGCATCAAAAGAAAGGTTATTAAATTACCTTTCATTTGATGCTAATTGCGTTAAAATCGCAAAATAATTAATTGTAAATTTTGTGAATTTCGTAAACACATATGTTTAGTAGAAAAAAATCCATGGACTTTTTTTAAAGTGTAAGAAAGATAAGTTATTTCTGTAAATATAACTTAAAATTCAATAGTTGTGTAGCATCAAAAGAAAGGTTATTAAATTAACTTTCATTTGATGCTAATTGCGTTAAAATCGCAAATTGTAAATTTTGTGAATTTCGTAAACACATATGTGTAGTAGAAAAAAATCCATGGACTTTTTTTAAAGTCTAAGAAAGATAAGTTTTTTCTGTAAATATAACTTAAAATTCAATAGTTGTTTGGCATCAAAAGAAAGGTTATTAAATTACCTTTCATTTGATGCTAATTGCGTTAAAATCGCAAAATAATTAATTGTAAATTTTGTGAATTTCGTTAACACATATGTTTAGTAGAAAAAAATCCATGGACTTTTTTTAAAGTGTAAGAAAGATAAGTTATTTCTGTAAATATAACTTAAAATTCAATAGTTGTGTAGCATCAAAAGAAAGGTTATTAAATTAACTTTCATTTGATGCTAATTGCGTTAAAATCGCAAAATAATTAATTGTAAATTTTGTGAATTTTGTAAACACATATGTTTAGTAGAAAAAAATCCATGGACTTTTTTAAAGCGTAAGAAAGATAAGTTATTTCTGTAAATATAACTTAAAATTCAATAGTTGTGTAGCATCAAAAGGAAGGTTATTAAATTACCTTTCATTTGATGCTAATTGCGTTAAAATCGCAAATTGTAAATTTTGTGAATTTCGTAAACACATATGTGTAGTAGAAAAAAATCCATGGACTTTTTTTAAAGTGTAAGAAAGATAAGTTTTTTCTGTAAATATAACTTAAAATTCAATAGTTGTTTAGCATCAAAAGAAAGGCTGTTAAATTACTTTTCATTTGATGCTAATTGCATTAAAATCGCAAAATAATTAATTGTAAATTTTGTGAATTTTGTAAACACATATGTTTAGTAGAAAAAAAGCCATGGACTTTTTTTAAAGTGTAAGAAAGATAAGTTATTTCTGTAAATATAACTTAAAATTCAGTAGTTGTGTAGCATCAAAAGAAAGGTTATTAAATTACCTTTCATTTGATGCTAATTGCGTTAAAATCGCAAAATAAGTAATTGTAAATTTTGTGAATTTCGTAAACACATATGTGTAGTAGAAAAAAATCCATGGACTTTTTTTAAAGTGTAACAAAGATAAGTTTTTTCTGTAAATATTACTTAAAATTCAATAGTTGTTTAGCATCAAAAGAAAGGTTATTAAATTACCTTTCATTTGATGCTAATTGCGTTAAACTCGCAAAATAGTTAATTGTAAATTTTGTGAATTGTGTAAACAGATATGTGTAGTAGAAAAAAATCCATGGGCTTTTTTTAAAGTGTAAGAAAGATAAGTTATTTCTGTAAATATAACTTAAAATTCAATAGTTGTGTAGCATCAAAAGAAAGGTTATTAAATTACCTTTCATTTGATGCTAATTGCGTCGAAATCGCAAAATAATTAATTGTAAATTTTGTGAATTTCGTAAACACATATGTGTAGTAGAAAAAAATCCAAGGACTTTTTTAAAGTGTAAGAAAGATAAGTTTTTTCTGTAAATATAACTTAAAACTCAATAGTTGTTTAGCATCAAAAGAAAGGTTATTAAATTACCTTTCATTTGATGCTAATTGCGTTAAACTCGCAAAATAATTAATTGTAAATTTTGTGAATTTTGTAAACACATACGTGTAGTAGAAAAAATCCATGGACTTTTTTTAAAGTGTAAGAAAGATAAGTTTTTTCTGTAAATATAACTTAAAATTCAATAGTTGTTTGGCATCAAAAGAAAGGTTATTAAATTACCTTTCATTTGATGCTAATTGCGTTAAAATCGCAAAATAACTAATTGTAAATTTTGTGAATTTTGTAAACACATATGTGTAGTAGAAAAAAATCCAAGGACTTTTTTAAAGTGTAAGAAAGATAAGTTTTTTCTGTAAATATAACTTAAAATTCAATAGTTGTTTAGCATCACAAGAAAGGTTGTTAAATTACCTTTCATTTGATGCTAATTGCATTAAAATCGCAAAATAATTAATTGTAAATTTTGTGAATTTTGTAAACACATATGTTTAGTAGAAAAAAAGCCATGGACTTTTTTTAAAGTGTAAGAAAGATAAGTTTTTTCTGTAAATATAACTTAAAATTCAATAGTTGTTTAGCATCAAAAGAAAGGTTATTAAATTACCTTTCATTTGATGCTAATTGCGTTAAAATCGCAAAATAATTAATTGTAAATTTTGTGAATTTTGTAAACACATATGTGTAGTAGAAAAAAATCCATGGACTTTTTTTAAAGTGTAAGAAAGATAAGTTTTTTCTGTAAATATAACTTAAAATTCAACAGTTGTTTGGCATCAAAAGAAACGTTATTAAATTACCTTTCATTTGATGCTAATTGCGTTAAAATCGCAAAATAATTAATTGTAAATTTTGTGAATTTCGTAAACACATATGTTTAGTAGAAAAAAATCCATGGACTTTTTTTAAAGTGTAAGAAAGATAAGTTATTTCTGTAAATATAACTTAAAATTCAATAGTTGTGTAGCATCAAAAGAAAGGTTATTAAATTACCTTTCATTTGATGCTAATTGCGTTAAAATCGCAAAATAATTAATTGTAAATTTTGTGAATTTTGTAAACACATATGTTTAGTAGAAAAAAATCCATGGACTTTTTTAAAGCGTAAGAAAGATAAGTTATTTCTGTAAATATAACTTAAAATTCAATAGTTGTGTAGCATCAAAAGGAAGGTTATTAAATTACCTTTCATTTGATGCTAATTGCGTTAAAATCGCAAATTGTAAATTTTGTGAATTTCGTAAACACATATGTGTAGTAGAAAAAAATCCATGGACTTTTTTTAAAGTGTAAGAAAGATAAGTTTTTTCTGTAAATATAACTTAAAATTCAATAGTTGTTTAGCATCAAAGGAAAGGCTGTTAAATTACCTTTCATTTGATGCTAATTGCGTTAAAATCGCAAAATAATTAATTGTAAATTTTGTGAATTTTGTAAACACATATGTTTAGTAGAAAAAAAGCCATGGACTTTTTTTAAAGTGTAAGAAAGATAAGTTATTTCTGTAAATATAACTTAAAATTCAGTAGTTGTGTAGCATCAAAAGGAAGGTTATTAAATTACCTTTCATTTGATGCTAATTGCGTTAAAATCGCAAATTGTAAATTTTGTGAATTTCGTAAACACATATGTGTAGTAGAAAAAAATCCATGGACTTTTTTTAAAGTGTAAGAAAGATAAGTTTTTTCTGTAAATATAACTTAAAATTCAATAGTTGTTTAGCATCAAAAGAAAGGCTGTTAAATTACTTTTCATTTGATGCTAATTGCATTAAAATCGCAAAATAATTAATTGTAAATTTTGTGAATTTTGTAAACACATATGTTTAGTAGAAAAAAAGCCATGGACTTTTTTTTAAAGTGTAAGAAAGATAAGTTATTTCTGTAAATATAACTTAAAATTCAGTAGTTGTGTAGCATCAAAAGAAAGGTTATTAAAGTACCTTTCATTTGATGCTAATTGCGTTAAAATCGCAAAATAATTAATTGTAAATTTTGTGAATTTCGTAAACACATATGTGTAGTAGAAAAAAATCCATGGACTTTTTTAAAGTGTAACAAAGATAAGTTTTTTCTGTAAATATAACTTAAAATTCAATAGTTGTTTAGCATCAAAAGAAAGGTTATTAAATTACCTTTCATTTGATGCTAATTGCGTTAAACTCGCAAAATAATTAATTGTAAATTTTGTGAATTTTGTAAACACATACGTGTAGTAGAAAAAATCCATGGACTTTTTTTTAAAGTGTAAGAAAGATAAGTTTTTTCTGTAAATATAACTTAAAATTCAATAGTTGTTTGGCATCAAAAGAAAGGTTATTAAATGACCTTTCATTTGATGCTAATTGCGTTAAAATCGCAAAATAACTAATTGTAAATTTTGTGAATTTTGTAAACACATATGTGTAGTAGAAAAAAATCCAAGGACTTTTTTAAAGTGTAAGAAAGATAAGTTTTTTCTGTAAATATAACTTAAAATTCAATAGTTGTTTAGCATCAAAAGAAAGGTTGTTAAATTACCTTTCATTTGATGCTAATTGCATTAAAATCGCAAAATAATTAATTGTAAATTTTGTGAATTTTGTAAACACATATGTTTAGTAGAAAAAAAGCCATGGACTTTTTTTAAAGTGTAAGAAAGATAAGTTTTTTCTGTAAATATAACTTAAAATTCAATAGTTGTTTAGCATCAAAAGAAAGGTTATTAAATTACCTTTCATTTGATGCTAATTGCGTTAAAATCGCAAAATAATTAATTGTCAATTTTGTGAATTTTGTAAACACATATGTGTAGTAGAAAAAAATCCATGGACTTTTTTTAAAGTGTAAGAAAGATAAGTTTTTTCTGTAAATATAACTTAAAATTCAATAGTTGTTTGGCATCAAAAGAAAGGTTATTAAATTACCTTTCATTTGATGCTAATTGCGTTAAAATCGCAAAATAATTAATTGTAAATTTTGTGAATTTCGTAAACACATATGTTTAGTAGAAAAAAATCCATGGACTTTTTTTAAAGTGTAAGAAAGATAAGTTATTTCTGTAAATATAACTTAAAATTCAATAGTTGTTTGGCATCAAAAGAAAGGTTATTAAATTACCTTTCATTTGATGCTAATTGCGTTAAAATCGCAAAATAATTAATTGTAAATTTTGTGAATTTTGTAAACACATATGTTTAGTAGAAAAAAATCCATGGACTTTTTTAAAGCGTAAGAAAGATAAGTTATTTCTGTAAATATAACTTAAAATTCAATAGTTGTGTAGCATCAAAAGAAAGGCTGTTAAATTACTTTTCATTTGATGCTAATTGCATTAAAATCGCAAAATAATTAATTGTAAATTTTGTGAATTTTGGAAATCATGGACTTTTTTTAAAGTGTAAGAAAGATAAGTTTTTTCGTTGTTGGTTTTACGGTCTGTTCATTTTACATATTTTTGTAAGTATAACGAGCTCAAGACCAGTTGATAATAATTCTTAGTTAATTATTATTATTTTTGATTAGAGGAATTGTTGCTTTCAATTTTTCCTCTAATCAAAAATAATAATAATTAACTAAGAATTATTATCAACTGGTCTTGAGCTCGTTATACTTACAAAGATAAGTTTTTTCTGTAAATATAACTTAAAATTCAATAGTTGTTTAGCATCAAAGGAAAGGCTGTTAAATTACCTTTCATTTGATGCTAATTGCGTTAAAATCGCAAAATAATTAATTGTAAATTTTGTGAATTTTGTAAACACATATGTTTAGTAGAAAAAAAGCCATGGACTTTTTTTAAAGTGTAAGAAAGATAAGTTATTTCTGTAAATATAACTTAAAATTCAGTAGTTGTGTAGCATCAAAAGGAAGGTTATTAAATTACCTTTCATTTGATGCTAATTGCGTTAAAATCGCAAATTGTAAATTTTGTGAATTTCGTAAACACATATGTGTAGTAGAAAAAAATCCATGGACTTTTTTTAAAGTGTAAGAAAGATAAGTTTTTTCTGTAAATATAACTTAAAATTCAATAGTTGTTTAGCATCAAAAGAAAGGCTGTTAAATTACTTTTCATTTGATGCTAATTGCATTAAAATCGCAAAATAATTAATTGTAAATTTTGTGAATTTTGTAAACACATATGTTTAGTAGAAAAAAAGCCATGGACTTTTTTTAAAGTGTAAGAAAGATAAGTTATTTCTGTAAATATAACTTAAAATTCAGTAGTTGTGTAGCATCAAAAGAAAGGTTATTAAATTACCTTTCATTTGATGCTAATTGCGTTAAAATCGCAAAATAATTAATTGTAAATTTTGTGAATTTCGTAAACACATATGTGTAGTAGAAAAAAATCCATGGACTTTTTTTAAAGTGTAACAAAGATAAGTTTTTTCTGTAAATATAACTTAAAATTCAATAGTTGTTTCGCATCAAAAGAAAGGTTATTAAATTACCTTTCATTTGATGCTAATTGTGTTAAACTCGCAAAATAATTAATTGTAAATTTTGTGAATTTTGTAAACACATACGTGTAGTAGAAAAAATCCATGGACTTTTTTTAAAGTGTAAGAAAGATAAGTTTTTTCTGTAAATATAACTTAAAATTCAATAGTTGTTTGGCATCAAAAGAAAGGTTATTAAATTACCTTTCATTTGATGCTAATTGCGTTAAAATCGCAAAATAACTAATTGTAAATTTTGTGAATTTTGTAAACACATATGTGTAGTAGAAAAAAATCCAAGGACTTTTTTAAAGTGTAAGAAAGGTAAGTTTTTTCTGTAAATATAACTTAAAATTCAATAGTTGTTTAGCATCAAAAGAAAGGTTATTAAATTACCTTTCATTTGATGCTAATTGCGTTAAAATCGCAAAATAATTAATTGTAAATTTTGTGAATTTCGTAAACACATATGTTTAGTAGAAAAAAATCCATGGACTTTTTTTAAAGTGTAAGAAAGATAAGTTATTTCTGTAAATATAACTTAAAATTCAATAGTTGTGTAGCATCAAAAGAAAGGTTATTAAATTAACTTTCATTTGATGCTAATTGCGTTAAAATCGCAAATTGTAAATTTTGTGAATTTCGTAAACACATATGTGTAGTAGAAAAAAATCCATGGACTTTTTTTAAAGTGTAAGAAAGATAAGTTTTTTCTGTAAATATAACTTAAAATTCAATAGTTGTTTAGCATCAAAAGAAAGGCTGTTAAATTACTTTTCATTTGATGCTAATTGCATTAAAATCGCAAAATAATTAATTGTAAATTTTGTGAATTTTGTAAACACATATGTGTAGTAGAAAAAAATCCATGGACTTTTTTTAAAGTGTAAGAAAGATAAGTTTTTTCTGTAAATATAACTTAAAATTCAATAGTTGTTTAGCATCAAAAGAAAGGTTGTTAAATTACCTTTCATTTGATGCTAATTGCGTTAAACTCGCAAAATAATTAGTTGTAAATTTTGTGAATTTTGTAAACACATATGTGTAGTAGAAAAAAATCCATGGACTTTTTTAAAGTGTAAGAAAGATAAGTTTTTTCTGCAAATATAACTTAAAATTCAATAGTTGTTTGGCATCAAAAGAAAGGTTGTTAAATTACCTTTCATTTGATGCTAATTGCGTTAAACTCGCAAAATAATTAGTTGTAAATTTTGTGAATTTTGTAAACACATATGTGTAGTAGAAAAAAATCCATGGACTTTTTTAAAGTGTAAGAAAGATAAGTTTTTTCTGCAAATATAACTTAAAATTCAATAGTTGTTTGGCATCAAAAGAAAGGTTATTAAATTACCTTTCATTTGATGCTAATTGCGTTAAAATCGCAAAATAATTAATTGTAAATTTTGTGAATTTTGTAAACACATATGTGTAGTAGAAAAAAATCCATGGACTTTTTTTAAAGTGTAAGAAAGATAAGTTTTTTCTGTAAATATAACTTAAAATTCAATAGTTGTTTGGCATCAAAAGAAAGGTTATTAAATGACCTTTCATTTGATGCTAATTGCGTTAAAATCGCAAAATAATTAATTGTAAATTTTGTGAATTTCGTAAACACATATGTTTAGTAGAAAAAAATCCATGGACTTTTTTTAAAGTGTAAGAAAGATAAGTTTTTTCTGTAAATATAACTTAAAATTCAATAGTTGTTTAGCATCAAAAGAAAGGCTGTTAAATTACTTTTCATTTGATGCTAATTGCATTAAAATCGCAAAATAATTAATTGTAAATTTTGTGAATTTTGTAAACACATATGTTTAGTAGAAAAAAAGCCATGGACTTTTTTTAAAGTGTAAGAAAGATAAGTTATTTCTGTAAATATAACTTAAAATTCAATAGTTGTGTAGCATTAAAAGAAAGGTTATTAAATTACCCTTCATTTGATGCTAATTGCGTCGAAATCGCAAAATAATTAATTGTAAATTTTGTGAATTTCGTAAACACATATGTGTAGTAGAAAAAAATCCAAGGACTTTTTAAAGTGTAAGAAAGATAAGTTTTTTCTGTAAATATAACTTAAAATTCAATAGTTGTGTAGCATCAAAAGAAAGGTTATTAAATTAACTTTCATTTGATGCTAATTGCGTTAAAATCGCAAAATAATTAATTGTAAATTTTGTGAATTTTGTAAACACATATGTTTAGTAGAAAAAAATCCATGGACTTTTTTAAAGCGTAAGAAAGATAAGTTATTTCTGTAAATATAACTTAAAATTCAATAGTTGTGTAGCATCAAAAGGAAGGTTATTAAATTACCTTTCATTTGATGCTAATTGCGTTAAAATCGCAAATTGTAAATTTTGTGAATTTCGTAAACACATATGTGTAGTAGAAAAAAATCCATGGACTTTTTTTAAAGTGTAAGAAAGATAAGTTTTTTCTGTAAATATAACTTAAAATTCAATAGTTGTTTAGCATCAAAAGAAAGGCTGTTAAATTACTTTTCATTTGATGCTAATTGCATTAAAATCGCAAAATAATTAATTGTAAATTTTGTGAATTTTGTAAACACATATGTTTAGTAGAAAAAAAGCCATGGACTTTTTTTAAAGTGTAAGAAAGATAAGTTATTTCTGTAAATATAACTTAAAATTCAGTAGTTGTGTAGCATCAAAAGAAAGGTTATTAAATTACCTTTCATTTGATGCTAATTGCGTTAAAATCGCAAAATAATTAATTGTAAATTTTGTGAATTTCGTAAACACATATGTGTAGTAGAAAAAAATCCATGGACTTTTTTTAAAGTGTAACAAAGATAAGTTTTTTCTGTAAATATAACTTAAAATTCAATAGTTGTTTAGCATCAAAAGAAAGGTTATTAAATTACCTTTGATTTGATGCTAATTGCGTTAAACTCGAAAAATAGTTAATTGTAAATTTTGTGAATTGTGTAAACAGATATGTGTAGTAGAAAAAAATCCATGGACTTTTTTTAAAGTGTAAGAAAGATAAGTTATTTCTGTAAATATAACTTAAAATTCAATAGTTGTGTAGCATTAAAAGAAAGGTTATTAAATTACCCTTCATTTGATGCTAATTGCGTCGAAATCGCAAAATAATTAATTGTAAATTTTGTGAATTTCGTAAACACATATGTGTAGTAGAAAAAAATCCAAGGACTTTTTAAAGTGTAAGAAAGATAAGTTTTTTCTGTAAATATAACTTAAAATTCAATAGTTGTTTAGCATCAAAAGAAAGGTTATTAAATTACCTTTCATTTGATGCTAATTGTGTTAAAAGCGCAAAATAATTAATTGTAAATTTTGTGAATTTTGGAAACACATATGTTTAGTAGAAAAAAATCCATGGACTTTTTTTAAAGTGTAAGAAAGATAAGTTATTTCTGTAAATATGACTTAAAATTCAATAGTTGTGTAGCATCAAAAGAAAGGTTATTAAATTACCTTTCATTTGATGCTAATTGCGTTAAACTCGCAAAATAGTTAATTGTAAATTTTGTGAATTGTGTAAACAGATATGTGTAGTAGAAAAAAATCCATGGACTTTTTTTAAAGTGTAAGAAAGATAAGTTATTTCTGTGAATATAACTTAAAATTCAATAGTTGTGTAGCATCAAAAGAAAGGTTATTAAATTACCTTTCATTTGATGCTAATTGCGTTAAACTCGCAAAATAGTTAATTGTAAATTTTGTGAATTGTGTAAACAGATATGTGTAGTAGAAAAAAAATCCATGGACTTTTTTTAAAGTGTAAGAAAGATAAGTTATTTCTGTAAATATAACTTAAAATCCAATAGTTGTGTAGCATCAAAAGAAAGGTTATTAAATTACCTTTCATTTGATGCTAATTGCGTCGAAATCGCAAAATAATTAATTGTAAATTTTGTGAATTTTGTAAACACATACGTGTAGTAGAAAAAATCCATGGACTTTTTTTAAAGTGTAAGAAAGATAAGTTTTTTCTGTAAATATAACTTAAAATTCAATAGTTGTGTAGCTTCAAAAGAAAGACTATTAAATTACCTTTCATTTGATGCTAATTGTGTTAAAATCGCAAAATAATTAATTGTAAATTTTGTGAATTTTGGAAACACATATGTTTAGTAGAAAAAAATCCATGGACTTTTTTTAAAGTGTAAGAAAGATAAGTTATTTCTGTAAATATGACTTAAAATTCAATAGTTGTGTAGCATCAAAAGAAAGATTATTAAATTACCTTTCATTTGATGCTAATTGTGTTAAAATCGCAAAATAATTAATTGTAAATTTTGTGAATTTTGGAAACACATATGTTTAGTAGAAAAAAATCCATGGACTTTTTTTAAAGTGTAAGAAAGATAAGTTATTGCTGTAAATATGACTTAAAATTCAATAGTTGTGTAGCATCAAAAGAAAGACTATTAAATTACCTTTCATTTGATGCTAATTGTGTTAAAGTCGCAAAATAATTAATTGTAAATTTTGTGAATTTTGGAAACACATATGTTTAGTAGAAAAAAATCCATGGACTTTTTTTAAAGTGTAAGAAAGATAAGTTATTTCTGTAAATATGACTTAAAATTCAATAGTTGTGTAGCATCAAAAGAAAGATTATTAAATTACCTTTCATTTGATGCTAATTGTGTTAAAATCGCAAAATAATTAATTGTAAATTTTGTGAATTTCGTAAACACATATGTGTAGTAGAAAAAAATCCATGGACTTTTTTTAAAGTGTAAGAAAGATAAGTTATTTCTGTAAATATGACTTAAAATTCAATAGTTGTGTAGCATCAAAAGAAAGATTATTAAATTACCTTTCATTTGATGCTAATTGTGTTAAAATCGCAAAATAATTAATTGTAAATTTTGTGAATTTCGTAAACACATATGTGTAGTAGAAAAAAATCCATGGACTTTTTTTAAAGTGTAAGAAAGATAAGTTTTTTCTGTAAATATAACTTAAAATTCAATAGTTGTGTAGCATCAAAAGAAAGGTTATTAAATTACCTTCCATTTGATGCTAATTGTGTTAAACTCGCAAAATAATTAATTGTAAATTTTGTGAATTTTGTAAACACATATGTGTAGTAGAAAAAAATCCATGGACTTTTTTTAAAGTGTAAGAAAGATAAGTTATTTCTGTAAATATAACTTAAAATTCAATAGTTGTTTAGCATCAAAAGAAAGGTTATTAAATTACCTTTCATTTGATGCTAATTGCGTTAAACTCGCAAAATAATTAATTGTAAATTTTGTGAATTTCGTAAACACATATGTGTAGTAGAAAAAATCCATGGACTTTTTTTAAAGTGTAAGAAAGATAAGTTATTTCTGTAAATATAACTTAAAATTCAATAGTTGTGTAGCATCAAAAGAAAGGTTATTAAATTACCTTTTATTTGATGCTAATTGCGTTAAAATCGCAAAATAATTAATTGTAAATTTTGTGAATTTCGTAAACACGTATGTGTAGTAGAAAAAAATCCATGGACTTTTTTTAAAGTGTAAGAAAGATAAGTTATTTCTGTAAATATAACTTAAAATTCAATAGTTGTTTAGCATCAAAAGAAAGGTTATTAAATTACCTTTCATTTGATGCTAATTGCGTTAAACTCGCAAAATAATTAATTCTAAATTTTGTGAATTTTGTAAACACATATGTGTAGTAGAAAAAAATCCATGGACTTTTTTTAAAGTGTAAGAAAGATAAGTTATTTCTGTAAATATAACTTAAAAATCAACAGTTGTGTAGCATCAAAAGAAAGGCTATTAAATTACCTTTCATTTGATGCTAATTGCGTTAAAATCGCAAAATAATTAATTGTAAATTTTGTGAATTTCGTAAACACGTATGTGTAGTAGAAAAAAATCCATGGACTTTTTTTAAAGTGTAACAAAGATAAGTTTTTTCTGTAAATATAACTTAAAATTCAATAGTTGTTTACCATCAAAAGAAAGGCTATTAAATTACCTTTCATTTGATGCTAATTGCGTTAAACTCGCAAAATAATTAATTGTAAATTTTGTGAATTTCGTAAACACATATGTGTAGTAGAAAAAATCCATGGACTTTTTTTAAAGTGTAAGAAAGATAAGTTATTTCTGAAAATATAACTTAAAATTCAATAGTTGTGTAGCATCAAAAGAAAGGTTATTAAATTACCTTTCATTTGATGCTAATTGCGTTAAAATCGCAAAATAATTAATTGTAAATTTTGTGAATTTCGTAAACACATATGTGTAGTAGAAAAAATCCATGGACTTTTTTTAAAGTGTAAGAAAGATAAGTTATTTCTGTAAATATAACTTAAAATTCAATAGTTGTTTGGCATCAAAAGAAAGGTTATTAAATTACCTTTCATTTGATGCTAATTGCGTTAAAATCGCAAAATAATTAATTGTAAATTTTGTGAATTTCGTAAACACATATGTTTAGTAGAAAAAAATCCATGGACTTTTTTTAAAGTGTAAGAAAGATAAGTTATTTCTGTAAATATAACTTAAAATTCAATAGTTGTGTAGCATCAAAAGAAAGGTTATTAAATTAACTTTCATTTGATGCTAATTGCGTTAAAATCGCAAAATAATTAATTGTAAATTTTGTGAATTTTGTAAACACATATGTTCAGTAGAAAAAAATCCATGGACTTTTTTAAAGCGTAAGAAAGATAAGTTATTTCTGTAAATATAACTTAAAATTCAATAGTTGTGTAGCATCAAAAGGAAGGTTATTAAATTACCTTTCATTTGATGCTAATTGCGTTAAAATCGCAAATTGTAAATTTTGTGAATTTCGTAAACACATATGTGTAGTAGAAAAAAATCCATGGACTTTTTTTAAAGTGTAAGAAAGATAAGTTTTTTCTGTAAATATAACTTAAAATTCAATAGTTGTTTAGCATCAAAAGAAAGGCTGTTAAATTACTTTTCATTTGATGCTAATTGCATTAAAATCGCAAAATAATTAATTGTAAATTTTGTGAATTTTGTAAACACATATGTTTAGTAGAAAAAAAGCCATGGACTTTTTTTAAAGTGTAAGAAAGATAAGTTATTTCTGTAAATATAACTTAAAATTCAGTAGTTGTGTAGCATCAAAAGAAAGGTTATTAAATTACCTTTCATTTGATGCTAATTGCGTTAAAATCGCAAAATAATTAATTGTAAATTTTGTGAATTTCGTAAACACATATGTGTAGTAGAAAAAAATCCATGGACTTTTTTTAAAGTGTAACAAAGATAAGTTTTTTCTGTAAATATAACTTAAAATTCAATAGTTGTGTAGCATCAAAAGGAAGGTTATTAAATTACCTTTCATTTGATGCTAATTGCGTTAAACTCGCAAAATAATTAATTGTAAATTTTGTGAATTTCGTAAACACATATGTGTAGTAGAAAAAATCCATGGACTTTTTTTAAAGTGTAAGAAAGATAAGTTATTTCTGTAAATATAACTTAAAATTCAATAGTTGTGTAGCATCAAAAGAAAGGTTATTAAATTACCTTCCATTTGATGCTAATTGTGTTAAACTCGCAAAATAATTAATTGTAAATTTTGTGAATTTTGTAAACACATATGTGTAGTAGAAAAAAATCCATGGACTTTTTTTAAAGTGTAAGAAAGATAAGTTATTTCTGTAAATATAACTTAAAATTCAATAGTTGTTTAGCATCAAAAGAAAGGTTATTAAATTACCTTTCATTTGATGCTAATTGCGTTAAAATCGCAAAATAATTAATTGTAAATTTTGTGAATTTCGTAAACACATATGTGTAGTAGAAAAAAATCCATGGACTTTTTTTAAAGTGTAACAAAGATAAGTTTTTTCTGTAAATATGACTTAAAATTCAATAGTTGTGTAGCATCAAAAGAAAGATTATTAAATTGCCTTTCATTTGATGCTAATTGTGTTAAAATCGCAAAATAATTAATTGTAAATTTTGTGAATTTCGTAAACACATATGTGTAGTAGAAAAAAATCCATGGACTTTTTTTAAAGTGTAAGAAAGATAAGTTTTTTCTGTAAATATAACTTAAAATTCAATAGTTGTGTAGCATCAAAAGAAAGGTTATTAAATTACCTTCCATTTGATGCTAATTGTGTTAAACTCGCAAAATAATTAATTGTAAGTTTTGTGAATTTTGTAAACACATATGTGTAGTAGAAAAAAATCCATGGACTTTTTTTAAAGTGTAAGAAAGATAAGTTATTTCTGTAAATATAACTTAAAATTCAATAGTTGTTTAGCATCAAAAGAAAGGTTATTAAATTACCTTTCATTTGATGCTAATTGCGTTAAACTCGCAAAATAATTAATTGTAAATTTTGTGAATTTCGTAAACACATATGTGTAGTAGAAAAAATCCATGGACTTTTTTTAAAGTGTAAGAAAGATAAGTTATTTCTGTAAATATAACTTAAAATTCAACAGTTGTGTAGCATCAAAAGAAAGGTTATTAAATTACCTTTCATTTGATGCTAATTGCGTTAAAATCGCAAAATAATTAATTGTAAATTTTGTGAATTTCGTAAACACGTATGTGTAGTAGAAAAAAATCCATGGACTTTTTTTAAAGTGTAAGAAAGATAAGTTATTTCTGTAAATATAACTTAAAATTCAATAGTTGTTTGGCATCAAAAGAAAGGCTATTAAATTACCTTTCATTTGATGCTAATTGCGTTAAACTCGCAAAATAATTAATTCTAAATTTTGTGAATTTTGTAAACACATATGTGTAGTAGAAAAAAATCCATGGACTTTTTTTAAAGTGTAAGAAAGATAAGTTATTTCTGTAAATATAACTTAAAATTCAATAGTTGTTTAGCATCAAAAGAAAGGTTATTAAATTACCTTTCATTTGATGCTAATTGCGTTAAAATCGCAAAATAATTAATTGTAAATTTTGTGAATTTCGTAAACACGTATGTGTAGTAAAAAAAAATCCATGGACTTTTTTTAAAGTGTAACAAAGATAAGTTTTTTCTGTAAATATAACTTAAAATTCAATAGTTGTTTACCATCAAAAGAAAGGCTATTAAATTACCTTTCATTTGATGCTAATTGCGTTAAACTCGCAAAATAATTAATTGTAAATTTTGTGAATTTCGTAAACACATATGTGTAGTAGAAAAAATCCATGGACTTTTTTTAAAGTGTAAGAAAGATAAGTTATTTCTGAAAATATAACTTAAAATTCAATAGTTGTGTAGCATCAAAAGAAAGGTTATTAAATTACCTTTCATTTGATGCTAATTGCGTTAAAATCGCAAAATAATTAATTGTAAATTTTGTGAATTTCGTAAACACATATGTGTAGTAGAAAAAATCCATGGACTTTTTTTAAAGTGTAAGAAAGATAAGTTATTTCTGTAAATATAACTTAAAATTCAATAGTTGTTTGGCATCAAAAGAAAGGTTATTAAATTACCTTTCATTTGATGCTAATTGCGTTAAAATCGCAAAATAATTAATTGTAAATTTTGTGAATTTCGTAAACACATATGTTCAGTAGAAAAAAATCCATGGACGTTTTTAAAGCGTAAGAAAGATAAGTTATTTCTGTAAATATAACTTAAAATTCAATAGTTGTGTAGCATCAAAAGGAAGGTTATTAAATTACCTTTCATTTGATGCTAATTGCGTTAAAATCGCAAAATAATTAATTGTAAATTTTGTGAATTTCGTAAACACATATGTGTAGTAGAAAAAAATCCATGGACTTTTTTTAAAGTGTAAGAAAGATAAGTTTTTTCTGTAAATATAACTTAAAATTCAATAGTTGTTTAGCATCAAAAGAAAGGCTGTTAAATTACTTTTCATTTGATGCTAATTGCATTAAAATCGCAAAATAATTAATTGTAAATTTTGTGAATTTTGTAAACACATATGTTTAGTAGAAAAAAAGCCATGGACTTTTTTTAAAGTGTAAGAAAGATAAGTTATTTCTGTAAATATAACTTAAAATTCAGTAGTTGTGTAGCATCAAAAGAAAGGTTATTAAATTACCTTTCATTTGATGCTAATTGTGTTAAAATCGCAAAATAATTAATTGTAAATTTTGTGAATTTTGGAAACACATATGTTTAGTAGAAAAAAATCCATGGACTTTTTTTAAAGTGTAAGAAAGATAAGTTATTTCTGTAAATATGACTTAAAATTCAATAGTTGTGTAGCATCAAAAGAAAGGTTATTAAATTACCTTTCATTTGATGCTAATTGCGTTAAACTCGCAAAATAGTTAATTGTAAATTTTGTGAATTGTGTAAACAGATATGTGTAGTAGAAAAAAATCCATGGACTTTTTTTAAAGTGTAAGAAAGATAAGTTATTTCTGTAAATATAACTTAAAATTCAATAGTTGTGTAGCATCAAAAGAAAGGTTATTAAATTACCTTTCATTTGATGCTAATTGCGTCGAAATCGCAAAATAATTAATTGTAAATTTTGTGAATTTTGTAAACACATATGTGTAGTAGAAAAAAATCCATGGACTTTTTTTAAAGTGTAAGAAAGATAAGTTATTTCTGTAAATATAACTTAAAAATCAACAGTTGTGTAGCATCAAAAGAAAGGTTATTAAATTACCTTTCATTTGATGCTAATTGCGTTAAACTCGCAAAATAATTAATTGTAAATTTTGTGAATTTCGTAAACACATATGTGTAGTAGAAAAAATCCATGGACTTTTTTTAAAGTGTAAGAAAGATAAGTTATTTCTGTAAATATAACTTAAAATTCAACAGTTGTGTAGCATCAAAAGAAAGGTTATTAAATTACCTTTCATTTGATGCTAATTGCGTTAAAATCGCAAAATAATTAATTGTAAATTTTGTGAATTTCGTAAACACATATGTGTAGTAGAAAAAAATCCATGGACTTTTTTTAAAGTGTAAGAAAGATAAGTTATTTCTGTAAATATAACTTAAAAATCAACAGTTGTGTAGCATCAAAAGAAAGGTTATTAAATTACCTTTCATTTGATGCTAATTGCGTTAAAATCGCAAAATAATTAATTGTAAATTTTGTGAATTTCGTAAACACGTATGTGTAGTAGAAAAAAATCCATGGACTTTTTTTAAAGTGTAACAAAGATAAGTTTTTTCTGTAAATATAACTTAAAATTCAATAGTTGTTTACCATCAAAAGAAAGGTTATTAAATTACCTTTCATTTGATGCTAATTGCGTTAAACTCGCAAAATAATTAATTGTAAATTTTGTGAATTTCGTAAACACATATGTGTAGTAGAAAAAATCCATGGACTTTTTTTAAAATGTAAGAAAGATAAGTTATTTCTGTAAATATAACTTAAAATTCAATAGTTGTTTAGCATCAAAAGAAAGGTTATTAAATTACCTTTCATTTGATGCTAATTGCGTTAAACTCGCAAAATAATTAATTCTAAATTTTGTGAATTTTGTGAACACATATGTGTAGTAGAAAAAAATCCATGGACTTTTTTTAAAGTGTAAGAAAGATAAGTTATTTCTGTAAATATAACTTAAAAATCAACAGTTGTGTAGCATAAAAAGAAAGGTTATTAAATTACCTTTCATTTGATGCTAATTGCGTTAAAATCGCAAAATAATTAATTGTAAATTTTGTGAATTTCGTAAACACGTATGTGTAGTAGAAAAAAATCCATGGACTTTTTTTAAAGTGTAACAAAGATAAGTTTTTTCTGTAAATATAACTTAAAATTCAATAGTTGTTTGGCATCAAAAGAAAGGTTATTAAATTACCTTTCATTTGATGCTAATTGCGTTAAAATCGCAAAATAATTAATTGTAAATTTTGTGAATTTCGTAAACACGTATGTGTAGTAGAAAAAAATCCATGGACTTTTTTTAAAGTGTAAGAAAGATAAGTTATTTCTGTAAATATAACTTAAAATTCAACAGTTGTGTAGCATCAAAAGAAAGGTTATTAAATTACCTTTTATTTGATGCTAATTGCGTTAAAATCGCAAAATAATTAATTGTAAATTTTGTGAATTTCGTAAACACGTATGTGTAGTAGAAAAAAATCCATGGACTTTTTTTAAAGTGTAAGAAAGATAAGTTATTTCTGTAAATATAACTTAAAATTCAATAGTTGTTTAGCATCAAAAGAAAGGTTATTAAATTACCTTTCATTTGATGCTAATTGCGTTAAACTCGCAAAATAATTAATTCTAAATTTTGTGAATTTTGTAAACACATATGTGTAGTAGAAAAAAATCCATGGACTTTTTTTAAAGTGTAAGAAAGATAAGTTATTTCTGTAAATATAACTTAAAAATCAACAGTTGTGTAGCATCAAAAGAAAGGTTATTAAATTACCTTTCATTTGATGCTAATTGCGTTAAAATCGCAAAATAATTAATTGTAAATTTTGTGAATTTCGTAAACACGTATGTGTAGTAGAAAAAAATCCATGGACTTTTTTTAAAGTGTAACAAAGATAAGTTTTTTCTGTAAATATAACTTAAAATTCAATAGTTGTTTACCATCAAAAGAAAGGCTATTAAATTACCTTTCATTTGATGCTAATTGCGTTAAACTCGCAAAATAATTAATTGTAAATTTTGTGAATTTCGTAAACACATATGTGTAGTAGAAAAAATCCATGGACTTTTTTTAAAGTGTAAGAAAGATAAGTTATTTCTGTAAATATAACTTAAAATTCAATAGTTGTGTAGCATCAAAAGAAAGGTTATTAAATTACCTTTCATTTGATGCTAATTGCGTTAAAATCGCAAAATAATTAATTGTAAATTTTGTGAATTTCGTAAACACATATGTGTAGTAGAAAAAATCCATGGACTTTTTTTAAAGTGTAAGAAAGATAAGTTATTTCTGTAAATATAACTTAAAATTCAAAAGTTGTTTGGCATCAAAAGAAAGGTTATTAAATTACCTTTCATTTGATGCTAATTGCGTTAAAATCGCAAAATAATTAATTGTAAATTTTGTGAATTTCGTAAACACATATGTTTAGTAGAAAAAAATCCATGGACTTTTTTTAAAGTGTAAGAAAGATAAGTTATTTCTGTAAATATAACTTAAAATTCAATAGTTGTGTAGCATCAAAAGAAAGGTTATTAAATTAACTTTCATTTGATGCTAATTGCGTTAAAATCGCAAAATAATTAATTGTAAATTTTGTGAATTTTGTAAACACATATGTTCAGTAGAAAAAAATCCATGGACTTTTTTAAAGCGTAAGAAAGATAAGTTATTTCTGTAAATATAACTTAAAATTCAATAGCTGTGTAGCATCAAAAGGAAGGTTATTAAATTACCTTTCATTTGATGCTAATTGCGTTAAAATCGCAAAATAATTAATTGTAAATTTTGTGAATTTCGTAAACACATATGTGTAGTAGAAAAAAATCCATGGACTTTTTTTAAAGTGTAACAAAGATAAGTTTTTTCTGTAAATATAACTTAAAATTCAATAGTTGTGTAGCATCAAAAGGAAGGTTATTAAATTACCTTTCATTTGATGCTAATTGCGTTAAACTCGCAAAATAATTAATTGTAAATTTTGTGAATTTCGTAAACACATATGTGTAGTAGAAAAAATCCATGGACTTTTTTTAAAGTGTAAGAAAGATAAGTTATTTCTGTAAATATAACTTAAAATTCAATAGTTGTGTAGCATCAAGAGAAAGGTTATTAAATTACCTTCCATTTGATGCTAATTGTGTTAAACTCGCAAAATAATTAATTGTAAATTTTGTGAATTTTGTAAACACATATGTGTAGTAGAAAAAAATCCATGGACTTTTTTTAAAGTGTAAGAAAGATAAGTTATTTCTGTAAATATAACTTAAAATTCAATAGTTGTTTAGCATCAAAAGAAAGGTTATTAAATTACCTTTCATTTGATGCTAATTGCGTTAAAATCGCAAAATAATTAATTGTAAATTTTGTGAATTTCGTAAACACATATGTGTAGTAGAAAAAAATCCATGGACTTTTTTTAAAGTGTAACAAAGATAAGTTTTTTCTGTAAATATGACTTAAAATTCAATAGTTGTGTAGCATCAAAAGAAAGATTATTAAATTGCCTTTCATTTGATGCTAATTGTGTTAAAATCGCAAAATAATTAATTGTAAATTTTGTGAATTTCCTAAACACATATGTGTAGTAGAAAAAAATCCATGGACTTTTTTTAAAGTGTAAGAAAGATAAGTTTTTTCTGTAAATATAACTTAAAATTCAATAGTTGTGTAGCATCAAAAGAAAGGTTATTAAATTACCTTCCATTTGATGCTAATTGTGTTAAACTCGCAAAATAATTAATTGTAAATTTTGTGAATTTTGTAAACACATATGTGTAGTAGAAAAAAATCCATGGACTTTTTTTAAAGTGTAAGAAAGATAAGTTATTTCTGTAAATATAACTTAAAATTCAATAGTTGTTTAGCATCAAAAGAAAGGTTATTAAATTACCTTTCATTTGATGCTAATTGCGTTAAACTCGCAAAATAATTAATTGTAAATTTTGTGAATTTCGTAAACACATATGTGTAGTAGAAAAAATCCATGGACTTTTTTTAAAGTGTAAGAAAGATAAGTTATTTCTGTAAATATAACTTAAAATTCAACAGTTGTGTAGCATCAAAAGAAAGGTTATTAAATTACCTTTCATTTGATGCTAATTGCGTTAAAATCGCAAAATAATTAATTGTAAATTTTGTGAATTTCGTAAACACGTATGTGTAGTAGAAAAAAATCCATGGACTTTTTTTAAAGTGTAAGAAAGATAAGTTATTTCTGTAAATATAACTTAAAATTCAATAGTTGTTTAGCAGCAAAAGAAAGGTTATTAAATTACCTTTCATTTGATGCTAATTGCGTTAAACTCGCAAAATAATTAATTCTAAATTTTGTGAATTTTGTAAACACATATGTGTAGTAGAAAAAAATCCATGGACTTTTTTTAAAGTGTAAGAAAGATAAGTTATTTCTGTAAATATAACTTAACTTTATTTTGATGCTAATTGCGTTAAAATCGCAAAATAATTAATTGTAAATTTTGTGAATTTCGTAAACACGTATGTGTAGTAGAAAAAAATCCATGGACTTTTTTTAAAGTGTAACAAAGATAAGTTTTTTCTGTAAATATAACTTAAAATTCAATAGTTGTTTACCATCAAAAGAAAGGCTATTAAATTACCTTTCATTTGATGCTAATTGCGTTAAACTCGCAAAATAATTAATTGTAAATTTTGTGAATTTCGTAAACACATATGTGTAGTAGAAAAAATCCATGGACTTTTTTTAAAGTGTAAGAAAGATAAGTTATTTCTGAAAATATAACTTAAAATTCAATAGTTGTGTAGCATCAAAAGAAAGGTTATTAAATTACCTTTCATTTGATGCTAATTGCGTTAAAATCGCAAAATAATTAATTGTAAATTTTGTGAATTTCGTAAACACATATGTGTAGTAGAAAAAAATCCATGGACTTTTTTTAAAGTGTAAGAAAGATAAGTTATTTCTGTAAATATAACTTAAAATTCAATAGTTGTTTGGCATCAAAAGAAAGGTTATTAAATTACCTTTCATTTGATGCTAATTGCGTTAAAATCGCAATATAATTAATTGTAAATTTTGTGAATTTTGTAAACACATATGTGTAGTAGAAAAAAATCCATGGACTTTTTTTAAAGTGTAAGAAAGATAAGTTATTTCTGTAAATATAACTTAAAAATCAACAGTTGTGTAGCATCAAAAGAAAGGTTATTAAATTACCTTTCATTTGATGCTAATTGCGTTAAACTCGCAAAATAATTAATTGTAAATTTTGTGAATTTCGTAAACACATATGTGTAGTAGAAAAAATCCATGGACTTTTTTTAAAGTGTAAGAAAGATAAGTTATTTCTGTAAATATAACTTAAAATTCAACAGTTGTGTAGCATCAAAAGAAAGGTTATTAAATTACCTTTCATTTGATGCTAATTGCGTTAAAATCGCAAAATAATTAATTGTAAATTTTGTGAATTTCGTAAACACGTATGTGTAGTAGAAAAAAATCCATGGACTTTTTTTAAAGTGTAACAAAGATAAGTTTTTTCTGTAAATATAACTTAAAATTCAATAGTTGTTTACCATCAAAAGAAAGGTTATTAAATTACCTTTCATTTGATGCTAATTGCGTTAAACTCGCAAAATAATTAATTGTAAATTTTGTGAATTTCGTAAACACATATGTGTAGTAGAAAAAATCCATGGACTTTTTTTAAAGTGTAAGAAAGATAAGTTATTTCTGTAAATATAACTTAAAATTCAGTAGTTGTGTAGCATCAAAAGAAAGGTTATTAAATTACCTTTCATTTGATGCTAATTGTGTTAAAATCGCAAAATAATTAATTGTAAATTTTGTGAATTTCGTAAACACATATGTTCAGTAGAAAAAAATCCATGGACGTTTTTAAAGCGTAAGAAAGATAAGTTATTTCTGTAAATATAACTTAAAATTCAATAGTTGTGTAGCATCAAAAGGAAGGTTATTAAATTACCTTTCATTTGATGCTAATTGCGTTAAAATCGCAAATTGTAAATTTTGTGAATTTCGTAAACACATATGTGTAGTAGAAAAAAATCCATGGACTTTTTTTAAAGTGTAAGAAAGATAAGTTTTTTCTGTAAATATAACTTAAAATTCAATAGTTGTTTAGCATCAAAAGAAAGGCTGTTAAATTACTTTTCATTTGATGCTAATTGCATTAAAATCGCAAAATAATTAATTGTAAATTTTGTGAATTTTGTAAACACATATGTTTAGTAGAAAAAAAGCCATGGACTTTTTTTAAAGTGTAAGAAAGATAAGTTATTTCTGTAAATATAACTTAAAATTCAGTAGTTGTGTAGCATCAAAAGAAAGGTTATTAAATTACCTTTCATTTGATGCTAATTGTGTTAAAATCGCAAAATAATTAATTGTAAATTTTGTGAATTTTGGAAACACATATGTTTAGTAGAAAAAAATCCATGGACTTTTTTTAAAGTGTAAGAAAGATAAGTTATTTCTGTAAATATGACTTAAAATTCAATAGTTGTGTAGCATCAAAAGAAAGGTTATTAAATTATCTTTCATTTGATGCTAATTGCGTTAAACTCGCAAAATAGTTAATTGTAAATTTTGTGAATTGTGTAAACAGATATGTGTAGTAGAAAAAAATCCATGGACTTTTTTTAAAGTGTAAGAAAGATAAGTTATTTCTGTAAATATAACTTAAAATTCAATAGTTGTGTAGCATCAAAAGAAAGGTTATTAAATTACCTTTCATTTGATGCTAATTGCGTCGAAATCGCAAAATAATTAATTGTAAATTTTGTGAATTTTGTAAACACATATGTGTAGTAGAAAAAAATCCATGGACTTTTTTTAAAGTGTAAGAAAGATAAGTTATTTCTGTAAATATAACTTAAAAATCAACAGTTGTGTAGCATCAAAAGAAAGGTTATTAAATTACCTTTCATTTGATGCTAATTGCGTTAAACTCGCAAAATAATTAATTGTAAATTTTGTGAATTTCGTAAACACATATGTGTAGTAGAAAAAATCCATGGACTTTTTTTAAAGTGTAAGAAAGATAAGTTATTTCTGTAAATATAACTTAAAATTCAACAGTTGTGTAGCATCAAAAGAAAGGTTATTAAATTACCTTTCATTTGATGCTAATTGCGTTAAAATCGCAAAATAATTAATTGTAAATTTTGTGAATTTCGTAAACACGTATGTGTAGTAGAAAAAAATCCATGGACTTTTTTTAAAGTGTAACAAAGATAAGTTTTTTCTGTAAATATAACTTAAAATTCAATAGTTGTTTACCATCAAAAGAAAGGTTATTAAATTACCTTTCATTTGATGCTAATTGCGTTAAACTCGCAAAATAATTAATTGTAAATTTTGTGAATTTCGTAAACACATATGTGTAGTAGAAAAAATCCATGGACTTTTTTTAAAGTGTAAGAAAGATAAGTTATTTCTGTAAATATAACTTAAAATTCAATAGTTGTTTAGCATTAAAAGAAAGGTTATTAAATTACCTTTCATTTGATGCTAATTGCGTTAAACTCGCAAAATAATTAATTCTAAATTTTGTGAATTTTGTGAACACATATGTGTAGTAGAAAAAAATCCATGGACTTTTTTTAAAGTGTAAGAAAGATAAGTTATTTCTGTAAATATAACTTAAAAATCAACAGTTGTGTAGCATAAAAAGAAAGGTTATTAAATTACCTTTCATTTGATGCTAATTGCGTTAAAATCGCAAAATAATTAATTGTAAATTTTGTGAATTTCGTAAACACGTATGTGTAGTAGAAAAAAATCCATGGACTTTTTTTAAAGTGTAACAAAGATAAGTTTTTTCTGTAAATATAACTTAAAATTCAATAGTTGCTTACCATCAGAAGAAAGGTTATTAAATTACCTTTCATTTGATGCTAATTGCTTTAAACTCGCAAAATAATTAATTGTAAATTTTGTGAATTTCGTAAACACATATGTGTAGTAGAAAAAATCCATGGACTTTTTTTAAACTGTAAGAAAGATAAGTTATTTCTGTAAATATAACTTAAAATTCAACAGTTGTGTAGCATCAAAAGAAAGGTTATTAAATTACCTTTCATTTGATGCTAATTGCGTTAAACTCGCAAAATAATTAATTCTAAATTTTGTGAATTTCGTAAACACGTATGTGTAGTAGAAAAAAATCCATGGACTTTTTTTAAAGTGTAACAAAGATAAGTTTTTTCTGTAAATATAACTTAAAATTCAATAGTTGTTTACCATCAAAAGAAAGGTTATTAAATTACCTTTCATTTGATGCTAATTGCGTTAAACTCGCAAAATAATTAATTGTAAATTTTGTGAATTTCGTAAACACATATGTGTAGTAGAAAAAATCCATGGACTTTTTTTAAAGTGTAAGAAAGATAAGTTATTTCTGTAAATATAACTTAAAATTCAATAGTTGTTTAGCATCAAAAGAAAGGTTATTAAATTACCTTTCATTTGATGCTAATTGCGTTAAACTCGCAAAATAATTAATTCTAAATTTTGTGAATTTTGTGAACACATATGTGTAGTAAAAAAAAATCCATGGACTTTTTTTAAAGTGTAAGAAAGATAAGTTATTTCTGTAAATATAACTTAAAAATCAACAGTTGTGTAGCATAAAAAGAAAGGTTATTAAATTACCTTTCATTTGATGCTAATTGCGTTAAAATCGCAAAATAATTAATTGTAAATTTTGTGAATTTCGTAAACACGTATGTGTAGTAGAAAAAAATCCATGGACTTTTTTTAAAGTGTAACAAAGATAAGTTTTTTCTGTAAATATAACTTAAAATTCAATAGTTGTTTACCATCAAAAGAAAGGTTATTAAATTACCTTTCATTTGATGCTAATTGCGTTAAACTCGCAAAATAATTAATTGTAAATTTTGTGAATTTCGTAAACACATATGTGTAGTAGAAAAAATCCATGGACTTTTTTTAAAGTGTAAGAAAGATAAGTTATTTCTGTAAATATAACTTAAAATTCAATAGCTGTTTAGCATCAAAAGAAAGGTTATTAAATTACCTTTCATTTGATGCTAATTGCGTTAAACTCGCAAAATAATTAATTCTAAATTTTGTGAATTTTGTGAACACATATGTGTAGTAGAAAAAAATCCATGGACTTTTTTTAAAGTGTAAGAAAGATAAGTTATTTCTGTAAATATAACTTAAAAATCAACAGTTGTGTAAACAGATATGTGTAGTAGAAAAAATCCATGGACTTTTTTTAAAGTGTAAGAAAGATAAGTTTTTTCTGTAAATATAACTTAAAATTCAATAGTTGTGTAGCTTCAAAAGAAAGACTATTAAATTACCTTTCATTTGATGCTAATTGTGTTAAAATCGCAAAATAATTAATTGTAAATTTTGTGAATTTTGGAAACACATATGTTTAGTAGAAAAAAATCCATGGACTTTTTTTAAAGTGTAAGAAAGATAAGTTATTTCTGTAAATATGACTTAAAATTCAATAGTTGTGTAGCATCAAAAGAAAGGTTATTAAATTACCTTTCATTTGATGCTAATTGCGTTAAACTCGCGAAATAGTTAATTGTAAATTTTGTGAATTGTGTAAACAGATATGTGTAGTAGAAAAAAATCCATGGACTTTTTTTAAAGTGTAAGAAAGATAAGTTATTTCTGTAAATATAACTTAAAATTCAATAGTTGTGTAGCATCAAAAGAAAGGTTATTAAATTACCTTTCATTTGATGCTAATTGCGTCGAAATCGCAAAATAATTAATTGTAAATTTTGTGAATTTTGTAAACACATACGTGTAGTAGAAAAAATCCATGGACTTTGTTTAAAGTGTAAGAAAGATAAGTTTTTTCTGTAAATATAACTTAAAATTCATTAGTTGTGTAGCTGCAAAAGAAAGACTATTAAATTACCTTTCATTTGATGCTAATTGTGTTAAAATCGCAAAATAATTAATTGTAAATTTTGTGAATTTTGGAAACACATATGTTTAGTAGAAAAAAATCCATGGACTTTTTTTAAAGTGTAAGAAAGATAAGTTATTTCTGTAAATATGACTTAAAATTCAATAGTTGTGTAGCATCAAAAGAAAGATTATTAAATTACCTTTCATTTGATGCTAATTGTGTTAAAATCGCAAAATAATTAATTGTAAATTTTGTGAATTTTGGAAACACATATGTTTAGTAGAAAAAAATCCATGGACTTTTTTTAAAGTGTAAGAAAGATAAGTTATTTCTGTAAATATGACTTAAAATTCAATAGTTGTGTAGCATCAAAAGAAAGACTATTAAATTACCTTTCATTTGATGCTAATTGTGTTAAAATCGCAAAATAATTAATTGTAAATTTTGTGAATTTTGGAAACACATATGTTTAGTAGAAAAAAATCCATGGACTTTTTTTAAAGTGTAAGAAAGATAAGTTATTTCTGTAAATATGACTTAAAATTCAATAGTTGTGTAGCATCAAAAGAAAGATTATTAAATTACCTTTCATTTGATGCTAATTGTGTTAAAATCGCAAAATAATTAATTGTAAATTTTGTGAATTTCGTAAACACATATGTGTAGTAGAAAAAAATCCATGGACTTTTTTTAAAGTGTAAGAAAGATAAGTTTTTTCTGTAAATATAACTTAAAATTCAATAGTTGTGTAGCATCAAAAGAAAGGTTATTAAATTACCTTCCATTTGATGCTAATTGCGTTAAACTCGCAAAATAATTAATTGTAAATTTTGTGAATTTTGTAAACACATATGTTTAGTAGAAAAAAATCCATGGACTTTTTTTAAAGTGTAAGAAAGATAAGTTATTTCTGTAAATATAACTTAAAATTCAATAGTTGTTTAGCATCAAAAGAAAGGTTATTAAATTACCTTTCATTTGATGCTAATTGCGTTAAACTCGCAAAATAATTAATTCTAAATTTTGTGAATTTTGTAAACACATATGTGTAGTAGAAAAAAATCCATGGACTTTTTTTAAAGTGTAAGAAAGATAAGTTATTTCTGTAAATATAACTTAAAATTCAATAGTTGTGTAGCATCAAAAGAAAGATTATTAAATTACCTTTCATTTGATGCTAATTGTGTTAAAATCGCAAAATAATTAATTGTAAATTTTGTGAATTTCGTAAACACATATGTGTAGTAGAAAAAAATCCATGGACTTTTTTTAAAGTGTAAGAAAGATAAGTTTTTTCTGTAAATATAACTTAAAATTCAATAGTTGTGTAGCTTCAAAAGAAAGACTATTAAATTACCTTTCATTTGATGCTAATTGTGTTAAAATCGCAAAATAATTAATTGTAAATTTTGTGAATTTTGGAAACACATATGTTTAGTAGAAAAAAATCCATGGACTTTTTTTAAAGTGTAAGAAAGATAAGTTATTTCTGTAAATATGACTTAAAATTCAATAGTTGTGTAGCATCAAAAGAAAGATTATTAAATTACCTTTCATTTGATGCTAATTGTGTGAAAATCGCAAAATAATTAATTCTAAATTTTGTGAATTTTGTAAACACATATGTGTAGTAGAAAAAAATCCATGGACTTTTTTTAAAGTGTAAGAAAGATAAGTTATTTCTGTAAATATGACTTAAAATTCAATAGTTGTGTAGCATCAAAAGAAAGACTATTAAATTACCTTTCATTTGATGCTAATTGTGTTAAAATCGCAAAATAATTAATTGTAAATTTTGTGAATTTTGGAAACACATATGTTTAGTAGAAAAAAATCCATGGACTTTTTTTAAAGTGTAAGAAAGATAAGTTATTTCTGTAAATATAACTTAAAATTCAATAGTTGTTTAGCATCAAAAGAAAGGTTATTAAATTACCTTTCATTTGATGCTAATTGCGTTAAACTCGCAAAATAATTAATTCTAAATTTTGTGAATTTTGTAAACACATATGTGTAGTAGAAAAAAATCCATGGACTTTTTTTAAAGTGTAAGAAAGATAAGTTATTTCTGTAAATATAACTTAAAATTCAACAGTTGTGTAGCATCAAAAGAAAGGTTATTAAATTACCTTTCATTTGATGCTAATTGCGTTAAACTCGCAAAATAATTAATTCTAAATTTTGTGAATTTCGTAAACACGTATGTGTAGTAGAAAAAAATCCATGGACTTTTTTTAAAGTGTAACAAAGATAAGTTTTTTCTGTAAATATAACTTAAAATTCAATAGTTGTTTACCATCAAAAGAAAGGTTATTAAATTACCTTTCATTTGATGCTAATTGCGTTAAACTCGCAAAATAATTAATTGTAAATTTTGTGAATTTCGTAAACACATATGTGTAGTAGAAAAAATCCATGGACTTTTTTTAAAGTGTAAGAAAGATAAGTTATTTCTGTAAATATAACTTAAAATTCAATAGTTGTGTAGCATCAAAAGAAAGGTTATTAAATTACCTTTCATTTGATGCTAATTGCGTTAAAATCGCAAAATAATTAATTGTAAATTTTGTGAATTTCGTAAACACATATGTGTAGTAGAAAAAATCCATGGACTTTTTTTAAAGTGTAAGAAAGATAAGTTATTTCTGTAAATATAACTTAAAATTCAATAGTTGTTTGGCATCAAAAGAAAGGTTATTAAATTACCTTTCCTTTGATGCTAATTGCGTTAAAATCGCAAAATAATTAATTGTAAATTTTGTGAATTTCGTAAACACATATGTTTAGTAGAAAAAAATCCATGGACTTTTTTTAAAGTGTAAGAAAGATAAGTTATTTCTGTAAATATGACTTAAAATTCAATAGTTGTGTAGCATCAAAAGAAAGACTATTAAATTACCTTTCATTTGATGCTAATTGTGTTAAAATCGCAAAATAATTAATTGTAAATTTTGTGAATTTTGGAAACACATATGTTTAGTAGAAAAGAATCCATGGACTTTTTTTAAAGTGTAAGAAAGATAAGTTATTTCTGTAAATATAACTTAAAATTCAATAGTTGTTTAGCATCAAAAGAAAGGTTATTAAATTACCTTTCATTTGATGCTAATTGCGTTAAAATCGCAAAATAATTAATTGTAAATTTTGTGAATTTCGTAAACACATATGTGTAGTAGAAAAAATCCATGGACTTTTTTTAAAGTGTAAGAAAGATAAGTTATTTCTGTAAATATAACTTAAAATTCAATAGTTGTTTGGCATCAAAAGAAAGGTTATTAAATTACCTTTCATTTGATGCTAATTGCGTTAAAATCGCAAAATAATTAATTGTAAATTTTGTGAATTTCGTAAACACATATGTTTAGTAGAAAAAAATCCATGGACTTTTTTTAAAGTGTAAGAAAGATAAGTTATTTCTGTAAATATGACTTAAAATTCAAAAGTTGTGTAGCATCAAAAGAAAGACTATTAAATTACCTTTCATTTGATGCTAATTGTGTTAAAATCGCAAAATAATTAATTGTAAATTTTGTGAATTTTGGAAACACATATGTTTAGTAGAAAAAAATCCATGGACTTTTTTTAAAGTGTAAGAAAGATAAGTTATTTCTGTAAATATGACTTAAAATTCAATAGTTGTGTAGCATCAAAAGAAAGACTATTAAATTACCTTTCATTTGATGCTAATTGTGTTAAAATCGCAAAATAATTAATTGTAAATTTTGTGAATTTTGGAAACACATATGTTTAGTAGAAAAAAATCCATGGACTTTTTTTAAAGTGTAAGAAAGATAAGTTATTTCTGTAAATATAACTTAAAATTCAATAGTTGTGTAGCATCAAAAGAAAGGTTATTAAATTACCTTTCATTTGATGCTAATTGCGTTAAAATCGCAAAATAATTAATTGTAAATTTTGTGAATTTCGTAAACACACATGTGTAGTAGAAAAAATCCATGGACTTTTTTTAAAGTGTAAGAAAGATAAGTTATTTCTGTAAATATAACTTAAAATTCAATAGTTGTTTGGCATCAAAAGAAAGATTATTAAATTACCTTTCATTTGATGCTAATTGTGTTAAAATCGCAAAATAATTAATTGTAAATTTTGTGAATTTCGTAAACACATATGTTTAGTAGAAAAAAATCCATGGACTTTTTTTAAAGTGTAAGAAAGATAAGTTATTTCTGTAAATATGACTTAAAATTCAATAGTTGTGTAGCATCAAAAGAAAGACTATTAAATTACCTTTCATTTGATGCTAATTGTTATTTCTGTAATTTTGTGAATTTTGGAAACACATATGTTTAGTAGAAAAAAATCCATGGACTTTTTTTAAAGTGTAAGAAAGATAAGTTATTTCTGTAAATATAACTTAAAATTCAATAGTTGTTTAGCATCAAAAGAAAGGTTATTAAATTACCTTTCATTTGATGCTAATTGCGTTAAACTCGCAAAATAATTAATTCTAAATTTTGTGAATTTTGGAAACACATATGTTTAGTAGAAAAAAATCCATGGACTTTTTTTAACGTGTAAGAAAGATAAGTTATTTCTGTAAATATAACTTAAAATTCAATAGTTGTGTAGCATCAAAAGAAAGGTTATTAAATTACCTTTCATTTGATGCTAATTGCGTTAAAATCGCAAAATAATTAATTGTAAATTTTGTGAATTTCGTAAACACATATGTGTAGTAGAAAAAATCCATGGACTTTTTTTAAAGTGTAAGAAAGATAAGTTATTTCTGTAAATATAACTTAAAATTCAATAGTTGTTTAGCATCAAAAGAAAGGTTATTAAATTACCTTTCATTTGATGCTAATTGCGTTAAAATCACAAAATAATTAATTGTAAATTTTGTGAATTTCGTAAACACATATGTTTAGTAGAAAAAAATCCATGGACTTTTTTTAAAGTGTAAGAAAGATAAGTTATTTCTGTAAATATGACTTAAAATTCAATAGTTGTGTAGCATCAAAAGGAAGGTTATTAAATTACCTTTCATTTGATGCTAATTGCGTTAAAATCGCAAAATAAATAATTGTAAATTTTGTGAATTTCGTAAACACATATGTTTAGTAGAAAAAATCCATGGACTTTTTTTAAAGTGTAAGAAAGATAAGTTATTTCTGTAAATATGACTTAAAATTCAATAGTTGTGTAGCATCAAAAGAAAGGTTATTAAATTACCTTTCATTTGATGCTAATTGCGGTAAAATCGCAAAATAATTAATTGTAAATTTTGTGAATTTCGTAAACACATATGTGTAGTAGAAAAAATCCATGGACTTTTTTTAAAGTGTAAGAAAGATAAGTTATTTCTGTAAATACAACTTAAAATTCAATAGTTGTTTGGCATCAAAAGAAAGGTTATTAAATTACCTTTCATTTGATGCTAATTGCGTTAAACTCGCAAAATAATTAATTGTAAATTTTGTGAATTTCGTAAACACATATGTGTAGTAGAAAAAATCCATGGACTTTTTTTAAAGTGTAAGAAAGATAAGTTATTTCTGTAAATATAACTTAAAATTCAATAGTTGTGTAGCATCAAAAGAAAGGTTATTAAATTACCTTTCATTTGATGCTAATTGCGGTAAAATCGCAAAATAATTAATTGTAAATTTTGTGAATTTCGTAAACACATATGTGTAGTAGAAAAAATCCATGGACTTTTTTTAAAGTGTAAGAAAGATAAGTTATTTCTGTAAATACAACTTAAAATTCAATAGTTGTTTGGCATCAAAAGAAAAGTTATTAAATTACCTTTCATTTGATGCTAATTGCGTTAAACTCGCAAAATAATTAATTGTAAATTTTGTGAATTTCGTAAACACATATGTGTAGTAGAAAAAATCCATGGACTTTTTTTAAAGTGTAAGAAAGATAAGTTATTTCTGTAAATATGACTTAAAATTCAATAGTTGTGTAGCATCAAAAGGAAGGTTATTAAATTACCTTTCATTTGATGCTAATTGCGATAAAATCGCAAAATAATTAATTGTAAATTTTGTGAATTTCGTAAACACATATGTTTAGTAGAAAAAATCCATGGACTTTTTTTAAAGTGTAAGAAAGATAAGTTATTTCTGTAAATATGACTTAAAATTCAATAGTTGTGTAGCATCAAAAGAAAGGTTATTAAATTACCTTTCATTTGATGCTAATTGCGGTAAAATCGCAAAATAATTAATTGTAAATTTTGTGAATTTCGTAAACACATATGTGTAGTAGAAAAAATCCATGGACTTTTTTTAAAGTGTAACAAAGATAAGTTTTTTCTGTAAATATAACTTAAAATTCAATAGTTGTTTACCATCAAAAGAAAGGTTATTAAATTACCTTTCATTTGATGCTAATTGCGTTAAACTCGCAAAATAATTAATTGTAAATTTTGTGAATTTCGTAAACACATATGTGTAGTAGAAAAAATCCATGGACTTTTTTTAAAGTGTAAGAAAGATAAGTTATTTCTGTAAATATAACTTAAAATTCAATAGTTGTGTAGCATCAAAAGAAAGGTTATTAAATTACCTTTCATTTGATGCTAATTGCGTTAAAATCGCAAAATAATTAATTGTAAATTTTGTGAATTTCGTAAACACATATGTGTAGTAGAAAAAATCCATGGACTTTTTTTAAAGTGTAAGAAAGATAAGTTATTTCTGTAAATATAACTTAAAATTCAATAGTTGTTTGGCATCAAAAGAAAGGTTATTAAATTACCTTTCCTTTGATGCTAATTGCGTTAAAATCGCAAAATAATTAATTGTAAATTTTGTGAATTTCGTAAACACATATGTTTAGTAGAAAAAAATCCATGGACTTTTTTTAAAGTGTAAGAAAGATAAGTTATTTCTGTAAATATGACTTAAAATTCAATAGTTGTGTAGCATCAAAAGAAAGACTATTAAATTACCTTTCATTTGATGCTAATTGTGTTAAAATCGCAAAATAATTAATTGTAAATTTTGTGAATTTTGGAAACACATATGTTTAGTAGAAAAGAATCCATGGACTTTTTTTAAAGTGTAAGAAAGATAAGTTATTTCTGTAAATATAACTTAAAATTCAATAGTTGTTTAGCATCAAAAGAAAGGTTATTAAATTACCTTTCATTTGATGCTAATTGCGTTAAAATCGCAAAATAATTAATTGTAAATTTTGTGAATTTCGTAAACACATATGTGTAGTAGAAAAAATCCATGGACTTTTTTTAAAGTGTAAGAAAGATAAGTTATTTCTGTAAATATAACTTAAAATTCAATAGTTGTTTGGCATCAAAAGAAAGGTTATTAAATTACCTTTCATTTGATGCTAATTGCGTTAAAATCGCAAAATAATTAATTGTAAATTTTGTGAATTTCGTAAACACATATGTTTAGTAGAAAAAAATCCATGGACTTTTTTTAAAGTGTAAGAAAGATAAGTTATTTCTGTAAATATGACTTAAAATTCAAAAGTTGTGTAGCATCAAAAGAAAGACTATTAAATTACCTTTCATTTGATGCTAATTGTGTTAAAATCGCAAAATAATTAATTGTAAATTTTGTGAATTTTGGAAACACATATGTTTAGTAGAAAAAAATCCATGGACTTTTTTTAAAGTGTAAGAAAGATAAGTTATTTCTGTAAATATGACTTAAAATTCAATAGTTGTGTAGCATCAAAAGAAAGACTATTAAATTACCTTTCATTTGATGCTAATTGTGTTAAAATCGCAAAATAATTAATTGTAAATTTTGTGAATTTTGGAAACACATATGTTTAGTAGAAAAAATGTAAGAAAGATAAGTTATTTCTGTAAATATGACTTAAAATTCAATAGTTGTGTAGCATCAAAAGAAAGGTTATTAAATTACCTTTCATTTGATGCTAATTGCGTTAAACTCGCAAAATAATTAATTCTAAATTTTGTGAATTTCGTAAACACGTATGTGTAGTAGAAAAAAATCCATGGACTTTTTTTAAAGTGTAACAAAGATAAGTTATTTCTGTAAATATAACTTAAAATTCAATAGTTGTTTAGCATCAAAAGAAAGGTTATTAAATTACCTTTCATTTGATGCTAATTGCGTTAAAATCGCAAAATAATTAATTGTAAATTTTGTGAATTTTGTAAACACATATGTGTAGTAGAAAAAAATCCATGGACTTTTTTTAAAGTGTAAGAAAGATAAGTTATTTCTGTAAATATAACTTAAAATTCAATAGTTATTTAGCATCAAAAGAAAGGTTATTAAATTACCTTTCATTTGATGCTAATTGCGTTAAACTCGCAAAATAATTAATTGTAAATTTTGTGAATTTCGTAAACACATATGTGTAGTAGAAAAAATCCATGGACTTTTTTTAAAGTGTAAGAAAGATAAGTTATTTCTGTAAATATAACTTAAAATTCAATAGTTGTGTAGCATCAAAAGAAAGGCTATTAAATTACCTTTCATTTGATGCTAATTGCGTTAAAATCGCAAAATAATTAATTGTAAATTTTGTGAATTTCGTAAACACATATGTGTAGTAGAAAAAATCCATGGACTTTTTTTAAAGTGTAAGAAACATAAGTTATTTCTGTAAATATAACTTAAAATTCAATAGTTGTGTAGCATCAAAAGGAAGGTTATTAAATTACCTTTCATTTGATGCTAATTGCGTTAAAATCGCAAATTGTAAATTTTGTGAATTTCGTAAACACATATGTGTAGTAGAAAAAAATCCATGGACTTTTTTTAAAGTGTAAGAAAGATAAGTTTTTTCTGTAAATATAACTTAAAATTCAATAGTTGTTTAGCATCAAAAGAAAGGCTGTTAAATTACTTTTCATTTGATGCTAATTGCATTAAAATCGCAAAATAATTAATTGTAACTTTTGTGAATTTTGTAAACACATATGTTTAGTAGAAAAAAAGCCATGGACTTTTTTTAAAGTGTAAGAAAGATAAGTTATTTCTGTAAATATAACTTAAAATTCAGTAGTTGTGTAGCATCAAAAGAAAGGTTATTAAATTACCTTTCATTTGATGCTAATTGCGTTAAAAGCGCAAAATAATTAATTGTAAATTTTGTGAATTTCGTAAACACATATGTTTAGTAGAAAAAAATCCATGGACTTTTTTTAAAGTGTAAGAAAGATAAGTTATTTCTGTAAATATGACTTAAAATTCAATAGTTGTGTAGCATCAAAAGAAAGACTATTAAATTACCTTTCATTTGATGCTAATTGTTATTTCTGTAATTTTGTGAATTTTGGAAACACATATGTTTAGTAGAAAAAAATCCATGGACTTTTTTTAAAGTGTAAGAAAGATAAGTTATTTCTGTAAATATAACTTAAAATTCAATAGTTGTTTAGCATCAAAAGAAAGGTCATTAAATTACCTTTCATTTGATGCTAATTGCGTTAAACTCGCAAAATAATTAATTCTAAATTTTGTGAATTTCGTAAACACGTATGTGTAGTAGAAAAAAATCCATGGACTTTTTTTAAAGTGTAACAAAGATAAGTTTTTTCTGTAAATATAACTTAAAATTCAATAGTTGTTTACCATCAAAAGAAAGGTTATTAAATTACCTTTCATTTGATGCTAATTGCGTTAAACTCGGAAAATAATTAATTGTAAATTTTGTGAATTTCGTAAACACATATGTGTAGTAGAAAAAATCCATGGACTTTTTTTAAAGTGTAAGAAAGATAAGTTATTTCTGTAAATATAACTTAAAATTCAATAGTTGTTTGGCATCAAAAGAAAGGTTATTAAATTACCTTTCATTTGATGCTAATTGCGTTAAAATCGCAAAATAATTAATTGTAAATTTTGTGAATTTCGTAAACACATATGTTTAGTAGAAAAAAATCCATGGACTTTTTTTAAAGTGTAAGAAAGATAAGTTATTTCTGTAAATATGACTTAAAATTCAATAGTTGTGTAGCATCAAAAGAAAGACTATTAAATTACCTTTCATTTGATGCTAATTGCGTTAAAATCGCAAAATAATTAATTGTAAATTTTGTGAATTTCGTAAACACATATGTTTAGTAGAAAAAAATCCATGGACTTTTTTTAAAGTGTAAGAAAGATAAGTTATTTCTGTAAATATAACTTAAAATTCAATAGTTGTTTAGCATCAAAAGAAAGGTTATTAAATTACCTTTCATTTGATGCTAATTGCGTTAAACTCGCAAAATAATTAATTCTAAATTTTGTGAATTTTGGAAACACATATGTTTAGTAGAAAAAAATCCATGGACTTTTTTTAAAGTGTAAGAAAGATAAGTTATTTCTGTAAATATAACTTAAAATTCAATAGTTGTGTAGCATCAAAAGAAAGGTTATTAAATTACCTTTCATTTGATGCTAATTGCGTTAAAATCGCAAAATAATTAATTGTAAATTTTGTGAATTTCGTAAACACATATGTGTAGTAGAAAAAATCCATGGACTTTTTTTAAAGTGTAAGAAAGATAAGTTATTTCTGTAAATATAACTTAAAATTCAATAGTTGTTTGGCATCAAAAGAAAGGTTATTAAATTACCTTTCATTTGATGCTAATTGCGTTAAAATCGCAAAATAATTAATTGTTAATTTTGTGAATTTCGTAAACACATATGTTTAGTAGAAAAAAATCCATGGACTTTTTTTAAAGTGTAAGAAAGATAAGTTATTTCTGTAAATATGACTTAAAATTCAATAGTTGTGTAGCATCAAAAGGAAGGTTATTAAATTACCTTTCATTTGATGCTAATTGCGTTAAAATCGCAAAATAATTAATTGTAAATTTTGTGAATTTCGTAAACACATATGTTTAGTAGAAAAAATCCATGGACTTTTTTTAAAGTGTAAGAAAGATAAGTTATTTCTGTAAATATGACTTAAAATTCAATAGTTGTTTGGCATCAGAAGAAAGGTTATTAAATTACCTTTCATTTGATGCTAATTGCGTTAAAATCGCAAAATAATTAATTGTAAAGTTTGTGAATTTTGTAAACACATATGTTTAGTAGAAAAAATCCATGGACTTTTTTAAAGCGTAAGAAAGATAAGTTATTTCTGTAAATATAACTTAAAATTCAATAGTTGTGTAGCATCAAAAGGAAGGTTATTAAATTACCTTTCATTTGATGCTAATTGCGTTAAAATCGCAAAATAATTAATTGTAAATTTTGTGAATTTCGTAAACACATATGTTTAGTAGAAAAAAATCCATGGACTTTTTTTAAAGTGTAAGAAAGATAAGTTATTTCTGTAAATATGACTTAAAATTCAATAGTTGTGTAGCATCAAAAGAAAGACTATTAAATTACCTTTCATTTGATGCTAATTGTGTTAAAATCGCAAAATAATTAATTGTAAATTTTGTGAATTTTGGAAACACATATGTTTAGTAGAAAAAAATCCATGGACTTTTTTTAAAGTGTAAGAAAGATAAGTTATTTCTGTAAATATGACTTAAAATTCAATAGTTGTGTAGCATCAAAAGAAAGACTATTAAATTACCTTTCATTTGATGCTAATTGTGTTAAAATAGCAAAATAATTAATTGTAAATTTTGTGAATTTTGGAAACACATATGTTTAGTAGAAAAAAATCCATGGACTTTTTTTAAAGTGTAAGAAAGATAAGTTATTTCTGTAAATATAACTTAAAATTCAATAGTTGTTTAGCATCAAAAGAAAGGTTATTAAATTACCTTTCATTTGATGCTAATTGCGTTAAACTCGCAAAATAATTAATTCTAAATTTTGTGAATTTTGGAAACACATATGTTTAGTAGAAAAAAATCCATGGACTTTTTTTAAAGTGTAAGAAAGATAAGTTATTTCTGTAAATATAACTTAAAATTCAATAGTTGTGTAGCATCAAAAGAAAGGTTATTAAATTACCTTTCATTTGATGCTAATTGCGTTAAAATCGCAAAATAATTAATTGTAAATTTTGTGAATTTCGTAAACACATATGTGTAGTAGAAAAAATCCATGGACTTTTTTTAAAGTGTAAGAAAGATAAGTTATTTCTGTAAATATAACTTAAAATTCAATAGTTGTTTGGCATCAAAAGAAAGGTTATTAAATTACCTTTCATTTGATGCTAATTGCGTTAAAATCGCAAAATAATTAATTGTAAATTTTGTGAATTTCGTAAACACATATGTGTAGTAGAAAAAATCCATGGACTTTTTTTAAAGTGTAAGAAAGATAAGTTATTTCTGTAAATATAACTTAAAATTCAATAGTTGTGTAGCATCAAAAGAAAGGTTATTAAATTACCTTTCATTTGATGCTAATTGCGTTAAAATCGCAAAATAATTAATTGTAAATTTTGTGAATTTCGTAAACACATATGTGTAGTAGAAAAAATCCATGGACTTTTTTTAAAGTGTAAGAAAGATAAGTTATTTCTGTAAATATAACTTAAAATTCAATAGTTGTTTGGCATCAGAAGAAAGGTTATTAAATTACCTTTCATTTGATGCTAATTGCGTTAAAATCGCAAAATAATTAATTGTAAAGTGTGTGAATTTTGTAAACACATATGTTTAGTAGAAAAAATCCATGGACTTTTTTAAAGCGTAAGAAAGATAAGTTATTTCTGTAAATATAACTTAAAATTCAATAGTTGTGTAGCATCAAAAGGAAGGTTATTAAATTACCTTTCATTTGATGCTAATTGCGTTAAAATCGCAAAATAATTAATTGTAAATTTTGTGAATTTCGTAAACACATATGTTTAGTAGAAAAAAATCCATGGACTTTTTTTAAAGTGTAAGAAAGATAAGTTATTTCTGTAAATATGACTTAAAATTCAATAGTTGTGTAGCATCAAAAGAAAGACTATTAAATTACCTTTCATTTGATGCTAATTGTGTTAAAATCGCAAAATAATTAATTGTAAATTTTGTGAATTTTGGAAACACATATGTTTAGTAGAAAAAAATCCATGGACTTTTTTTAAAGTGTAAGAAAGATAAGTTATTTCTGTAAATATGACTTAAAATTCAATAGTTGTGTAGCATCAAAAGAAAGACTATTAAATTACCTTTCATTTGATGCTAATTGTGTTAAAATAGCAAAATAATTAATTGTAAATTTTGTGAATTTTGGAAACACATATGTTTAGTAGAAAAAAATCCATGGACTTTTTTTAAAGTGTAAGAAAGATAAGTTATTTCTGTAAATATAACTTAAAATTCAATAGTTGTTTAGCATCAAAAGAAAGGTTATTAAATTACCTTTCATTTGATGCTAATTGCGTTAAACTCGCAAAATAATTAATTCTAAATTTTGTGAATTTTGGAAACACATATGTTTAGTAGAAAAAAATCCATGGACTTTTTTTAAAGTGTAAGAAAGATAAGTTATTTCTGTAAATATAACTTAAAATTCAATAGTTGTGTAGCATCAAAAGAAAGGTTATTAAATTACCTTTCATTTGATGCTAATTGCGTTAAAATCGCAAAATAATTAATTGTAAATTTTGTGAATTTCGTAAACACATATGTGTAGTAGAAAAAATCCATGGACTTTTTTTAAAGTGTAAGAAAGATAAGTTATTTCTGTAAATATAACTTAAAATTCAATAGTTGTTTGGCATCAAAAGAAAGGTTATTAAATTACCTTTCATTTGATGCTAATTGCGTTAAAATCGCAAAATAATTAATTGTTAATTTTGTGAATTTCGTAAACACATATGTTTAGTAGAAAAAAATCCATGGACTTTTTTTAAAGTGTAAGAAAGATAAGTTATTTCTGTAAATATAACTTAAAATTCAATAGTTGTGTAGCATCAAAAGAAAGGTTATTAAATTACCTTTCATTTGATGCTAATTGCGTTAAAATCGCAAAATAATTAATTGTAAATTTTGTGAATTTCGTAAACACATATGTGTAGTAGAAAAAATCCATGGACTTTTTTTAAAGTGTAAGAAAGATAAGTTATTTCTGTAAATATAACTTAAAATTCAATAGTTGTTTGGCATCAAAAGAAAGGTTATTAAATTACCTTTCATTTGATGCTAATTGCGTTAAACTCGCAAAATAATTAATTCTAAATTTTGTGAATTTTGGAAACACATATGTTTAGTAGAAAAAAATCCATGGACTTTTTTTAAAGTGTAAGAAAGATAAGTTATTTCTGTAAATATAACTTAAAATTCAATAGTTGTGTAGCATCAAAAGAAAGGTTATTAAATTACCTTTCATTTGATGCTAATTGCGTTAAAATCGCAAAATAATTAATTGTTAATTTTGTGAATTTCGTAAACACATATGTTTAGTAGAAAAAAATCCATGGACTTTTTTTAAAGTGTAAGAAAGATAAGTTATTTCTGTAAATATGACTTAAAATTCAATAGTTGTGTAGCATCAAAAGGAAGGTTATTAAATTACCTTTCATTTGATGCTAATTGCGTTAAAATCGCAAAATAATTAATTGTAAATTTTGTGAATTTCGTAAACACATATGTTTAGTAGAAAAAATCCATGGACTTTTTTTAAAGTGTAAGAAAGATAAGTTATTTCTGTAAATATGACTTAAAATTCAATAGTTGTGTAGCATCAAAAGAAAGGTTATTAAATTACCTTTCATTTGATGCTAATTGCGTTAAAATCGCAAAATAATTAATTGTAAATTTTGTGAATTTCGTAAACACATATGTGTAGTAGAAAAAATCCATGGACTTTTTTTAAAGTGTAAGAAAGATAAGTTATTTCTGTAAATATAACTTAAAATTCAATAGTTGTTTGGCATCAGAAGAAAGGTTATTAAATTACCTTTCATTTGATGCTAATTGCGTTAAAATCGCAAAATAATTAATTGTAAAGTTTGTGAATTTTGTAAACACATATGTTTAGTAGAAAAAAATCCATGGACTTTTTTAAAGCGTAAGAAAGATAAGTTATTTCTGTAAATATAACTTAAAATTCAATAGTTGTGTAGCATCAAAAGGAAGGTTATTAAATTACCTTTCATTTGATGCTAATTGCGTTAAAATCGCAAAATAATTAATTGTAAATTTTGTGAATTTCGTAAACACATATGTTTAGTAGAAAAAAATCCATGGACTTTTTTTAAAGTGTAAGAAAGATAAGTTATTTCTGTAAATATGACTTAAAATTCAATAGTTGTGTAGCATCAAAAGAAAGACTATTAAATTACCTTTCATTTGATGCTAATTCTGTTAAAATCGCAAAATAATTAATTGTAAATTTTGTGAATTTTGGAAACACATATGTTTAGTAGAAAAAAATCCATGGACTTTTTTTAAAGTGTAAGAAAGATAAGTTATTTCTGTAAATATGACTTAAAATTCAATAGTTGTGTAGCATCAAAAGAAAGACTATTAAATTACCTTTCATTTGATGCTAATTGTGTTAAAATAGCAAAATAATTAATTGTAAATTTTGTGAATTTTGGAAACACATATGTTTAGTAGAAAAAAATCCATGGACTTTTTTTAAAGTGTAAGAAAGATAAGTTATTTCTGTAAATATAACTTAAAATTCAATAGTTGTGTAGCATCAAAAGAAAGGTTATTAAATTATATTTCATTTGATGCTAATTGCGTTAAAATCGCAAAATAATTAATTGTAAATTTTGTGAATTTCGTAAACACATATGTGTAGTAGAAAAAATCCATGGACTTTTTTTAAAGTGTAAGAAAGATAAGTTATTTCTGTAAATATAACTTAAAATTCAATAGTTGTTTGGCATCAAAAGAAAGATTATTAATTTACCTTTCATTTGATGCTAATTGTGTTAAAACCGCAAAATAATTAATTGTAAATTTTGTGAATTTCGTAAACACATATGTTTAGTAGAAAAAAATCCATGGACTTTTTTTAAAGTGTAAGAAAGATAAGTTATTTCTGTAAATATGACTTAAAATTCAATAGTTGTGTAGCATCAAAAGAAAGACTATTAAATTACCTTTCATTTGATGCTAATTGTGTTAAAATCGCAAAATAATTAATTGTAAATTTTGTGAATTTTGGAAACACATATGTTTAGTAGAAAAAAATCCATGGACTTTTTTTAAAGTGTAACAAAGATAAGTTTTTTCTGTAAATATAACTTAAAATTCAATAGTTGTTTACCATCAAAAGAAAGGTTATTAAATTGCCTTTCATTTGATGTTAATTGCGTTAAACTCGCAAAATAATTAATTGTAAATTTTGTGAATTTCGTAAACACATATGTGTAGTAGAAAAAATCCATGGACTTTTTTTAAAGTGTAAGAAAGATAAGTTATTTCTGTAAATATAACTTAAAATTCAATAGTTGTTTGGCATCAAAAGAAAGGTTATTAAATTACCTTTCATTTGATGCTAATTGCGTTAAAATCGCAAAATAATTAATTGTAAATTTTGTGAATTTCGTAAACACATATGTGTAGTAGAAAAAATCCATGGACTTTTTTTAAAGTGTAAGAAAGATAAGTTTTTTCTGTAAATATAACTTAAAATTCAATAGTTGTTTACCATAAAAAGAAAGGTTATTAAATTACCTTTCATTTGATGCTAATTGCGTTAAACTCGCAAAATAATTAATTGTAAATTTTGTGAATTTCGTAAACACATATGTGTAGTAGAAAAAATCCATGGACTTTTTTTAAAGTGTAAGAAAGATAAGTTATTTCTGTAAATATGACTTAAAATTCAATAGTTGTGTAGCATCAAAAGAAAGATTATTAAATTACCTTTCATTTGATGCTAATTGTGTTAAAATCGCAAAATAATTAATTGTAAATTTTGTGAATTTTGGAAACACATATGTTTAGTAGAAAAAAATCCATGGACTTTTTTTAAAGTGTAAGAAAGATAAGTTATTTCTGTAAATATGACTTAAAATTCAATAGTTGTGTAGCATCAAAAGAAAGACTATTAAATTACCTTTCATTTGATGCTAATTGTTATTTCTGTAATTTTGTGAATTTTGGAAACACATATGTTTAGTAGAAAAAAATCCATGGACTTTTTTTAAAGTGTAAGAAAGATAAGTTATTTCTGTAAATATAACTTAAAATTCAATAGTTGTTTAGCATCAAAAGAAAGGTTATTAAATTACCTTTCATTTGATGCTAATTGCGTTAAACTCGCAAAATAATTAATTCTAAATTTTGTGAATTTTGGAAACACATATGTTTAGTAGAAAAAAATCCATGGACTTTTTTTAAAGTGTAAGAAAGATAAGTTATTTCTGTAAATATAACTTAAAATTCAATAGTTGTGTAGCATCAAAAGAAAGGTTATTAAATTACCTTTCATTTGATGCTAATTGCGTTAAAATCGCAAAATAATTAATTGTAAATTTTGTGAATTTCGTAAACACATATGTGTAGTAGAAAAAATCCATGGACTTTTTTTAAAGTGTAAGAAAGATAAGTTATTTCTGTAAATATGACTTAAAATTCAATAGTTGTGTAGCATCAAAAGAAAGACTATTAAATTACCTTTCATTTGATGCTAATTGTTATTTCTGTAATTTTGTGAATTTTGGAAACACATATGTTTAGTAGAAAAAAATCCATGGACTTTTTTAAAGTGTAAGAAAGATAAGTTATTTCTGTAAATATAACTTAAAATTCAATAGTTGTTTAGCATCAAAAGAAAGGTTATTAAATTACCTTTCATTTGATGCTAATTGCGTTAAACTCGCAAAATAATTAATTCTAAATTTTGTGAATTTTGGAAACACATATGTTTAGTAGAAAAAAATCCATGGACTTTTTTTAAAGTGTAAGAAAGATAAGTTATTTCTGTAAATATAACTTAAAATTCAATAGTTGTTTAGCATCAAAAGAAAGGTTATTAAATTACCTTTCATTTGATGCTAATTGCGTTAAAATCGCAAAATAATTAATTGTAAATTTTGTGAATTTCGTAAACACATATGTGTAGTAGAAAAAATCCATGGACTTTTTTTAAAGTGTAAGAAAGATAAGTTATTTCTGTAAATATAACTTAAAATTCAATAGTTGTTTGGCATCAAAAGAAAGGTTATTAAATTACCTTTCATTTGATGCTAATTGCGTTAAAATCGCAAAATAATTAATTGTAAATTTTGTGAATTTCGTAAACACATATGTGTAGTAGAAAAAATCCATGGACTTTTTTTAAAGTGTAAGAAAGATAAGTTATTTCTGTAAATATAACTTAAAATTCAATAGTTGTTTGGCATCAAAAGAAAGATTATTAATTTACCTTTCATTTGATGCTAATTGTGTTAAAACCGCAAAATAATTAATTGTAAATTTTGTGAATTTCGTAAACACATATGTTTAGTAGAAAAAAATCCATGGACTTTTTTTAAAGTGTAAGAAAGATAAGTTATTTCTGTAAATATGACTTAAAATTCAATAGTTGTGTAGCATCAAAAGAAAGACTATTAAATTACCTTTCATTTGATGCTAATTGTGTTAAAATCGCAAAATAATTAATTGTAAATTTTGTGAATTTTGGAAACACATATGTTTAGTAGAAAAAAATCCATGGACTTTTTTTAAAGTGTAACAAAGATAAGTTTTTTCTGTAAATATAACTTAAAATTCAATAGTTGTTTACCATCAAAAGAAAGGTTATTAAATTGCCTTTCATTTGACGCTAATTGCGTTAAACTCGCAAAATAATTAATTGTAAATTTTGTGAATTTCGTAAACACATATGTGTAGTAGAAAAAATCCATGGACTTTTTTTAAAGTGTAAGAAAGATAAGTTATTTCTGTAAATATAACTTAAAATTCAATAGTTGTGTAGCATCAAAAGAAAGACTATTAAATTACCTTTCATTTGATGCTAATTGTGTTAAAATAGCAAAATAATTAATTGTAAATTTTGTGAATTTTGGAAACACATATGTTTAGTAGAAAAAAATCCATGGACTTTTTTTAAAGTGTAAGAAAGATAAGTTATTTCTGTAAATATAACTTAAAATTCAATAGTTGTGTAGCATCAAAAGAAAGGTTATTAAATTGCCTTTCATTTGACGCTAATTGCGTTAAACTCGCAAAATAATTAATTGTAAATTTTGTGAATTTCGTAAACACATATGTGTAGTAGAAAAAATCCATGGACTTTTTTTAAAGTGTAAGAAAGATAAGTTATTTCTGTAAATATAACTTAAAATTCAATAGTTGTGTAGCATCAAAAGAAAGACTATTAAATTACCTTTCATTTGATGCTAATTGTGTTAAAATAGCAAAATAATTAATTGTAAATTTTGTGAATTTTGGAAACACATATGTTTAGTAGAAAAAAATCCATGGACTTTTTTTAAAGTGTAACAAAGATAAGTTTTTTCTGTAAATATAACTTAAAATTCAATAGTTGTTTACCATCAAAAGAAAGGTTATTAAATTGCCTTTCATTTGACGCTAATTGCGTTAAACTCGCAAAATAATTAATTGTAAATTTTGTGAATTTCGTAAACACATATGTGTAGTAGAAAAAATCCATGGACTTTTTTTAAAGTGTAAGAAAGATAAGTTATTTCTGTAAATATAACTTAAAATTCAATAGTTGTGTAGCATCAAAAGAAAGGTTATTAAATTACCTTTCATTTGATGCTAATTGCGTTAAAATCGCAAAATAATTAATTGTAAATTTTGTGAATTTCGTAAACACATATGTGTAGTAGAAAAAATCCATGGACTTTTTTTAAAGTGTAAGAAAGATAAGTTATTTCTGTAAATATAACTTAAAATTCAATAGTTGTTTGGCATCAAAAGAAAGATTATTAATTTACCTTTCATTTGATGCTAATTGTGTTAAAACCGCAAAATAATTAATTGTAAATTTTGTGAATTTCGTAAACACATATGTGTAGTAGAAAAAATCCATGGACTTTTTTTAAAGTGTAAGAAAGATAAGTTATTTCTGTAAATATAACTTAAAATTCAATAGTTGTGTAGCATCAAAAGAAAGACTATTAAATTACCTTTCATTTGATGCTAATTGTGTTAAAATAGCAAAATAATTAATTGTAAATTTTGTGAATTTTGGAAACACATATGTTTAGTAGAAAAAAATCCATGGACTTTTTTTAAAGTGTAAGAAAGATAAGTTATTTCTGTAAATATAACTTAAAATTCAATAGTTGTGTAGCATCAAAAGAAAGGTTATTAAATTGCCTTTCATTTGACGCTAATTGCGTTAAACTCGCAAAATAATTAATTGTAAATTTTGTGAATTTCGTAAACACATATGTGTAGTAGAAAAAATCCATGGACTTTTTTTAAAGTGTAAGAAAGATAAGTTATTTCTGTAAATATAACTTAAAATTCAATAGTTGTGTAGCATCAAAAGAAAGACTATTAAATTACCTTTCATTTGATGCTAATTGTGTTAAAATAGCAAAATAATTAATTGTAAATTTTGTGAATTTTGGAAACACATATGTTTAGTAGAAAAAAATCCATGGACTTTTTTTAAAGTGTAACAAAGATAAGTTTTTTCTGTAAATATAACTTAAAATTCAATAGTTGTTTACCATCAAAAGAAAGGTTATTAAATTGCCTTTCATTTGACGCTAATTGCGTTAAACTCGCAAAATAATTAATTGTAAATTTTGTGAATTTCGTAAACACATATGTGTAGTAGAAAAAATCCATGGACTTTTTTTAAAGTGTAAGAAAGATAAGTTATTTCTGTAAATATAACTTAAAATTCAATAGTTGTGTAGCATCAAAAGAAAGGTTATTAAATTACCTTTCATTTGATGCTAATTGCGTTAAAATCGCAAAATAATTAATTGTAAATTTTGTGAATTTCGTAAACACATATGTGTAGTAGAAAAAATCCATGGACTTTTTTTAAAGTGTAAGAAAGATAAGTTTTTTCTGTAAATATAACTTAAAATTCAATAGTTGTTTACCATCAAAAGAAAGGTTATTAAATTACCTTTCATTTGATGTTAATTGCGTTAAACTCGCAAAATAATTAATTGTAAATTTTGTGAATTTCGTAAACACATATGTGTAGTAGAAAAAATCCATGGACTTTTTTTAAAGTGTAAGAAAGATAAGTTATTTCTGTAAATATAACTTAAAATTCAATAGTTGTTTGGCATCAAAAGAAAGGTTATTAAATTACCTTTCATTTGATGCTAATTGCGTTAAAATCGCAAAATAATTAATTGTAAATTTTGTGAATTTCGTAAACACATATGTGTAGTAGAAAAAATCCATGGACTTTTTTTAAAGTGTAAGAAAGATAAGTTTTTTCTGTAAATATAACTTAAAATTCAATAGTTGTTTACCATCAAAAGAAAGGATATTAAATTACCTTTCATTTGATGCTAATTGCGTTAAACTCGCAAAATAATTAATTGTAAATTTTGTGAATTTCGTAAACACATATGTGTAGTAGAAAAAATCCATGGACTTTTTTTAAAGTGTAAGAAAGATAAGTTATTTCTGTAAATATGACTTAAAATTCAATAGTTGTGTAGCATCAAAAGAAAGATTATTAAATTACCTTTCATTTGATGCTAATTGCGTTAAAATCGCAAAATAATTAATTGTAAATTTTGTGAATTTTGGAAACACATATGTTTAGTAGAAAAAAATCCATGGACTTTTTTTAAAGTGTAAGAAAGATAAGTTATTTCTGTAAATATGACTTAAAATTCAATAGTTGTGTAGCATCAAAAGAAAGACTATTAAATTACCTTTCATTTGATGCTAATTGTTATTTCTGTAATTTTGTGAATTTTGGAAACACATATGTTTAGTAGAAAAAAATCCATGGACTTTTTTTAAAGTGTAAGAAAGATAAGTTATTTCTGTAAATATAACTTAAAATTCAATAGTTGTTTGGCATCAAAAGAAAGGTTATTAAATTACCTTTCATTTGATGCTAATTGCGTTAAACTCGCAAAATAATTAATTCTAAATTTTGTGAATTTTGGAAACACATATGTTTAGTAGAAAAAAATCCATGGACTTTTTTTAAAGTGTAAGAAAGATAAGTTATTTCTGTAAATATAACTTAAAATTCAATAGTTGTGTAGCATCAAAAGAAAGGTTATTAAATTACCTTTCATTTGATGCTAATTGCGTTAAAATCGCAAAATAATTAATTGTAAATTTTGTGAATTTCGTAAACACATATGTGTAGTAGAAAAAATCCATGGACTTTTTTTAAAGTGTAAGAAAGATAAGTTATTTCTGTAAATATGACTTAAAATTCAATAGTTGTGTAGCATCAAAAGAAAGACTATTAAATTACCTTTCATTTGATGCTAATTGTTATTTCTGTAATTTTGTGAATTTTGGAAACACATATGTTTAGTAGAAAAAAATCCATGGACTTTTTTAAAGTGTAAGAAAGATAAGTTATTTCTGTAAATATAACTTAAAATTCAATAGTTGTTTAGCATCAAAAGAAAGGTTATTAAATTACCTTTCATTTGATGCTAATTGCGTTAAACTCGCAAAATAATTAATTCTAAATTTTGTGAATTTTGGAAACACATATGTTTAGTAGAAAAAAATCCATGGACTTTTTTTAAAGTGTAAGAAAGATAAGTTATTTCTGTAAATATAACTTAAAATTCAATAGTTGTGTAGCATCAAAAGAAAGGTTATTAAATTACCTTTCATTTGATGCTAATTGCGTTAAAATCGCAAAATAATTAATTGTAAATTTTGTGAATTTCGTAAACACATATGTGTAGTAGAAAAAATCCATGGACTTTTTTTAAAGTGTAAGAAAGATAAGTTATTTCTGTAAATATAACTTAAAATTCAATAGTTGTTTGGCATCAAAAGAAAGGTTATTAAATTACCTTTCATTTGATGCTAATTGCGTTAAAATCGCAAAATAATTAATTGTAAATTTTGTGAATTTCGTAAACACATATGTTTAGTAGAAAAAAATCCATGGACTTTTTTTAAAGTGTAAGAAAGATAAGTTATTTCTGTAAATATGACTTAAAATTCAATAGTTGTGTAGCATCAAAAGGAAGGTTATTAAATTACCTTTCATTTGATGCTAATTGCGTTAAAATCGCAAAATAATTAATTGTAAATTTTGTGAATTTCGTAAACACATATGTTTAGTAGAAAAAATCCATGGACTTTTTTTAAAGTGTAAGAAAGATAAGTTATTTCTGTAAATATAACTTAAAATTCAATAGTTGTTTAGCATCAAAAGAAAGGTTATTAAATTACCTTTCATTTGATGCTAATTGCGTTAAACTCGCAAAATAATTAATTCTAAATTTTGTGAATTTTGGAAACACATATGTTTAGTAGAAAAAAATCCATGGACTTTTTTTAAAGTGTAAGAAAGATAAGTTATTTCTGTAAATATAACTTAAAATTCAATAGTTGTGTAGCATCAAAAGAAAGGTTATTAAATTACCTTTCATTTGATGCTAATTGCGTTAAAATCGCAAAATAATTAATTGTAAATTTTGTGAATTTCGTAAACACATATGTTTAGTAGAAAAAATCCATGGACTTTTTTTAAAGTGTAAGAAAGATAAGTTATTTCTGTAAATATGACTTAAAATTCAATAGTTGTGTAGCATCAAAAGAAAGACTATTAAATTACCTTTCATTTGATGCTAATTGTTATTTCTGTAATTTTGTGAATTTTGGAAACACATATGTTTAGTAGAAAAAATCCATGGACTTTTTTTAAAGTGTAAGAAAGATAAGTTATTTCTGTAAATATAACTTAAAATTCAATAGTTGTTTAGCATCAAAAGAAAGGTTATTAAATTACCTTTCATTTGATGCTAATTGCGTTAAAATCGCAAAATAATTAATTGTAAATTTTGTGAATTTCGTAAACACATATGTTTAGTAGAAAAAATCCATGGACTTTTTTTAAAGTGTAAGAAAGATAAGTTATTTCTGTAAATATAACTTAAAATTCAATAGTTGTTTAGCATCAAAAGAAAGACTATTAAATTACCTTTCATTTGATGCTAATTGTTATTTCTGTAATTTTGTGAATTTTGGAAACACATATGTTTAGTAGAAAAAATCCATGGACTTTTTTTAAAGTGTAAGAAAGATAAGTTATTTCTGTAAATATAACTTAAAATTCAATAGTTGTTTAGCATCAAAAGAAAGGTTATTAAATTGCCTTTCATTTGACGCTAATTGCGTTAAACTCGCAAAATAATTAATTGTAAATTTTGTGAATTTCGTAAACACATATGTGTAGTAGAAAAAATCCATGGACTTTTTTTAAAGTGTAAGAAAGATAAGTTATTTCTGTAAATATGACTTAAAATTCAATAGTTGTGTAGCATCAAAAGAAAGACTATTAAATTACCTTTCATTTGATGCTAATTGTTATTTCTGTAATTTTGTGAATTTTGGAAACACATATGTTTAGTAGAAAAAATCCATGGACTTTTTTTAAAGTGTAAGAAAGATAAGTTATTTCTGTAAATATAACTTAAAATTCAATAGTTGTTTAGCATCAAAAGAAAGGTTATTAAATTACCTTTCATTTGATGCTAATTGCGTTAAAATCGCAAAATAATTAATTGTAAATTTTGTGAATTTCGTAAACACATATGTTTAGTAGAAAAAATCCATGGACTTTTTTTAAAGTGTAAGAAAGATAAGTTATTTCTGTAAATATAACTTAAAATTCAATAGTTGTTTAGCATCAAAAGAAAGACTATTAAATTACCTTTCATTTGATGCTAATTGTTATTTCTGTAATTTTGTGAATTTTGGAAACACATATGTTTAGTAGAAAAAATCCATGGACTTTTTTTAAAGTGTAAGAAAGATAAGTTATTTCTGTAAATATAACTTAAAATTCAATAGTTGTTTAGCATCAAAAGAAAGGTTATTAAATTACCTTTCATTTGATGCTAATTGCGTTAAAATCGCAAAATAATTAATTGTAAATTTTGTGAATTTCGTAAACACATATGTGTAGTAGAAAAAATCCATGGACTTTTTTTAAAGTGTAAGAAAGATAAGTTATTTCTGTAAATATGACTTAAAATTCAATAGTTGTGTAGCATCAAAAGAAAGACTATTAAATTACCTTTCATTTGATGCTAATTGTTATTTCTGTAATTTTGTGAATTTTGGAAACACATATGTTTAGTAGAAAAAATCCATGGACTTTTTTTAAAGTGTAAGAAAGATAAGTTATTTCTGTAAATATAACTTAAAATTCAATAGTTGTTTAGCATCAAAAGAAAGGTTATTAAATTGCCTTTCATTTGACGCTAATTGCGTTAAACTCGCAAAATAATTAATTGTAAATTTTGTGAATTTCGTAAACACATATGTGTAGTAGAAAAAATCCATGGACTTTTTTTAAAGTGTAAGAAAGATAAGTTATTTCTGTAAATATAACTTAAAATTCAATAGTTGTGTAGCATCAAAAGAAAGGTTATTAAATTACCTTTCATTTGATGCTAATTGCGTTAAAATCGCAAAATAATTAATTGTAAATTTTGTGAATTTTGTAAACACATATGTGTAGTAGAAAAAATCCATGGACTTTTTTTAAAGTGTAAGAAAGATAAGTTTTTTCTGTAAATATAACTTAAAATTCAATAGTTGTTTACCATCAAAAGAAAGGTTATTAAATTACCTTTCATTTGATGTTAATTGCGTTAAACTCGCAAAATAATTAATTGTAAATTTTGTGAATTTCGTAAACACATATGTGTAGTAGAAAAAATCCATGGACTTTTTTTAAAGTGTAAGAAAGATAAGTTATTTCTGTAAATATAACTTAAAATTCAATAGTTGTTTGGCATCAAAAGAAAGGTTATTAAATTACCTTTCATTTGATGCTAATTGCGTTAAAATCGCAAAATAATTAATTGTAAATTTTGTGAATTTCGTAAACACATATGTGTAGTAGAAAAAATCCATGGACTTTTTTTAAAGTGTAAGAAAGATAAGTTTTTTCTGTAAATATAACTTAAAATTCAATAGTTGTTTACCATCAAAAGAAAGGATATTAAATTACCTTTCATTTGATGCTAATTGCGTTAAACTCGCAAAATAATTAATTGTAAATTTTGTGAATTTCGTAAACACATATGTGTAGTAGAAAAAATCCATGGACTTTTTTTAAAGTGTAAGAAAGATAAGTTATTTCTGTAAATATGACTTAAAATTCAATAGTTGTGTAGCATCAAAAGAAAGATTATTAAATTACCTTTCATTTGATGCTAATTGTGTTAAAATCGCAAAATAATTAATTGTAAATTTTGTGAATTTTGGAAACACATATGTTTAGTAGAAAAAAATCCATGGACTTTTTTTAAAGTGTAAGAAAGATAAGTTATTTCTGTAAATATGACTTAAAATTCAATAGTTGTGTAGCATCAAAAGAAAGACTATTAAATTACCTTTCATTTGATGCTAATTGTTATTTCTGTAATTTTGTGAATTTTGGAAACACATATGTTTAGTAGAAAAAAATCCATGGACTTTTTTTAAAGTGTAAGAAAGATAAGTTATTTCTGTAAATATAACTTAAAATTCAATAGTTGTTTAGCATCAAAAGAAAGGTTATTAAATTACCTTTCATTTGATGCTAATTGCGTTAAACTCGCAAAATAATTAATTCTAAATTTTGTGAATTTTGGAAACACATATGTTTAGTAGAAAAAAATCCATGGACTTTTTTTAAAGTGTAAGAAAGATAAGTTATTTCTGTAAATATAACTTAAAATTCAATAGTTGTGTAGCATCAAAAGAAAGGTTATTAAATTACCTTTCATTTGATGCTAATTGCGTTAAAATCGCAAAATAATTAATTGTAAATTTTGTGAATTTCGTAAACACATATGTGTAGTAGAAAAAATCCATGGACTTTTTTTAAAGTGTAAGAAAGATAAGTTATTTTTGTAAATATGACTTAAAATTCAATAGTTGTGTAGCATCAAAAGAAAGACTATTAAATTACCTTTCATTTGATGCTAATTGTTATTTCTGTAATTTTGTGAATTTTGGAAACACATATGTTTAGTAGAAAAAAATCCATGGACTTTTTTAAAGTGTAAGAAAGATAAGTTATTTCTGTAAATATAACTTAAAATTCAATAGTTGTTTAGCATCAAAAGAAAGGTTATTAAATTACCTTTCATTTGATGCTAATTGCGTTAAACTCGCAAAATAATTAATTGTAAATTTTGTGAATTTTGGAAACACATATGTTTAGTAGAAAAAAATCCATGGACTTTTTTTAAAGTGTAAGAAAGATAAGTTATTTCTGTAAATATAACTTAAAATTCAATAGTTGTGTAGCATCAAAAGAAAGGTTATTAAATTACCTTTCATTTGATGCTAATTGCGTTAAAATCGCAAAATAATTAATTGTAAATTTTGTGAATTTCGTAAACACATATGTGTAGTAGAAAAAATCCATGGACTTTTTTTAAAGTGTAAGAAAGATAAGTTATTTCTGTAAATATAACTTAAAATTCAATAGTTGTTTGGCATCAAAAGAAAGGTTATTAAATTACCTTTCATTTGATGCTAATTGCGTTAAAATCGCAAAATAATTAATTGTAAATTTTGTGAATTTCGTAAACACATATGTTTAGTAGAAAAAAATCCATGGACTTTTTTTAAAGTGTAAGAAAGATAAGTTATTTCTGTAAATATGACTTAAAATTCAATAGTTGTGTAGCATCAAAAGGAAGGTTATTAAATTACCTTTCATTTGATGCTAATTGCGTTAAAATCGCAAAATAATTAATTGTAAATTTTGTGAATTTCGTAAACACATATGTTTAGTAGAAAAAATCCATGGACTTTTTTTAAAGTGTAAGAAAGATAAGTTATTTCTGTAAATATAACTTAAAATTCAATAGTTGTTTAGCATCAAAAGAAAGGTTATTAAATTACCTTTCATTAGATGCTAATTGCGTTAAACTCGCAAAATAATTAATTCTAAATTTTGTGAATTTTGGAAACACATATGTTTAGTAGAAAAAAATCCATGGACTTTTTTTAAAGTGTAAGAAAGATAAGTTATTTCTGTAAATATAACTTAAAATTCAATAGTTGTGTAGCATCAAAAGAAAGGTTATTAAATTACCTTTCATTTGATGCTAATTGCGTTAAAATCGCAAAATAATTAATTGTAAATTTTGTGAATTTCGTAAACACATATGTGTAGTAGAAAAAATCCATGGACTTTTTTTAAAGTGTAAGAAAGATAAGTTATTTCTGTAAATATGACTTAAAATTCAATAGTTGTGTAGCATCAAAAGAAAGACTATTAAATTACCTTTCATTTGATGCTAATTGTTATTTCTGTAATTTTGTGAATTTTGGAAACACATATGTTTAGTAGAAAAAATCCATGGACTTTTTTTAAAGTGTAAGAAAGATAAGTTATTTCTGTAAATATAACTTAAAATTCAATAGTTGTTTAGCATCAAAAGAAAGGTTATTAAATTACCTTTCATTTGATGCTAATTGCGTTAAAATCGCAAAATAATTAATTGTAAATTTTGTGAATTTCGTAAACACATATGTTTAGTAGAAAAAATCCATGGACTTTTTTTAAAGTGTAAGAAAGATAAGTTATTTCTGTAAATATAACTTAAAATTCAATAGTTGTTTAGCATCAAAAGAAAGGTTATTAAATTACCTTTCATTTGATGCTAATTGCGTTAAAATCGCAAAATAATTAATTGTAAATTTTGTGAATTTCGTAAACACATATGTTTAGTAGAAAAAAATCCATGGACTTTTTTTAAAGTGTAAGAAAGATAAGTTATTTCTGTAAATATAACTTAAAATTCAATAGTTGTGTAGCATCAAAAGGAAGGTTATTAAATTACCTTTCATTTGATGCTAATTGCGTTAAAATCGCAAAATAATTAATTGTAAATTTTGTGAATTTCGTAAACACATATGTTTAGTAGAAAAAATCCATGGACTTTTTTTAAAGTGTAAGAAAGATAAGTTATTTCTGTAAATATAACTTAAAATTCAATAGTTGTTTAGCATCAAAAGAAAGGTTATTAAATTACCTTTCATTTGATGCTAATTGCGTTAAAATCGCAAAATAATTAATTGTAAATTTTGTGAATTTCGTAAACACATATGTTTAGTAGAAAAAATCCATGGACTTTTTTTAAAGTGTAAGAAAGATAAGTTATTTCTGTAAATATAACTTAAAATTCAATAGTTGTTTAGCATCAAAAGAAAGGTTATTAAATTACCTTTCATTTGATGCTAATTGCGTTAAAATCGCAAAATAATTAATTGTAAATTTTGTGAATTTCGTAAACACATATGTTTAGTAGAAAAAAATCCATGGACTTTTTTTAAAGTGTAAGAAAGATAAGTTATTTCTGTAAATATGACTTAAAATTCAATAGTTGTGTAGCATCAAAAGGAAGGTTATTAAATTACCTTTCATTTGATGCTAATTGCGTTAAAATCGCAAAATAATTAATTGTAAATTTTGTGAATTTCGTAAACACATATGTTTAGTAGAAAAAATCCATGGACTTTTTTTAAAGTGTAAGAAAGATAAGTTATTTCTGTAAATATAACTTAAAATTCAATAGTTGTGTAGCATCAAAAGAAAGACTATTAAATTACCTTTCATTTGATGCTAATTGTTATTTCTGTAATTTTGTGAATTTTGGAAACACATATGTTTAGTAGAAAAAAATCCATGGACTTTTTTTAAAGTGTAAGAAAGATAAGTTATTTCTGTAAATATAACTTAAAATTCAATAGTTGTTTAGCATCAAAAGAAAGGTTATTAAATTACCTTTCATTTGATGCTAATTGCGTTAAACTCGCAAAATAATTAATTCTAAATTTTGTGAATTTTGGAAACACATATGTTTAGTAGAAAAAAAATCCATGGACTTTTTTTAAAGTGTAAGAAAGATAAGTTATTTCTGTAAATATAACTTAAAATTCAATAGTTGTGTAGCATCAAAAGAAAGGTTATTAAATTACCTTTCATTTGATGCTAATTGCGTTAAAATCGCAAAATAATTAATTGTAAATTTTGTGAATTTCGTAAACACATATGTGTAGTAGAAAAAATCCATGGACTTTTTTTAAAGTGTAAGAAAGATAAGTTATTTCTGTAAATATAACTTAAAATTCAATAGTTGTTTGGCATCAAAAGAAAGGTTATTAAATTACTTTTCATTTGATGCTAATTGCGTTAAAATCGCAAAATAATTAATTGTAAATTTTGTGAATTTCGTAAACACATATGTTTAGTAGAAAAAAATCCATGGACTTTTTTTAAAGTGTAAGAAAGATAAGTTATTTCTGTAAATATAACTTAAAATTCAATAGTTGTGTAGCATCAAAAGGAAGGTTATTAAATTACCTTTCATTTGATGCTAATTGCGTTAAAATCGCAAAATAATTAATTGTAAATTTTGTGAATTTTGTAAACACATATGTTTAGTAGAAAAAAATCCATGGACTTTTTTAAAGCGTAAGAAAGATAAGTTATTTCTGTAAATATAACTTAAAATTCAATAGTTGTGTAGCATCAAAAGAAAGACTATTAAATTACCTTTCATTTGATGCTAATTGTGTTAAAATCGCAAAATAATTAATTGTAAATTTTGTGAATTTTGGAAACACATATGTTTAGTAGAAAAAAATCCATGGACTTTTTTTAAAGTGTAAGAAAGATAAGTTATTTCTGTAAATATGACTTAAAATTCAATAGTTGTGTAGCATCAAAAGAAAGACTATTAAATTACCTTTCATTTGATGCTAATTGTGTTAAAATCGCAAAATAATTAATTGTAAATTTTGTGAATTTTGGAAACACATATGTTTAGTAGAAAAAAATCCATGGACTTTTTTTAAAGTGTAAGAAAGATAAGTTATTTCTGTAAATATAACTTAAAATTCAATAGTTGTGTAGCATCAAAAGGAAGGTTATTAAATTACCTTTCATTTGATGCTAATTGCGTTAAAATCGCAAAATAATTAATTGTAAATTTTGTGAATTTTGTAAACACATATGTTTAGTAGAAAAAAATCCATGGACTTTTTTAAAGCGTAAGAAAGATAAGTTATTTCTGTAAATATAACTTAAAATTCAATAGTTGTGTAGCATCAAAAGGAAGGTTATTAAATTACCTTTCATTTGATGCTAATTGCGTTAAAATCGCAAATTGTAAATTTTGTGAATTTCGTAAACACATATGTGTAGTAGAAAAAAATCCATGGACTTTTTTTAAAGTGTAAGAAAGATAAGTTTTTTCTGTAAATATAACTTAAAATTCAATAGTTGTTTAGCATCAAAAGAAAGGCTGTTAAATTACTTTTCATTTGATGCTAATTGCATTAAAATCGCAAAATAATTAATTGTAAATTTTGTGAATTTTGTAAACACATATGTTTAGTAGAAAAAAAGCCATGGACTTTTTTTAAAGTGTAAGAAAGATAAGTTATTTCTGTAAATATAACTTAAAATTCAGTAGTTGTGTAGCATCAAAAGAAAGGTTATTAAATTACCTTTCATTTGATGCTAATTGCGTTAAAATCGCAAAATAATTAATTGTAAATTTTGTGAATTTCGTAAACACATATGTGTAGTAGAAAAAAATCCATGGACTTTTTTTAAAGTGTAAGAAAGATAAGTTTTTTCTGTAAATATAACTTAAAATTCAATAGTTGTTTAGCATCAAAAGAAAGGTTATTAAATTACCTTTCATTTGATGCTAATTGCGTTAAACTCGCAAAATAGTTAATTGTAAATTTTGTGAATTGTGTAAACACATATGTTTAGTAGAAAAAAAGCCATGGACTTTTTTTAAAGTGTAAGAAAGATAAGTTTTTTCTGTAAATATAACTTAAAATTCAATAGTTGTTTAGCATCAAAAGAAAGGTTATTAAATTACCTTTCATTTGATGCTAATTGCGTTAAACTCGCAAAATAGTTAATTGTAAATTTTGTGAATTGTGTAAACAGATATGTGTAGTAGAAAAAAATCCATGGACTTTTTTTAAAGTGTAAGAAAGATAAGTTATTTCTGTAAATATAACTTAAAATTCAATAGTTGTGTAGCATCAAAAGAAAGGTTATTAAATTACCTTTCATTTGATGCTAATTGCGTCGAAATCGCAAAATAAGTAATTGTAAATTTTGTGAATTTCGTAAACACATATGTGTAGTAGAAAAAAATCCAAGGACTTTTTTAAAGTGTAAGAAAGATAAGTTTTTTCTGTAAATATAACTTAAAATTCAATAGTTGTTTAGCATCAAAAGAAAGGTTATTAAATTACCTTTCATTTGATGCTAATTGTGTTAAAATCGCAAAATAGTTAATTGTAAATTTTGTGAATTTTGGAAACACATATGTTTAGTAGAAAAAAATCCATGGACTTTTTTTAAAGTGTAAGAAAGATAAGTTATTTCTGTAAATATGACTTAAAATTCAATAGTTGCGTAGCATCAAAAGAAAGGTTATTAAATTACCTTTCATTTGATGCTAATTGCGTTAAACTCGCAAAATAGTTAATTGTAAATTTTGTGAATTGTGTAAACAGATATGTGTAGTAGAAAAAAATCCATGGACTTTTTTTAAAGTGTAAGAAAGATAAGTTATTTCTGTAAATATAACTTAAAATTCAATAGTTGTGTAGCATCAAAAGAAAGGTTATTAAATTACCTTTCACTTGATGCTAATTGCGTCGAAATCGCAAAATAATTAATTGTAAATTTTGTGAATTTTGTAAACACATACGTGTAGTAGAAAAAATCCATGGACTTTTTTTAAAGTGTAAGAAAGATAAGTTTTTTCTGTAAATATAACTTAAAATTCAATAGTTGTGTAGCTTCAAAAGAAAGACTATTAAATTACCTTTCATTTGATGCTAATTGTGTTAAAATCGCAATATAATTAATTGTAAATTTTGTGAATTTTGGAAACACATATGTTTAGTAGAAAAAAATCCATGGACTTTTTTTAAAGTGTAAGAAAGATAAGTTATTTCTGTAAATATGACTTAAAATTCAATAGTTGTGTAGCATCAAAAGAAAGATTATTAAATTACCTTTCATTTGATGCTAATTGTGTTAAAATCGCAAAATAATTAATTGTAAATTTTGTGAATTTTGGAAACACATATGTTTAGTAGAAAAAAATCCATGGACTTTTTTTAAAGTGTAAGAAAGATAAGTTATTTCTGTAAATATGACTTAAAATTCAATAGTTGTGTAGCATCAAAAGAAAGACTATTAAATTACCTTTCATCTGATGCTAATTGTGTTAAAATCGCAAAATAATTAATTGTAAATTTTGTGAATTTTGGAAACACATATGTTTAGTAGAAAAAAATCCATGGACTTTTTTTAAAGTGTAAGAAAGATAAGTTATTTCTGTAAATATGACTTAAAATTCAATAGCTGTGTAGCATCAAAAGAAAGATTATTAAATTACCTTTCATTTGATGCTAATTGTGTTAAAATCGCAAAATAATTAATTGTAAATTTTGTGAATTTCGTAAACACATATGTGTAGTAGAAAAAAATCCATGGACTTTTTTTAAAGTGTAAGAAAGATAAGTTTTTTCTGTAAATATAACTTAAAATTCAATAGTTGTGTAGCTTCAAAAGAAAGACTATTAAATTACCTTTCATTTGATGCTAATTGTGTTAAAATCGCAAAATAATTAATTGTAAATTTTGTGAATTTTGGAAACACATATGTTTAGTAGAAAAAAATCCATGGACTTTTTTTAAAGTGTAAGAAAGATAAGTTATTTCTGTAAATATGACTTAAAATTCAATAGTTGTGTAGCATCAAAAGAAAGATTATTAAATTACCTTTCATTTGATGCTAATTGTGTTAAAATCGCAAAATAATTAATTGTAAATTTTGTGAATTTTGGAAACACATATGTTTAGTAGAAAAAAATCCATGGACTTTTTTTAAAGTGTAAGAAAGATAAGTTATTTCTGTAAATATGACTTAAAATTCAATAGTTGTGTAGCATCAAAAGAAAGACTATTAAATTACCTTTCATTTGATGCTAATTGTGTTAAAATCGCAAAATAATTAATTGTAAATTTTGTGAATTTTGGAAACACATATGTTTAGTAGAAAAAAATCCATGGACTTTTTTTAAAGTGTAAGAAAGATAAGTTATTTCTGTAAATATGACTTAAAATTCAATAGTTGTGTAGCATCAAAAGAAAGATTATTAAATTACCTTTCATTTGATGCTAATTGTGTTAAAATCGCAAAATAATTAATTGTAAATTTTGTGAATTTCGTAAACACATATGTGTAGTAGAAAAAAATCCATGGACTTTTTTTAAAGTGTAAGAAAGATAAGTTTTTTCTGTAAATATAACTTAAAATTCAATAGTTGTGTAGCATCAAAAGAAAGGTTATTAAATTACCTTCCATTTGATGCTAATTGCGTTAAACTCGCAAAATAATTAATTGTAAATTTTGTGAATTTTGTAAACACATATGTGTAGTAGAAAAAAATCCATGGACTTTTTTTAAAGTGTAAGAAAGATAAGTTATTTCTGTAAATATAACTTAAAATTCAATAGTTGTTTAGCATCAAAAGAAAGGTTATTAAATTACCTTTCATTTGATGCTAATTGCGTTAAACTCGCAAAATAATTAATTGTAAATTTTGTGAATTTTGTAAACACATATGTGTAGTAGAAAAAAATCCATGGACTTTTTTTAAAGTGTAAGAAAGATAAGTTATTTCTGTAAATATAACTTAAAATTCAACAGTTGTGTAGCATCAAAAGAAAGGTTATTAAATTACCTTTCATTTGATGCTAATTGCGTTAAAATCGCAAAATAATTAATTGTAAATTTTGTGAATTTCGTAAACACGTATGTGTAGTAGAAAAAAATCCATGGACTTTTTTTAAAGCGTAAGAAAGATAAGTTATTTCTGTAAATATAACTTAAAATTCAATAGTTGTTTAGCATCAAAAGAAAGGCTATTAAATTACCTTTCATTTGATGCTAATTGCGTTAAACTCGCAAAATAATTAATTGTAAATTTTGTGAATTTTGTAAACACATATGTGTAGTAGAAAAAAATCCATGGACTTTTTTTAAAGTGTAAGAAAGATAAGTTATTTCTGTAAATATAACTTAAAATTCAATAGTTGTGTAGCATCAAAAGAAAGGTTATTAAATTAACTTTCATTTGATGCTAATTGCGTTAAAATCGCAAAATAATTAATTGTAAATTTTGTGAATTTTGTAAACACATATGTTTAGTAGAAAAAAATCCATGGACTTTTTTAAAGCGTAAGAAAGATAAGTTATTTCTGTAAATATAACTTAAAATTCAATAGTTGTGTAGCATCAAAAGGAAGGTTATTAAATTACCTTTCATTTGATGCTAATTGCGTTAAAATCGCAAATTGTAAATTTTGTGAATTTCGTAAACACATATGTGTAGTAGAAAAAAATCCATGGACTTTTTTTAAAGTGTAAGAAAGATAAGTTTTTTCTGTAAATATAACTTAAAATTCAATAGTTGTTTAGCATCAAAAGAAAGGCTGTTAAATTACTTTTCATTTGATGCTAATTGCATTAAAATCGCAAAATAATTAATTGTAAATTTTGTGAATTTTGTAAACACATATGTTTAGTAGAAAAAAAGCCATGGACTTTTTTTAAAGTGTAAGAAAGATAAGTTATTTCTGTAAATATAACTTAAAATTCAGTAGTTGTGTAGCATCAAAAGAAAGGTTATTAAATTACCTTTCATTTGATGCTAATTGCGTTAAAATCGCAAAATAATTAATTGTAAATTTTGTGAATTTCGTAAACACGTATGTGTAGTAGAAAAAAATCCATGGACTTTTTTTAAAGCGTAAGAAAGATAAGTTATTTCTGTAAATATAACTTAAAATTCAATAGTTGTTTAGCATCAAAAGAAAGGCTATTAAATTACCTTTCATTTGATGCTAATTGCGTTAAACTCGCAAAATAATTAATTGTAAATTTTGTGAATTTTGTAAACACATATGTGTAGTAGAAAAAAATCCATGGACTTTTTTTAAAGTGTAAGAAAGATAAGTTATTTCTGTAAATATAACTTAAAATTCAATAGTTGTGTAGCATTAAAAGAAAGGTTATTAAATTAACTTTCATTTGATGCTAATTGCGTTAAAATCGCAAAATAATTAATTGTAAATTTTGTGAATTTTGTAAACACATATGTTTAGTAGAAAAAAATCCATGGACTTTTTTAAAGCGTAAGAAAGATAAGTTATTTCTGTAAATATAACTTAAAATTCAATAGTTGTGTAGCATCAAAAGAAAGATTATTAAATTACCTTTCATTTGATGCTAATTGCGTTAAAATCGCAAATTGTAAATTTTGTGAATTTCGTAAACACATATGTGTAGTAGAAAAAAATCCATGGACTTTTTTTAAAGTGTAAGAAAGATAAGTTTTTTCTGTAAATATAACTTAAAATTCAATAGTTGTTTAGCATCAAAAGAAAGGCTGTTAAATTACTTTTCATTTGATGCTAATTGCATTAAAATCGCAAAATAATTAATTGTAAATTTTGTGAATTTTGTAAACACATATGTTTAGTAGAAAAAAAGCCATGGACTTTTTTTAAAGTGTAAGAAAGATAAGTTATTTCTGTAAATATAACTTAAAATTCAGTAGTTGTGTAGCATCAAAAGAAAGGTTATTAAATTACCTTTCATTTGATGCTAATTGCGTTAAAATCGCAAAATAATTAATTGTAAATTTTGTGAATTTCGTAAACACATATGTGTAGTAGAAAAAAATCCATGGACTTTTTTTAAAGTGTAACAAAGATAAGTTTTTTCTGTAAATATAACTTAAAATTCAATAGTTGTTTAGCATCAAAAGAAAGGTTATTAAATTACCTTTCATTTGATGCTAATTGCGTTAAACTCGCAAAATAGTTAATTGTAAATTTTGTGAATTGTGTAAACAGATATGTGTAGTAGAAAAAAATCCATGGACTTTTTTTAAAGTGTAAGAAAGATAAGTTATTTCTGTAAATATAACTTAAAATTCAATAGTTGTGTAGCATCAAAAGAAAGGTTATTAAATTACCTTTCATTTGATGCTAATTGCGTCGAAATCGCAAAATAATTAATTGTAAATTTTGTGAATTTCGTAAACACATATGTGTAGTAGAAAAAAATCCAAGGACTTTTTTAAAGTGTAAGAAAGATAAGTTTTTTCTGTAAATATAACTTAAAATTCAATAGTTGTTTAGCATCAAAAGAAAGGTTATTAAATTACCTTTCATTTGATGCTAATTGTGTTAAAATCGCAAAATAATTAATTGTAAATTTTGTGAATTTTGGAAACACATATGTTTAGTAGAAAAAAATCCATGGACTTTTTTTAAAGTGTAAGAAAGATAAGTTATTTCTGTAAATATGACTTAAAATTCAATAGTTGTGTAGCATCAAAAGAAAGGTTATTAAATTACCTTTCATTTGATGCTAATTGCGTTAAACTCGCAAAATAGTTAATTGTAAATTTTGTGAATTGTGTAAACAGATATGTGTAGTAGAAAAAAATCCATGGACTTTTTTTAAAGTGTAAGAAAGATAAGTTATTTCTGTAAATATAACTTAAAATTCAATAGTTGTGTAGCATCAAAAGAAAGGTTATTAAATTACCTTTCATTTGATGCTAATTGCGTTAAACTCGCAAAATAGTTAATTGTAAATTTTGTGAATTGTGTAAACAGATATGTGTAGTAGAAAAAAATCCATGGACTTTTTTTAAAGTGTAAGAAAGATAAGTTATTTCTGTAAATATAACTTAAAATTCAATAGTTGTGTAGCATCAAAAGAAAGGTTATTAAATTACCTTTCATTTGATGCTAATTGCGTCGAAATCGCAAAATAATTAATTGTAAATTTTGTGAATTTTGTAAACACATACGTGTAGTAGAAAAAATCCATGGACTTTTTTTAAAGTGTAAGAAAGATAAGTTTTTTCTGTAAATATAACTTAAAATTCAATAGTTGTGTAGCTTCAAAAGAAAGACTATTAAATTACCTTTCATTTGATGCTAATTGTGTTAAAATCGCAAAATAATTAATTGTAAATTTTGTGAATTTTGGAAACACATATGTTTAGTAGAAAAAAATCCATGGACTTTTTTTAAAGTGTAAGAAAGATAAGTTATTTCTGTAAATATGACTTAAAATTCAATAGTTGTGTAGCATCAAAAGAAAGATTATTAAATTACCTTTCATTTGATGCTAATTGTGTTAAAATCGCAAAATAATTAATTGTAAATTTTGTGAATTTTGGAAACACATATGTTTAGTAGAAAAAAATCCATGGACTTTTTTTAAAGTGTAAGAAAGATAAGTTATTTCTGTAAATATGACTTAAAATTCAATAGTTGTGTAGCATCAAAAGAAAGACTATTAAATTACCTTTCATTTGATGCTAATTGTGTTAAAATCGCAAAATAATTAATTGTAAATTTTGTGAATTTTGGAAACACATATGTTTAGTAGAAAAAATCCATGGACTTTTTTTAAAGTGTAAGAAAGATAAGTTATTTCTGTAAATATGACTTAAAATTCAATAGTTGTGTAGCATCAAAAGAAAGATTATTAAATTACCTTTCATTTGATGCTAATTGTGTTAAAATCGCAAAATAATTAATTGTAAATTTTGTGAATTTCGTAAACACATATGTGTAGTAGAAAAAAATCCATGGACTTTTTTTAAAGTGTAAGAAAGATAAGTTTTTTCTGTAAATATAACTTAAAATTCAATAGTTGTGTAGCATCAAAAGAAAGGTTATTAAATTACCTTCCATTTGATGCTAATTGCGTTAAACTCGCAAAATAATTAATTGTAAATTTTGTGAATTTTGTAAACACATATGTGTAGTAGAAAAAAATCCATGGACTTTTTTTAAAGTGTAAGAAAGATAAGTTATTTCTGTAAATATAACTTAAAATTCAACAGTTGTGTAGCATCAAAAGAAAGGTTATTAAATTACCTTTCATTTGATGCTAATTGCGTTAAAATCGCAAAATAATTAATTGTAAATTTTGTGAATTTCGTAAACACGTATGTGTAGTAGAAAAAAATCCATGGACTTTTTTTAAAGCGTAAGAAAGATAAGTTATTTCTGTAAATATAACTTAAAATTCAATAGTTGTTTAGCATCAAAAGAAAGGTTATTAAATTACCTTTCATTTGATGCTAATTGCGTTAAACTCGCAAAATAATTAATTGTAAATTTTGTGAATTTTGTAAACACATATGTGTAGTAGAAAAAAATCCATGGACTTTTTTTAAAGTGTAAGAAAGATAAGTTATTTCTGTAAATATAACTTAAAATTCAACAGTTGTGTAGCATCAAAAGAAAGGTTATTAAATTACCTTTCATTTGATGCTAATTGCGTTAAAATCGCAAAATAATTAATTGTAAATTTTGTGAATTTCGTAAACACGTATGTGTAGTAGAAAAAAATCCATGGACTTTTTTTAAAGTGTAACAAAGATAAGTTTTTTCTGTAAATATAACTTAAAATTCAATAGTTGTTTACCATCAAAAGAAAGGTTATTAAATTACCTTTCATTTGATGCTAATTGCGTTAAACTCGCAAAATAATTAATTGTAAATTTTGTGAATTTCGTAAACACGTATGTGTAGTAGAAAAAAATCCATGGACTTTTTTTAAAGTGTAAGAAAGATAAGTTATTTCTGTAAATATAACTTAAAATTCAATAGTTGTTTAGCATCAAAAGAAAGGTTATTAAATTACCTTTCATTTGATGCTAATTGCGTTAAACTCGCAAAATAATTAATTGTAAATTTTGTGAATTTCGTAAACACGTATGTGTAGTAGAAAAAAATCCATGGACTTTTTTTAAAGTGTAAGAAAGATAAGTTATTTCTGTAAATATAACTTAAAATTCAATAGTTGTTTACCATCAAAAGAAAGGTTATTAAATTACCTTTCATTTGATGCTAATTGCGTTAAACTCGCAAAATACTTAATTGTAAATTTTGTAAATTTCGTAAACACGTATGTGTAGTAGAAAAAAATCCATGGACTTTTTTTAAAGTGTAAGAAAGATAAGTTATTTCTGTAAATATAACTTAAAATTCAATAGTTGTTTTCCATCAAAAGAAAGGTTATTAAATTACCTTTCATTTGATGCTAATTGCGTTAAACTCGCAAAATAATTAATTGTAAATTTTGTGAATTTCGTAAACACGTATGTGTAGTAGAAAAAAATCCATGGACTTTTTTTAAAGTGTAACAAAGATAAGTTTTTTCTGTAAATATAACTTAAAATTCAATAGTTGTTTACCATCAAAAGAAAGGTTATTAAATTACCTTTCATTTGATGCTAATTGCGTTAAACTCGCAAAATAATTAATTGTAAATTTTGTGAATTTCGTAAACACGTATGTGTAGTAGAAAAAAATCCATGGACTTTTTTTAAAGTGTAAGAAAGATAAGTTATTTCTGTAAATATAACTTAAAATTCAATAGTTGTTTACCATCAAAAGAAAGGTTATTAAATTACCTTTCATTTGATGCTAATTGCGTTAAACTCGCAAAATAATTAATTGTAAATTTTGTAAATTTCGTAAACACGTATGTGTAGTAGAAAAAAATCCATGGACTTTTTTTAAAGTGTAAGAAAGATAAGTTATTTCTGTAAATATAACTTAAAATTCAATAGTTGTTTACCATCAAAAGAAAGGTTATTAAATTACCTTTCATTTGATGCTAATTGCGTTAAAATCGCAAAATAATTAATTGTAAATTTTGTGAATTTCGTAAACACGTATGTGTAGTAGAAAAAGTCCATGGACTTTTTTTAAAGTGTAAGAAAGATAAGTTATTTCTGTAAATGTAACTTAAAATTCAATAGTTGTTTAGCATCAAAAGAAAGGTTATTAAATTACCTTTCATTTGATGCTAATTGCGTTAAACTCGCAAAATAATTAATTGTAAATTTTGTAAATTTCGTAAACACGTATGTGTAGTAGAAAAAAATCCATGGACTTTTTTTAAAGTGTAAGAAAGATAAGTTATTTCTGTAAATATAACTTAAAATTCAATAGTTGTTTACCATCAAAAGAAAGGTTATTAAATTACCTTTCATTTGATGCTAATTGCGTTAAAATCGCAAAATAATTAATTGTAAATTTTGTGAATTTCGTAAACACGTATGTGTAGTAGAAAAAGTCCATGGACTTTTTTTAAAGTGTAAGAAAGATAAGTTATTTCTGTAAATGTAACTTAAAATTCAATAGTTGTTTAGCATCAAAAGAAAGGTTATTAAATTACCTTTCATTTGATGCTAATTGCGTTAAACTCGCAAAATAATTAATTGTAAATTTTGTGAATTTTGTAAACACATATGTGTAGTAGAAAAAAATCCATGGACTTTTTTTAAAGTGTAAGAAAGATAAGTTATTTCTGTAAATATAACCTAAAATTCAACAGTTGTGTAGCATCAAAAGAAAGGTTATTAAATTACCTTTCATTTGATGCTAATTGCGTTAAAATCGCAAAATAATTAAGTGTAAATTTTGTGAATTTCGTAAACACGTATGTGTAGTAGAAAAAAATCCATGGACTTTTTTTAAAGTGGAACAAAGATAAGTTTTTTCTGTAAATATAACTTAAAATTCAATAGTTGTTTACCATCAAAAGAAAGGTTATTAAATTACCTTTCATTTGATGCTAATTGCGTTAAAATCGCAAAATAATTAATTGTAAATTTTGTGAATTTCGTAAACACATATGTTTAGTAGAAAAAAATCCATGGACTTTTTTTAAAGTGTAAGAAAGATAAGTTATTTCTGTAAATATAACCTAAAATTCAACAGTTGTGTAGCATCAAAAGAAAGGTTATTAAATTACCTTTCATTTGATGCTAATTGCGTTAAAATCGCAAAATAATTAATTGTAAATTTTGTGAATTTCGTAAACACATATGTGTAGTAGAAAAAATCCATGGACTTTTTTTAAAGTGTAAGAAAGATAAGTTATTTCTGTAAATATAACTTAAAATTCAATAGTTGTGTAGCATCAAAAGAAAGGTTATTAAATTACCTTTCATTTGATGCTAATTGCGTTAAAATCGCAAAATAATTAATTGTAAATTTTGTGAATTTCGTAAACACATATGTTTAGTAGAAAAAAATCCATGGACTTTTTTTAAAGTGTAAGAAAGATAAGTTATTTCTGTAAATATAACTTAAAATTCAATAGTTGTGTAGCATCAAAAGAAAGGTTATTAAATTAACTTTCATTTGATGCTAATTGCGTTAAAATCGCAAAATAATTAATTGTAAATTTTGTGAATTTTGTAAACACATATGTTTAGTAGAAAAAAATCCATGGACTTTTTTAAAGCGTAAGAAAGATAAGTTATTTCTGTAAATATAACTTAAAATTCAATAGTTGTGTAGCATCAAAAGAAAGGCTGTTAAATTACTTTTCATTTGATGCTAATTGCATTAAAATCGCAAAATAATTAATTGTAAATTTTGTGAATTTTGTAAACACATATGTTTAGTAGAAAAAAAGCCATGGACTTTTTTTAAAGTGTAAGAAAGATAAGTTATTTCTGTAAATATAACTTAAAATTCAGTAGTTGTGTAGCATCAAAAGAAAGGTTATTAAATTACCTTTGATTTGATGCTAATTGCGTTAAAATCGCAAAATAATTAATTGTAAATTTTGTGAATTTCGTAAACACATATGTGTAGTAGAAAAAAATCCATGGACTTTTTTTAAAGTGTAACAAAGATAAGTTTTTTCTGTAAATATAACTTAAAATTCAATAGTGGTTTAGCATCAAAAGAAAGGTTATTAAATTACCTTTCATTTGATGCTAATTGCGTTAAACTCGCAAAATAGTTAATTGTAAATTTTGTGAATTTCGTAAACACATATGTTTAGTAGAAAAAAATCCATGGACTTTTTTTAAAGTGTAAGAAAGATAAGTTATTTCTGTAAATATAACTTAAAATTCAATAGTTGTGTAGCATCAAAAGAAAGGTTATTAAATTACCTTTCATTTGATGCTAATTGCGTTAAAATCGCAAAATAATTAATTGTAAATTTTGTGAATTTCGTAAACACATATGTTTAGTAGAAAAAAATCCATGGACTTTTTTTAAAGTGTAAGAAAGATAAGTTATTTCTGTAAATATAACTTAAAATTCAATAGTTGTGTAGCATCAAAAGAAAGGTTATTAAATTAACTTTCATTTGATGCTAATTGCGTTAAAATCGCAAAATAATTAATTGTAAATTTTGTGAATTTTGTAAACACATATGTTTAGTAGAAAAAAATCCATGGACTTTTTTAAAGCGTAAGAAAGATAAGTTATTTCTGTAAATATAACTTAAAATTCAATAGTTGTTTACCATCAAAAGAAAGGTTATTAAATTACCTTTCATTTGATGCTAATTGCGTCAAACTCGCAAAATAATTAATTGTAAATTTTGTGAATTTCGTAAACACATATGTGTAGTAGAAAAAATCCATGGACTTTTTTTAAAGTGTAAGAAAGATAAGTTATTTCTGTAAATATAACTTAAAATTCAATAGTTGTGTAGCATCAAAAGAAAGGTTATTAAATTACCTTTCATTTGATGCTAATTGCGTTAAAATCGCAAAATAATTAATTGTAAATTTTGTGAATTTCGTAAACACATATGTTTAGTAGAAAAAAATCCATGGACTTTTTTTAAAGTGTAAGAAAGATAAGTTATTTCTGTAAATATAACTTAAAATTCAATAGTTGTGTAGCATCAAAAGAAAGGTTATTAAATTAACTTTCATTTGATGCTAATTGCGTTAAAATCGCAAAATAATTAATTGTAAATTTTGTGAATTTTGTAAACACATATGTTTAGTAGAAAAAAAGCCATGGACTTTTTTTAAAGTGTAAGAAAGATAAGTTATTTCTGTAAATATAACTTAAAATTCAGTAGTTGTGTAGCATCAAAAGAAAGGTTATTAAATTACCTTTGATTTGATGCTAATTGCGTTAAAATCGCAAAATAATTAATTGTAAATTTTGTGAATTTCGTAAACGCATATGTGTAGTAGAAAAAAATCCATGGACTTTTTTTAAAGTGTAACAAAGATAAGTTTTTTCTGTAAATATAACTTAAAATTCAATAGTGGTTTAGCATCAAAAGAAAGGTTATTAAATTACCTTTCATTTGATGCTAATTGCGTTAAACTCGCAAAATAGTTAATTGTAAATTTTGTGAATTGTGTAAACAGATATGTGTAGTAGAAAAAAATCCATGGACTTTTTTTAAAGTGTAAGAAAGATAAGTTATTTCTGTAAATATAACTTAAAATTAAATAGTTGTGTAGCATCAAAAGAAAGGTTATTAAATTACCTTTCATTTGATGCTAATTGCGTCGAAATCGCAAAATAATTAATTGTAAATTTTGTGAATTTCGTAAACACATATGTGTAGTAGAAAAAAATCCAAGGACTTTTTTAAAGTGTAAGAAAGATAAAATTTTTCTGTAAATATAACTTTAAATTCAATAGTTGTGTAGCTTCAAAAGAAAGACTATTAAATTATCTTTCATTTGATGCTAATTGTGTTAAAATCGCAAAATAATTAATTGTAAATTTTGTGAATTTTGTAAACACATATGTTTAGTAGAAAAAAAGCCATGGACTTTTTTTAAAGTGTAAGAAAGATAAGTTATTTCTGTAAATATAACTTAAAATTCAGTAGTTGTGTAGCATCAAAAGAAAGGTTATTAAATTACCTTTGATTTGATGCTAATTGCGTTAAAATCGCAAAATAATTAATTGTAAATTTTGTGAATTTCGTAAACGCATATGTGTAGTAGAAAAAAATCCATGGACTTTTTTTAAAGTGTAACAAAGATAAGTTTTTTCTGTAAATATAACTTAAAATTCAATAGTGGTTTAGCATCAAAAGAAAGGTTATTAAATTACCTTTCATTTGATGCTAATTGCGTTAAACTCGCAAAATAGTTAATTGTAAATTTTGTGAATTGTGTAAACAGATATGTGTAGTAGAAAAAAATCCATGGACTTTTTTTAAAGTGTAAGAAAGATAAGTTATTTCTGTAAATATAACTTAAAATTAAATAGTTGTGTAGCATCAAAAGAAAGGTTATTAAATTACCTTTGATTTGATGCTAATTGCGTTAAAATCGCAAAATAATTAATTGTAAATTTTGTGAATTTCGTAAACGCATATGTGTAGTAGAAAAAAATCCATGGACTTTTTTTAAAGTGTAACAAAGATAAGTTTTTTCTGTAAATATAACTTAAAATTCAATAGTGGTTTAGCATCAAAAGAAAGGTTATTAAATTACCTTTCATTTGATGCTAATTGCGTTAAACTCGCAAAATAGTTAATTGTAAATTTTGTGAATTGTGTAAACAGATATGTGTAGTAGAAAAAAATCCATGGACTTTTTTTAAAGTGTAAGAAAGATAAGTTATTTCTGTAAATATAACTTAAAATTCAATAGTTGTGTAGCATCAAAAGAAAGGTTATTAAATTACCTTTCATTTGATGCTAATTGCGTTAAACTCGCAAAATAATTAATTGTAAATTTTGTGAATTTTGTAAACACATACGTGTAGTAGAAAAAATCCATGGACTTTTTTTAAAGTGTAAGAAAGATACGTTTTTTCTGTAAATATAACTTAAAATTCAATAGTTGTGTAGCTTCAAAAGAAAGACTATTAAATTATCTTTCATTTGATGCTAATTGTGTTAAAATCGCAAAATAATTGATTGTAAATTTTGTGAATTTTGGAAACACATATGTTTAGTAGAAAAAAATCCATGGACTTTTTTTAAAGTGTAAGAAAGATAAGTTATTTCTGTAAATATGACTTAAAATTCAATAGTTGTGTAGCATCAAAAGAAAGATTATTAAATTACCTTTCATTTGATGCTAATTGTGTTAAAATCGCAAAATAATTAATTGTAAATTTTGTGAATTTCGTAAACACATATGTGTAGTAGAAAAAAATCCATGGACTTTTTTTAAAGTGTAAGAAAGATAAGTTTTTTCTGTAAATATAACTTAAAATTCAATAGTTGTGTAGCATCAAAAGGAAGGTTATTAAATTACCTTCCATTTGATGCTAATTGCGTTAAACTCGCAAAATAATTAATTGTAAATTTTGTGAATTTTGTAAACACATATGTGTAGTAGAAAAAAATCCATGGACTTTTTTTAAAGTGTAAGAAAGATAAGTTATTTCTGTAAATATAACTTAAAATTCAATAGTTGTTTAGCATCAAAAGAAAGGTTATTAAATTACCTTTCATTTGATGCTAATTGCGTTAAACTCGCAAAATAATTAATTGTAAATTTTGTGAATTTTGTAAACACATATGTGTAGTAGAAAAAAATCCATGGACTTTTTTTAAAGTGTAAGAAAGATAAGTTATTTCTGTAAATATAACTTAAAATTCAACAGTTGTGTAGCATCAAAAGAAAGGCTATTAAGTTACCTTTAATTTGATGCTAATTGCGTTAAAATCGCAGAATAATTAATTGTAAATTTTGTGAATTTCGTAAACACGTATGTGTAGTAGAAAAAAATCCATGGACTTTTTTTAAAGTGTAAGAAAGATAAGTTATTTCTGTAAATATAACTTAAAATTCAATAGTTGTTTAGCATCAAAAGAAAGGTTATTAAATTACCTTTCATTTGATGCTAATTGCGTTAAACTCGCAAAATAATTAATTGTAAATTTTGTGAATTTTGTAAACACATATGTGTAGTAGAAAAAAATCCATGGACTTTTTTTAAAGTGTAAGAAAGATAAGTTATTTCTGTAAATATAACTTAAAATTCAACAGTTGTGTAGCATCAAAAGAAAGGTTATTAAATTACCTTTCATTTGATGCTAATTGCGTTAAAATCGCAAAATAATTAATTGTAAATTTTGAGAATTTAGTAAACACGTATGTGTAGTAGAAAAAAATCCATGGACTTTTTTTAAAGTGTAAGAAAGATAAGTTATTTCTGTAAATATAACTTAAAATTCAATAGTTGTTTAGCATCAAAAGAAAGGTTATTAAATTACCTTTCATTTGATGCTAATTGCGTTAAACTCGCAAAATAATTAATTGTAAATTTTGTGAATTTCGTAAACACATATGTGTAGTAGAAAAAATCCATGGACTTTTTTTAAAGTGTAAGAAAGATAAGTTATTTCTGTAAATATAACTTAAAATTCAATAGTTGTGTAGCATCAAAAGAAAGGTTATTAAATTACCTTTCATTTGATGCTAATTGCGTTAAACTCGCAAAATAATTAATTGTAAATTTTGTGAATTTTGTAAACACATATGTGTAGTAGAAAAAAATCCATGGACTTTTTTTAAAGTGTCAGAAAGATAAGTTTTTTCTGTAAATATGACTTAAAATTCAGTAGTTGTTTAGCATCAAAAGAAAGGTTATTAAATTACCTTTCATTTGATGCTAATTGCGTTAAACTCGCAAAATAATTAATTGTAAATTTTGTGAATTTTGTAAACACATATGTGTAGTAGAAAAAAATCCATGGACTTTTTTTAAAGTGTAAGAAAGATAAGTTATTTCTGTAAATATAACTTAAAATTCAATAGTTGTGTAGCATCAAAAGAAAGGTTATTAAATTACCTTTCATTTGATGCTAATTGTAAATTTTGTGAATTTTGTAAACACATATGTGTAGTAGAAAAAAATCCATGGACTTTTTTTAAAGTGTAAGAAAGATAAGTTATTTCTGTAAATATAACTTAAAATTCAATAGTTGTTTACCATCAAAAGAAAGGTTATTAAATTACCTTTCATTTGATGCTAATTGCGTCAAACTCGCAAAATAATTAATTGTAAATTTTGTGAATTTCGTAAACACATATGTGTAGTAGAAAAAATCCATGGACTTTTTTTAAAGTGTAAGAAAGATAAGTTATTTCTGTAAATATAACTTAAAATTCAATAGTTGTGTAGCATCAAAAGAAAGGTTATTAAATTACCTTTCATTTGATGCTAATTGCGTTAAAATCGCAAAATAATTAATTGTAAATTTTGTGAATTTCGTAAACACATATGTTTAGTAGAAAAAAATCCATGGACTTTTTTTAAAGTGTAAGAAAGATAAGTTATTTCTGTAAATATAACTTAAAATTCAATAGTTGTGTAGCATCAAAAGAAAGGTTATTAAATTAACTTTCATTTGATGCTAATTGCGTTAAAATCGCAAAATAATTAATTGTAAATTTTGTGAATTTTGTAAACACATATGTGTAGTAGAAAAAAATCCATGGACTTTTTTTAAAGTGTAAGAAAGATAAGTTTTTTCTGTAAATATGACTTAAAATTCAGTAGTTGTTTAGCATCAAAAGAAAGGTTATTAAATTACCTTTCATTTGATGCTAATTGCGTTAAACTCGCAAAATAATTAATTGTAAATTTTGTAAACACATATGTGTAGTAGAAAAAAATCCATGGACTTTTTTTAAAGTGTAAGAAAGATAAGTTATTTCTGTAAATATACCTTAAAATTCAATAGTTGTGTAGCATCAAAAGAAAGATTATTAAATTACCTTTCATTTGATGCTAATTGCGTCAAAATCGCAAAATAATTAATTGTAAATTTTGTGAATTTCGTAAACACATATGTGTAGTAGAAAAAATCCATGGACTTTTTTTAAAGTGTAAGAAAGATAAGTTATTTCTGTAAATATAACTTAAATTCAATAGTTTTGTAGCATCAAAAGAAAGATTATTAAATTACCTTTCATTTGATGCTAATTGCGTCAAAATCGCAAAATAATTAATTGTAAATTTTGTGAATTTCGTAAACACATATGTGTAGTAGAAAAAATCCATGGACTTTTTTTAAAGTGTAAGAAAGATAAGTTTTTTCTGTAAATATGACTTAAAATTCAGTAGTTGTTTAGCATCAAAAGAAAGGTTATTAAATTACCTTTCATTTGATGCTAATTGTAAATTTTGTGAATTTTGTAAACACATATGTGTAGTAGAAAAAAATCCATGGACTTTTTTTAAAGTGTAAGAAAGATAAGTTATTTCTGTAAATATGACTTAAAATTCAGTAGTTGTTTAGCATCAAAAGAAAGGTTATTAAATTACCTTTCATTTGATGCTAATTGCGTTAAACTCGCAAAATAATTAATTGTAAATTTTGTGAATTTTGTAAACACATATGTGTAGTAGAAAAAAATCCATGGACTTTTTTTAAAGTGTAAGAAAGATAAGTTTTTTCTGTAAATATGACTTAAAATTCAGTAGTTGTTTAGCATCAAAAGAAAGGTTATTAAATTACCTTTCATTTGATGCTAATTGCGTTAAACTCGCAAAATAATTAATTGTAAATTTTGTAAACACATATGTGTAGTAGAAAAAAATCCATGGACTTTTTTTAAAGTGTAAGAAAGATAAGTTATTTCTGTAAATATAACTTAAAATTCAATAGTTGTGTAGCATCAAAAGAAAGGTTATTAAATTACCTTTCATTTGATGCTAATTGCGTTAAACTCGCAAAATAATTAATTGTAAATTTTGTAAACACATATGTGTAGTAGAAAAAAATCCATGGACTTTTTTTAAAGTGTAAGAAAGATAAGTTATTTCTGTAAATATAACTTAAAATTCAATAGTTCTGTAGCATCAAAAGAAAGATTATTAAATTACCTTTCATTTGATGCTAATTGCGTCAAAATCGCAAAATAATTAATTGTAAATTTTGTGAATTTCGTAAACACATATGTGTAGTAGAAAAAATCCATGGACTTTTTTTAAAGTGTAAGAAAGATAAGTTTTTTTCTGTAAATATGACTTAAAATTCAGTAGTTGTTTAGCATCAAAAGAAAGGTTATTAAATTACCTTTCATTTGATGCTAATTGTAAATTTTGTGAATTTTGTAAACACATATATGTGTAGTAGAAAAAAATCCATGGACTTTTTTTAAAGTGTAAGAAAGATAAGTTATTTCTGTAAATATGACTTAAAATTCAGTAGTTGTTTAGCATCAAAAGAAAGGTTATTAAATTACCTTTCATTTGATGCTAATTGCGTTAAACTCGCAAAATAATTAATTGTAAATTTTGTGAATTTTGTAAACACATATGTGTAGTAGAAAAAAATCCATGGACTTTTTTTAAAGTGTAAGAAAGATAAGTTTTTTCTGTAAATATGACTTAAAATTCAGTAGTTGTTTAGCATCAAAGGAAAGATTATTAAATTACCTTTCATTTGATGCTAATTGCGTTAAAATCGCAAAATAACTAATTGTAAATTTTGTGAATTTTGTAAACACATATGTGTAGTAGAAAAAAATCCATGGACTTTTTTTAAAGTGTAAGAAAGATAAGTTTTTTCTGTAAATATGACTTAAAATTCAGTAGTTGTTTAGCATCAAAAGAAAGGTTATTAAATTACCTTTCATTTGATGGTAATTGCGTTAAACTCGCAAAATAATTAATTGTAAATTTTGTGAATTTTGTAAACACATATGTGTAGTAGAAAAAAATCCATGGACTTTTTTTAAAGTGTAAGAAAGATAAGTTATTTCTGTAAATATAACTTAAAATTCAATAGTTGTGTAGCATCAAAAGAAAGGTTATTAAATTACCTTTCATTTGATGCTAATTGCGTTAAACTCGCAAAATAATTAATTGTAAATTTTGTGAATTTTGTAAACACATATGTGTAGTAGAAAAAAATCCATGGACTTTTTTAAAGTGTAAGAAAGATAAGTTATTTCTGTAAATATAACTCAAAATTCAATAGTTGTGTAGCATCAAAGGAAAGGTTATTAAATTACCTTTCATTTGATGCTAATTGCGTTAAAATCGCAAAATAACTAATTGTAAATTTTGTGAATTTTGTAAACACATATGTGTAGTAGAAAAAATCCATGGACTTTTTTAAAGTGTAAGAAAGATAAGTTTTTTCTGTAAATATGACTTAAAATTCAGTAGTTGTTTAGCATCAAAAGAAAGGTTATTAAATTACCTTTCATTTGATGCTAATTGTAAATTTTGTGAATTTTGTAAACACATATGTGTAGTAGAAAAAAATCCATGGACTTTTTTTAAAGTGTAAGAAAGATAAGTTATTTCTGTAAATATGACTTAAAATTCAGTAGTTGTTTAGCATCAAAAGAAAGGTTATTAAATTACCTTTCATTTGATGCTAATTGCGTTAAACTCGCAAAATAATTAATTGTAAATTTTGTGAATTTTGTAAACACATATGTGTAGTAGAAAAAAATCCATGGACTTTTTTTAAAGTGTAAGAAAGATAAGTTTTTTCTGTAAATATGACTTAAAATTCAGTAGTTGTTTAGCATCAAAAGAAAGGTTATTAAATTACCTTTCATTTGATGCTAATTGCGTTAAACTCGCAAAATAATTAATTGTAAATTTTGTAAACACATATGTGTAGTAGAAAAAAATCCATGGACTTTTTTTAAAGTGTAAGAAAGATAAGTTATTTCTGTAAATATAACTTAAAATTCAATAGTTGTGTAGCATCAAAAGAAAGATTATTAAATTACCTTTCATTTGATGCTAATTGCGTCACAATCGCAAAATAATTAATTGTAAATTTTGTGAATTTCGTAAACACATATGTGTAGTAGAAAAAATCCATGGACTTTTTTTAAAGTGTAAGAAAGATAAGTTATTTCTGTAAATATAACTTAAATTCAATAGTTTTGTAGCATCAAAAGAAAGATTATTAAATTACCTTTCATTTGATGGTAATTGCGTTAAACTCGCAAAATAATTAATTGTAAATTTTGTGAATTTTGTAAACACATATGTGTAGTAGAAAAAAATCCAAGGACTTTTTTAAAGTGTAAGAAAGATAAGTTTTTTCTGTAAATATAATTTAAAATTCAATAGTTGTTTAGCATCAAAAGAAAGGTTATTAAATTACCTTTCATTTGATGGTAATTGCGTTAAACTCGCAAAATAATTAATTGTAAATTTTGTGAATTTTGTAAACACATATGTGTAGTAGAAAAAAATCCAAGGACTTTTTTAAAGTGTAAGAAAGATAAGTTTTTTCTGTAAATATAATTTAAAATTCAATAGTTGTTTAGCATCAAAAGAAAGGTTATTAAATTACCTTTTATTTGATGCTAATTGCGTTAAACTCGCAAAATAATTAATTGTAAATTTTGTGAATTTTGTAAACACATATGTGTAGTAGAAAAAAATCCATGGACTTTTTTTAAAGTGTAAGAAAGATAAGTTATTTCTGTAAATATAACTTAAATTCAATAGTTGTGTAGCATCAAAAGAAAGATTATTAAATTACCTTTCATTTGATGTTAATTGCGTCAAAAGCGCAAAATAATTAATTGTAAATTTTGTGAATTTCGTAAACACATATGTGTAGTAGAAAAAAATCCAAGGACTTTTTTAAAGTGTAAGAAAGATAAGTTTTTTCTGTAAATATAATTTAAAATTCAATAGTTGTTTAGCATCAAAAGAAAGGTTATTAAATTACCTTTCATTTGATGCTAATTGCGTTAAACTCGCAAAATAATTAATTGTAAATTTTGTGAATTTTGTAAACACATATGTGTAGTAGAAAAAAATCCATGGACTTTTTTTAAAGTGTAAGAAAGATAAGTTTTTTCTGTAAATATAACTTAAAATTCCATAGTTGTTTGGCATCAAAAAAAAGGTTATTAATTGCGTTAAAATCGCAAAATAATTAATTGTAAAATTTGTGAATTTTGTAAACACATATGTTTAGTAGAAAAAGATCCATGGACTTTTTTTAAAGTGTAAGAAAGATAAGTTATTTCTGTAAATATAACTTAAAATTCAATAGTTGTGTAGCATCAAAAGAAAGGTTATTAAATTAACTTTCATTTGATGCTAATTGCGTTAAAATCGCAAAATAATTAATTGTAAATTTTGTGAATTTTGTAAACACATATGTTTAGTAGAAAAAAATCCATGGACTTTTTTAAAGCGTAAGAAAGATAAGTTATTTCTGTAAATATAACTTAAAATTCAATAGTTGTGTAGCATCAAAAGGAAGGTTATTAAATTACCTTTCATTTGATGCTAATTGCGTTAAAATCGCAAATTGTAAATTTTGTGAATTTCGTAAACACATATGTGTAGTAGAAAAAAATCCATGGACTTTTTTTAAAGTGTAAGAAAGATAAGTTTTTTCTGTAAATATAACTTAAAATTCAATAGTTGTTTAGCATCAAAAGAAAGGCTGTTAAATTACTTTTCATTTGATGCTAATTGCATTAAAATCGCAAAATAATTAATTGTAAATTTTGTGAATTTTGTAAACACATATGTTTAGTAGAAAAAAAGCCATGGACTTTTTTTAAAGTGTAAGAAAGATAAGTTATTTCTGTAAATATAACTTAAAATTCAGTAGTTGTGTAGCATCAAAAGAAAGGTTATTAAATTACCTTTCATTTGATGCTAATTGCGTTAAAATCGCGAAATAAATAATTGTAAATTTTGTGAATTTCGTAAACACATATGTGTAGTAGAAAAAAAATCCATGGACTTTTTTTAAAGTGTAACAAAGATAAGTTTTTTCTGTAAATATAACTTAAAATTCAATAGTTGTTTAGCATCAAAAGAAAGGTTATTAAATTACCTTTCATTTGATGCTAATTGCGTTAAACTCGCAAAATAGTTAATTGTAAATTTTGTGAATTGTGTAAACAGATATGTGTAGTAGAAAAAAATCCATGGACTTTTTTTAAAGTGTAAGAAAGATAAGTTATTTCTGTAAATATAACTTAAAATTCAATAGTTGTGTAGCATCAAAAGAAAGGATATTAAATTACCTTTCATTTGATGCTAATCGCGTCGAAATCGCAAAATAATTAATTGTAAATTTTGTGAATTTCGTAAACACATATGTGTAGTAGAAAAAAATCCAAGGACTTTTTTAAAGTGTAAGAAAGATAAGTTTTTTCTGTAAATATAACTTAAAATTCAATAGTTGTTTAGCATCAAAAGAAAGGTTATTAAATTACCTTTCATTTGATGCTAATTGCGTTAAACTCGCAAAATAATTAATTGTAAATTTTGTGAATTTTGTAAACACATACGTGTAGTAGAAAAAATCCATGGACTTTTTTTAAAGTGTAAGAAAGATAAGTTTTTTCTGTAAATATAACTTAAAATTCAATAGTTGTTTAGCATCAAAAGAAAGGCTGTTAAATTACTTTTCATTTGATGCTAATTGCATTAAAATCGCAAAATAATTAATTGTAAATTTTGTGAATTTTGTAAACACATATGTTTAGTAGAAAAAAAGCCATGGACTTTTTTTAAAGTGTAAGAAAGATAAGTTATTTCTGTAAATATAACTTAAATTCAATAGTTGTGTAGCATCAAAAGAAAGATTATTAAATTACCTTTCATTTGATGTTAATTGCGTCAAAAGCGCAAAATAATTAATTGTAAATTTTGTGAATTTCGTAAACACATATGTGTAGTAGAAAAAAATCCAAGGACTTTTTTAAAGTGTAAGAAAGATAAGTTTTTTCTGTAAATATAATTTAAAATTCAATAGTTGTTTAGCATCAAAAGAAAGGTTATTAAATTACCTTTCATTTGATGCTAATTGCGTTAAACTCGCAAAATAATTAATTGTAAATTTTGTGAATTTTGTAAACACATATGTGTAGTAGAAAAAAATCCATGGACTTTTTTTAAAGTGTAAGAAAGATAAGTTTTTTCTGTAAATAGAACTTAAAATTCCATAGTTGTTTGGCATCAAAAAAAAGGTTATTAATTGCGTTAAAATCGCAAAATAATTAATTGTAAATTTTGTGAATTTTGTAAACACATATGTTTAGTAGAAAAAGATCCATGGACTTTTTTTAAAGTGTAAGAAAGATAAGTTATTTCTGTAAATATAACTTAAAATTCAATAGTTGTGTAGCATCAAAAGAAAGGTTATTAAATTAACTTTCATTTGATGCTAATTGCGTTAAAATCGCAAAATAATTAATTGTAAATTTTGTGAATTTTGTAAACACATATGTTTAGTAGAAAAAAATCCATGGACTTTTTTAAAGCGTAAGAAAGATAAGTTATTTCTGTAAATATAACTTAAAATTCAATAGTTGTGTAGCATCAAAAGGAAGGTTATTAAATTACCTTTCATTTGATGCTAATTGCGTTAAAATCGCAAATTGTAAATTTTGTGAATTTCGTAAACACATATGTGTAGTAGAAAAAAATCCATGGACTTTTTTTAAAGTGTAAGAAAGATAAGTTTTTTCTGTAAATATAACTTAAAATTCAATAGTTGTTTAGCATCAAAAGAAAGGCTGTTAAATTACTTTTCATTTGATGCTAATTGCATTAAAATCGCAAAATAATTAATTGTAAATTTTGTGAATTTTGTAAACACATATGTTTAGTAGAAAAAAAGCCATGGACTTTTTTTAAAGTGTAAGAAAGATAAGTTATTTCTGTAAATATAACTTAAAATTCAGTAGTTGTGTAGCATCAAAAGAAAGGTTATTAAATTACCTTTCATTTGATGCTAATTGCGTTAAAATCGCGAAATAAATAATTGTAAATTTTGTGAATTTCGTAAACACATATGTGTAGTAGAAAAAAATCCATGGACTTTTTTTAAAGTGTAACAAAGATAAGTTTTTTCTGTAAATATAACTTAAAATTCAATAGTTGTTTAGCATCAAAAGAAAGGTTATTAAATTACCTTTCATTTGATGCTAATTGCGTTAAACTCGCAAAATAGTTAATTGTAAATTTTGTGAATTGTGTAAACAGATATGTGTAGTAGAAAAAAATCCATGGACTTTTTTTAAAGTGTAAGAAAGATAAGTTATTTCTGTAAATATAACTTAAAATTCAATAGTTGTGTAGCATCAAAAGAAAGGATATTAAATTACCTTTCATTTGATGCTAATCGCGTCGAAATCGCAAAATAATTAATTGTAAATTTTGTGAATTTCGTAAACACATATGTGTAGTAGAAAAAAATCCATGGACTTTTTTTAAAGTGTAAGAAAGATAAGTTTTTTCTGTAAATATAACTTAAAATTCAATAGTTGTTTAGCATCAAAAGAAAGGCTGTTAAATTACTTTTCATTTGATGCTAATTGCATTAAAATCGCAAAATAATTAATTGTAAATTTTGTGAATTTTGTAAACACATATGTTTAGTAGAAAAAAAGCCATGGACTTTTTTTAAAGTGTAAGAAAGATAAGTTATTTCTGTAAATATAACTTAAAATTCAGTAGTTGTGTAGCATCAAAAGAAAGGTTATTAAATTACCTTTCATTTGATGCTAATTGCGTTAAAATCGCAAAATAAATAATTGTAAATTTTGTGAATTTCGTAAACACATATGTGTAGTAGAAAAAAATCCATGGACTTTTTTTAAAGTGTAACAAAGATAAGTTTTTTCTGTAAATATAACTTAAAATTCAATAGTTGTTTAGCATCAAAAGAAAGGTTATTAAATTACCTTTCATTTGATGCTAATTGCGTTAAACTCGCAAAATAGTTAATTGTAAATTTTGTGAATTGTGTAAACAGATATGTGTAGTAGAAAAAAAGCCATGGACTTTTTTTAAAGTGTAAGAAAGATAAGTTATTTCTGTAAATATAACTTAAAATTCAGTAGTTGTGTAGCATCAAAAGAAAGGTTATTAAATTACCTTTCATTTGATGCTAATTGCGTTAAAATCGCAAAATAAATAATTGTAAATTTTGTGAATTTCGTAAACACATATGTGTAGTAGAAAAAAATCCATGGACTTTTTTTAAAGTGTAACAAAGATAAGTTATTTCTGTAAATATAACTTAAAATTCAATAGTTGTGTAGCATCAAAAGAAAGGATATTAAATTACCTTTCATTTGATGCAAATCGCGTCGAAATCGCAAAATAATTAATTGTAAATTTTGTGAATTTCGTAAACACATATGTGTAGTAGAAAAAAATCCAAGGACTTTTTTAAAGTGTAAGAAAGATAAGTTTTTTCTGTAAATATAACTTAAAATTCAATAGTTGTTTAGCATCAAAAGAAAGGTTATTAAATTACCTTTCATTTGATGCTAATTGCGTTAAACTCGCAAAATAATTAATTGTAAATTTTGTGAATTTTGTAAACACATACGTGTAGTAGAAAAAATCCATGGACTTTTTTTAAAGTGTAAGAAAGATAAGTTTTTTCTGTAAATATAACTTAAAATTCAATAGTTGTTTGGCATCAAAAGAAAGGTTATTAAATTACCTTTCATTTGATGCTAATTGCGTTAACATCGCAAAATAACTAATTGTAAATTTTGTGAATTTTGTAAACACATATATGTAGTAGAAAAAAATCCAAGGACTTTTTTAAAGTGTAAGAAAGATAAGTTTTTTCTGTAAATATAACTTAAAATTCAATAGTTGTTTAGCATCAAAAGAAAGGTTGTTAAATTACCTTTCATTTGATGCTAATTGCATTAAAAGCGCAAAATAATTAATTGTAAATTTTGTGAATTTTGTAAACACATATGTTTAGTAGAAAAAAAGCCATGGACTTTTTTTAAAGTGTAAGAAAGATAAGTTATTTCTGTAAATATAACTTAAAATTCAATAGTTGTTTAGCATCAAAAGAAAGGTTATTAAATTACCTTTCATTTGATGCTAATTGTGTTAAAATCGCAAAATAATTAATTGTAAGTTTTGTGAATTTTGTAAACACATATGTGTAGTAGAAAAAAATCCACGGACTTTTTTTAAAGTGTAAGAAAGATAAGTTTTTTCTGTAAATATAACTTAAAATTCAATAGTTGTTTGGCATCAAAAGAAAGGTTATTAAATTACCTTTCATTTGATGCTAATTGCGTTAAAATCGCAAAATAATTAATTGTAAATTTTGTGAATTTCGTAAACACATATGTTTAGTAGAAAAAAATCCATGGACTTTTTTTAAAGTGTAAGAAAGATAAGTTATTTCTGTAAATATAACTTAAAATTCAATAGTTGTGTAGCATCAAAAGAAAGGTTATTAAATTATCTTTCATTTGATGCTAATTGCGTTAAAATCGCAAATTGTAAATTTTGTGAATTTCGTAAACACATATGTGTAGTAGAAAAAAATCCATGGACTTTTTTTAAAGTGTAAGAAAGATAAGTTTTTTCTGTAAATATAACTTAAAATTCAATAGTTGTTTAGCATCAAAAGAAAGGCTGTTAAATTACTTTTCATTTGATGCTAATTGCATTAAAATCGCAAAATAATTAATTGTAAATTTTGTGAATTTTGTAAACACATATGTGTAGTAGAAAAAAATCCATGGACTCTTTTTAAAGTGTAAGAAAGATAAGTTTTTTCTGTAAATATAACTTAAAATTCAATAGTTGTTTAGCATCAAAAGAAAGGTTGTTAAATTACCTTTCATTTGATGCTAATTGCGTTAAACTCGCAAAATAATTAGTTGTAAATTTTGTAAACACATATGTGTAGTAGAAAAAAATCCATGGACTTTTTTAAAGTGTAAGAAAGATAAGTTTTTTCTGCAAATATAACTTAAAATTCAATAGTTGTTTGGCATCAAAAGAAAGGTTGTTAAATTACCTTTCATTTGATGCTAATTGCGTTAAACTCGCAAAATAATTAGTTGTAAATTTTGTGAATTTTGTAAACACATATGTGTAGTAGAAAAAAATCCATGGACTTTTTTAAAGTGTAAGAAAGATAAGTTTTTTCTGCAAATATAACTTAAAATTCAATAGTTGTTTGGCATCAAAAGAAAGGTTATTAAATTACCTTTCACTTGATGCTAATTGCGTTAAAATCGCAAAATAATTAATTGTAAATTTTGTGAATTTTGTAAACACATATGTGTAGTAGAAAAAAATCCATGGACTTTTTTTAAAGTGTAAGAAAGATAAGTTTTTTCTGTAAATATAACTTAAAATTCAATAGTTGTTTGGCATCAAAAGAAAGGTTATTAAATTACCTTTCACTTGATGCTAATTGCGTTAAACTCGCAAAATAATTAGTTGTAAATTTTGTAAACACATATGTGTAGTAGAAAAAAATCCATGGACTTTTTTAAAGTGTAAGAAAGATAAGTTTTTTCTGCAAATATAACTTAAAATTCAATAGTTGTTTGGCATCAAAAGAAAGGTTGTTAAATTACCTTTCATTTGATGCTAATTGCGTTAAACTCGCAAAATAATTAGTTGTAAATTTTGTGAATTTTGTAAACACATATGTGTAGTAGAAAAAAATCCATGGACTCTTTTTAAAGTGTAAGAAAGATAAGTTTTTTCTGTAAATATAACTTAAAATTCAATAGTTGTTTAGCATCAAAAGAAAGGTTGTTAAATTACCTTTCATTTGATGCTAATTGCGTTAAACTCGCAAAATAATTAGTTGTAAATTTTGTAAACACATATGTGTAGTAGAAAAAAATCCATGGACTTTTTTAAAGTGTAAGAAAGATAAGTTTTTTCTGCAAATATAACTTAAAATTCAATAGTTGTTTGGCATCAAAAGAAAGGTTGTTAAATTACCTTTCATTTGATGCTAATTGCGTTAAACTCGCAAAATAAGTAATTGTAAATTTTGTGAATTTTGTAAACACATATGTGTAGTAGAAAAAAATCCATGGACTTTTTTTAAAGTGTAAGAAAGATAAGTTTTTTCTGTAAATATAACTTAAAATTCAATAGTTGTTTGGCATCAAAAGAAAGGTTGTTAAATTACCTTTCATTTGATGCTAATTGCGTTAAAATCGCAAAATAATTAATTGTAAATTTTGTGAATTTTGTAAACACATATGTGTAGTAGAAAAAAATCCATGGACTTTTTTTAAAGTGTAAGAAAGATAAGTTTTTTCTGTAAATATAACTTAAAATTCAATAGTTGTTTGGCATCAAAAGAAAGGTTGTTAAATTACCTTTCATTTGATGCTAATTGCGTTAAAATCGCAAAATAATTAATTGTAAATTTTGTGAATTTTGTAAACACATATGTGTAGTAGAAAAAAATCCATGGACTTTTTTTAAAGTGTAAGAAAGATAAGTTTTTTCTGTAAATATAACTTAAAATTCAATAGTTGTTTGGCATCAAAAGAAAGGTTGTTAAATTACCTTTCATTTGATGCTAATTGCGTTAAAATCGCAAAATAATTAATTGTAAATTTTGTGAATTTTGTAAACACATATGTGTAGTAGAAAAAAATCCATGGACTTTTTTTAAAGTGTAAGAAAGATAAGTTTTTTCTGTAAATATAACTTAAAATTCAATAGTTGTTTGGCATCAAAAGAAAGGTTGTTAAATTACCTTTCATTTGATGCTAATTGCGTTAAAATCGCAAAATAATTAATTGTAAATTTTGTGAATTTTGTAAACACATATGTGTAGTAGAAAAAAATCCATGGACTTTTTTTAAAGTGTAAGAAAGATAAGTTTTTTCTGCAAATATAACTTAAAATTCAATAGTTGTTTGGCATCAAAAGAAAGGTTGTTAAATTACCTTTCATTTGATGCTAATTGCGTTAAAATCGCAAAATAATTAATTGTAAATTTTGTGAATTTTGTAAACACATATGTGTAGTAGAAAAAAATCCATGGACTTTTTTTAAAGTGTAAGAAAGATAAGTTTTTTCTGTAAATATAACTTAAAATTCAATAGTTGTTTGGCATCAAAAGAAAGGTTATTAAATTACCTTTCACTTGATGCTAATTGCGTTAAACTCGCAAAATAATTAGTTGTAAATTTTGTAAACACATATGTGTAGTAGAAAAAAATCCATGGACTTTTTTAAAGTGTAAGAAAGATAAGTTTTTTCTGCAAATATAACTTAAAATTCAATAGTTGTTTGGCATCAAAAGAAAGGTTGTTAAATTGCCTTTCATTTGATGCTAATTGCGTTAAACTCGCAAAATAATTAGTTGTAAATTTTGTGAATTTTGTAAACACATATGTGTAGTAGAAAAAAATCCATGGACTTTTTTAAAGTGTAAGAAAGATAAGTTTTTTCTGCAAATATAACTTAAAATTCAATAGTTGTTTGGCATCAAAAGAAAGGTTGTTAAATTACCTTTCATTTGATGCTAATTGCGTTAAACTCGCAAAATAATTAGTTGTGAATTTTGTGAATTTTGTAAACACATATGTGTAGTAGAAAAAAATCCATGGACTCTTTTTAAAGTGTAAGAAAGATAAGTTTTTTCTGTAAATATAACTTAAAATTCAATAGTTGTTTAGCATCAAAAGAAAGGTTGTTAAATTACCTTTCATTTGATGCTAATTGCGTTAAACTCGCAAAATAATTAGTTGTAAATTTTGTAAACACATATGTGTAGTAGAAAAAAATCCATGGACTTTTTTAAAGTGTAAGAAAGATAAGTTTTTTCTGCAAATATAACTTAAAATTCAATAGTTGTTTGGCATCAAAAGAAAGGTTGTTAAATTGCCTTTCATTTGATGCTAATTGCGTTAAACTCGCAAAATAATTAGTTGTAAATTTTGTGAATTTTGTAAACACATATGTGTAGTAGAAAAAAATCCATGGACTTTTTTAAAGTGTAAGAAAGATAAGTTTTTTCTGCAAATATAACTTAAAATTCAATAGTTGTTTGGCATCAAAAGAAAGGTTGTTAAATTACCTTTCATTTGATGCTAATTGCGTTAAAATCGCAAAATAATTAATTGTAAATTTTGTGAATTTTGTAAACACATATGTGTAGTAGAAAAAAATCCATGGACTTTTTTTAAAGTGTAAGAAAGATAAGTTTTTTCTGTAAATATAACTTAAAATTCAATAGTTGTTTGGCATCAAAAGAAAGGTTATTAAATTACCTTTCACTTGATGCTAATTGCGTTAAAATCGCAAAATAATTAATTGTAACTTTTGTGAATTTCGTAAACACATATGTTTAGTAGAAAAAAATCCATGGACTTTTTTTAAAGTGTAAGAAAGATAAGTTATTTCTGTAAATATAACTTAAAATTCAATAGTTGTGTAGCATCAAAAGAAAGGTTATTAAATTAACTTTCATTTGATGCTAATTGCGTTAAAATCGCAAAATAATTAATTGTAAATTTTGTGAATTTTGTAAACACATATGTTTAGTAGAAAAAAATCCATGGACTTTTTTAAAGCGTAAGAAAGATAAGTTATTTCTGTAAATATAACTTAAAATTCAATAGTTGTGTAGCATCAAAAGGAAGGTTATTAAATTACCTTTCATTTGATGCTAATTGCGTTAAAATCGCAAATTGTAAATTTTTTGAATTTCGTAAACACATATGTGTAGTAGAAAAAAATCCATGGACTTTTTTTAAAGTGTAAGAAAGATAAGTTTTTTCTGTAAATATAACTTAAAATTCAATAGTTGTTTAGCATCAAAAGAAAGGCTGTTAAATTACTTTTCATTTGATGCTAATTGCATTAAAATCGCAAAATAATTAATTGTAAATTTTGTGAATTTTGTAAACACATATGTTTAGTAGAAAAAAAGCCATGGACTTTTTTTAAAGTGTAAGAAAGATAAGTTATTTCTGTAAATATAACTTAAAATTCAGTAGTTGTGTAGCATCAAAAGAAAGGTTATTAAATTACCTTTCATTTGATGCTAATTGCGTTAAAATCGCAAAATAATTAATTGTAAATTTTGTGAATTTCGTAAACACATATGTGTAGTAGAAAAAAATCCATGGACTTTTTTTAAAGTGTAACAAAGATAAGTTTTTTCTGTAAATATAACTTAAAATTCAATAGTTGTTTAGCATCAAAAGAAAGGTTATTAAATTACCTTTCATTTGATGCTAATTGCGTTATACTCGCAAAATAGTTAATTGTAAATTTTGTGAATTGTGTAAACAGATATGTGTAGTAGAAAAAAATCCATGGACTTTTTTTAAAGTGTAAGAAAGATAAGTTATTTCTGTAAATATAACTTAAAATTCAATAGTTGTGTAGCATCAAAAGAAAGGTTATTAAATTACCTTTCATTTGATGCTAATTGCGTCGAAATCGCAAAATAATTAATTGTAAATTTTGTGAATTTCGTAAACACATATGTGTAGTAGAAAAAAATCCAAGGACTTTTTTAAAGTGTAAGAAAGATAAGTTTTTTCTGTAAATATAACTTAAAATTCAATAGTTGTTTAGCATCAAAAGAAAGGTTATTAAATTACCTTTCATTTGATGCTAATTGCGTTAAACTCGCAAAATAATTAATTGTAAATTTTGTGAATTTTGTAAACACATACGTGTAGTAGAAAAAATCCATGGACTTTTTTTAAAGTGTAAGAAAGATAAGTTTTTTCTGTAAATATAACTTAAAATTCAATAGTTGTGTAACTTCAAAAGAAAGACTATTAAATTACCTTTCATTTGATGCTAATTGTGTTAAAATCGCAAAATAATTAATTGTAAATTTTGTGAATTTTGGAAACACATATGTTTAGTAGAAAAAAATCCATGGACTTTTTTTAAAGTGTAAGAAAGATAAGTTATTTCTGTAAATATGACTTAAAATTCAATAGTTGTGTAGCATCAAAAGAAAGATTATTAAATTACCTTTCATTTGATGCTAATTGTGTTAAAATCGCAAAATAATTAATTGTAAATTTTGTGAATTTCGTAAACACATATGTGTAGTAGAAAAAAATCCATGGACTTTTTTTAAAGTGTAAGAAAGATAAGTTTTTTCTGTAAATATAACTTAAAATTCAATAGTTGTGTAGCTTCAAAAGAAAGACTATTAAATTACCTTTCATTTGATGCTAATTGTGTTAAAATCGCAAAATAATTAATTGTAAATTTTGTGAATTTTGGAAACACATATGTTTAGTAGAAAAAAATCCATGGACTTTTTTTAAAGTGTAAGAAAGATAAGTTATTTCTGTAAATATGACTTAAAATTCAATAGTTGTGTAGCATCAAAAGAAAGGTTATTAAATTACCTTTCATTTGATGCTAATTGCGTTAAACTCGCAAAATAATTAATTGTAAATTTTGTGAATTTTGTAAACACATATGTGTAGTAGAAAAAAATCCATGGACTTTTTTTAAAGTGTAAGAAAGATAAGTTATTTCTGTAAATATAACTTAAAATTCAATAGTTGTTTAGCATCAAAAGAAAGGTTATTAAATTACCTTTCATTTGATGCTAATTGCGTTAAACTCGCAAAATAATTAATTGTAAATTTTGTGAATTTTGTAAACACATATGTGTAGTAGAAAAAAATCCATGGACTTTTTTTAAAGTGTAAGAAAGATAAGTTTTTTCTGTAAATATAATTTAAAATTCAATAGTTGTTTAGCATCAAAAGAAAGGTTATTAAATTACCTTTCATTTGATGCTAATTGCGTTAAACTCGCAAAATAATTAATTGTAAATTTTGTGAATTTTGTAAACACATATGTGTAGTAGAAAAAAATCCATGGACTTTTTTTAAAGTGTAAGAAAGATAAGTTTTTTCTGTAAATATGACTTAAAATTCAGTAGTTGTTTAGCATCAAAAGAAAGGTTATTAAATTACCTTTCATTTGATGCTAATTGCGTTAAACTCGCAAAATAATTAATTGTAAATTTTGTGAATTTTGTAAACACATATGTGTAGTAGAAAAAAATCCATGGACTTTTTTAAAGTGTAAGAAAGATAAGTTATTTCTGTAAATATAACTTAAAATTCAATAGTTGTGTAGCATCAAAGGAAAGGTTATTAAATTACCTTTCATTTTATGCTAATTGCGTTAAAATCGCAAAATAACTAATTGTAAATTTTGTGAATTTTGTAAACACATATGTGTAGTAGAAAAAAATCCATGGACTTTTTTAAAGTGTAAGAAAGATAAGTTATTTCTGTAAATATAACTTAAAATTCAATAGTTGTGTAGCATCAAAGGAAAGGTTATTAAATTACCTTTCATTTGATGCTAATTGCGTTAAAATCGCAAAATAACTAATTGTAAATTTTGTGAATTTTGTAAACACATATGTGTAGTAGAAAAAAATCCATGGACTTTTTTTAAAGTGTAAGAAAGATAAGTTTTTTCTGTAAATATGACTTAAAATTCAGTAGTTGTTTAGCATCAAAAGAAAGGTTATTAAATTACCTTTCATTTGATGCTAATTGCGTTAAACTCGCAAAATAATTAATTGTAAATTTTGTGAATTTTGTAAACACATATGTGTAGTAGAAAAAAATCCATGGACTTTTTTTAAAGTGTAAGAAAGATAAGTTTTTTCTGTAAATATGACTTAAAATTCAGTAGTTGTTTAGCATCAAAAGAAAGGTTATTAAATTACCTTTCATTTGATGCTAATTGCGTTAAACTCGCAAAATAATTAATTGTAAATTTTGTGAATTTTGTAAACACATATGTGTAGTAGAAAAAAATCCATGGACTTTTTTAAAGTGTAAGAAAGATAAGTTAGTTCTGTAAATATAACTTAAAATTCAATAGTTGTGTAGCATCAAAAGAAAGGTTATTAAATTACCTTTCATTTGATGCTAATTGCGTTAAACTCGCAAAATAATTAATTGTAAATTTTGTGAATTTTGTAAACACATATGTGTAGAAGAAAAAAATCCATGGACTTTTTTTAAAGTGTAAGAAAGATAAGTTTTTTCTGTAAATATGACTTAAAATTCAGTAGTTGTTTAGCATCAAAAGAAAGGTTATTAAATTACCTTTCATTTGATGCTAATTGCGTTAAACTCGCAAAATAATTAATTGTAAATTTTGTGAATTTCGTAAACACATATGTGTAGTAGAAAAAAATCCATGGACTTTTTTAAAGTGTAAGAAAGATAAGTTAGTTCTGTAAATATAACTTAAAATTCAATAGTTGTGTAGCATCAAAGGAAAGGTTATTAAATTACCTTTCATTTGATGCTAATTGCGTTAAACTCGCAAAATAATTAATTGTAAATTTTGTGAATTTTGTAAACACATATGTGTAGAAGAAAAAAATCCATGGACTTTTTTTAAAGTGTAAGAAAGATAAGTTTTTTCTGTAAATATGACTTAAAATTCAATAGTTGTGTAGCATCAAAAGAAAGGATATTAAATTACCTTTCATTTGATGCTAATCGCGTTAAACTCGCAAAATAATTAATTGTAAATTTTGTGAATTTTGTAAACACATACGTGTAGTAGAAAAAATCCATGGACTTTTTTTAAAGTGTAAGAAAGATAAGTTTTTTCTGTAAATATAACTTAAAATTCAATAGTTGTTTGGCATCAAAAGAAAGGTTATTAAATTACCTTTCATTTGATGCTAATTGCGTTAACATCGCAAAATAACTAATTGTAAATTTTGTGAATTTTGTAAACACATATATGTAGTAGAAAAAAATCCAAGGACTTTTTTAAAGTGTAAGAAAGATAAGTTTTTTCTGTAAATATAACTTAAAATTCAATAGTTGTTTAGCATCAAAAGAAAGGTTATTAAATTACCTTTCATTTGATGCTAATTGCGTTAAAATCGCAAAATAATTAATTGTAAATTTTGTGAATTTCGTAAACACATATGTTTAGTAGAAAAAAATCCATGGACTTTTTTTAAAGTGTAAGAAAGATAAGTTATTTCTGTAAATATAACTTAAAATTCAATAGTTGTGTAGCATCAAAAGAAAGGTTATTAAATTATCTTTCATTTGATGCTAATTGCGTTAAAATCGCAAATTGTAAATTTTGTGAATTTCGTAAACACATATGTGTAGTAGAAAAAAATCCATGGACTTTTTTTAAAGTGTAAGAAAGATAAGTTTTTTCTGTAAATATAACTTAAAATTCAATAGTTGTTTAGCATCAAAAGAAAGGCTGTTAAATTACTTTTCATTTGATGCTAATTGCATTAAAATCGCAAAATAATTAATTGTAAATTTTGTGAATTTTGTAAACACATATGTGTAGTAGAAAAAAATCCATGGACTCTTTTTAAAGTGTAAGAAAGATAAGTTTTTTCTGTAAATATAACTTAAAATTCAATAGTTGTTTAGCATCAAAAGAAAGGTTGTTAAATTACCTTTCATTTGATGCTAATTGCGTTAAACTCGCAAAATAATTAGTTGTAAATTTTGTAAACACATAAGTGTAGTAGAAAAAAATCCATGGACTTTTTTAAAGTGTAAGAAAGATAAGTTTTTTCTGCAAATATAACTTAAAATTCAATAGTTGTTTGGCATTAAAAGAAAGGTTGTTAAATTACCTTTCATTTGATGCTAATTGCGTTAAACTCGCAAAATAATTAGTTGTAAATTTTGTGAATTTCGTAAACACATATGTGTAGTAGAAAAAAATCCATGGACTTTTTTAAAGTGTAAGAAAGATAAGTTTTTTCTGCAAATATAACTTAAAATTCAATAGTTGTTTGGCATCAAAAGAAAGGTTATTAAATTACCTTTCATTTGATGCTAATTGCGTTAAAATCGCAAAATAATTAATTGTAAATTTTGTGAATTTTGTAAACACATATGTGTAGTAGAAAAAAATCCATGGACTTTTTTTAAAGTGTAAGAAAGATAAGTTTTTTCTGTAAATATAACTTAAAATTCAATAGTTGTTTGGCATCAAAAGAAAGGTTATTAAATTACCTTTCACTTGATGCTAATTGCGTTAAAATCGCAAAATAATTAATTGTAAATTTTGTGAATTTCGTAAACACATATGTTTAGTAGAAAAAAATCCATGGACTTTTTTTAAAGTGTAAGAAAGATAAGTTATTTCTGTAAATATAACTTAAAATTCAATAGTTGTGTAGCATCAAAAGAAAGGTTATTAAATTAACTTTCATTTGATGCTAATTGCGTTAAAATCGCAAAATAATTAATTGTAAATTTTGTGAATTTTGTAAACACATATGTTTAGTAGAAAAAAATCCATGGACTTTTTTAAAGCGTAAGAAAGATAAGTTATTTCTGTAAATATAACTTAAAATTCAATAGTTGTGTAGCATCAAAAGGAAGGTTATTAAATTACCTTTCATTTGATGCTAATTGCGTTAAAATCGCAAATTGTAAATTTTTTGAATTTCGTAAACACATATGTGTAGTAGAAAAAAATCCATGGACTTTTTTTAAAGTGTAAGAAAGATAAGTTTTTTCTGTAAATATAACTTAAAATTCAATAGTTGTTTAGCATCAAAAGAAAGGTTGTTAAATTACTTTTCATTTGATGCTAATTGCATTAAAATCGCAAAATAATTAATTGTAAATTTTGTGAATTTCGTAAACACATATGTTTAGTAGAAAAAAATCCATGGACTTTTTTTAAAGTGTAAGAAAGATAAGTTTTTTCTGCAAATATAACTTAAAATTCAGTAGTTGTGTAGCATCAAAAGAAAGGTTATTAAATTACCTTTCATTTGATGCTAATTGCGTTAAAATCGCAAAATAATTAATTGTAAATTTTGTGAATTTCGTAAACACATATGTGTAGTAGAAAAAAATCCATGGACTTTTTTTAAAGTGTAACAAAGATAAGTTTTTTCTGTAAATATAACTTAAAATTCAATAGTTGTTTAGCATCAAAAGAAAGGTTATTAAATTACCTTTCATTTGATGCTAATTGCGTTATACTCGCAAAATAGTTAATTGTAAATTTTGTGAATTGTGTAAACAGATATGTGTAGTAGAAAAAAATCCATGGACTTTTTTTAAAGTGTAAGAAAGATAAGTTATTTCTGTAAATATAACTTAAAATTCAATAGTTGTGTAGCACCAAAAGAAAGGTTATTAAATTACCTTTCATTTGATGCTAATTGCGTCGAAATCGCAAAATAATTAATTGTAAATTTTGTGAATTTCGTAAACACATATGTGTAGTAGAAAAAAATCCAAGGACTTTTTTAAAGTGTAAGAAAGATAAGTTTTTTCTGTAAATATAACTTAAAATTCAATAGTTGTTTAGCATCAAAAGAAAGGTTATTAAATTACCTTTCATTTGATGCTATTTGCGTTAAACTCGCAAAATAATTAATTGTAAATTTTGTGAATTTTGTAAACACATACGTGTAGTAGAAAAAATCCATGGACTTTTTTTAAAGTGTAAGAAAGATAAGTTTTTTCTGTAAATATAACTTAAAATTCAATAGTTGTGTAACTTCAAAAGAAAGACTATTAAATTACCTTTCATTTGATGCTAATTGTGTTAAAATCGCAAAACAATTAATTGTAAATTTTGTGAATTTGGAAACACATATGTTTAGTAGAAAAAAATCCATGGACTTTTTTTAAAGTGTAAGAAAGATAAGTTATTTCTGTAAATATGACTTAAAATTCAATAGTTGTGTAGCATCAAAAGAAAGATTATTAAATTACCTTTCATTTGATGCTAATTGTGTTAAAATCGCAAAATAATTAATTGTAAATTTTGTGAATTTCGTAAACACATATGTGTAGTAGAAAAAAATCCATGGACTTTTTTTAAAGTGTAAGAAAGATAAGTTTTTTCTGTAAATATAACTTAAAATTCAATAGTTGTGTCGCTTCAAAAGAAAGACTATTAAATTACCTTTCATTTGATGCTAATTGTGTTAAAATCGCAAAATAATTAATTGTAAATTTTGTGAATTTTGGAAACACATATGTTTAGTAGAAAAAAATCCATGGACTTTTTTTAAAGTGTAAGAAAGATAAGTTATTTCTGTAAATATGACTTAAAATTCAATAGTTGTGTAGCATCAAAAGAAAGGTTATTAAATTACCTTTCATTTGATGCTAATTGCGTTAAACTCGCAAAATAATTAATTGTAAATTTTGTGAATTTTGTAAACACATATGTGTAGTAGAAAAAAATCCATGGACTTTTTTTAAAGTGTAAGAAAGATAAGTTATTTCTGTAAATATAACTTAAAATTCAATAGTTGTTTAGCATCAAAAGAAAGGTTATTAAATTACCTTTCATTTGATGCTAATTGCGTTAAACTCGCAAAATAATTAATTGTAAATTTTGTGAATTTTGTAAACACATATGTGTAGTAGAAAAAAAATCCATGGACTTTTTTAAAGTGTAAGAAAGATAAGTTATTTCTGTAAATATAACTTAAAATTCAATAGTTGTGTAGCATCAAAGGAAAGGTTATTAAATTACCTTTCATTTTATGCTAATTGCGTTAAAATCGCAAAATAACTAATTGTAAATTTTGTGAATTTTGTAAACACATATGTGTAGTAGAAAAAAATCCATGGACTTTTTTAAAGTGTAAGAAAGATAAGTTATTTCTGTAAATATAACTTAAAATTCAATAGTTGTGTAGCATCAAAGGAAAGGTTATTAAATTACCTTTCATTTGATGCTAATTGCGTTAAAATCGCAAAATAACTAATTGTAAATTTTGTGAATTTTATAAACACATATGTGTAGTAGAAAAAAATCCATGGACTTTTTTTAAAGTGTAAGAAAGATAAGTTTTTTCTGTAAATATGACTTAAAATTCAGTAGTTGTTTAGCATCAAAAGAAAGGCTATTAAATTACCTTTCATTTGATGCTAATTGCGTTAAACTCGCAAAATAATTAATTGTAAATTTTGTGAATTTTGTAAACACATATGTGTAGTAGAAAAAAATCCATGGACTTTTTTTAAAGTGTAAGAAAGATAAGTTTTTTCTGTAAATATGACTTAAAATTCAGTAGTTGTTTAGCATCGAAAGAAAGGTTATTAAATTACCTTTCATTTGATGCTAATTGCGTTAAACTCGCAAAATAATTAATTGTAAATTTTGTGAATTTTGTAAACACATATGTGTAGTAGAAAAAAATCCATGGACTTTTTTAAAGTGTAAGAAAGATAAGTTAGTTCTGTAAATATAACTTAAAATTCAATAGTTGTGTAGCATCAAAGGAAAGGTTATTAAATTACCTTTCATTTGATGCTAATTGCGTTAAACTCGCAAAATAATTAATTGTAAATTTTGTGAATTTTGTAAACACATATGTGTAGAAGAAAAAAATCCATGGACTTTTTTTAAAGTGTAAGAAAGATAAGTTTTTTCTGTAAATATGACTTAAAATTCAGTAGTTGTTTAGCATCAAAAGAAAGGTTATTAAATTACCTTTCATTTGATGCTAATTGCGTTAAACTCGCAAAATAATTAATTGTGAATTTTGTAAACACATATGTGTAGTAGAAAAAAATCCATGGACTTTTTTAAAGTGTAAGAAAGATAAGTTATTTCTGTAAATATAACTTAAAATTCAATAGTTGTGTAGCAGTAAAGGAAAGGTTATTAAATTACCTTTCATTTGATGCTAATTGCGTTAAAATCGCAAAATAACTAATTGTAAATTTTGTGAATTTTGTAAACACATATGTGTAGTAGAAAAAAATCCATGGACTTTTTTTAAAGTGTAAGAAAGATAAGTTTTTTCTGTAAATATGACTTAAAATTCAGTAGTTGTTTAGCATCAAAAGAAAGGTTATTAAATTACCTTTCATTTGATGCTAATTGTGTTAAAATCGCAAAATAATTAATTGTAAATTTTGTGAATTTTGTAAACACATATGTGTAGTAGAAAAAAATCCATGGACTTTTTTTAAAGTGTAAGAAAGATAAGTTTTTTCTGTAAATATGACTTAAAATTCAGTAGTTGTTTAGCATCAAAAGAAAGGTTATTAAATTACCTTTCATTTGATGCTAATTGCGTTAAACTCGCAAAATAATTAATTGTAAATTTTGTGAATTTTGTAAACACATATGTGTAGTAGAAAAAAATCCATGGACTTTTTTAAAGTGTAAGAAAGATAAGTTATTTCTGTAAATATAACTTAAAATTCAATAGTTGTGTAGCATCAAAGGAAAGGTTATTAAATTACCTTTCATTTTATGCTAATTGCGTTAAAATCGCAAAATAACTAATTGTAAATTTTGTGAATTTTGTAAACACATATGTGTAGTAGAAAAAAATCCATGGACTTTTTTTAAAGTGTAAGACAGATAAGTTTTTTCTGTAAATATGACTTAAAATTCAGTAGTTGTTTAGCATCAAAAGAAAGGTTATTAAATTACCTTTCATTTGATGCTAATTGCGTTAAACTCGCAAAATAATTAATTGTAAATTTTGTGAATTTTGTAAACACATATGTGTAGTAGAAAAAAATCCATGGACTTTTTTTAAAGTGTAAGAAAGATAAGTTTTTTCTGTAAATATGACTTAAAATTCAGTAGTTGTTTATCATCAAAAGAAAGGTTATTAAATTACCTTTCATTTGATGCTAATTGCGTTAAACTCGCAAAATAATTAATTGTAAATTTTGTGAATTTTGTAAACACATATGTGTAGTAGAAAAAAATCCATGGACTTTTTTAAAGTGTAAGAAAGATAAGTTATTTCTGTAAATATAACTTAAAATTCAATAGTTGTGTAGCATCAAAGGAAAGGTTATTAAATTACCTTTCATTTGATGCTAATTGCGTTAAAATCGCAAAATAACTAATTGTAAATTTTGTGAATTTTGTAAACACATATGTGTAGTAGAAAAAAATCCAAGGACTTTTTTTAAAGTGTAAGAAAGATAAGTTTTTTCTGTAAATATGACTTAAAATTCAGTAGTTGTTTAGCATCAAAAGAAAGGTTATTAAATTACCTTTCATTTGATGCTAATTGCGTTAAACTCGCAAAATAATTAATTGTAAATTTTGTGAATTTTGTAAACACATATGTGTAGTAGAAAAAAATCCATGGACTTTTTTTAAAGTGTAAGAAAGATAAGTTTTTTCTGTAAATATGACTTAAAATTCAGTAGTTGTTTAGCATCAAAAGAAAGGTTATTAAATTACCTTTCATTTGATGCTAATTGCGTTAAACTCGCAAAATAATTAATTGTAAATTTTGTGAATTTTGTAAACACATATATGTAGTAGAAAAAAATCCATGGACTTTTTTAAAGTGTAAGAAAGATAAGTTATTTCTGTAAATATAACTTAAAATTCAATAGTTGTGTAGCATCAAAGGAAAGGTTATTAAATTACCTTTCATTTGATGCTAATTGCGTTAAACTCGCAAAATAATTAATTGTAAATTTTGTGAATTTTGTAAACACATATGTGTAGTAGAAAAAAATCCATGGACTTTTTTTAAAGTGTAAGAAAGATAAGTTTTTTCTGTAAATATGACTTAAAATTCAGTAGTTGTTTAGCATCAAAAGAAAGGTTATTAAATTACCTTTCATTTGATGCTAATTGCGTTAAACTCGCAAAATAATTAATTGTGAATTTTGTAAACACATATGTGTAGTAGAAAAAAATCCATGGACTTTTTTTAAAGTGTAAGAAAGATAAGTTTTTTCTGTAAATATAACTTAAAATTCCATAGTTGTTTGGCATCAAAAAAAAGGTTATTAATTGCGTTAAAATCGCAAAATAATTAATTGTAAATTTTGTGAATTTCGTAAACACATATGTGTAGTAGAAAAAATCCATGGACTTTTTTTAAAGTGTAAGAAAGATAAGTTATTTCCGTAAATATAACTTAAAATTCAATAGTTGTGTAGCATCAAAAGAAAGATTATTAAAAAACCTTTCATTTGATGCTAATTGCGTTAAAATCGCAAAATAACTAATTGTAAATTTTGTGAATTTTGTAAACACATATGTGTAGTAGAAAAAAATCCATGGACTTTTTTTAAAGTGTAAGAAAGATAAGTTTTTTCTGTAAATATGACTTAAAATTCAGTAGTTGTTTAGCATCAAAAGAAAGGTTATTAAATTACCTTTCATTTGATGCTAATTGCGTTAAACTCGCAAAATAATTAATTGTAAATTTTGTGAATTTTGTAAACACATATGTGTAGTAGAAAAAAATCCATGGACTTTTTTAAAGTGTAAGAAAGATAAGTTATTTCTGTAAATATAACTTAAAATTCAATAGTTGTGTAGCATCAAAAGAAAGATTATTAAATTACCTTTCATTTGATGCTAATTGCGTCAAAATCGCAAAATAATTAATTGTAAATTTTGTCAATTTCGTAAACACATATGTGTAGTAGAAAAAAATCCAAGGACTTTTTTAAAGTGTAAGAAAGATAAGTTTTTTCTGTAAATATAATTTAAAACTCAATAGTGGTTTAGCATCAAAAGAAAGGTTATTAAATTACCTTTCTTTTGATGCTAATTGCGTTAAAATCGCAAAATAATTAATTGTAAATTTTGTGAATTTCGTAAACACATATGTGTAGTAGAAAAAATCCATGGACTTTTTTTAAAGTGTAAGACAGATAAGTTATTTCTGTAAATATAACTTAAAATTCAATAGTTGTGTAGCATCAAAAGAAAGATTATTAAATTACCTTTCATTTGATGCTAATTGCGTTAAAATCGCAAAATAACTAATTGTAAATTTTGTGAATTTTGTAAACACATATGTGTAGTAGAAAAAAATCCATGGACTTTTTTTAAAGTGTAAGAAAGATAAGTTTTTTCTGTAAATATGACTTAAAATTCAATAGTTGTGTAGCATCAAAAGAAAGATTATTAAATTACCTTTCATTTGATGTTAATTGCGTCAAAATCGCAAAATAATTAATTGTAAATTTTGTGAATTTTGTAAACACATATGTGTAGTAGAAAAAAATCCATGGACTTTTTTTAAAGTGTAAGAAAGATAAGTTTTTTCTGTAAATATGACTTAAAATTCAATAGTTGTGTAGCATCAAAAGAAAGGTTATTAAATTACCTTTCATTTGATGCTAATTGCGTTAAAATCGCAAAATAACTAATTGTAAATTTTGTGAATTTTGTAAACACATATGTGTAGTAGAAAAAAATCCATGGACTTTTTTTAAAGTGTAAGAAAGATAAGTTTTTTCTGTAAATATGACTTAAAATTCAATAGTTGTGTAGCATCAAAAGAAAGATTATTAAAAAACCTTTCATTTGATGCTAATTGCGTTAAAATCGCAAAATAACTAATTGTAAATTTTGTGAATTTTGTAAACACATATGTGTAGTAGAAAAAAATCCAAGGACTTTTTTAAAATGTAAGAAAGATAAGTTTTTTCTGTAAATATAATTTAAAATTCAATAGTTGTTTAGCATCAAAAGAAAGGTTATTAAATTACCTTTCATTTGATGCTAATTGCGTTAAACTCGCAAAATAATTAATTGTAAATTTTGTGAATTTTGTAAACACATATGTGTAGTAGAAAAAAATCCATGGACTTTTTTTAAAGTGTAAGAAAGATAAGTTATTTCTGTAAATATAACTTAAAATTCAATAGTTGTGTAGCATCAAAAGAAAGATTATTAAATTACCTTTCATTTGATGCTAATTGCGTCAAAATCGCAAAATAATTAATTGTAAATTTTGTGAATTTCGTAAACACATATGTGTAGTAGAAAAAAATCCAAGGACTTTTTTAAAATGTAAGAAAGATAAGTTTTTTCTGTAAATATAATTTAAAATTCAATAGTTGTTTAGCATCAAAAGAAAGGTTATTAAATTACCTTTCATTTGATGCTAATTGCGTTAAACTCGCAAAATAATTAATTGTAAATTTTGTGAATTTTGTAAACACATATGTGTAGTAGAAAAAAATCCATGGACTTTTTTTAAAGTGTAAGAAAGATAAGTTATTTCTGTAAATATAACTTAAAATTCAATAGTTGTGTAGCATCAAAAGAAAGATTATTAAATTACCTTTCATTTGATGCTAATTGCGTCAAAATCGCAAAATAATTAATTGTAAATTTTGTGAATTTCGTAAACACATATGTGTAGTAGAAAAAAATCCAAGGACTTTTTTAAAGTGTAAGAAAGATAAGTTTTTTCTGTAAATATAATTTAAAACTCAATAGTGGTTTAGCATCAAAAGAAAGGTTATTAAATTACCTTTCTTTTGATGCTAATTGCGTTAAAATCGCAAAATAATTAATTGTAAATTTTGTGAATTTCGTAAACACATATGTGTAGTAGAAAAAATCCATGGACTTTTTTTAAAGTGTAAGACAGATAAGTTATTTCTGTAAATATAACTTAAAATTCAATAGTTGTGTAGCATCAAAAGAAAGATTATTAAATTACCTTTCATTTGATGCTAATTGCGTTAAAATCGCAAAATAACTAATTGTAAATTTTGTGAATTTTGTAAACACATATGTGTAGTAGAAAAAAATCCATGGACTTTTTTTAAAGTGTAAGAAAGATAAGTTTTTTCTGTAAATATGACTTAAAATTCAATAGTTGTGTAGCATCAAAAGAAAGATTATTAAATTACCTTTCATTTGATGCTAATTGCGTTAAAATCGCAAAATAACTAATTGTAAATTTTGTGAATTTTGTAAACACATATGTGTAGTAGAAAAAAATCCATGGACTTTTTTTAAAGTGTAAGAAAGATAAGTTTTTTCTGTAAATATGACTTAAAATTCAATAGTTGTGTAGCATCAAAAGAAAGATTATTAAATTACCTTTCATTTGATGTTAATTGCGTTAAAATCGCAAAATAATTAATTGTAAATTTTGTGAATTTCGTAAACACATATGTGTAGTAGAAAAAATCCATGGACTTTTTTTAAAGTGTAAGAAAGATAAGTTATTTCTGTAAATATAACTTAAAATTCAATAGTTGTGTAGCATCAAAAGAAAGATTATTAAAAAACCTTTCATTTGATGCTAATTGCGTTAAAATCGCAAAATAACTAATTGTAAATTTTGTGAATTTTGTAAACACATATGTGTAGTAGAAAAAAATCCAAGGACTTTTTTAAAATGTAAGAAAGATAAGTTTTTTCTGTAAATATAATTTAAAATTCAATAGTTGTTTAGCATCAAAAGAAAGGTTATTAAATTACCTTTCATTTGATGCTAATTGCGTTAAACTCGCAAAATAATTAATTGTAAATTTTGTGAATTTTGTAAACACATATGTGTAGTAGAAAAAAATCCATGGACTTTTTTTAAAGTGTAAGAAAGATAAGTTTTTTCTGTAAATATAACTTAAAATTCCATAGTTGTTTGGCATCAAAAAAAAGGTTATTAATTGCGTTAAAATTGCAAAATAATTAATTGTAAATTTTGTGAATTTTGTAAACACATATGTTTAGTAGAAAAAAATCCATGGACTTTTTTTAAAGTGTAAGAAAGATAAGTTATTTCTGTAAATATAACTTAAAATTCAATAGTTGTGTAGCATCAAAAGAAAGATTATTAAATTACCTTTCATTTGATGCTAATTGTGTTAAACTCGCAAAATAATTAATTGTAAATTTTGTGAATTTCGTAAACACATATGTGTAGTAGAAAAAAATCCATGGACTTTTTTTAAAGTGTAAGAAAGATAAGTTTTTTCTGTAAATATAACTTAAAATTCAATAGTTGTTTAGCATCAAAAGAAAGGTTATTAAATTACCTTTCATTTGATGCTAATTGCGTTAAACTCGCAAAATAATTAATTGTAAATTTTGTGAATTTTGTAAACACATATGTGTAGTAGAAAAAAATCCATGGACTTTTTTTAAAGTGTAAGAAAGATAAGTTTTTTCTGTAAATATAACTTAAAATTCCATAGTTGTTTGGCATCAAAAAAAAGGTTATTAATTGCGTTAAAATCGCAAAATAATTAATTGTAAATTTTGTGAATTTTGTAAACACATATGTTTAGTAGAAAAAAATCCATGGACTTTTTTTAAAGTGTAAGAAAGATAAGTTATTTCTGTAAACATAACTTAAAATTCAATAGTTGTGTAGCATCAAAAGAAAGATTATTAAATTACCTTTCATTTGATGCTAATTGTGTTAAACTCGCAAAATAATTAATTGTAAATTTTGTGAATTTCGTAAACACATATGTGTAGTAGAAAAAAATCCATGGACTTTTTTTAAAGTGTAAGAAAGATAAGTTTTTTCTGTAAATATAACTTAAAATTCAATAGTTGTTTAGCATCAAAAGAAAGGTTATTAAATTACCTTTCATTTGATGCTAATTGCGTTAAACTCGCAAAATAATTAATTGTAAATTTTGTGAATTTTGTAAACACATATGTGTAGTAGAAAAAAATCCATGGACTTTTTTAAAGTGTAAGAAAGATAAGTTATTTCTGTAAATATAACTTAAAATTCAATAGTTGTGTAGCATCAAAGGAAAGGTTATTAAATTACCTTTCATTTGATGCTAATTGCGTTAAACTCGCAAAATAATTAATTGTAAATTTTGTGAATTTTGTAAACACATATGTGTAGTAGAAAAAAATCCATGGACTTTTTTTAAAGTGTAAGAAAGATAAGTTTTTTCTGTAAATATAACTTAAAATTCAATAGTTGTTTAGCATCAAAAGAAAGGTTATTAAATTACCTTTCATTTGATGCTAATTGCGTTAAACTCGCAAAATAATTAATTGTAAATTTTGTGAATTTTGTAAACACATATGTGTAGTAGAAAAAAATCCATGGACTTTTTTAAAGTGTAAGAAAGATAAGTTATTTCTGTAAATATAACTTAAAATTCAATAGTTGTGTAGCATCAAAGGAAAGGTTATTAAATTACCTTTCATTTGATGCTAATTGCGTTAAAATCGCAAAATAACTAATTGTAAATTTTGTGAATTTTGTAAACACATATGTGTAGTAGAAAAAAATCCATGGACTTTTTTTAAAGTGTAAGAAAGATAAGTTTTTTCTGTAAATATGACTTAAAATTCAGTAGTTGTTTAGCATCAAAAGAAAGGTTATTAAATTACCTTTCATTTGATGCTAATTGCGTTAAACTCGCAAAATAATTAATTGTAAATTTTGTGAATTTTGTAAACACATATGTGTAGTAGAAAAAAATCCATGGACTTTTTTTAAAGTGTAAGAAAGATAAGTTTTTTCTGTAAATGTGACTTAAAATTCAGTAGTTGTTTAGCATCAAAAGAAAGGTTATTAAATTACCTTTCATTTGATGCTAATTGCGTTAAACTCGCAAAATAATTAATTGTAAATTTTGTGAATTTTGTAAACACATATGTGTAGTAGAAAAAAATCCATGGACTTTTTTAAAGTGTAAGAAAGATAAGTTATTTCTGTAAATATAACTTAAAATTCAATAGTTGTGTAGCATCAAAGGAAAGGTTATTAAATTACCTTTCATTTGATGCTAATTGCGTTAAACTCGCAAAATAATTAATTGTAAATTTTGTGAATTTTGTAAACACATATGTGTAGTAGAAAAAAATCCATGGACTTTTTTTAAAGTGTAAGAAAGATAAGTTTTTTCTGTAAATATGACTTAAAATTCAGTAGTTGTTTAGCATCAAAAGAAAGGTTATTAAATTACCTTTCATTTGATGCTAATTGCGTTAAACTCGCAAAATAATTAATTGTGAATTTTGTAAACACATATGTGTAGTAGAAAAAAATCCATGGACTTTTTTAAAGTGTAAGAAAGATAAGTTATTTCTGTAAATATAACTTAAAATTCAATAGTTGTGTAGCATCAAAGGAAAGGTTATTAAATTACCTTTCATTTGATGCTAATTGCGTTAAAATCGCAAAATAACTAATTGTAAATTTTGTGAATTTTGTAAACACATATGTGTAGTAGAAAAAAATCCATGGACTTTTTTTAAAGTGTAAGAAAGATAAGTTTTTTCTGTAAATATGACTTAAAATTCAGTAGTTGTTTAGCATCAAAAGAAAGGTTATTAAATTACCTTTCATTTGATGCTAATTTCGTTAAACTCGCAAAATAATTAATTGTAAATTTTGTGAATTTTGTAAACACATATGTGTAGTAGAAAAAAATCCATGGACTTTTTTTAAAGTGTAAGAAAGATAAGTTTTTTCTGTAAATATGACTTAAAATTCAGTAGTTGTTTAGCATCAAAAGAAAGGTTATTAAATTGCCTTTCATTTGATGCTAATTGCGTTAAACTCGCAAAATAATTATTGTAAATTTTGTGAATTTCGTAAACACATATGTGTAGTAGAAAAAAATCCAAGGACTTTTTTAAAGTGTAAGAAAGATAAGTTATTTCTGTAAATATAACTTAAAATTCAATAGTTGTGTAGCATCAAAGGAAAGGTTATTAAATTACCTTTCATTTGATGCTAATTGCGTTAAAATCGCAAAATAACTAATTGTAAATTTTGTGAATTTTGTAAACACATATGTGTAGTAGAAAAAAATCCATGGACTTTTTTTAAAGTGTAAGAAAGATAAGTTTTTTCTGTAAATATGACTTAAAATTCAGTAGTTGTTTAGCATCAAAAGAAAGGTTATTAAATTACCTTTCATTTGATGCTAATTGCGTTAAACTCGCAAAATAATTAATTGTAAATTTTGTGAATTTTGTAAACACATATGTGTAGTAGAAAAAAATCCATGGACTTTTTTAAAGTGTAAGAAAGATAAGTTATTTCTGTAAATATAACTTAAAATTCAATAGTTGTGTAGCATCAAAAGAAAGATTATTAAATTACCTTTCATTTGATGCTAATTGCGTCAAAATCGCAAAATAATTAATTGTAAATTTTGTGAATTTCGTAAACACATATGTGTAGTAGAAAAAAATCCAAGGACTTTTTTAAAGTGTAAGAAAGATAAGTTTTTTCTGTAAATATAATTTAAAATTCAATAGTTGTTTAGCATCAAAAGAAAGGTTATTAAATTACCTTTCATTTGATGCTAATTGCGTTAAAATCGCACAATAATTAATTGTAAATTTTGTGAATTTCGTAAACACATATGTGTAGTAGAAAAAATCCATGGACTTTTTTTAAAGTGTAAGAAAGATAAGTTATTTCTGTAAATATAACTTAAAATTCAATAGTTGTGTAGCATCAAAAGAAAGATTATTAAATTACCTTTCATTTGATGCTAATTGCGTTAAAATCGCAAAATAACTAATTGTAAATTTTGTGAATTTTGTAAACACATATGTGTAGTAGAAAAAAATCCATGGACTTTTTTTAAAGTGTAAGAAAGATAAGTTTTTTCTGTAAATATGACTTAAAATTCAATAGTTGTGTAGCATCAAAAGAAAGATTATTAAATTACCTTTCATTTGATGTTAATTGCGTCAAAATCGCAAAATAATTAATTGTAAATTTTGTGAATTTTGTAAACACATATGTGTAGTAGAAAAAAATCCATGGACTTTTTTTAAAGTGTAAGAAAGATAAGTTTTTTCTGTAAATATAACTTAAAATTCAATAGTTGTGTAGCATCAAAAGAAAGATTATTAAAAAACCTTTCATTTGATGCTAATTGCGTTAAAATCGCAAAATAACTAATTGTAAATTTTGTGAATTTTGTAAACACATATGTGTAGTAGAAAAAAATCCATGGACTTTTTTAAAGTGTAAGAAAGATAAGTTATTTCTGTAAATATAACTTAAAATTCAATAGTTGTGTAGCATCAAAGGAAAGGTTATTAAATTACCTTTCATTTGATGCTAATTGCGTTAAAATCGCAAAATAACTAATTGTAAATTTTGTGAATTTTGTAAACACATATGTGTAGTAGAAAAAAATCCAAGGACTTTTTTAAAATGTAAGAAAGATAAGTTTTTTCTGTAAATATAATTTAAAATTCAATAGTTGTTTAGCATCAAAAGAAAGGTTATTAAATTACCTTTCATTTGATGCTAATTGCGTTAAACTCGCAAAATAATTAATTGTAAATTTTGTGAATTTTGTAAACACATATGTGTAGTAGAAAAAAATCCATGGACTTTTTTTAAAGTGTAAGAAAGATAATTTTTTTCTGTAAATATAACTTAAAATTCAATAGTTGTGTAGCATCAAAAGAAAGATTATTAAAAAACCTTTCATTTGATGCTAATTGCGTTAAAATCGCAAAATAACTAATTGTAAATTTTGTGAATTTTGTAAACACATATGTGTAGTAGAAAAAAATCCAAGGACTTTTTTAAAATGTAAGAAAGATAAGTTTTTTCTGTAAATATAATTTAAAATTCAATAGTTGTTTAGCATCAAAAGAAAGGTTATTAAATTACCTTTCATTTGATGCTAATTGCGTTAAACTCGCAAAATAATTAATTGTAAATTTTGTGAATTTTGTAAACACATATGTGTAGTAGAAAAAAATCCATGGACTTTTTTTAAAGTGTAAGAAAGATAAGTTTTTTCTGTAAATATAACTTAAAATTCCATAGTTGTTTGGCATCAAAAAAAAGGTTATTAATTGCGTTAAAATCGCAAAATAATTAATTGTAAATTTTGTGAATTTCGTAAACACATATGTGTAGTAGAAAAAATCCATGGACTTTTTTTAAAGTGTAAGAAAGATAAGTTATTTCTGTAAATATAACTTAAAATTCAATAGTTGTTTAGCATCAAAAGAAAGATTATTAAAAAACCTTTCATTTGATGCTAATTGCGTTAAAATCGCAAAATAACTAATTGTAAATTTTGTGAATTTTGTAAACACATATGTGTAGTAGAAAAAAAATCCAAGGACTTTTTTAAAATGTAAGAAAGATAAGTTTTTTCTGTAAATATAATTTAAAATTCAATAGTTGTTTAGCATCAAAAGAAAGGTTATTAAATTACCTTTCATTTGATGCTAATTGCGTTAAACTGGCAAAATAATTAATTGTAAATTTTGTGAATTTTGTAAACACATATGTGTAGTAGAAAAAAATCCATGGACTTTTTTTAAAGTGTAAGAAAGATAAGTTTTTTCTGTAAATATGACTTAAAATTCAGTAGTTGTTTGGCATCAAAAAAAAGGTTATTAATTGCGTTAAAATCGCAAAATAATTAATTGTAAATTTTGTGATTTTTGTAAACACATATGTTTAGTAGAAAAAAATCCATGGACTTTTTTTAAAGTGTAAGAAAGATAAGTTATTTCTGTAAATATAACTTAAAATTCAATAGTTGTGTAGCATCAAAAGAAAGATTATTAAATTACCTTTCATTTGATGCTAATTGTGTTAAACTCGCAAAATAATTAATTGTAAATTTTGTGAATTTCGTAAACACATATGTGTAGTAGAAAAAAATCCATGGACTTTTTTTAAAGTGTAAGAAAGATAAGTTTTTTCTGTAAATATAACTTAAAATTCAATAGTTGTTTAGCATCAAAAGAAAGGTTATTAAATTACCTTTCATTTGATGCTAATTGCGTTAAACTCGCAAAATAATTAATTGTAAATTTTGTGAATTTTGTAAACACATATGTGTAGTAGAAAAAATCCATGGACTTTTTTAAAGTGTAAGAAAGATAAGTTATTTCTGTAAATATAACTTAAAATTCAATAGTTGTGTAGCATCAAAGGAAAGGTTATTAAATTACCTTTCATTTGATGCTAATTGCGTTAAACTCGCAAAATAATTAATTGTAAATTTTGTGAATTTTGTAAACACATATGTGTAGTAGAAAAAAATCCATGGACTTTTTTTAAAGTGTAAGAAAGATAAGTTTTTTCTGTAAACATAACTTAAAATTCAATAGTTGTTTAGCATCAAAAGAAAGGTTATTAAATTACCTTTCATTTGATGCTAATTGCGTTAAACTCGCAAAATAATTAATTGTAAATTTTGTGAATTTTGTAAACACATATGTGTAGTAGAAAAAAATCCATGGACTTTTTTAAAGTGTAAGAAAGATAAGTTTTTTCTGTAAATATGACTTAAAATTCAGTAGTTGTTTAGCATCAAAAGAAAGGTTATTAAATTACCTTTCATTTGATGCTAATTGCGTTAAACTCGCAAAATAACTAATTGTAAATTTTGTGAATTTTGTAAACACATATGTGTAGTAGAAAAAAATCCATGGACTTTTTTTAAAGTGTAAGAAAGATAAGTTTTTTCTGTAAATATGACTTAAAATTCAGTAGTTGTTTAGCATCAAAAGAAAGGTTATTAAATTACCTTTCATTTGATGCTAATTGCGTTAAACTCGCAAAATAATTAATTGTAAATTTTGTGAATTTTGTAAACACATATGTGTAGTAGAAAAAAATCCATGGACTTTTTTTAAAGTGTAAGAAAGATAAGTTTTTTCTGTAAATATGACTTAAAATTCAGTAGTTGTTTAGCATCAAAAGAAAGGTTATTAAATTACCTTTCATTTGATGCTAATTGCGTTAAACTCGCAAAATAATTAATTGTAAATTTTGTGAATTTTGTAAACACATATGTGTAGTAGAAAAAAATCCATGGACTTTTTTAAAGTGTAAGAAAGATAAGTTATTTCTGTAAATATAACTTAAAATTCAATAGTTGTGTAGCATCAAAGGAAAGGTTATTAAATTACCTTTCATTTGATGCTAATTGCGTTAAACTCGCAAAATAATTAACTGTAAATTTTGTGAATTTTGTAAACACATATGTGTAGTAGAAAAAAATCCATGGACTTTTTTTAAAGTGTAAGAAAGATAAGTTTTTTCTGTAAATATGACTTAAAATTCAGTAGTTGTTTAGCATCAAAAGAAAGGTTATTAAATTACCTTTCATTTGATGCTAATTGCGTTAAACTCGCAAAATAATTAATTGTGAATTTTGTAAACACATATGTGTAGTAGAAAAAAATCCATGGACTTTTTTAAAGTGTAAGAAAGATAAGTTATTTCTGTAAATATAACTTAAAATTCAATAGTTGTGTAGCATCAAAGGAAAGGTTATTAAATTACCTTTCATTTGATGCTAATTGCCTTAAAATCGCAAAATAACTAATTGTAAATTTTGTGAATTTTGTAAACACATATGTGTAGTAGAAAAAAATCCATGGACTTTTTTTAAAGTGTAAGAAAGATAAGTTTTTTCTGTAAATATGACTTAAAATTCAGTAGTTGTTTAGCATCAAAAGAAAGGTTATTAAATTACCTTTCATTTGATGCTAATTGCGTTAAACTCGCAAAATAATTAATTGTAAATTTTGTGAATTTTGTAAACACATATGTGTAGTAGAAAAAAATCCATGGACTTTTTTTAAAGTGTAAGAAAGATAAGTTTTTTCTGTAAATATGACTTAAAATTCAGTAGTTGTTTAGCATCAAAAGAAAGGTTATTAAATTGCCTTTCATTTGATGCTAATTGCGTTAAACTCGCAAAATAATTAATTGTAAATTTTGTGAATTTCGTAAACACATATGTGTAGTAGAAAAAAATCCAAGGACTTTTTTAAAGTGTAAGAAAGATAAGTTATTTCTGTAAATATAACTTAAAATTCAATAGTTGTGTAGCATCAAAGGAAAGGTTATTAAATTACCTTTCATTTGATGCTAATTGCGTTAAAATCGCAAAATAACTAATTGTAAATTTTGTGAATTTTGTAAACACATATGTGTAGTAGAAAAAAATCCATGGACTTTTTTTAAAGTGTAAGAAAGATAAGTTTTTTCTGTAAATATGACTTAAAATTCAGTAGTTGTTTAGCATCAAAAGAAAGGTTATTAAATTACCTTTCCTTTGATGCTAATTGCGTTAAACTCGCAAAATAATTAATTGTAAATTTTGTGAATTTTGTAAACACATATGTGTAGTAGAAAAAAATCCATGGACTTTTTTAAAGTGTAAGAAAGATAAGTTATTTCTGTAAATATAACTTAAAATTCAATAGTTGTGTAGCATCAAAAGAAAGATTATTAAAAAACCTTTCATTTGATGCTAATTGCGTTAAACTCGCAAAATAATTAATTGTAAATTTTGTGAATTTTGTAAACACATATGTGTAGTAGAAAAAAATCCATGGACTTTTTTTAAAGTGTAAGAAAGATAAGTTTTTTCTGTAAATATGACTTAAAATTCAGTAGTTGTTTAGCATCAAAAGAAAGGTTATTAAATTACCTTTCATTTGATGCTAATTGCGTTAAACTCGCAAAATAATTAATTGTAAATTTTGTGAATTTTGTAAACACATATGTGTAGTAGAAAAAAATCCATGGACTTTTTTTAAAGTGTAAGAAAGATAAGTTTTTTCTGTAAATATAACTTAAAATTCCATAGTTGTTTGGCATCAAAAAAAAGGTTATTAATTGCGTTAAAATCGCAAAATAATTAATTGTAAATTTTGTGAATTTCGTAAACACATATGTGTAGTAGAAAAAATCCATGGACTTTTTTTAAAGTGTAAGAAAGATAAGTTATTTCTGTAAATATAACTTAAAATTCAATAGTTGTGTAGCATCAAAAGAAAGATTATTAAAAAACCTTTCATTTGATGCTAATTGCGTTAAAATCGCAAAATAACTAATTGTAAATTTTGTGAATTTTGTAAACACATATGTGTAGTAGAAAAAAAATCCAAGGACTTTTTTAAAATGTAAGAAAGATAAGTTTTTTCTGTAAATATAATTTAAAATTCAATAGTTGTTTAGCATCAAAAGAAAGGTTATTAAATTACCTTTCATTTGATGCTAATTGCGTTAAACTGGCAAAATAATTAATTGTAAATTTTGTGAATTTTGTAAACACATATGTGTAGTAGAAAAAAATCCATGGACTTTTTTTAAAGTGTAAGAAAGATAAGTTTTTTCTGTAAATATAACTTAAAATTCCATAGTTGTTTGGCATCAAAAAAAAGGTTATTAATTGCGTTAAAATCGCAAAATAATTAATTGTAAATTTTGTGATTTTTGTAAACACATATGTTTAGTAGAAAAAAATCCATGGACTTTTTTTAAAGTGTAAGAAAGATAAGTTATTTCTGTAAATATAACTTAAAATTCAATAGTTGTGTAGCATCAAAAGAAAGATTATTAAATTACCTTTCATTTGATGCTAATTGTGTTAAACTCGCAAAATAATTAATTGTAAATTTTGTGAATTTCGTAAACACATATGCGTAGTAGAAAAAAATCCATGGACTTTTTTTAAAGTGTAAGAAAGATAAGTTTTTTCTGTAAATATAACTTAAAATTCAATAGTTGTTTAGCATCAAAAGAAAGGTTATTAAATTACCTTTCATTTGATGCTAATTGCGTTAAACTCGCAAAATAATTAATTGTAAATTTTGTGAATTTTGTAAACACATATGTGTAGTAGAAAAAATCCATGGACTTTTTTAAAGTGTAAGAAAGATAAGTTATTTCTGTAAATATAACTTAAAATTCAATAGTTGTGTAGCATCAAAGGAAAGGTTATTAAATTACCTTTCATTTGATGCTAATTGCGTTAAACTCGCAAAATAATTAATTGTAAATTTTGTGAATTTTGTAAACACATATGTGTAGTAGAAAAAAATCCATGGACTTTTTTTAAAGTGTAAGAAAGATAAGTTTTTTCTGTAAACATAACTTAAAATTCAATAGTTGTTTAGCATCAAAAGAAAGGTTATTAAATTACCTTTCATTTGATGCTAATTGCGTTAAACTCGCAAAATAATTAATTGTAAATTTTGTGAATTTTGTAAACACATATGTGTAGTAGAAAAAAATCCATGGACTTTTTTAAAGTGTAAGAAAGATAAGTTTTTTCTGTAAATATGACTTAAAATTCAGTAGTTGTTTAGCATCAAAAGAAAGGTTATTAAATTACCTTTCATTTGAAGCTAATTGCGTTAAACTCGCAAAATAACTAATTGTAAATTTTGTGAATTTTGTAAACACATATGTGTAGTAGAAAAAAATCCATGGACTTTTTTTAAAGTGTAAGAAAGATAAGTTTTTTCTGTAAATATGACTTAAAATTCAGTAGTTGTTTAGCATCAAAAGAAAGGTTATTAAATTACCTTTCATTTAATGCTAATTGCGTTAAACTCGCAAAATAATTAATTGTAAATTTTGTGAATTTTGTAAACACATATGTGTAGTAGAAAAAAATCCATGGACTTTTTTTAAAGTGTAAGAAAGATAAGTTTTTTCTGTAAATATGACTTAAAATTCAGTAGTTGTTTAGCATCAAAAGAAAGGTTATTAAATTACCTTTCATTTGATGCTAATTGCTTTAAACTCGCAAAATAATTAATTGTAAATTTTGTGAATTTTGTAAACACATATGTGTAGTAGAAAAAAATCCATGGACTTTTTTAAAGTGTAAGAAAGATAAGTTATTTCTGTAAATATAACTTAAAATTCAATAGTTGTGTAGCATCAAAGGAAAGGTTATTAAATTACCTTTCATTTGATGCTAATTGCGTTAAACTCGCAAAATAATTAACTGTAAATTTTGTGAATTTTGTAAACACATATGTGTAGTAGAAAAAAATCCATGGACTTTTTTTAAAGTGTAAGAAAGATAAGTTTTTTCTGTAAATATGACTTAAAATTCAGTAGTTGTTTAGCATCAAAAGAAAGGTTATTAAATTACCTTTCATTTGATGCTAATTGCGTTAAACTCGCAAAATAATTAATTGTGAATTTTGTAAACACATATGTGTAGTAGAAAAAAATCCATGGACTTTTTTAAAGTGTAAGAAAGATAAGTTATTTCTGTAAATATAACTTAAAATTCAATAGTTGTGTAGCATCAAAGGAAAGGTTATTAAATTACCTTTCATTTGATGCTAATTGCCTTAAAATCGCAAAATAACTAATTGTAAATTTTGTGAATTTTGTAAACACATATGTGTAGTAGAAAAAAATCCATGGACTTTTTTTAAAGTGTAAGAAAGATAAGTTTTTTCTGTAAATATGACTTAAAATTCAGTAGTTGTTTAGCATCAAAAGAAAGGTTATTAAATTACCTTTCATTTGATGCTAATTGCGTTAAACTCGCAAAATAATTAATTGTAAATTTTGTGAATTTTGTAAACACATATGTGTAGTAGAAAAAAATCCATGGACTTTTTTTAAAGTGTAAGAAAGATAAGTTTTTTCTGTAAATATGACTTAAAATTCAGTAGTTGTTTAGCATCAAAAGAAAGGTTATTAAATTGCCTTTCATTTGATGCTAATTGCGTTAAACTCGCAAAATAATTAATTGTAAATTTTGTGAATTTCGTAAACACATATGTGTAGTAGAAAAAAATCCAAGGACTTTTTTAAAGTGTAAGAAAGATAAGTTATTTCTGTAAATATAACTTAAAATTCAATAGTTGTGTAGCATCAAAGGAAAGGTTATTAAATTACCTTTCATTTGATGCTAATTGCGTTAAAATCGCAAAATAACTAATTGTAAATTTTGTGAATTTTGTAAACACATATGTGTAGTAGAAAAAAATCCATGGACTTTTTTTAAAGTGTAAGAAAGATAAGTTTTTTCTGTAAATATGACTTAAAATTCAGTAGTTGTTTAGCATCAAAAGAAAGGTTATTAAATTACCTTTCCTTTGATGCTAATTGCGTTAAACTCGCAAAATAATTAATTGTAAATTTTGTGAATTTTGTAAACACATATGTGTAGTAGAAAAAAATCCATGGACTTTTTTAAAGTGTAAGAAAGATAAGTTATTTCTGTAAATATAACTTAAAATTCAATAGTTGTGTAGCATCAAAAGAAAGATTATTAAATTACCTTTCATTTGATGCTAATTGCGTCAAAATCGCAAAATAATTAATTGTAAATTTTGTGAATTTCGTAAACACATATGTGTAGTAGAAAAAAATCCAAGGACTTTTTTAAAGTGTAAGAAAGATAAGTTTTTTCTGTAAATATAATTTAAAATTCAATAGTTGTTTAGCATCAAAAGAAAGGTTATTAAATTACCTTTCATTTGATGCTAATTGCGTTAAACTCGCAAAATAATTAATTGTAAATTTTGTGAATTTCGTAAACACATATGTGTAGTAGAAAAAAATCCAAGGACTTTTTAAAGTGTAAGAAAGATAAGTTATTTCTGTAAATATAACTTAAAATTCAATTGTTGTGTAGCATCAAAGGAAAGGTTATTAAATTACCTTTCATTTGATGCTAATTGCGTTAAAATCGCAAATTAATTAATTGTAAATTTTGTGAATTTCGTAAACACATATGTGTAGTAGAAAAAAATCCAAGGACTTTTTTAAAGTGTAAGAAAGATAAGTTTTTTCTGTAAATATAATTTAAAATTCAATAGTTGTTTAGCATCAAAAGAAAGGTTATTAAATTACCTTTCATTTGATGCTAATTGCGTTAAACTCGCAAAATAATTAATTGTAAATTTTGTGAATTTCGTAAACACATATGTGTAGTAGAAAAAAATCCAAGGACTTTTTTAAAGTGTAAGAAAGATAAGTTTTTTCTGTAAATATAATTTAAAATTCAATAGTTGTTTAGCATCAAAAGAAAGGTTATTAAATTACCTTTCATTTGATGCTAATTGCGTTAAACTCGCAAAATAATTAATTGTAAATTTTGTGAATTTCGTAAACACATATGTGTAGTAGAAAAAAATCCAAGGACTTTTTTAAAGTGTAAGAAAGATAAGTTATTTCTGTAAATATAACTTAAAATTCAATAGTTGTTTAGCATCAAAAGAAAGGTTATTAAATTACCTTTCATTTGATGCTAATTGTGTTAAACTCGCAAAATAATTAATTGTAAATTTTGTGAATTTCGTAAACACATATGTGTAGTAGAAAAAAATCCATGGACTTTTTTTAAAGTGTAAGAAAGATAAGTTATTTCTGTAAATATAACTTAAAATTCAATAGTTGTGTAGCATCAAAAGAAAGATTATTAAATTACCTTTCATTTGATGCTAATTGTGTTAAACTCGCAAAATAATTAATTGTAAATTTTGTGAATTTCGTAAACACATATGTGTAGTAGAAAAAAATCCATGGACTTTTTTTAAAGTGTAAGAAAGATAAGTTTTTTCTGTAAATATAACTTAAAATTCAATAGTTGTTTAGCATCAAAAGAAAGGTTATTAAATTACCTTTCATTTGATGCTAATTGCGTTAAACTCGCAAAATAATTAATTGTAAATTTTGTGAATTTTGTAAACACATATGTGTAGTAGAAAAAAATCCATGGACTTTTTTTAAAGTGTAAGAAAGATAAGTTTTTTCTGTAAATATAACTTAAAATTCCATAGTTGTTTGGCATCAAAAGAAAGATTATTAAATTACCTTTCATTTGATGCTAATTGCGTTAAAATCGCAAAATAATTAATTGTAAATTTTGTGAATTTTGTAAACACATATGTTTAGTAGAAAAAAATCCATGGACTTTTTTTAAAGTGTAAGAAAGATAAGTTATTTCTGTAAATATAACTTAAAATTCAATAGTTGTGTAGCATCAAAAGAAAGATTATTAAATTACCTTTCATTTGATGCTAATTGTGTTAAACTCGCAAAATAATTAATTGTAAATTTTGTGAATTTCGTAAACACATATGTGTAGTAGAAAAAAATCCATGGACTTTTTTTAAAGTGTAAGAAAGATAAGTTTTTTCTGTAAATATAACTTAAAATTCAATAGTTGTTTAGCATCAAAAGAAAGGTTATTAAATTACCTTTCATTTGATGCTAATTGCGTTAAACTCGCAAAATAATTAATTGTAAATTTTGTGAATTTTGTAAACACATATGTGTAGTAGAAAAAAATCCATGGACTTTTTTAAAGTGTAAGAAAGATAAGTTATTTCTGTAAATATAACTTAAAATTCAATAGTTGTGTAGCATCAAAGGAAAGGTTATTAAATTACCTTTCATTTGATGCTAATTGCGTTAAACTCGCAAAATAATTAATTGTAAATTTTGTGAATTTTGTAAACACATATGTGTAGTAGAAAAAAATCCATGGACTTTTTTTAAAGTGTAAGAAAGATAAGTTTTTTCTGTAAATATAACTTAAAATTCAATAGTTGTTTAGCATCAAAAGAAAGATTATTAAATTACCTTTCATTTGATGCTAATTGCGTTAAACTCGCAAAATAATTAATTGTAAATTTTGTGAATTTTGTAAACACATATGTGTAGTAGAAAAAAATCCATGGACTTTTTTAAAGTGTAAGAAAGATAAGTTATTTCTGTAAATATAACTTAAAATTCAATAGTTGTGTAGCATCAAAGGAAAGGTTGTTAAATTACCTTTCATTTGATGCTAATTGCGTTAAAATCGCAAAATAACTAATTGTAAATTTTGTGAATTTTGTAAACACATATGTGTAGTAGAAAAAAATCCATGGACTTTTTTTAAAGTGTAAGAAAGATAAGTTTTTTCTGTAAATATGACTTAAAATTCAGTAGTTGTTTAGCATCAAAAGAAAGGTTATTAAATTACCTTTCATTTGATGCTAATTGCGTTAAACTCGCAAAATAATTAATTGTAAATTTTGTGAATTTTGTAAACACATATGTGTAGTAGAAAAAAATCCATGGACTTTTTTTAAAGTGTAAGAAAGATAAGTTTTTTCTGTAAATATGACTTAAAATTCAGTAGTTGTTTAGCATCAAAAGAAAGGTTATTAAATTACCTTTCATTTGATGCTAATTGCGTTAAACTCGCAAAATAATTAATTGTAAATTTTGTGAATTTTGTAAACACATATGTGTAGTAGAAAAAAATCCATGGACTTTTTTAAAGTGTAAGAAAGATAAGTTATTTCTGTAAATATAACTTAAAATTCAATAGTTGTGTAGCATCAAAGGAAAGGTTATTAAATTACCTTTCATTTGATGCTAATTGCGTTAAACTCGCAAAATAATTAATTGTAAATTTTGTGAATTTTGTAAACACATATGTGTAGTAGAAAAAAATCCATGGACTTTTTTTAAAGTGTAAGAAAGATAAGTTTTTTCTGTAAATATGACTTAAAATTCAGTAGTTGTTTAGCATCAAAAGAAAGGTTATTAAATTACCTTTCATTTGATGCTAATTGCGTTAAACTCGCAAAATAATTAATTGTGAATTTTGTAAACACATATGTGTAGTAGAAAAAAATCCATGGACTTTTTTAAAGTGTAAGAAAGATAAGTTATTTCTGTAAATATAACTTAAAATTCAATAGTTGTGTAGCATCAAAGGAAAGGTTATTAAATTACCTTTCATTTGATGCTAATTGCGTTAAAATCGCAAAATAACTAATTGTAAATTTTGTGAATTTTGTAAACACATATGTGTAGTAGAAAAAAATCCATGGACTTTTTTTAAAGTGTAAGAAAGATAAGTTTTTTCTGTAAATATGACTTAAAATTCAGTAGTTGTTTAGCATCAAAAGAAAGGTTATTAAATTACCTTTCATTTGATGCTAATTGCGTTAAACTCGCAAAATAACTAATTGTAAATTTTGTGAATTTTGTAAACACATATGTGTAGTAGAAAAAAATCCATGGACTTTTTTTAAAGTGTAAGAAAGATAAGTTTTTTCTATAAATATGACTTAAAATTCAGTAGTTGTTTAGCATCAAAAGAAAGGCTATTAAATTGCCTTTCATTTGATGCTAATTGCGTTAAACTCGCAAAATAATTAATTGTAAATTTTGTGAATTTCGTAAACACATATGTGTAGTAGAAAAAAATCCAAGGACTTTTTTAAAGTGTAAGAAAGATAAGTTATTTCTGTAAATATAACTTAAAATTCAATAGTTGTGTAGCATCAAAGGAAAGGTTATTAAATTACCTTTCATTTGATGCTAATTGCGTTAAAATCGCAAAATAACTAATTGTAAATTTTGTGAATTTTGTAAACACATATGTGTAGTAGAAAAAAATCCATGGACTTTTTTTAAAGTGTAAGAAAGATAAGTTTTTTCTGTAAATATGACTTAAAATTCAGTAGTTGTTTAGCATCAAAAGAAAGGTTATTAAATTACCTTTCATTTCATGCTAATTGCGTTAAACTCGCAAAATAATTAATTGTAAATTTTGTGAATTTTGTAAACACATATGTGTAGTAGAAAAAAATCCATGGACTTTTTTAAAGTGTAAGAAAGATAAGTTATTTCTGTAAATATAACTTAAAATTCAATAGTTGTGTAGCATCAAAAGAAAGATTATTAAATTACCTTTCATTTGATGCTAATTGCGTCAAAATCGCAAAATAATTAATTGTAAATTTTGTGAATTTCGTAAACACATATGTGTAGTAGAAAAAAATCCAAGGACTTTTTTAAAGTGTAAGAAAGATAAGTTTTTTCTGTAAATATAATTTAAAATTCAATAGTTGTTTAGCATCAAAAGAAAGGTTATTAAATTACCTTTCATTTGATGCTAATTGCGTTAAAATCGCAAAATAATTAATTGTAAATTTTGTGAATTTCGTAAACACATATGTGTAGTAGAAAAAATCCATGGACTTTTTTTAAAGTGTAAGAAAGATAAGTTATTTCTGTAAATATAACTTAAAATTCAATAGTTGTGTAGCATCAAAAGAAAGATTATTAAATTACCTTTCATTTGATGCTAATTGCGTTAAAATCGCAAAATAACTAATTGTAAATTTTGTGAATTTTCTAAACACATATGTGTAGTAGAAAAAAATCCATGGACTTTTTTTAAAGTGTAAGAAAGATAAGTTTTTTCTGTAAATATGACTTAAAATTCAATAGTTGTGTAGCATCAAAAGAAAGATTATTAAATTACCTTTCATTTGATGTTAATTGCGTCAAAATCGCAAAATAATTAATTGTAAATTTTGTGAATTTTGTAAACACATATGTGTAGTAGAAAAAAATCCATGGACTTTTTTTAAAGTGTAAGAAAGATAAGTTTTTTCTGTAAATATAACTTAAAATTCCATAGTTGTTTGGCATCAAAAAAAAGGTTATTAATTGCGTTAAAATCGCAAAATAATTAATTGTAAATTTTGTGAATTTCGTAAACACATATGTGTAGTAGAAAAAATCCATGGACTTTTTTTAAAGTGTAAGAAAGATAAGTTATTTCTGTAAATATAACTTAAAATTCAATAGTTGTGTAGCATCAAAAGAAAGATTATTAAAAAACCTTTCATTTGATGCTAATTGCGTTAAAATCGCAAAATAACTAATTGTAAATTTTGTGAATTTTGTAAACACATATGTGTAGTAGAAAAAAATCCAAAGACTTTTTTAAAATGTAAGAAAGATAAGTTTTTTCTGTAAATATAATTTAAAATTCAATAGTTGTTTAGCATCAAAAGAAAGGTTATTAAATTACCTTTCATTTGATGCTAATTGCGTTAAACTCGCAAAATAATTAATTGTAAATTTTGTGAATTTTGTAAACACATATGTGTAGTAGAAAAAAATCCATGTACTTTTTTTAAAGTGTAAGAAAGATAAGTTATTTCTGTAAATATAACTTAAAATTCAATAGTTGTGTAGCATCAAAGGAAAGGTTATTAAATTACCTTTCATTTGATGCTAATTGCGTTAAACTCGCAAAATAATTAATTGTAAATTTTGTGAATTTTGTAAACACATATGTGTAGAAGAAAAAAATCCATGGACTTTTTTTAAAGTGTAAGAAAGATAAGTTTTTTCTGTAAATATGACTTAAAATTCAGTAGTTGTTTAGCATCAAAAGAAAGGTTATTAAATTACCTTTCATTTGATGCTAATTGCGTTAAACTCGCAAAATAATTAATTGTAAATTTTGTGAATTTTGTAAACACATATGTGTAGTAGAAAAAAATCCAAGGACTTTTTTAAAGTGTAAGAAAGATAAGTTATTTCTGTAAATATAACTTAAAATTCAATAGTTGTGTAGCATCAAAGGAAAGGTTATTAAATTACCTTTCATTTGATGCTAATTGCGTTAAACTCGCAAAATAATTAATTGTAAATTTTGTGAATTTTGTAAACACATATGTGTAGTAGAAAAAAATCCATGGACTTTTTTTAAAGTGTAAGAAAGATAAGTTTTTTCTGTAAATATGACTTAAAATTCAGTAGTTGTTTAGCATCAAAAGAAAGGTTATTAAATTACCTTTCATTTGATGCTAATTGCGTTAAACTCGCAAAATAATTAATTGTGAATTTTGTAAACACATATGTGTAGTAGAAAAAAATCCATGGACTTTTTTAAAGTGTAAGAAAGATAAGTTATTTCTGTAAATATAACTTAAAATTCAATAGTTGTGGTAATTTAATAACCTTTCCTTTGATGCTAATTGCGTTAAAATCGCAAAATAACTAATTGTAAATTTTGTGAATTTTGTAAACACATATGTGTAGTAGAAAAAAATCCATGGACTTTTTTTAAAGTGTAAGAAAGATAATTTTTTTCTGTAAATATGACTTAAAATTCAGTAGTTGTTTAGCATCAAAAGAAAGGTTATTAAATTACCTTTCATTTGATGCTAATTGCGTTAAACTCGCAAAATAATTAATTGTAAATTTTGTGAATTTCGTAAACACATATGTGTAGTAGAAAAAAATCCAAGGACTTTTTTAAAGTGTAAGAAAGATAAGTTATTTCTGTAAATATAACTTAAAATTCAATAGTTGTGTAGCATCAAAGGAAAGGTTATTAAATTACCTTTCATTTGATGCTAATTGCGTTAAAATCGCAAAATAACTAATTGTAAATTTTGTGAATTTTGTAAACACATATGTGTAGTAGAAAAAAATCCATGGACTTTTTTTAAAGTGTAAGAAAGATAAGTTTTTTCTGTAAATATGACTTAAAATTCAGTAGTTGTTTAGCATCAAAAGAAAGGTTATTAAATTACCTTTCATTTGATGCTAATTGCGTTAAACTCGCAAAATAATTAATTGTAAATTTTGTGAATTTTGTAAACACATATGTGTAGTAGAAAAAAATCCATGGACTTTTTTTAAAGTGTAAGAAAGATAAGTTTTTTCTGTAAATATGACTTAAAATTCAGTAGTTGTTTAGCATCAAAAGAAAGGTTATTAAATTACCTTTCATTTGATGCTAATTGCGTTAAACTCGCAAAATAATTAATTGTAAATTTTGTGAATTTTGTAAACACATATGTGTAGTAGAAAAAAATCCATGGACTTTTTTAAAGTGTAAGAAAGATAAGTTATTTCTGTAAATATAACTTAAAATTCAATAGTTGTGTAGCATCAAAGGAAAGGTTATTAAATTACCTTTCATTTGATGCTAATTGCGTTAAACTCGGAAAATAATTAATTGTAAATTTTGTGAATTTTGTAAACACATATGTGTAGTAGAAAAAAATCCATGGACTTTTTTTAAAGTGTAAGAAAGATAAGTTTTTTCTGTAAATATGACTTAAAATTCAGTAGTTGTTTAGCATCAAAAGAAAGGTTATTAAATTACCTTTCATTTGATGCTAATTGCGTTAAACTCGCAAAATAATTAATTGTGAATTTTGTAAACACATATGTGTAGTAGAAAAAAATCCATGGACTTTTTTAAAGTGTAAGAAAGATAAGTTATTTCTGTAAATATAACTTAAAATTCAATAGTTGTGTAGCATCAAAGGAAAGGTTATTAAATTACCTTTCATTTGATGCTAATTGCGTTAAAATCGCAAAATAACTAATTGTAAATTTTGTGAATTTTGTAAACACATATGTGTAGTAGAAAAAAATCCATGGACTTTTTTTAAAGTGTAAGAAAGATAAGTTTTTTCTGTAAATATGACTTAAAATTCAGTAGTTGTTTAGCATCAAAAGAAAGGTTATTAAATTACCTTTCATTTGATGCTAATTGCGTTAAACTCGCAAAATAATTAATTGTAAATTTTGTGAATTTTGTAAACACATATGTGTAGTAGAAAAAAATCCATGGACTTTTTTTAAAGTGTAAGAAAGATAAGTTTTTTCTATAAATATGACTTAAAATTCAGTAGTTGTTTAGCATCAAAAGAAAGGCTATTAAATTGCCTTTCATTTGATGCTAATTGCGTTAAACTCGCAAAATAATTAATTGTAAATTTTGTGAATTTCGTAAACACATATGTGTAGTAGAAAAAAATCCAAGGACTTTTTTAAAGTGTAAGAAAGATAAGTTATTTCTGTAAATATGACTTAAAATTCAATAGTTGTGTAGCATCAAAGGAAAGGTTATTAAATTACCTTTCATTTGATGCTAATTGCGTTAAAATCGCAAAATAACTAATTGTAAATTTTGTGAATTTTGTAAACACATATGTGTAGTAGAAAAAAATCCATGGACTTTTTTTAAAGTGTAAGAAAGATAAGTTTTTTCTGTAAATATGACTTAAAATTCAGTAGTTGTTTAGCATCAAAAGAAAGGTTATTAAATTACCTTTCATTTGATGCTAATTGCGTTAAACTCGCAAAATAATTAATTGTAAATTTTGTGAATTTTGTAAACACATATGTGTAGTAGAAAAAAATCCATGGACTTTTTTAAAGTGTAAGAAAGATAAGTTATTTCTGTAAATATAACTTAAAATTCAATAGTTGTGTAGCATCAAAAGAAAGATTATTAAATTACCTTTCATTTGATGCTAATTGCGTCAAAATCGCAAAATAATTAATTGTAAATTTTGTGAATTTCGTAAACACATATGTGTAGTAGAAAAAAATCCAAGGACTTTTTTAAAGTGTAAGAAAGATAAGTTTTTTCTGTAAATATAATTTAAAATTCAATAGTTGTTTAGCATCAAAAGAAAGGTTATTAAATTACCTTTCATTTGATGCTAATTGCGTTAAAATCGCAAAATAATTAATTGTAAATTTTGTGAATTTCGTAAACACATATGTGTAGTAGAAAAAATCCATGGACTTTTTTTAAAGTGTAAGAAAGATAAGTTATTTCTGTAAATATAACTTAAAATTCAATAGTTGTGTAGCATCAAAAGAAAGATTATTAAATTACCTTTCATTTGATGCTAATTGCGTTAAAATCGCAAAATAACTAATTGTAAATTTTGTGAATTTTCTAAACACATATGTGTAGTAGAAAAAAATCCATGGACTTTTTTTAAAGTGTAAGAAAGATAAGTTTTTTCTGTAAATATGACTTAAAATTCAATAGTTGTGTAGCTTCAAAAGAAAGATTATTAAATTACCTTTCATTTGATGTTAATTGCGTCAAAATCGCAAAATAATTAATTGTAAATTTTGTGAATTTTGTAAACACATATGTGTAGTAGAAAAAAATCCATGGACTTTTTTTAAAGTGTAAGAAAGATAAGTTTTTTCGGTAAATATAACTTAAAATTCCATAGTTGTTTGGCATCAAAAAAAAGGTTATTAATTGCGTTAAAATCGCAAAATAATTAATTGTAAATTTTGTGAATTTCGTAAACACATATGTGTAGTAGAAAAAATCCATGGACTTTTTTTAAAGTGTAAGAAAGATAAGTTATTTCTGTAAATATAACTTAAAATTCAATAGTTGTGTAGCATCAAAAGAAAGATTATTAAAAAACCTTTCATTTGATGCTAATTGCGTTAAAATCGCAAAATAACTAATTGTAAATTTTGTGAATTTTGTAAACACATATGTGTAGTAGAAAAAAATCCAAAGACTTTTTTAAAATGTAAGAAAGATAAGTTTTTTCTGTAAATATAATTTAAAATTCAATAGTTGTTTAGCATCAAAAGAAAGGTTATTAAATTACCTTTCATTTGATGCTAATTGCGTTAAACTCGCAAAATAATTAATTGTAAATTTTGTGAATTTTGTAAACACATATGTGTAGTAGAAAAAAATCCATGTACTTTTTTTAAAGTGTAAGAAAGATAAGTTATTTCTGTAAATATAACTTAAAATTCAATAGTTGTGTAGCATCAAAGGAAAGGTTATTAAATTACCTTTCATTTGATGCTAATTGCGTTAAACTCGGAAAATAATTAATTGTAAATTTTGTGAATTTTGTAAACACATATGTGTAGTAGAAAAAAATCCATGGACTTTTTTTAAAGTGTAAGAAAGATAAGTTTTTTCTGTAAATATGACTTAAAATTCAGTAGTTGTTTAGCATCAAAAGAAAGGTTATTAAATTACCTTTCATTTGATGCTAATTGCGTTAAACTCGCAAAATAATTAATTGTAAATTTTGTGAATTTTGTAAACACATATGTGTAGTAGAAAAAAATCCAAGGACTTTTTTAAAGTGTAAGAAAGATAAGTTATTTCTGTAAATATAACTTAAAATTCAATAGTTGTGTAGCATCAAAGGAAAGGTTATTAAATTACCTTTCATTTGATGCTAATTGCGTTAAACTCGCAAAATAATTAATTGTAAATTTTGTGAATTTTGTAAACACATATGTGTAGTAGAAAAAAATCCATGGACTTTTTTTAAAGTGTAAGAAAGATAAGTTTTTTCTGTAAATATGACTTAAAATTCAGTAGTTGTTTAGCATCAAAAGAAAGGTTATTAAATTACCTTTCATTTGATGCTAATTGCGTTAAACTCGCAAAATAATTAATTGTGAATTTTGTAAACACATATGTGTAGTAGAAAAAAATCCATGGACTTTTTTAAAGTGTAAGAAAGATAAGTTATTTCTGTAAATATAACTTAAAATTCAATAGTTGTGGTAATTTAATAACCTTTCCTTTGATGCTAATTGCGTTAAAATCGCAAAATAACTAATTGTAAATTTTGTGAATTTTGTAAACACATATGTGTAGTAGAAAAAAATCCATGGACTTTTTTTAAAGTGTAAGAAAGATAAGTTTTTTCTGTAAATATGACTTAAAATTCAGTAGTTGTTTAGCATCAAAAGAAAGGTTATTAAATTACCTTTCATTTGATGCTAATTGCGTTAAACTCGCAAAATAATTAATTGTAAATTTTGTGAATTTTGTAAACACATATGTGTAGTAGAAAAAAATCCATGGACTTTTTTTAAAGTGTAAGAAAGATAAGTTTTTTCTGTAAATATGACTTAAAATTCAGTAGTTGTTTAGCATCAAAAGAAAGGTTATTAAATTGCCTTTCATTTGATGCTAATTGCCTTAAACTCGCAAAATAATTAATTGTAAATTTTGTGAATTTCGTAAACACATATGTGTAGTAGAAAAAAATCCAAGGACTTTTTTAAAGTGTAAGAAAGATAAGTTATTTCTGTAAATATAACTTAAAATTCAATAGTTGTGTAGCATCAAAGGAAAGGTTATTAAATTACCTTTCATTTGATGCTAATTGCGTTAAAATCGCAAAATAACTAATTGTAAATTTTGTGAATTTTGTAAACACATATGTGTAGTAGAAAAAAATCCATGGACTTTTTTTAAAGTGTAAGAAAGATAAGTTTTTTCTGTAAATATGACTTAAAATTCAGTAGTTGTTTAGCATCAAAAGAAAGGTTATTAAATTACCTTTCATTTGGTGCTAATTGCGTTAAACTCGCAAAATAATTAATTGTAAATTTTGTGAATTTTGTAAACACATATGTGTAGTAGAAAAAAATCCATGGACTTTTTTAAAGTGTAAGAAAGATAAGTTATTTCTGTAAATATAACTTAAAATTCAATAGTTGTGTAGCATCAAAAGAAAGATTATTAAATTACCTTTCATTTGATGCTAATTGCGTCAAAATCGCAAAATAATTAATTGTAAATTTTGTGAATTTCGTAAACACATATGTGTAGTAGAAAAAAATCCAAGGACTTTTTTAAAGTGTAAGAAAGATAAGTTTTTTCTGTAAATATAATTTAAAATTCAATAGTTGTTTAGCATCAAAAGAAAGGTTATTAAATTACCTTTCATTTGATGCTAATTGCGTTAAAATCGCAAAATAATTAATTGTAAATTTTGTGAATTTCGTAAACACATATGTGTAGTAGAAAAAATCCATGGACTTTTTTTAAAGTGTAAGAAAGATAAGTTATTTCTGTAAATATAACTTAAAATTCAATAGTTGTGTAGCATCAAAAGAAAGATTATTAAATTACCTTTCATTTGATGCTAATTGCGTTAAAATCGCAAAATAACTAATTGTAAATTTTGTGAATTTTGTAAACACATATGTGTAGTAGAAAAAAATCCATGGACTTTTTTTAAAGTGTAAGAAAGATAAGTTTTTTCTGTAAATATGACTTAAAATTCAATAGTTGTGTAGCATCAAAAGAAAGATTATTAAATTACCTTTCATTTGATGTTAATTGCGTCAAAATCGCAAAATAATTAATTGTAAATTTTGTGAATTTTGTAAACACATATGTGTAGTAGAAAAAAATCCATGGACTTTTTTTAAAGTGTAAGAAAGATAAGTTTTTTCTGTAAATATAACTTAAAATTCCATAGTTGTTTGGCATCAAAAAAAAGGTTATTAATTGCGTTAAAATCGCAAAATAATTAATTGTAAATTTTGTGAATTTCGTAAACACATATGTGTAGTAGAAAAAATCCATGGACTTTTTTTAAAGTGTAAGAAAGATAAGTTATTTCTGTAAATATAACTTAAAATTCAATAGTTGTGTAGCATCAAAAGAAAGATTATTAAAAAACCTTTCATTTGATGCTAATTGCGTTAAAATCGCAAAATAACTAATTGTAAATTTTGTGAATTTTGTAAACACATATGTGTAGTAGAAAAAAATCCAAAGACTTTTTTAAAATGTAAGAAAGATAAGTTTTTTCTGTAAATATAATTTAAAATTCAATAGTTGTTTAGCATCAAAAGAAAGGTTATTAAATTACCTTTCATTTGATGCTAATTGCGTTAAACTCGCAAAATAATTAATTGTAAATTTTGTGAATTTTGTAAACACATATGTGTAGTAGAAAAAAATCCATGGACTTTTTTTAAAGTGTAAGAAAGATAAGTTTTTTCTGTAAATATAACTTAAAATTCCATAGTTGTTTGGCATCAAAAAAAAGGTTATTAATTTCGTTAAAATTGCAAAATAATTAATTGTAAATTTTGTGAATTTTGTAAACACATATGTTTAGTAGAAAAAAATCCATGGACTTTTTTTAAAGTGTAAGAAAGATAAGTTATTTCTGTAAATATAACTTAAAATTCAATAGTTGTGTAGCATCAAAAGAAAGATTATTAAATTACCTTTCATTTGATGCTAATTGTGTTAAAATCGCAAAATAATTAATTGTAAATTTTGTGAATTTCGTAAACACATATGTGTAGTAGAAAAAAATCCATGGACTTTTTTTAAAGTGTAAGAAAGATAAGTTTTTTCTGTAAATATAACTTAAAATTCAATAGTTGTTTAGCATCAAAAGAAAGGTTATTAAATTACCTTTCATTTGATGCTAATTGCGTTAAACTCGCAAAATAATTAATTGTAAATTTTGTGAATTTTGTAAACACATATGTGTAGTAGAAAAAAATCCATGGACTTTTTTTAAAGTGTAAGAAAGATAAGTTTTTTCTGTAAATATAACTTAAAATTCCATAGTTGTTTGGCATCAAAAAAAAGGTTATTAATTGCGTTAAAATCGCAAAATAATTAATTGTAAATTTTGTGAATTTTGTAAACACATATGTTTAGTAGAAAAAAATCCATGGACTTTTTTTAAAGTGTAAGAAAGATAAGTTATTTCTGTAAATATAACTTAAAATTCAATAGTTGTGTAGCATCAAAAGAAAGATTATTAAATTACCTTTCATTTGATGCTAATTGTGTTAAACTCGCAAAATAATTAATTGTAAATTTTGTGAATTTCGTAAACACATATGTGTAGTAGAAAAAAATCCATGGACTTTTTTTAAAGTGTAAGAAAGATAAGTTTTTTCTGTAAATATAACTTAAAATTCAATAGTTGTTTAGCATCAAAAGAAAGGTTATTAAATTACCTTTCATTTGATGCTAATTGCGTTAAACTCGCAAAATAATTAATTGTAAATTTTGTGAATTTTGTAAACACATATGTGTAGTAGAAAAAAATCCATGGACTTTTTTTAAAGTGTAAGAAAGATAAGTTTTTTCTGTAAATATAACTTAAAATTCCATAGTTGTTTGGCATCAAAAAAAAGGTTATTAATTGCGTTAAAATCGCAAAATAATTAATTGTAAATTTTGTGAATTTTGTAAACACATATGTTTAGTAGAAAAAAATCCATGGACTTTTTTTAAAGTGTAAGAAAGATAAGTTATTTCTGTAAATATAACTTAAAATTCAATAGTTGTGTAGCATCAAAAGAAAGATTATTAAATTACCTTTCATTTGATGCTAATTGCGTTAAAATCGCAAAATAACTAATTGTAAATTTTGTGAATTTTGTAAACACATATGTGTAGTAGAAAAAAATCCATGGACTTTTTTTTAAAGTGTAAGAAAGATAAGTTTTTTCTGTAAATATGACTTAAAATTCAGTAGTTGTTTAGCATCAAAAGAAAGGTTATTAAATTACCTTTCATTTGATGCTAATTGCGTTAAACTCGCAAAATAATTAATTGTAAATTTTGTGAATTTTGTAAACACATATGTGTAGTAGAAAAAAATCCATGGACTTTTTTAAAGTGTAAGAAAGATAAGTTATTTCTGTAAATATAACTTAAAATTCAATAGCTGTGTAGCATCAAAAGAAAGATTATTAAATTACCTTTCATTTGATGTTAATTGCGTCAAAATCGCAAAATAATTAATTGTAAATTTTGTGAATTTCGTAAACACATATGTGTAGTAGAAAAAAATCCAAGGACTTTTTTAAAATGTAAGAAAGATAAGTTTTTTCTGTAAATATAATTTAAAATTCAATAGTTGTTTAGCATCAAAAGAAAGGTTATTAAATTACCTTTCATTTGATGCTAATTGCGTTAAACTCGCAAAATAATTAATTGTAAATTTTGTGAATTTTGTAAACACATATGTGTAGTAGAAAAAAATCCATGGACTTTTTTTAAAGTGTAAGAAAGATAAGTTTTTTCTGTAAATATAACTTAAAATTCCATAGTTGTTTGGCATCAAAAAAAAGGTTATTAATTGCGTTAAAATCGCAAAATAATTAATTGTAAATTTTGTGAATTTTGTAAACACATATGTTTAGTAGAAAAAAATCCATGGACTTTTTTTAAAGTGTAAGAAAGATAAGTTATTTCTGTAAATATAACTTAAAATTCAATAGTTGTGTAGCATCAAAAGAAAGATTATTAAATTACCTTTCATTTGATGCTAATTGTGTTAAACTCGCAAAATAATTAATTGTAAATTTTGTGAATTTCGTAAACACATATGTGTAGTAGAAAAAAATCCATGGACTTTTTTTAAAGTGTAAGAAAGATAAGTTTTTTCTGTAAATATAACTTAAAATTCAATAGTTGTTTAGCATCAAAAGAAAGGCTATTAAATTACCTTTCATTTGATTCTAATTGCGTTAAACTCGCAAAATAATTAATTGTAAATTTTGTGAATTTTGTAAACACATATGTGTAGTAGAAAAAAATCCGTGGACTTTTTTTAAAGTGTAAGAAAGATAAGTTATTTCTGTAAATATAACTTAAAATTCAATAGTTGTTTAGCATCAAAAGAAAGGTTATTAAATTACCTTCCATTTGATGCTAATTGCGTTAAACTCGCAAAATAATTAATTGTAAATTTTGTGAATTTTGTAAACACATATGTGTAGTAGAAAAAAATCCATGGACTTTTTTTAAAGTGTAAGAAAGATAAGTTATTTCTGTAAATATAACTTAAAATTCAATAGTTGTTTAGCATCAAAAGAAAGGTTATTAAATTACCTTTCATTTGATGCTAATTGCGTTAAACTCGCAAAATAATTAATTGTAAATTTTGTGAATTTTGTAAACAGATATGTGTAGTAGAAAAAAATCCATGGACTTTTTTTAAAGTGTAAGAAAGATAAGTTATTTCTGTAAATATAACTTAAAATTCAATAGTTGTGTAGCATCAAAAGAAAGGTTATTAAATTCCCTTTCATTTGATTCTAATTGCGTTAAACTCGCAAAATAATTAATTGTAAATTTTGTGAATTTTGTAAACACATATGTGTAGTAGAAAAAAATCCGTGGACTTTTTTTAAAGTGTAAGAAAGATAAGTTATTTCTGTAAATATAACTTAAAATTCAATAGTTGTTTAGCATCAAAAGAAAGGTTATTAAATTACCTTTCATTTGATGCTAATTGCGTTAAACTCGCAAAATAATTAACTGTAAATTTTGTGAATTTTGTAAACACATATGTGTAGTAGAAAAAAATCCATGGACTTTTTTTAAAGTGTAAGAAAGATAAGTTTTTTCTGTAAATATAACTTAAAATTCCATAGTTGTTTGGCATCAAAAAAAAGGTTATTAATTGCGTTAAAATCGCAAAATAATTAATTGTAAATTTTGTGAATTTTGTAAACACATATGTTTAGTAGAAAAAAATCCATGGACTTTTTTTAAAGTGTAAGAAAGATAAGTTATTTCTGTAAATATAACTTAAAATTCAATAGTTGTTTAGCATCAAAAGAAAGGTTATTAAATTACCTTTCATTTGATGCTAATTGCGTTAAACTCGCAAAATAATTAATTGTAAATTTTGTGAATTTTGTAAACAGATATGTGTAGTAGAAAAAAATCCATGGACTTTTTTAAAGTGTAAGAAAGATAAGTTATTTCTGTAAATATAACTTAAAATTCAATAGCTGTGTAGCATCAAAAGAAAGATTATTAAATTACCTTTCATTTGATGTTAATTGCGTCAAAATCGCAAAATAATTAATTGTAAATTTTGTGAATTTCGTAAACACATATGTGTAGTAGAAAAAAATCCAAGGACTTTTTTAAAATGTAAGAAAGATAAGTTTTTTCTGTAAATATAATTTAAAATTCAATAGTTGTTTAGCATCAAAAGAAAGGTTATTAAATTACCTTTCATTTGATGCTAATTGCGTTAAACTCGCAAAATAATTAATTGTAAATTTTGTGAATTTCGTAAACACATATGTGTAGTAGAAAAAAATCCAAGGACTTTTTTAAAATGTAAGAAAGATAAGTTATTTCTGTAAATATAACCTAAAATTCAATAGTTGTGTAGCATCAAAAGAAAGATTATTAAATTACCTTTCATTTGATGCTAATTGTGTTAAACTCGCAAAATAATTAATTGTAAATTTTGTGAATTTCGTAAACACATATGTGTAGTAGAAAAAAATCCATGGACTTTTTTTAAAGTGTAAGAAAGATAAGTTTTTTCTGTAAATATAACTTAAAATTCAATAGTTGTTTAGCATCAAAAGAAAGGTTATTAAATTACCTTTCATTTGATGCTAATTGCGTCAAAATCGCAAAATAATTAATTGTAAATTTTGTGAATTTCGTAAACACATATGTGTAGTAGAAAAAAATCCAAGGACTTTTTTAAAATGTAAGAAAGATAAGTTATTTCTGTAAATATAACCTAAAATTCAATAGTTGTGTAGCATCAAAAGAAAGATTATTAAATTACCTTTCATTTGATGCTAATTGTGTTAAACTCGCAAAATAATTAATTGTAAATTTTGTGAATTTCGTAAACACATATGTGTAGTAGAAAAAAATCCATGGACTTTTTTAAAGTGTAAGAAAGATAAGTTATTTCTGTAAATATAACTTAAAATTCAATAGCTGTGTAGCATCAAAAGAAAGATTATTAAATTACCTTTCATTTGATGTTAATTGCGTCAAAATCGCAAAATAATTAATTGTAAATTTTGTGAATTTCGTAAACACATATGTGTAGTAGAAAAAAATCCAAGGACTTTTTTAAAATGTAAGAAAGATAAGTTTTTTCTGTAAATATAATTTAAAATTCAATAGTTGTTTAGCATCAAAAGAAAGGTTATTAAATTACCTTTCATTTGATGCTAATTGCGTTAAACTCGCAAAATAATTAATTGTAAATTTTGTGAATTTTGTAAACACATATGTGTAGTAGAAAAAAATCCATGGACTTTTTTTAAAGTGTAAGAAAGATAAGTTTTTTCTGTAAATATAACTTAAAATTCCATAGTTGTTTGGCATCAAAAAAAAGGTTATTAATTGCGTTAAAATCGCAAAATAATTAATTGTAAATTTTGTGAATTTTGTAAACACATATGTTTAGTAGAAAAAAATCCATGGACTTTTTTTAAAGTGTAAGAAAGATAAGTTATTTCTGTAAATATAACTTAAAATTCAATAGTTGTGTAGCATCAAAAGAAAGATTATTAAATTACCTTTCATTTGATGCTAATTGTGTTAAACTCGCAAAATAATTAATTGTAAATTTTGTGAATTTCGTAAACACATATGTGTAGTAGAAAAAAATCCATGGACTTTTTTTAAAGTGTAAGAAAGATAAGTTTTTTCTGTAAATATAACTTAAAATTCAATAGTTGTTTAGCATCAAAAGAAAGGCTATTAAATTACCTTTCATTTGATTCTAATTGCGTTAAACTCGCAAAATAATTAATTGTAAATTTTGTGAATTTTGTAAACACATATGTGTAGTAGAAAAAAATCCGTGGACTTTTTTTAAAGTGTAAGAAAGATAAGTTATTTCTGTAAATATAACTTAAAATTCAATAGTTGTTTAGCATCAAAAGAAAGGTTATTAAATTACCTTCCATTTGATGCTAATTGCGTTAAACTCGCAAAATAATTAATTGTAAATTTTGTGAATTTTGTAAACACATATGTGTAGTAGAAAAAAATCCATGGACTTTTTTTAAAGTGTAAGAAAGATAAGTTATTTCTGTAAATATAACTTAAAATTCAATAGTTGTTTAGCATCAAAAGAAAGGTTATTAAATTACCTTTCATTTGATGCTAATTGCGTTAAACTCGCAAAATAATTAATTGTAAATTTTGTGAATTTTGTAAACAGATATGTGTAGTAGAAAAAAATCCATGGACTTTTTTTAAAGTGTAAGAAAGATAAGTTATTTCTGTAAATATAACTTAAAATTCAATAGTTGTTTAGCATCAAAAGAAAGGTTATTAAATTCCCTTTCATTTGATTCTAATTGCGTTAAACTCGCAAAATAATTAATTGTAAATTTTTTGAATTTTGTAAACACATATGTGTAGTAGAAAAAAATCCGTGGACTTTTTTTAAAGTGTAAGAAAGATAAGTTATTTCTGTAAATATAACTTAAAATTCAATAGTTGTTTAGCATCAAAAGAAAGGTTATTAAATTACCTTTCATTTGATGCTAATTGCGTTAAACTCGCAAAATAATTAACTGTAAATTTTGTGAATTTTGTAAACACATATGTGTAGTAGAAAAAAATCCATGGACTTTTTTTAAAGTGTAAGAAAGCTAAGTTATTTCTGTAAATATAACTTAAAATTCAATAGTTGTTTAGCGTCGAAAGAAAGGTTATTAAATTACCTTTCATTTGATGCTAATTGCGTTAAACTCGCAAAATAATTAATTGTAAATTTTGTGAATTTTGTAAACACATATGTGTAGTAGAAAAAATCCATGGACTTTTTTTAAAGTGTAAGAAAGATAAGTTATTTCTGTAAATATAACTTAAAATTCAATAGTTGTGTAGCATCAAAAGAAAGGTTATTAAATTACCTTTCATTTGATGCTAATTGCGTCGAAATCGCAAAATAATTAATTGTAAATTTTGTGAATTTCGTAAACACATATGTGTGTAGTAGAAAAAAATCCAAGGACTTTTTTAAAGTGTAAGAAAGATAAGTTTTTTCTGTAAATATAACTTAAAATTCAATAGTTGTATAGCATCAAAAGAAAGGTTATTAAATTACCTTTCATTTGATGCTAATTGCGTTAAACTCGCAAAATAATTAATTGTAAATTTTGTGAATTTTGTAAACACATACGTGTAGTAGAAAAAATCCATGGACTTTTTTTAAAGTGTAAGAAAGATAAGTTTTTTCTGTAAATATAACTTAAAATTCAATAGTTGTGTAGCTTCAAAAGAAAGATTATTAAACTACCTTTCATTTGATGCTAATTGTGTTAAGATCGCAAAATAATTAATTGTAAATTTTGTGAATTTCGTAAACACATATGTGTAGTAGAAAAAAATCCATGGACTTTTTTTAAAGTGTAAGAAAGATAAGTTTTTTCTGTAAATATAACTTAAAATTCAATAGTTGTTTAGCATCAAAAGAAAGGTTATTAAATTACCTTTCATTTGATGCTAATTGTGTTAAGATCGCAAAATAATTAATTGTAAATTTTGTGAATTTCGTAAACACATATGTGTAGTAGAAAAAAATCCATGGACTTTTTTTAAAGTGTAAGAAAGATAAGTTTTTTCTGTAAATATAACTTAAAATTCAATAGTTGTGTAGCATCAAAAGAAAGATTATTAAATTACCTTTCATTTGATGCTAATTGTGTTAAAATCGCAAAATAATTAATTGTAAATTTTGTGAATTTCGTAAACACATATGTGTAGTAGAAAAAAGTCCATGGACTTTTTTTAAAGTGTAAGAAAGATAAGTTTTTTCTGTAAATATAACTTAAAATTCAATAGTTGTTTAGCATCAAAAGAAAGGTTATTAAATTACCTTCCATTTGATGCTAATTGCGTTAAACTCGCAAAATAATTAATTGTAAATTTTGTGAATTTTGTAAACACATATGTGTAGTAGAAAAAAATCCATGGACTTTTTTTAAAGTGTAAGAAAGATAAGTTATTTCTGTAAATATAACTTAAAATTCAATAGTTGTTTAGCATCAAAAGAAAGGTTATTAAATTACCTTTCATTTGATGCTAATTGCGTTAAACTCGCAAAATAATTAATTGTAAATTTTGTGAATTTTGTAAACAGATATGTGTAGTAGAAAAAAATCCATGGACTTTTTTTAAAGTGTAAGAAAGATAAGTTATTTCTGTAAATATAACTTAAAATTCAATAGTTATGTAGCATCAAAAGAAAGGTTATTAAATTACCTTTCATTTGATGCTAATTGCGTCGAAATCGCAAAATAATTAATTGTAAATTTTGTGAATTTCGTAAACACATATGTGTAGTAGAAAAAAATCCAAGGACTTTTTTAAAGTGTAAGAAAGATAAGTTTTTTCTGTAAATATAACTTAAAATTCAATAGTTGTTTAGCATCAAAAGAAAGGTTATTAAATTACCTTTCATTTGATGCTAATTGCGTTAAACTCGCAAAATAATTAATTGTAAATTTTGTGAATTTTGTAAACACATACGTGTAGTAGAAAAAATCCATGGACTTTTTTTAAAGTGTAAGAAAGATAAGTTATTTCTGTAAATATAACTTAAAATTCAATAGTTGTGTAGCTTCAAAAGAAAGATTATTAAATTACCTTTCATTTGATGCTAATTGTGTTAAAATCGCAAAATAATTAATTGTAAATTTTGTGAATTTTGGAAACACATATGTGTAGTAGAAAAAAATCCAAGGACTTTTTTAAAGTGTAAGAAAGATAAGTTTTTTCTGTAAATATAACTTAAAATTCAATAGTTGTTTAGCATCAAAAGAAAGGTTATTAAATTACCTTTCATTTGATGCTAATTGCGTTAAACTCGCAAAATAATTAATTGTAAATTTTGTGAATTTTGTAAACACATACGTGTAGTAGAAAAAATCCATGGACTTTTTTTAAAGTGTAAGAAAGATAAGTTATTTCTGTAAATATAACTTAAAATTCAATAGTTGTGTAGCTTCAAAAGAAAGATTATTAAATTACCTTTCATTTGATGCTAATTGCGTTAAACTCGCAAAATAATTAATTGTAAATTTTGTGAATTTCGTAAACACATATGTGTAGTAGAAAAAATCCATGGACTTTTTTTACAGTGTAAGAAAGATAAGTTATTTCTGTAAATATAACTTAAAATTCAATAGTTGTGTAGCATCAAAAGAAAGGTTATTAAATTACCTTTCATTTGATGCTAATTGCGTTAAAATCGAAAAATAATTAATTGTAAATTTTGTGAATTTCGTAAACACATATGTGTAGTAGAAAAAATCCATGGACTTTTTTTAAAGTGTAAGAAAGATAAGTTTTTTCTGTAAATATAATTTAAAATTCAATAGTTGTTTAGCATCAAAAGAAAGGCTATTAAATTACCTTTCATTTGATGCTAATTGCGTTAAACTCGCAAAATAATTAATTGTAAATTTTGTGAATTTTGTAAACACATATGTGTAGTAGAAAAAAATCCATGGACTTTTTTTAAAGTGTAAGAAAGATAAGTTTTTTCTGTAAATATGACTTAAAATTCAGTAGTTGTTTAGCATCAAAAGAAAGGTTATTAAATTACCTTTCATTTGATGCTAATTGCGTTAAAATCGCAAAATAACTAATTGTAAATTTTGTGAATTTTGTAAACACATATGTGTAGTAGAAAAAAATCCATGGACTTTTTTTAAAGTGTAAGAAAGATAAGTTTTTTCTGTAAATATAATTTAAAATTCAATAGTTGTTTAGCATCAAAAGAAAGGTTATTAAATTACCTTCCATTTGATGCTAATTGCGTTAAACTCGCAAAATAATTAATTGTAAATTTTGTGAATTTTGTAAACACATATGTGTAGTAGAAAAAAATCCATGGACTTTTTTTAAAGTGTAAGAAAGATAAGTTATTTCTGTAAATATAACTTAAAATTCAATAGTTGTTTAGCATCAAAAGAAAGGTTATTAAATTACCTTTCATTTGATGCTAATTGCGTTAAACTCGCAAAATAATTAATTGTAAATTTTGTGAATTTTGTAAACAGATATGTGTAGTAGAAAAAAATCCATGGACTTTTTTTAAAGTGTAAGAAAGATAAGTTATTTCTGTAAATATAACTTAAAATTCAATAGTTATGTAGCATCAAAAGAAAGGTTATTAAATTACCTTTCATTTGATGCTAATTGCGTCGAAATCGCAAAATAATTAATTGTAAATTTTGTGAATTTCGTAAACACATATGTGTAGTAGAAAAAAATCCAAGGACTTTTTTAAAGTGTAAGAAAGATAAGTTTTTTCTGTAAATATAACTTAAAATTCAATAGTTGCTTAGCATCAAAAGAAAGGTTATTAAATTACCTTTCATTTGATGCTAATTGCGTTAAACTCGCAAAATAATTAATTGTAAATTTTGTGAATTTTGTAAACACATACGTGTAGTAGAAAAAATCCATGGACTTTTTTTAAAGTGTAAGAAAGATAAGTTATTTCTGTAAATATAACTTAAAATTCAATAGTTGTGTAGCTTCAAAAGAAAGATTATTAAATTACCTTTCATTTGATGCTAATTGCGTTAAACTCGCAAAATAATTAATTGTAAATTTTGTGAATTTTGTAAACACATATGTGTAGTAGAAAAAAAACCATGGACTTTTTTAAAGTGTAAGAAAGATAAGTTATTTCTGTAAATATAACTTAAAATTCAATGGTTGTGTAGCATCAAAGGAAAGGTTATTAAATTACCTTTCATTTGATGCTAATTGCGTTAAAATCGCAAAATAACTAATTGTAAATTTTGTGAATTTTGTAAACACATATGTGTAGTAGAAAAAAATCCATGGACTTTTTTTAAAGTGTAAGAAAGATAAGTGTTTTCTGTAAATATGACTTAAAATTCAGTAGTTGTTTAGCATCAAAAGAAAGGCTATTAAATTACCTTTCATTTGATGCTAATTGCGTTAAACTCGCAAAATAATTAATTGTAAATTTTGTGAATTTTGTAAACACATATGTGTAGTAGAAAAAAATCCATGGACTTTTTTTAAAGTGTAAGAAAGATAAGTTATTTCTGTAAATATAACTTAAAATTCAATAGTTGTGTAGCATCAAAAGAAAGGCTATTAAATTACCTTTCATTTGATGCTAATTGCGTTAAACTCGCAAAATAATTAATTGTAAATTTTGTGAATTTTGTAAACACATATGTGTAGTAGAAAAAAATCCATGGACTTTTTTAAAGTGTAAGAAAGATAAGTTATTTCTGTAAATATAACTTAAAATTCAATAGTTGTGTAGCATCAAAGGAAAGGTTATTAAATTACCTTTCATTTGATGCTAATTGCGTCAAAATCGCAAAATAACTAATTGTAAATTTTGTGAATTTTGTAAACACATATGTGTAGTAGAAAAAAATCCATGGACTTTTTTTAAAGTGTAAGAAAGATAAGTTTTTTCTGTAAATATGACTTAAAATTCAGTAGTTGTTTAGCATCAAAAGAAAGGTTATTAAATTACCTTTCATTTGATGCTAATTGCGTTAAACTCGCAAAATAATTAATTGTAAATTTTGTGAATTTTGTAAACACATATGTGTAGTAGAAAAAAATCCATGGACTTTTTTTAAAGTGTAAGAAAGATAAGTTATTTCTGTAAATATGACTTAAAATTCAGTAGTTGTTTAGCATCAAAAGAAAGGTTATTAAATTACCTTTCATTTGATGGTAATTGCGTTAAACTCGCAAAATAATTAATTGTAAATTTTGTGAATTTTGTAAACACATATGTGTAGTAGAAAAAAATCCATGGACTTTTTTTAAAGTGTAAGAAAGATAAGTTTTTTCTGTAAATACAACTTAAAATTCAGTAGTTGTTTAGCATCAAAAGAAAGGTTATTAAATTACCTTTCATTTGATGCTAATTGCGTTAAACTCGCAAAATAATTAATTGTAAATTTTGTGAATTTTGTAAACACATATTTGTAGTAGAAAAAAATCCATGGACTTTTTTTAAAGTGTAAGAAAGATAAGTTATTTCTGTAAATATGACTTAAAATTCAATAGTTGTGTAGCATCAAAAGAAAGATTATTAAATTACCTTTCATTTGATGCTAATTGCGTTAAACTCGCAAAATAATTAATTGTAAATTTTGTGAATTTCGTAAACACATATGTGTAGTAGAAAAAAATCCAAGGACTTTTTTAAAGTGTAAGAAAGATAAGTTTTTTCTGTAAATATAATTTAAAATTCAATAGTTGTTTAGCATCAAAAGAAAGGTTATTAAATTACCTTTCATTTGATGCTAATTGCGTTAAACTCGCAAAATAATTAATTGTAAATTTTGTGAATTTTGTAAACACATATGTGTAGTAGAAAAAAATCCATGGACTTTTTTTAAAGTGTAAGAAAGATAAGTTATTTCTGTAAATATAACTTAAAATTCAATAGTTGTGTAGCATCAAATGAAAGGTTATTAAATTACCTTTCTTTTGATGCTACACAACTATTGAATTTTAAGTTATATTTACAGAAATAACTTATCTTATTAAATTGCCTTTCATTTGATGCTAATTGCGTTAAAATCGCAAAATAATTAATTGTAAATTTTGTGAATTTCGTAAACACATATGTGTAGTAGAAAAAAATCCATGGACTTTTTTTAAAGTGTAAGAAAGATAAGTTTTTTCTGTAAATATAATTTAAAATTCAATAGTTGTTTAGCATCAAAAGAAAGGTTATTAAATTACCTTTCATTTGATGCTAATTGCGTTAAACTCGCAAAATAATTAATTGTAAATTTTGTGAATTTTGTAAACACATATGTGTAGTAGAAAAAAATCCATGGACTTTTTTAAAGTGTAAGAAAGATAAGTTATTTCTGTAAATATAACTTAAAATTCAATAGTTGTGTAGCATCAAAGGAAAGGTTATTAAATTACCTTTCATTTGATGCTAATTGCGTTAAAATCGCAAAATAACTAATTGTAAATTTTGTGAATTTTGTAAACACATATGTGTAGTAGAAAAAAATCCATGGACTTTTTTTAAAGTGTAAGAAAGATAAGTTTTTTCTGTAAATATGACTTAAAATTCAGTAGTTGTTTAGCATCAAAAGAAAGGTTATTAAATTACCTTTCATTTGATGCTAATTGCGTTAAACCCGCAAAATAATTAATTGTAAATTTTGTGAATTTTGTAAACACATATGTGTAGTAGAAAAAAATCCATGGACTTTTTTAAAGTGTAAGAAAGATAAGTTATTTCTGTAAATATAACTTAAAATTCAATAGTTGTGTAGCATCAAAGGAAAGGTTATTAAATTACCTTTCATTTGATGCTAATTGCGTGAAAATCGCAAAATAATTAATTGTAAATTTTGTGAATTTCGTAAACACATATGTGTAGTAGAAAAAATCCATGGACTTTTTTTAAAGTGTAAGAAAGATAAGTTTTTTCTGTAAATATAATTTAAAATTCAATAGTTGTTTAGCATCAAAAGAAAGGTTATTAAATTACCTTTCATTTGATGCTAATTACGTTAAACTCGCAAAATAACTAATTGTAAATTTTGTGAATTTTGTAAACACATATGTGTAGTAGAAAAAAATCCATGGACTTTTTTTAAAGTGTAAGAAAGATAAGTGTTTTCTGTAAATATAACTTAAAATTCAATAGTTGTGTAGCATCAAAAGAAAGGTTATTAAATTACCTTTCATTTGATGCTAATTGCGTTAAAATCGAAAAATAATTAATTGTAAATTTTGTGAATTTCGTAAACACATATGTGTAGTAGAAAAAATCCATGGACTTTTTTTAAAGTGTAAGAAAGATAAGTTTTTTCTGTAAATATAACTTAAAATTCAATAGTTGTGTAGCATCAAAAGAAAGGTTATTAAATTACCTTTCATTTGATGCTAATTGCGTTAAACTCGCAAAATAATTAATTGTAAATTTTGTGAATTTTGTAAACACATATGTGTAGTAGAAAAAAAACCATGGACTTTTTTAAAGTGTAAGAAAGATAAGTTATTTCTGTAAATATAACTTAAAATTCAATGGTTGTGTAGCATCAAAGGAAAGGTTATTAAATTACCTTTCATTTGATGCTAATTGCGTTAAAATCGCAAAATAACTAATTGTAAATTTTGTGAATTTTGTAAACACATATGTGTAGTAGAAAAAAATCCATGGACTTTTTTTAAAGTGTAAGAAAGATAAGTGTTTTCTGTAAATATGACTTAAAATTCAGTAGTTGTTTAGCATCAAAAGAAAGGTTATTAAATTACCTTTCATTTGATGCTAATTGCGTTAAACTCGCAAAATAATTAATTGTAAATTTTGTGAATTTTGTAAACACATATGTGTAGTAGAAAAAAATCCATGGACTTTTTTTAAAGTGTAAGAAAGATAAGTTATTTCTGTAAATATAACTTAAAATTCAATAGTTGTGTAGCATCAAAAGAAAGGTTATTAAATTACCTTTCATTTGATGCTAATTGCGTTAAACTCGCAAAATAATTAATTGTAAATTTTGTGAATTTTGTAAACACATATGTGTAGTAGAAAAAAATCCATGGACTTTTTTAAAGTGTAAGAAAGATAAGTTATTTCTGTAAATATAACTTAAAATTCAATAGTTGTGTAGCATCAAAGGAAAGGTTATTAAATTACCTTTCATTTGATGCTAATTGCGTCAAAATCGCAAAATAACTAATTGTAAATTTTGTGAATTTTGTAAACACATATGTGTAGTAGAAAAAAATCCATGGACTTTTTTTAAAGTGTAAGAAAGATAAGTTTTTTCTGTAAATATGACTTAAAATTCAGTATTTGTTTAGCATCAAAAGAAAGGCTATTAAATTACCTTTCATTTGATGCTAATTGCGTTAAACTCGCAAAATAATTAGTTGTAAATTTTGTGAATTTTGTAAACACATATGTGTAGTAGAAAAAAATCCATGGACTTTTTTTAAAGTGTAAGAAAGATAAGTTATTTCTGTAAATATGACTTAAAATTCAGTAGTTGTTTAGCATCAAAAGAAAGGTTATTAAATTACCTTTCATTTGATGCTAATTGCGTTAAACTCGCAAAATAATTAATTGTAAATTTTGTGAATTTTGTAAACACATATGTGTAGTAGAAAAAAATCCATGGACTTTTTTTAAAGTGTAAGAAAGATAAGTGTTTTCTGTAAATATGACTTAAAATTCAATAGTTGTGTAGCATCAAATGAAAGGCAATTTAATAACCTTTCTTTTGATGCTACACAACTATTGAATTTTAAGTTATATTTACAGAAATAACTTATCTTATTAAATTGCCTTTCATTTGATGCTAATTGCGTTAAAATCGCAAAATAATTAATTGTAAATTTTGTGAATTTCGTAAACACATATGTGTAGTAGAAAAAAATCCATGGACTTTTTTTAAAGTGTAAGAAAGATAAGTTTTTTCTGTAAATATAATTTAAAATTCAATAGTTGTTTAGCATCAAAAGAAAGGTTATTAAATTACCTTTCATTTGATGCTAATTGCGTTAAACTCGCAAAATAATTAATTGTAAATTTTGTGAATTTTGTAAACACATATGTGTAGTAGAAAAAAATCCATGGACTTTTTTAAAGTGTAAGAAAGATAAGTTATTTCTGTAAATATAACTTAAAATTCAATAGTTGTGTAACTTCAAAAGAAAGGCTATTAAATTACCTTTCATTTGATGCTAATTGCGTTAAAATCGCAAAATAACTAATTGTAAATTTTGTGAATTTTGTAAACACATATGTGTAGTAGAAAAAAATCCATGGACTTTTTTTAAAGTGTAAGAAAGATAAGTTTTTTCTGTAAATATGACTTAAAATTCAGTAGTTGTTTAGCATCAAAAGAAAGGTTATTAAATTACCTTTCATTTGATGCTAATTGCGTTAAACCCGCAAAATAATTAATTGTAAATTTTGTGAATTTTGTAAACACATATGTGTAGTAGAAAAAAATCCATGGACTTTTTTAAAGTGTAAGAAAGATAAGTTATTTCTGTAAATATAACTTAAAATTCAATAGTTGTGTAGCATCAAAGGAAAGGGGTTTAAATTACCTTTCATTTGATGCTAATTGCGTTAAACTCGCAAAATAATTAATTGTAAATTTTGTGAATTTCGTAAACACATATGTGTAGTAGAAAAAATCCATGGACTTTTTTTAAAGTGTAAGAAAGATAAGTTATTTCTGTAAATATAACTTAAAATTCAATAGTTGTGTAGCATCAAAAGAAAGGTTATTAAATTACCTTTCATTTGATGCTAATTGCGTTAAAATCGCAAAATAATTAATTGTAAATTTTGTGAATTTCGTAAACACATATGTGTAGTAGAAAAAAATCCATGGACTTTTTTTAAAGTGTAAGAAAGATAAGTTTTTTCTGTAAATATGACTTAAAATTCAGTAGTTGTTTAGCATCAAAAGAAAGGTTATTAAATTACCTTTCATTTGATGCTAATTGCGTTAAAATCGCAAAATAATTAATTGTAAATTTTGTGAATTTCGTAAACACATATGTGTAGTAGAAAAAAATCCAAGGACTTTTTTAAAGTGTAAGAAAGATAAGTTTTTTCTGTAAATATAATTTAAAATTCAATAGTTGTTTAGCATCAAAAGAAAGGTTATTAAATTACCTTTCATTTGATGCTAATTGCGTTAAACTCGCAAAATAATTAATTGTAAATTTTGTGAATTTTGTAAACACATATGTGTAGTAGAAAAAAATCCATGGACTTTTTTTAAAGTGTAAGAAAGATAAGTTATTTCTGTAAATATAACTTAAAATTCAATAGTTGTGTAGCATCAAATGAAAGGTAATTTAATAACCTTTCTTTTGATGCTACACAACTATTGAATTTTAAGTTATATTTACAGAAATAACTTATCTTATTAAATTGCCTTTCATTTGATGCTAATTGCGTTAAAATCGCAAAATAATTAATTGTAAATTTTGTGAATTTCGTAAACACATATGTGTAGTAGAAAAAAATCCATGGACTTTTTTTAAAGTGTAAGAAAGATAAGTTTTTTCTGTAAATATGACTTAAAATTCAGTAGTTGTTTAGCATCAAAAGAAAGGTTATTAAATTACCTTTCATTTGATGCTAATTGCGTTAAAATCGCAAAATAATTAATTGTAAATTTTGTGAATTTCGTAAACACATATGTGTAGTAGAAAAAATCCATGGACTTTTTTTAAAGTGTAAGAAAGATAAGTTTTTTCTGTAAATATAATTTAAAATTCAATAGTTGTTTAGCATCAAAAGAAAGGTTATTAAATTACCTTTCATTTGATGCTAATTGCGTTAAACTCGCAAAATAACTAATTGTAAATTTTGTGAATTTTGTAAACACATATGTGTAGTAGAAAAAAATCCATGGACTTTTTTTAAAGTGTAAGAAAGATAAGTGTTTTCTGTAAATATAACTTAAAATTCAATAGTTGTGTAGCATCAAAAGAAAGGTTATTAAATTACCTTTCATTTGATGCTAATTGCGTTAAAATCGAAAAATAATTAATTGTAAATTTTGTGAATTTCGTAAACACATATGTGTAGTAGAAAAAATCCATGGACTTTTTTTAAAGTGTAAGAAAGATAAGTTTTTTCTGTAAATATAATTTAAAATTCAATAGTTGTTTAGCATCAAAAGAAAGGTTATTAAATTACCTTTCATTTGATGCTAATTGCGTTAAACTCGCAAAATAATTAATTGTAAATTTTGTGAATTTTGTAAACACATATGTGTAGTAGAAAAAAAACCATGGACTTTTTTAAAGTGTAAGAAAGATAAGTTATTTCTGTAAATATAACTTAAAATTCAATGGTTGTGTAGCATCAAAGGAAAGGTTATTAAATTACCTTTCATTTGATGCTAATTGCGTTAAAATCGCAAAATAACTAATTGTAAATTTTGTGAATTTTGTAAACACATATGTGTAGTAGAAAAAAATCCATGGACTTTTTTTAAAGTGTAAGAAAGATAAGTGTTTTCTGTAAATATGACTTAAAATTCAGTAGTTGTTTAGCATCAAAAGAAAGGTTATTAAATTACCTTTCATTTGATGCTAATTGCGTTAAACTCGCAAAATAATTAATTGTAAATTTTGTGAATTTCGTAAACACATATGTGTAGTAGAAAAAATCCATGGACTTTTTTTAAAGTGTAAGAAAGATAAGTTATTTCTGTAAATATAACTTAAAATTCAATAGTTGTGTAGCATCAAAAGAAAGGTTATTAAATTACCTTTCATTTGATGCTAATTGCGTTAAAATCGCAAAATAATTAATTGTAAATTTTGTGAATTTCGTAAACACATATGTGTAGTAGAAAAAATCCATGGACTTTTTTTAAAGTGTAAGAAAGATAAGTTTTTTCTGTAAATATGACTTAAAATTCAATAGTTGTGTAGCATCAAAAGAAAGGTTATTAAATTACCTTTCATTTGATGCTAATTGCGTTAAAATCGCAAAATAATTAATTGTAAATTTTGTGAATTTCGTAAACACATATGTGTAGTAGAAAAAATCCATGGACTTTTTTTAAAGTGTAAGAAAGATAAGTTTTTTCTGTAAATATAATTTAAAATTCAATAGTTGTTTAGCATCAAAAGAAAGGTTATTAAATTACCTTTCATTTGATGCTAATTGCGTTAAACTCGCAAAATAACTAATTGTAAATTTTGTGAATTTTGTAAACACATATGTGTAGTAGAAAAAAATCCATGGACTTTTTTTAAAGTGTAAGAAAGATAAGTGTTTTCTGTAAATATAACTTAAAATTCAATAGTTGTGTAGCATCAAAAGAAAGGTTATTAAATTACCTTTCATTTGATGCTAATTGCGTTAAAATCGAAAAATAATTAATTGTAAATTTTGTGAATTTCGTAAACACATATGTGTAGTAGAAAAAATCCATGGACTTTTTTTAAAGTGTAAGAAAGATAAGTTTTTTCTGTAAATATAATTTAAAATTCAATAGTTGTTTAGCATCAAAAGAAAGGTTATTAAATTACCTTTCATTTGATGCTAATTGCGTTAAACTCGCAAAATAATTAATTGTAAATTTTGTGAATTTTGTAAACACATATGTGTAGTAGAAAAAAAACCATGGACTTTTTTAAAGTGTAAGAAAGATAAGTTATTTCTGTAAATATAACTTAAAATTCAATGGTTGTGTAGCATCAAAGGAAAGGTTATTAAATTACCTTTCATTTGATGCTAATTGCGTTAAAATCGCAAAATAACTAATTGTAAATTTTGTGAATTTTGTAAACACATATGTGTAGTAGAAAAAAATCCATGGACTTTTTTTAAAGTGTAAGAAAGATAAGTGTTTTCTGTAAATATGACTTAAAATTCAGTAGTTGTTTAGCATCAAAAGAAAGGTTATTAAATTACCTTTCATTTGATGCTAATTGCGTTAAACTCGCAAAATAATTAATTGTAAATTTTGTGAATTTTGTAAACACATATGTGTAGTAGAAAAAAATCCATGGACTTTTTTTAAAGTGTAAGAAAGATAAGTTATTTCTGTAAATATAACTTAAAATTCAATAGTTGTGTAGCATCAAAAGAAAGGTTATTAAATTACCTTTCATTTGATGCTAATTGCGTTAAACTCGCAAAATAATTAATTGTAAATTTTGTGAATTTTGTAAACACATATGTGTAGTAGAAAAAAATCCATGGACTTTTTTAAAGTGTAAGAAAGATAAGTTATTTCTGTAAATATAACTTAAAATTCAATAGTTGTGTAGCATCAAAGGAAAGGTTATTAAATTACCTTTCATTTGATGCTAATTGCGTCAAAATCGCAAAATAACTAATTGTAAATTTTGTGAATTTTGTAAACACATATGTGTAGTAGAAAAAAATCCATGGACTTTTTTTAAAGTGTAAGAAAGATAAGTTTTTTCTGTAAATATGACTTAAAATTCAGTAGTTGTTTAGCATCAAAAGAAAGGCTATTAAATTACCTTTCATTTGATGCTAATTGCGTTAAACTCGCAAAATAATTAGTTGTAAATTTTGTGAATTTTGTAAACACATATGTGTAGTAGAAAAAAATCCATGGACTTTTTTTAAAGTGTAAGAAAGATAAGTTATTTCTGTAAATATGACTTAAAATTCAGTAGTTGTTTAGCATCAAAAGAAAGGTTATTAAATTACCTTTCATTTGATGCTAATTGCGTTAAACTCGCAAAATAATTAATTGTAAATTTTGTGAATTTTGTAAACACATATGTGTAGTAGAAAAAAATCCATGGACTTTTTTTAAAGTGTAAGAAAGATAAGTGTTTTCTGTAAATATGACTTAAAATTCAATAGTTGTGTAGCATCAAATGAAAGGCAATTTAATAACCTTTCTTTTGATGCTACACAACTATTGAATTTTAAGTTATATTTACAGAAATAACTTATCTTATTAAATTGCCTTTCATTTGATGCTAATTGCGTTAAAATCGCAAAATAATTAATTGTAAATTTTGTGAATTTCGTAAACACATATGTGTAGTAGAAAAAAATCCATGGACTTTTTTTAAAGTGTAAGAAAGATAAGTTTTTTCTGTAAATATAATTTAAAATTCAATAGTTGTTTAGCATCAAAAGAAAGGTTATTAAATTACCTTTCATTTGATGCTAATTGCGTTAAACTCGCAAAATAATTAATTGTAAATTTTGTGAATTTTGTAAACACATATGTGTAGTAGAAAAAAATCCATGGACTTTTTTAAAGTGTAAGAAAGATAAGTTATTTCTGTAAATATAACTTAAAATGCAATAGTTGTGTAGCATCAAAGGAAAGGTTATTAAATTACCTTTCATTTGATGCTAATTGCGTTAAAATCGCAAAATAACTAATTGTAAATTTTGTGAATTTTGTAAACACATATGTGTAGTAGAAAAAAATCCATGGACTTTTTTTAAAGTGTAAGAAAGATAAGTTTTTTCTGTAAATATGACTTAAAATTCAGTAGTTGTTTAGCATCAAAAGAAAGGTTATTAAATTACCTTTCATTTGATGGAAATTGCGTTAAACCCGCAAAATAATTAATTGTAAATTTTGTGAATTTTGTAAACACATATGTGTAGTAGAAAAAAATCCATGGACTTTTTTAAAGTGTAAGAAAGATAAGTTATTTCTGTAAATATAACTTAAAATTCAATAGTTGTGTAGCATCAAAGGAAAGGTTATTAAATTACCTTTCATTTGATGCTAATTGCGTTAAACTCGCAAAATAATTAATTGTAAATTTTGTGAATTTCGTAAACACATATGTGTAGTAGAAAAAATCCATGGACTTTTTTTAAAGTGTAAGAAAGATAAGTTATTTCTGTAAATATAACTTAAAATTCAATAGTTGTGTAGCATCAAAAGAAAGGTTATTAAATTACCTTTCATTTGATGCTAATTGCGTTAAAATCGCAAAATAATTAATTGTAAATTTTGTGAATTTCGTAAACACATATGTGTAGTAGAAAAAATCCATGGACTTTTTTTAAAGTGTAAGAAAGATAAGTTTTTTCTGTAAATATGACTTAAAATTCAGTAGTTGTTTAGCATCAAAAGAAAGGTTATTAAATTACCTTTCATTTGATGCTAATTGCGTTAAAATCGCAAAATAACTAATTGTAAATTTTGTGAATTTCGTAAACACATATGTGTAGTAGAAAAAATCCATGGACTTTTTTTAAAGTGTAAGAAAGATAAGTTATTTCTGTAAATATAACTTAAAATTCAATAGTTGTGTAGCATCAAAAGAAAGGTTATTAAATTACCTTTCATTTGATGCTAATTGCGTTAAACTCGCAAAATAATTAGTTGTAAATTTTGTGAATTTTGTAAACACATATGTGTAGTAGAAAAAAATCCATGGACTTTTTTTAAAGTGTAAGAAAGATAAGTTATTTCTGTAAATATGACTTAAAATTCAGTAGTTGTTTAGCATCAAAAGAAAGGTTATTAAATTACCTTTCATTTGATGCTAATTGCGTTAAACTCGCAAAATAATTAATTGTAAATTTTGTGAATTTTGTAAACACATATGTGTAGTAGAAAAAAATCCATGGACTTTTTTTAAAGTGTAAGAAAGATAAGTTTTTTCTGTAAATATGACTTAAAATTCAGTAGTTGTTTAGCATCAAAAGAAAGGTTATTAAATTACCTTTCATTTGATGCTAATTGCGTTAAAATCGCAAAATAATTAATTGTAAATTTTGTGAATTTTGTAAACACATATGTGTAGTAGAAAAAAATCCATGGACTTTTTTTAAAGTGTAAGAAAGATAAGTGTTTTCTGTAAATATGACTTAAAATTCAGTAGTTGTTTAGCATCAAAAGAAGGGTTGTTAAATTACCTTTCATTTGATGCTAATTGCGTTAAACTCGCAAAATAACTAATTGTAAATTTTGTGAATTTTGTAAACACATATGTGTAGTAGAAAAAAATCCATGGACTTTTTTTAAAGTGTAAGAAAGATAAGTGTTTTCTGTAAATATAACTTAAAATTCAATAGTTGTGTAGCACCAAAAGAAAGGTTATTAAATTACCTTTCATTTGATGCTAATTGCGTTAAAATCGAAAAATAATTAATTGTAAATTTTGTGAATTTCGTAAACACATATGTGTAGTAGAAAAAATCCATGGACTTTTTTTAAAGTGTAAGAAAGATAAGTTTTTTCTGTAAATATAATTTAAAATTCAATAGTTGTTTAGCATCAAAAGAAAGGTTATTAAATTACCTTTCATTTGATGCTAATTGCGTTAAACTCGCAAAATAATTAATTGTAAATTTTGTGAATTTTGTAAACACATATGTGTAGTAGAAAAAAAACCATGGACTTTTTTAAAGTGTAAGAAAGATAAGTTATTTCTGTAAATATAACTTAAAATTCAATGGTTGTGTAGCATCAAAGGAAAGGTTATTAAATTACCTTTCATTTGATGCTAATTGCGTTAAAATCGCAAAATAACTAATTGTAAATTTTGTGAATTTTGTAAACACATATGTGTAGTAGAAAAAAATCCATGGACTTTTTTTAAAGTGTAAGAAAGATAAGTGTTTTCTGTAAATATGACTTAAAATTCAGTAGTTGCTTAGCATCAAAAGAAAGGTTATTAAATTACCTTTCATTTGATGCTAATTGCGTTAAACTCGCAAAATAATTAATTGTAAATTTTGTGAATTTTGTAAACACATATGTGTAGTAGAAAAAAATCCATGGACTTTTTTTAAAGTGTAAGAAAGATAAGTTATTTCTGTAAATATAACTTAAAATTCAATAGTTGTGTAGCATCAAAAGAAAGGCTATTAAATTACCTTTCATTTGATGCTAATTGCGTTAAACTCGCAAAATAATTAATTGTAAATTTTGTGAATTTTGTAAACACATATGTGTAGTAGAAAAAAATCCATGGACTTTTTTAAAGTGTAAGAAAGATAAGTTATTTCTGTAAATATAACTTAAAATTCAATAGTTGTGTAGCATCAAAGGAAAGGTTATTAAATTACCTTTCATTTGATGCTAATTGCGTCAAAATCGCAAAATAACTAATTGTAAATTTTGTGAATTTTGTAAACACATATGTGTAGTAGAAAAAAATCCATGGACTTTTTTTAAAGTGTAAGAAAGATAAGTTTTTTCTGTAAATATGACTTAAAATTCAGTAGTTGTTTAGCATCAAAAGAAAGGTTATTAAATTACCTTTCATTTGATGCTAATTGCGTTAAACTCGCAAAATAATTAATTGTAAATTTTGTGAATTTTGTAAACACATATGTGTAGTAGAAAAAAATCCATGGACTTTTTTTAAAGTGTAAGAAAGATAAGTTATTTCTGTAAATATGACTTAAAATTCAGTAGTTGTTTAGCATCAAAAGAAAGGTTATTAAATTACCTTTCATTTGATGCTAATTGCGTTAAACTCGCAAAATAATTAATTGTAAATTTTGTGAATTTTGTAAACACATATGTGTAGTAGAAAAAAATCCATGGACTTTTTTTAAAGTGTAAGAAAGATAAGTTTTTTCTGTAAATACAACTTAAAATTCAGTAGTTGTTTAGCATCAAAAGAAAGGTTATTAAATTACCTTTCATTTGATGCTAATTGCGTTAAACTCGCAAAATAATTAATTGTAAATTTTGTGAATTTTGTAAACACATATTTGTAGTAGAAAAAAATCCATGGACTTTTTTTAAAGTGTAAGAAAGATAAGTTATTTCTGTAAATATGACTTAAAATTCAATAGTTGTGTAGCATCAAAAGAAAGATTATTAAATTACCTTTCATTTGATGCTAATTGCGTTAAACTCGCAAAATAATTAATTGTAAATTTTGTGAATTTCGTAAACACATATGTGTAGTAGAAAAAAATCCAAGGACTTTTTTAAAGTGTAAGAAAGATAAGTTTTTTCTGTAAATATAATTTAAAATTCAATAGTTGTTTAGCATCAAAAGAAAGGTTATTAAATTACCTTTCATTTGATGCTAATTGCGTTAAACTCGCAAAATAATTAATTGTAAATTTTGTGAATTTTGTAAACACATATGTGTAGTAGAAAAAAATCCATGGACTTTTTTTAAAGTGTAAGAAAGATAAGTTATTTCTGTAAATATAACTTAAAATTCAATAGTTGTGTAGCATCAAATGAAAGGCAATTTAATAACCTTTCTTTTGATGCTACACAACTATTGAATTTTAAGTTATATTTACAGAAATAACTTATCTTATTAAATTGCCTTTCATTTGATGCTAATTGCGTTAAAATCGCAAAATAATTAATTGTAAATTTTGTGAATTTCGTAAACACATATGTGTAGTAGAAAAAAATCCATGGACTTTTTTTAAAGTGTAAGAAAGATAAGTTTTTTCTGTAAATATAATTTAAAATTCAATAGTTGTTTAGCATCAAAAGAAAGGTTATTAAATTACCTTTCATTTGATGCTAATTGCGTTAAACTCGCAAAATAATTAATTGTAAATTTTGTGAATTTTGTAAACACATATGTGTAGTAGAAAACAATCCATGGACTTTTTTAAAGTGTAAGAAAGATAAGTTATTTCTGTAAATATAACTTAAAATTCAATAGTTGTGTAGCATCAAAGGAAAGGTTATTAAATTACCTTTCATTTGATGCTAATTGCGTTAAAATCGCAAAATAACTAATTGTAAATTTTGTGAATTTTGTAAACACATATGTGTAGTAGAAAAAAATCCATGGACTTTTTTTAAAGTGTAAGAAAGATAAGTTTTTTCTGTAAATATGACTTAAAATTCAGTAGTTGTTTAGCATCAAAAGAAAGGTTATTAAATTACCTTTCATTTGATGGTAATTGCGTTAAACCCGCAAAATAATTAATTGTAAATTTTGTGAATTTTGTAAACACATATGTGTAGTAGAAAAAAATCCATGGACTTTTTTAAAGTGTAAGAAAGATAAGTTATTTCTGTAAATATAACTTAAAATTCAATAGTTGTGTAGCATCAAAGGAAAGGTTATTAAATTACCTTTCATTTGATGCTAATTGCGTTAAAATCGCAAAATAATTAATTGTAAATTTTGTGAATTTCGTAAACACATATGTGTAGTAGAAAAAATCCATGGACTTTTTTTAAAGTGTAAGAAAGATAAGTTTTTTCTGTAAATATAATTTAAAATTCAATAGTTGTTTAGCATCAAAAGAAAGGTTATTAAATTACCTTTCATTTGATGCTAATTGCGTTAAACTCGCAAAATAATTAATTGTAAATTTTGTGAATTTCGTAAACACATATGTGTAGTAGAAAAAATCCATGGACTTTTTTTAAAGTGTAAGAAAGATAAGTTATTTCTGTAAATATAACTTAAAATTCAATAGTTGTGTAGCATCAAAAGAAAGGTTATTAAATTACCTTTCATTTGATGCTAATTGCGTTAAAATCGCAAAATAATTAATTGTAAATTTTGTGAATTTCGTAAACACATATGTGTAGTAGAAAAAATCCATGGACTTTTTTTAAAGTGTAAGAAAGATAAGTTTTTTCTGTAAATATAATTTAAAATTCAATAGTTGTTTAGCATCAAAAGAAAGGTTATTAAATTACCTTTCATTTGATGCTAATTGCGTTAAACTCGCAAAATAATTAATTGTAAATTTTGTGAATTTTGTAAACACATATGTGTAGTAGAAAAAAATCCATGGACTTTTTTAAAGTGTAAGAAAGATAAGTTATTTCTGTAAATATAACTTAAAATTCAATAGTTGTGTAGCATCAAAAGAAAGGTTATTAAATTACCTTTCATTTGATGCTAATTGCGTTAAAATCGCAAAATAATTAATTGTAAATTTTGTGAATTTCGTAAACACATATGTGTAGTAGAAAAAATCCATGGACTTTTTTTAAAGTGTAAGAAAGATAAGTTTTTTCTGTAAATATAATTTAAAATTCAATAGTTGTTTAGCATCAAAAGAAAGGTTATTAAATTACCTTTCATTTGATGCTAATTACGTTAAACTCGCAAAATAACTAATTGTAAATTTTGTGAATTTTGTAAACACATATGTGTAGTAGAAAAAAATCCATGGACTTTTTTTAAAGTGTAAGAAAGATAAGTGTTTTCTGTAAATATAACTTAAAATTCAATAGTTGTGTAGCATCAAAAGAAAGGTTATTAAATTACCTTTCATTTGATGCTAATTGCGTTAAAATCGAAAAATAATTAATTGTAAATTTTGTGAATTTCGTAAACACATATGTGTAGTAGAAAAAAATCCATGGACTTTTTTTAAAGTGTAAGAAAGATAAGTTTTTTCTGTAAATATAATTTAAAATTCAATAGTTGTTTAGCATCAAAAGAAAGGTTATTAAATTACCTTTCATTTGATGCTAATTGCGTTAAACTCGCAAAATAATTAATTGTAAATTTTGTGAATTTTGTAAACACATATGTGTAGTAGAAAAAAAACCATGGACTTTTTTAAAGTGTAAGAAAGATAAGTTATTTCTGTAAATTTAACTTAAAATTCAATGGTTGTGTAGCATCAAAGGAAAGGTTATTAAATTACCTTTCATTTGATGCTAATTGCGTTAAAATCGCAAAATAACTAATTGTAAATTTTGTGAATTTTGTAAACACATATGTGTAGTAGAAAAAAATCCATGGACTTTTTTTAAAGTGTAAGAAAGATAAGTGTTTTCTGTAAATATGACTTAAAATTCAGTAGTTGTTTAGCATCAAAAGAAAGGTTATTAAATTACCTTTCATTTGATGCTAATTGCGTTAAACTCGCAAAATAATTAATTGTAAATTTTGTGAATTTTGTAAACACATATGTGTAGTAGAAAAAAATCCATGGACTTTTTTTAAAGTGTAAGAAAGATAAGTTATTTCTGTAAATATGACTTAAAATTCAGTAGTTGTTTAGCATCAAAAGAAAGGTTATTAAATTACCTTTCATTTGATGCTAATTGCGTTAAACTCGCAAAATAATTAATTGTAAATTTTGTGAATTTTGTAAACACATATGTGTAGTAGAAAAAAATCCATGGACTTTTTTAAAGTGTAAGAAAGATAAGTTATTTCTGTAAATATAACTTAAAATTCAATAGTTGTGTAGCATCAAAGGAAAGGTTATTAAATTACCTTTCATTTGATGCTAATTGCGTCAAAATCGCAAAATAAGTAATTGTAAATTTTGTGAATTTTGTAAACACATATGTGTAGTAGAAAAAAATCCATGGACTTTTTTTAAAGTGTAAGAAAGATAAGTTTTTTCTGTAAATATGACTTAAAATTCAGTAGTTGTTTAGCATCAAAAGAAAGGCTATTAAATTACCTTTCATTTGATGCTAATTGCGTTAAACTCGCAAAATAATTAGTTGTAAATTTTGTGAATTTTGTAAACACATATGTGTAGTAGAAAAAAATCCATGGACTTTTTTTAAAGTGTAAGAAAGATAAGTTATTTCTGTAAATATGACTTAAAATTCAGTAGTTGTTTAGCATCAAAAGAAAGGTTATTAAATTACCTTTCATTTGATGCTAATTGCGTTAAACTCGCAAAATAATTAATTGTAAATTTTGTGAATTTTGTAAACACATATGTGTAGTAGAAAAAAATCCATGGACTTTTTTTAAAGTGTAAGAAAGATAAGTTTTTTCTGTAAATACAACTTAAAATTCAGTAGTTGTTTAGCATCAAAAGAAAGGTTATTAAATTACCTTTCATTTGATGCTAATTGCGTTAAACTCGCAAAATAATTAATTGTAAATTTTGTGAATTTTGTAAACACATATGTGTAGTAGAAAAAAATCCATGGACTTTTTTTAAAGTGTAAGAAAGATAAGTTTTTTCTGTAAATACAACTTAAAATTCAGTAGTTGTTTAGCATCAAAAGAAAGGTTATTAAATTACCTTTCATTTGATGCTAATTGCGTTAAACTCGCAAAATAATTAATTGTAAATTTCGTGAATTTTGTAAACACATATGTGTAGTAGAAAAAAATCCATGGACTTTTTTTAAAGTGTAAGAAAGATAAGTTTTTTCTGTAAATACAACTTAAAATTCAGTAGTTGTTTAGCATCAAAAGAAAGGTTATTAAATTACCTTTCATTTGATGCTAATTGCGTTAAACTCGCAAAATAATTAATTGTAAATTTTGTGAATTTTGTAAACACATATTTGTAGTAGAAAAAAATCCATGGACTTTTTTTAAAGTGTAAGAAAGATAAGTTATTTCTGTAAATATGACTTAAAATTCAATAGTTGTGTAGCATCAAAAGAAAGATTATTAAATTACCTTTCATTTGATGCTAATTGCGTTAAACTCGCAAAATAATGAATTGTAAATTTTGTGAATTTCGTAAACACATATGTGTAGTAGAAAAAAATCTAAGGACTTTTTTAAAGTGTAAGAAAGATAAGTTATTTCTGTAAATATAACTTAAAATTCAATAGTTGTGTAGCATCAAAAGAAAGGTTATTAAATTGCCTTTCATTTGATGCTAATTGCGTTAAAATCGCAAAATAATTAATTGTAAATTTTGTGAATTTCGTAAACACATATGTGTAGTAGAAAAAAATCCATGGACTTTTTTTAAAGTGTAAGAAAGATAAGTTTTTTCTGTAAATATGACTTAAAATTCAGTAGTTGTTTAGCATCAAAAGAAAGGTTATTAAATTACCTTTCATTTGATGCTAATTGCGTTAAAATCGCAAAATAACTAATTGTAAATTTTGTGAATTTTGTAAACACATATGTGTAGTAGAAAAAAATCCATGGACTTTTTTTAAAGTGTAAGAAAGATAAGTTTTTTCTGTAAATATGACTTAAAATTCAGTAGTTGTTTAGCATCAAAAGAAAGGTTATTAAATTACCTTTCATTTGATGCTAATTGCGTTAAACCCGCAAAATAATTAATTGTAAATTTTGTGAATTTTGTAAACACATATGTGTAGTAGAAAAAAATCCATGGACTTTTTTAAAGTGTAAGAAAGATAAGTTATTTCTGTAAATATAACTTAAAATTCAATAGTTGTGTAGCATCAAAGGAAAGGTTATTAAATTACCTTTCATTTGATGCTAATTGCGTTAAAATCGCAAAATAATTAATTGTAAATTTTGTGAATTTCGTAAACACATATGTGTAGTAGAAAAAATCCATGGACTTTTTTTAAAGTGTAAGAAAGATAAGTTTTTTCTGTAAATATAATTTAAAATTCAATAGTTGTTTAGCATCAAAAGAAAGGTTATTAAATTACCTTTCATTTGATGCTAATTGCGTTAAACTCGCAAAATAATTAATTGTAAATTTTGTGAATTTTGTAAACACATATGTGTAGTAGAAAAAAATCCATGGACTTTTTTTAAAGTGTAAGAAAGATAAGTTTTTTCTGTAAATATAATTTAAAATTCAATAGTTGTTTAGCATCAAAAGAAAGGTTATTAAATTACCTTTCATTTGATGCTAATTGCGTTAAACTCGCAAAATAATTAATTGTAAATTTTGTGAATTTTGTAAACACATATGTGAAGTAGAAAAAAATCCATGGACTTTTTTAAAGTGTAAGAAAGATAAGTTATTTCTGTAAATATAACTTAAAATTCAATAGTTGTGTAGCACCAAAGGAAAGGTTATTAAATTACCTTTCATTTGATGCTAATTACGTTAAAATCGCAAAATAACTAATTGTAAATTTTGTGAATTTTGTAAACACATATGTGTAGTAGAAAAAAATTAATGGACTTTTTTTAAAGTGTAAGAAAGATAAGTGTTTTCTGTAAATATGACTTAAAATTCAGTAGTTGTTTAGCATCAAAAGAAAGGTTATTAAATTACCTTTCATTTGATGCTAATTGCGTTAAACTCGCAAAATAATTAATTGTAAATTTTGTGAATTTTGTAAACACATATGTGTAGTAGAAAAAAATCCATGGACATTTTTTAAAGTGTAAGAAAGATAAGTTATTTCTGTAAATATAACTTAAAATTCAATAGTTGTGTAGCATCAAAAGAAAGGTTAATAAATTACCTTTCATTTGATGCTAATTGCGTTAAACTCGCAAAATAATTAATTGTAAATTTTGTGAATTTTGTAAACACATATGTGTAGTAGAAAAAAATCCATGGACTTTTTTAAAGTGTAAGAAAGATAAGTTATTTCTGTAAATATAACTTAAAATTCAATAGTTGTGTAGCATCAAAGGAAAGGTTATTAAATTACCTTTCATTTGATGCTAATTGCGTTAAAATCGCAAAATAACTAATTGTAAATTTTGTGAATTTTGTAAACACATATGTGTAGTAGAAAAAAATCCATGGACTTTTTTTAAAGTGTAAGAAAGATAAGTTTTTTCTGTAAATATGACTTAAAATTCAGTAGTTGTTTAGCATCAAAAGAAAGGTTATTAAATTACCTTTCATTTGATGCTAATTGCGTTAAACTCGCAAAATAATTAATTGTAAATTTTGTGAATTTTGTAAACACATATGTGTAGTAGAAAAAAATCCATGGACTTTTTTTAAAGTGTAAGAAAGATAAGTTATTTCTGTAAATATGACTTAAAATTCAGTAGTTGTTTAGCATCAAAAGAAAGGTTATTAAATTACCTTTCATTTGATGCTAATTGCGTTAAACTCGCAAAATAATTAATTGTAAATTTTGTGAATTTTGTAAACACATATGTGTAGTAGAAAAAAATCCATGGACTTTTTTTAAAGTGTAAGAAAGATAAGTTATTTCTGTAAATATAACTTAAAATTCAATAGTTGTGTAGCATCAAAAGAAAGGTTATTAAATTGCCTTTCATTTGATGCTAATTGCGTTAAAATCGCAAAATAACTAATTGTAAATTTTGTGAATTTTGTAAACACATATGTGTAGTAGAAAAAAATCCATGGACTTTTTTTAAAGTGTAAGAAAGATAAGTTTTTTCTGTAAATATGACTTAAAATTCAGTAGTTGTTTAGCATCAAAAGAAAGGTTATTAAATTACCTTTCATTTGATGCTAATTGCGTTAAACTCGCAAAATAATTAATTGTAAATTTTGTGAATTTTGTAAACACATATTTGTAGTAGAAAAAAATCCATGGACTTTTTTTAAAGTGTAAGAAAGATAAGTTATTTCTGTAAATATGACTTAAAATTCAATAGTTGTGTAGCATCAAAAGAAAGATTATTAAATTACCTTTCATTTGATGCTAATTGCGTCAAAATCGCAAAATAATTAATTGTAAATTTTGTGAATTTCGTAAACACATATGTGTAGTAGAAAAAAATCCAAGGACTTTTTTAAAGTGTAAGAAAGATAAGTTTTTTCTGTATATATAATTTAAAATTCAATAGTTGTTTAGCATCAAAAGAAAGGTTATTAAATTACCTTTCATTTGATGCTAATTGCGTTAAACTCGCAAAATAATTAATTGTAAATTTTGTGAATTTTGTAAACACATATGTGTAGTAGAAAAAAATCCATGGACTTTTTTTAAAGTGTAAGAAAGATAAGTTATTTCTGTAAATATAACTTAAAATTCAATAGTTGTGTAGGATCAAAAGAAAGGTTATTAAATTGCCTTTCATTTTATGCTAATTGCGTTAAAATCGCAAAATAATTAATTGTAAATTTTGTGAATTTCGTAAACACACATGTGTAGTAGAAAAAATCCATGGACTTTTTTTAAAGTGTAACAAAGATAAGTTTTTTCTCTAAATATGACTTAAAATTCAATAGTTGTGTAGCATCAAACGAAAGATTATTAAATTACCTTTCATTTGATGCTAATTGCGTTAAAATCGCAAAATAACTAATTGTAAATTTTGTGAATTTTGTAAACACATATGTGTAGTAGAAAAAAATCCATGGACTTTTTTTAAAGTGTAACAAAGATAAGTTTTTTCTCTAAATATAACTTAAAATTCAATAGTTGTGTAGCATCAAAAGAAAGATTATTAAATTACCTTTCATTTGATGCTAATTGCGTTAAAATCGCAAAATAACTAATTGTAAATTTTGTGAATTTTGTAAACACATATGTGTAGTAGAAAAAAATCCATGGACTTTTTTTAAAGTGTAAGAAAGATAAGTTATTTCTGTAAATATAACTTAAAATTCAATAGTTGTGTAGCATCAAAAGAAAGGTTATTAAATTACCTTTCATTTGATGCTAACTGCGTTAAAATCGCAAAATAACTAATTGTAAATTTTGTGAATTTCGTAAACACATATGTGTAGTAGAAAAAAATCCATGGACTTTTTTTAAAGTGTAAGAAAGATAAGTTATTTCTGTAAATATAACTTAAAATTCAATAGTTGTGTAGCATCAAAAGAAAGGTTATTAAATTGCCTTTCATTTGATGCTAATTGCGTTAAAATCGCAAAATAACTAATTGTAAATTTTGTGAATATTGTAAACACATATGTGTAGTAGAAAAAAATCCATGGACTTTTTTTAAAGTGTAAGAAAGATAAGTTTTTTTTGTAAATATGACTTAAAATTCAGTAGTTGTTTAGCATCAAAAGAAAGGTTATTAAATTACCTTTCATTTGATGCTAATTGCGTTAAACTCGCAAAATAATTAATTGTAAATTTTGTGAATTTTGTAAACACATATGTGTAGTAGAAAAAAATCCATGGACTTTTTTTAAAGTGTAAGAAAGATAAGTTTTTTCTGTAAATATGACTTAAAATTCAGTAGTTGTTTAGCATCAAAAGAAAGGTTATTAAATTACCTTTCATTTGATGCTAATTGCGTTAAACTCGCAAAATAATTAATTGTAAATTTTGTGAATTTTGTAAACACATATTTGTAGTAGAAAAAAATCCATGGACTTTTTTTAAAGTGTAAGAAAGATAAGTTATTTCTGTAAATATGACTTAAAATTCAATAGTTGTGTAGCATCAAAAGAAAGATTATTAAATTACCTTTCATTTGATGCTAATTGCGTCAAAATCGCAAATTAATTAATTGTAAATTTTGTGAATTTCGTAAACACATATGTGTAGTAGAAAAAAATCCAAGGACTTTTTTAAAGTGTAAGAAAGATAAGTTTTTTCTGTAAATATAATTTAAAATTCAATAGTTGTTTAGCATCAAAAGAAAGGTTATTAAATTACCTTTCATTTGATGCTAATTGCGTTAAACTCGCAAAATAATTAATTGTAAATTTTGTGAATTTTGTAAACACATATGTGTAGTAGAAAAAAATCCATGGACTTTTTTTAAAGTGTAAGAAAGATAAGTTATTTCTGTAAATATAACTTAAAATTCAATAGTTGTGTAGGATCAAAAGAAAGGTTATTAAATTGCCTTTCATTTGATGCTAATTGCGTTAAAATCGCAAAATAATTAATTGTAAATTTTGTGAATTTCGTAAACACATATGTGTAGTAGAAAAAATCCATGGACTTTTTTTAAAGTGTAACAAAGATAAGTTTTTTCTCTAAATATGACTTAAAATTCAATAGTTGTGTAGCATCAAAAGAAAGATTATTAAATTACCTTTCATTTGATGCTAATTGCGTTAAAATCGCAAAATAACTAATTGTAAATTTTGTGAATTTTGTAAACACATAAGTGTAGTAGAAAAAAATCCATGGACTTTTTTTAAAGTGTAACAAAGATAAGTTTTTTCTCTAAATATAACTTAAAATTCAATAGTTGTGTAGCATCAAAAGAAAGATTATTAAATTACCTTTCATTTGATGCTAATTGCGTTAAAATCGCAAAATAACTAATTGTAAATTTTGTGAATTTTGTAAACACATATGTGTAGTAGAAAAAAATCCATGGACTTTTTTTAAAGTGTAAGAAAGATAAGTTATTTCTGTAAATATAACTTAAAATTCAATAGTTGTGTAGCATTAAAAGAAAGGTTATTAAATTACCTTTCATTTGATGCTAACTGCGTTAAAATCGCAAAATAACTAATTGTAAATTTTGTGAATTTCGTAAACACATATGTGTAGTAGAAAAAAATCCATGGACTTTTTTTAAAGTGTAAGAAAGATAAGTTATTTCTGTAAATATAACTTAAAATTCAATAGTTGTGTAGCATCACAAGAAAGGTTATTAAATTGCCTTTCATTTGATGCTAATTGCGTTAAAATCGCAAAATAACTAATTGTAAATTTTGTGAATTTTGTAAACACATATGTGTAGTAGAAAAAAATCCATGGACTTTTTTTAAAGTGTAAGAAAGATAAGTTTTTTTTGTAAATATGACTTAAAATTCAGTAGTTGTTTAGCATCAAAAAAAAGGTTATTAAATTACCTTTCATTTGATGCTAATTGCGTTAAACTCGCAAAATAATTAATTGTAAATTTTGTGAATTTTGTAAACACATATGTGTAGTAGAAAAAAATCCATGGACTTTTTTTAAAGTGTAAGAAAGATAAGTTTTTTCTGTAAATATAACTTAAAATTCAATAGTTGTTTAGCATCAAAAGAAAGGTTATTAAACTACCTTTCATTTGATGCTAACTGCGTTAAACTCGCAAAATAATTAATTGTAAATTTTGTGAATTTCGTAAACACATATGTGTAGTAGAAAAAAATCCAAGGACTTTTTTAAAGTGTAAGAAAGATAAGTTTTTTCTGTAAATATAATTTAAAATTCAATAGTTGTTTAGCATCAAAAGAAAGGTTATCAAATTACCTTTCATTTGATGCTAATTGCGTTAAACTCGCAAAATAATTAATTGTAAATTTTGTGAATTTTGTAAACACATATGTGTAGTAGAAAAAAATCCATGGACTTTTTTTAAAGTGTAAGAAAGATAAGTTTTTTCTGTAAATATAACTTAAAATTCAATAGTTGTTTAGCATCAAAAGAAAGGTTATTAAATTACCTTTCATTTGATGCTAATTGCGTTAAACTCGCAAAATAATTAATTGGAAATTTTGTGAATTTTGTAAACACATATGTTTAGTAGAAAAAAATCCATGGACTTTTTTTAAAGTGTAAGAAAGATAAGTTATTTCTGTAAATATAACTTAAAATTCAATAGTTGTGTAGCATCAAAAGAAAGATTATTAAATTACCTTTCATTTGATGCTAATTGCGTCAAAATCGCAAAATAATTAATTGTAAATTTTGTGAATTTCGTAAACACATATGTGTAGTAGAAAAAAATCCAAGGACTTTTTTAAAGTGTAAGAAAGATAAGTTTTTTCTGTAAATATAATTTAAAATTCAATAGTTGTTTAGCATCAAAAGAAAGGTTATTAAATTACCTTTCATTTGATGCTAATTGCGTTAAACTCGCAAAATAATTAATTGTAAATTTTGTGAATTTTGTAAACACATATGTGTAGTAGAAAAAAATCCATGGACTTTTTTTAAAGTGTAAGAAAGATAAGTTATTTCTGTAAATATAACTTAAAATTCAATAGTTGTGTAGGATCAAAAGAAAGGTTATTAAATTGCCTTTCATTTGATGCTAATTGCGTTAAACTCGCAAAATAATTAATTGTAAATTTTGTGAATTTTGTAAACACATATTTGTAGTAGAAAAAAATCCATGGACTTTTTTTAAAGTGTAAGAAAGATAAGTTATTTCTGTAAATATGACTTAAAATTCAGTAGTTGTTTAGCATCAAAAGAAAGGTTATTAAATTACCTTTCATTTGATGCTAATTGCGTTAAACTCGCAAAATAATTAATTGTAAATTTTGTGAATTTTGTAAACACATATTTGTAGTAGAAAAAAATCCATGGACTTTTTTTAAAGTGTAAGAAAGATAAGTTATTTCTGTAAATATGACTTAAAATTCAATAGTTGTGTAGCATCAAAAGAAAGATTATTAAATTACCTTTCATTTGATGCTAATTGCGTCAAAATCGCAAATTAATTAATTGTAAATTTTGTGAATTTCGTAAACACATATGTGTAGTAGAAAAAAATCCAAGGACTTTTTTAAAGTGTAAGAAAGATAAGTTTTTTCTGTAAATATAATTTAAAATTCAATAGTTGTTTAGCATCAAAAGAAAGGTTATTAAATTACCTTTCATTTGATGCTAATTGCGTTAAACTCGCAAAATAATTAATTGTAAATTTTGTGAATTTTGTAAACACATATGTGTAGTAGAAAAAAATCCATGGACTTTTTTTAAAGTGTAAGAAAGATAAGTTATTTCTGTAAATATAACTTAAAATTCAATAGTTGTGTAGGATCAAAAGAAAGGTTATTAAATTGCCTTTCATTTGATGCTAATTGCGTTAAAATCGCAAAATAATTAATTGTAAATTTTGTGAATTTCGTAAACACATATGTGTAGTAGAAAAAATCCATGGACTTTTTTTAAAGTGTAACAAAGATAAGTTTTTTCTCTAAATATGACTTAAAATTCAATAGTTGTGTAGCATCAAAAGAAAGATTATTAAATTACCTTTCATTTGATGCTAATTGCGTTAAAATCGCAAAATAACTAATTGTAAATTTTGTGAATTTTGTAAACACATAAGTGTAGTAGAAAAAAATCCATGGACTTTTTTTAAAGTGTAACAAAGATAAGTTTTTTCTCTAAATATAACTTAAAATTCAATAGTTGTGTAGCATCAAAAGAAAGATTATTAAATTACCTTTCATTTGATGCTAATTGCGTTAAAATCGCAAAATAACTAATTGTAAATTTTGTGAATTTTGTAAACACATATGTGTAGTAGAAAAAAATCCATGGACTTTTTTTAAAGTGTAAGAAAGATAAGTTTTTTTTGTAAATATGACTTAAAATTCAGTAGTTGTTTAGCATCAAAAAAAAGGTTATTAAATTACCTTTCATTTGATGCTAATTGCGTTAAACTCGCAAAATAATTAATTGTAAATTTTGTGAATTTTGTAAACACATATGTGTAGTAGAAAAAAATCCATGGACTTTTTTTAAAGTGTAAGAAAGATAAGTTTTTTCTGTAAATATAACTTAAAATTCAATAGTTGTTTAGCATCAAAAGAAAGGTTATTAAACTACCTTTCATTTGATGCTAATTGCGTTAAACTCGCAAAATAATTAATTGTAAATTTTGTGAATTTCGTAAACACATATGTGTAGTAGAAAAAAATCCAAGGACTTTTTTAAAGTGTAAGAAAGATAAGTTTTTTCTGTAAATATAATTTAAAATTCAATAGTTGTTTAGCATCAAAAGAAAGGTTATCAAATTACCTTTCATTTGATGCTAATTGCGTTAAACTCGCAAAATAATTAATTGTAAATTTTGTGAATTTTGTAAACACATATGTGTAGTAGAAAAAAATCCATGGACTTTTTTTAAAGTGTAAGAAAGATAAGTTTTTTCTGTAAATATAACTTAAAATTCAATAGTTGTTTAGCATCAAAAGAAAGGTTATTAAATTACCTTTCATTTGATGCTAATTGCGTTAAACTCGCAAAATAATTAATTGGAAATTTTGTGAATTTTGTAAACACATATGTTTAGTAGAAAAAAATCCATGGACTTTTTTTAAAGTGTAAGAAAGATAAGTTATTTCTGTAAATATAACTTAAAATTCAATAGTTGTGTAGCATCAAAAGAAAGATTATTAAATTACCTTTCATTTGATGCTAATTGCGTCAAAATCGCAAAATAATTAATTGTAAATTTTGTGAATTTCGTAAACACATATCAAAAGAAAGGTTATTAAATTACCTTTCATTTGATGCTAATTGCGTTAAACTCGCAAAATAATTAATTGTAAATTTTGTGAATTTTGTAAACACATATGTGTAGTAGAAAAAAATCCATGGACTTTTTTTAAAGTGTAAGAAAGATAAGTTATTTCTGTAAATATAACTTAAAATTCAATAGTTGTGTAGGATCAAAAGAAAGGTTATTAAATTGCCTTTCATTTGATGCTAATTGCGTTAAACTCGCAAAATAATTAATTGTAAATTTTGTGAATTTTGTAAACACATATTTGTAGTAGAAAAAAATCCATGGACTTTTTTTAAAGTGTAAGAAAGATAAGTTTTTTCTGTAAATATAATTTAAAATTCAATAGTTGTTTAGCATCAAAAGAAAGGTTATTAAATTACCTTTCATTTGATGCTAATTGCGTTAAACTCGCAAAATAATTAATTGTAAATTTTGTGAATTTCGTAAACACATATGTGTAGTAGAAAAAAATCCAAGGACTTTTTTAAATTTGTGAATTTTGTAAACACATATGTTTAGTAGAAAAAAATCCATGGACTTTTTTTAAAGTGTAAGAAAGATAAGTTATTTCTGTAAATATAACTTAAAATTCAATAGTTGTGTAGCATCAAAAGAAAGATTATTAAATTACCTTTCATTTGATGCTAATTGCGTCAAAATCGCAAAATAATTAATTGTAAATTTTGTGAATTTCGTAAACACATATGTGTAGTAGAAAAAAATCCAAGGACTTTTTTAAAGTGTAAGAAAGATAAGTTTTTTCTGTAAATATAATTTAAAATTCAATAGTTGTTTAGCATCAAAAGAAAAGTTATTAAATTACCTTTCAGTTGATGCTAATTGCGTTAAACTCGCAAAATAATTAATTGTAAATTTTGTGAATTTTGTAAACACATATGTGTAGTAGAAAAAAATCCATGGACTTTTTTTAAAGTGTAAGAAAGATAAGTTATTTCTGTAAATATAACTTAAAATTCAATAGTTGTGTAGGATCAAAAGAAAGGTTATTAAATTGCCTTTCATTTGATGCTAATTGCGTTAAACTCGCAAAATAATTAATTGTAAATTTTGTGAATTTTGTAAACACATATTTGTAGTAGAAAAAAATCCATGGACTTTTTTTAAAGTGTAAGAAAGATAAGTTATTTCTGTAAATATGACTTAAAATTCAGTAGTTGTTTAGCATCAAAAGAAAGGTTATTAAATTACCTTTCATTTGATGCTAATTGCGTTAAACTCGCAAAATAATTAATTGTAAATTTTGTGAATTTTGTAAACACATATTTTTAGTAGAAAAAAATCCATGGACTTTTTTTAAAGTGTAAGAAAGATAAGTTATTTCTGTAAATATGACTTAAAATTCAATAGTTGTGTAGCATCAAAAGAAAGATTATTAAATTACCTTTCATTTGATGCTAATTGCGTCAAAATCGCAAATTAATTAATTGTAAATTTTGTGAATTTCGTAAACACATATGTGTAGTAGAAAAAAATCCAAGGACTTTTTTAAAGTGTAAGAAAGATAAGTTTTTTCTGTAAATATAATTTAAAATTCAATAGTTGTTTAGCATCAAAAGAAAGGTTATTAAATTACCTTTCATTTGATGCTAATTGCGTTAAACTCGCAAAATAATTAATTGTAAATTTTGTGAATTTTGTAAACACATATGTGTAGTAGAAAAAAATCCATGGACTTTTTTTAAAGTGTAAGAAAGATAAGTTATTTCTGTAAATATAACTTAAAATTCAATAGTTGTGTAGGATCAAAAGAAAGGTTATTAAATTGCCTTTCATTTGATGCTAATTGCGTTAAAATCGCAAAATAATTAATTGTAAATTTTGTGAATTTCGTAAACACATATGTGTAGTAGAAAAAATCCATGGACTTTTTTTAAAGTGTAACAAAGATAAGTTTTTTCTCTAAATATGACTTAAAATTCAATAGTTGTGTAGCATCAAAAGAAAGATTATTAAATTACCTTTCATTTGATGCTAATTGCGTTAAAATCGCAAATTAACTAATTGTAAATTTTGTGAATTTTGTAAACACATAAGTGTAGTAGAAAAAAAATCCATGGACTTTTTTTAAAGTGTAACAAAGATAAGTTTTTTCTCTAAATATAACTTAAAATTCAATAGTTGTGTAGCATCAAAAGAAAGATTATTAAATTACCTTTCATTTGATGCTAATTGCGTTAAAATCGCAAAATAACTAATTGTAAATTTTGTGAATTTTGTAAACACATATGTGTAGTAGAAAAAAATCCATGGACTTTTTTTAAAGTGTAAGAAAGATAAGTTATTTCTGTAAATATAACTTAAAATTCAATAGTTGTGTAGCATCAAAAGAAAGGTTATTAAATTACCTTTCATTTGATGCTAACTGCGTTAAAATCGCAAAATAACTAATTGTAAATTTTGTGAATTTCGTAAACACATATGTGTAGTAGAAAAAAATCCATGGACTTTTTTTAAAGTGTAAGAAAGATAAGTTATTTCTGTAAATATAACTTAAAATTCAATAGTTGTGTAGCATCAAAAGAAAGGTTATTAAATTGCCTTTCATTTGATGCTAATTGCGTTAAAATCGCAAAATAACTAATTGTAAATTTTGTGAATTTTGTAAACACATATGTGTAGTAGAAAAAAATCCATGGACTTTTTTTAAAGTGTAAGAAAGATAAGTTTTTTTTGTAAATATGACTTAAAATTCAGTAGTTGTTTAGCATCAAAAAAAAGGTTATTAAATTACCTTTCATTTGATGCTAATTGCGTTAAACTCGCAAAATAATTAATTGTAAATTTTGTGAATTTTGTAAACACATATGTGTAGTAGAAAAAAATCCATGGACTTTTTTTAAAGTGTAAGAAAGATAAGTTTTTTCTGTAAATATAACTTAAAATTCAATAGTTGTTTAGCATCAAAAGAAAGGTTATTAAACTACCTTTCATTTGATGCTAATTGCGTTAAACTCGCAAAATAATTAATTGTAAATTTTGTGAATTTCGTAAACACATATGTGTAGTAGAAAAAAATCCAAGGACTTTTTTAAAGTGTAAGAAAGATAAGTTTTTTCTGTAAATATAATTTAAAATTCAATAGTTGTTTAGCATCAAAAGAAAGGTTATCAAATTACCTTTCATTTGATGCTAATTGCGTTAAACTCGCAAAATAATTAATTGTAAATTTTGTGAATTTTGTAAACACATATGTGTAGTAGAAAAAAATCCATGGACTTTTTTTAAAGTGTAAGAAAGATAAGTTTTTTCTGTAAATATAACTTAAAATTCAATAGTTGTTTAGCATCAAAAGAAAGGTTATTAAATTACCTTTCATTTGATGCTAATTGCGTTAAACTCGCAAAATAATTAATTGGAAATTTTGTGAATTTTGTAAACACATATGTTTAGTAGAAAAAAATCCATGGACTTTTTTTAAAGTGTAAGAAAGATAAGTTATTTCTGTAAATATAACTTAAAATTCAATAGTTGTGTAGCATCAAAAGAAAGATTATTAAATTACCTTTCATTTGATGCTAATTGCGTCAAAATCGCAAAATAATTAATTGTAAATTTTGTGAATTTCGTAAACACATATGTGTAGTAGAAAAAAATCCAAGGACTTTTTTAAAGTGTAAGAAAGATAAGTTTTTTCTGTAAATATAATTTAAAATTCAATAGTTGTTTAGCATCAAAAGAAAGGTTATTAAATTACCTTTCATTTGATGCTAATTGCGTTAAACTCGCAAAATAATTAATTGTAAATTTTGTGAATTTTGTAAACACATATGTGTAGTAGAAAAAAATCCATGGACTTTTTTTAAAGTGTAAGAAAGATAAGTTATTTCTGTAAATATAACTTAAAATTCAATAGTTGTGTAGGATCAAAAGAAAGGTTATTAAATTGCCTTTCATTTGATGCTAATTGCGTTAAAATCGCAAAATAATTAATTGTAAATTTTGTGAATTTCGTAAACACATATGTGTAGTAGAAAAAATCCATGGACTTTTTTTAAAGTGTAAGAAAGATAAGTTTTTTCTGTAAATATAATTTAAAATTCAATAGTTGTGTAGCATCAAAAGAAATATTATTAAATTACCTTTCATTTGATGCTAATTGCGTTAAAATCGCAAAATAACTAATTGTAAATTTTGTGAATTTTGTAAACACATATGTGTAGTAGAAAAAAATCCATGGACTTTTTTTAAAGTGTAACAAAGATAAGTTTTTTCTCTAAATATAACTTAAAATTCAATAGTTGTGTAGCATCAAAAGAAAGATTATTAAATTACCTTTCATTTGATGCTAATTGCGTTAAAATCGCAAAATAACTAATTGTAAATTTTGTGAATTTTGTAAACACATATGTGTAGTAGAAAAAAATCCATGGACTTTTTTTAAAGTGTAAGAAAGATAAGTTATTTCTGTAAATATAACTTAAAATTCAATAGTTGTGTAGCATCAAAAGAAAGGTTATTAAATTACCTTTCATTTGATGCTAATTGCGTTAAAATCGCAAAATAACTAATTGTAAATTTTGTGAATTTCGTAAACACATATGTGTAGTAGAAAAAAATCCATGGACTTTTTTTAAAGTCTAAGAAAGATAAGTTTTTTCTGTAAATATGACTTAAAATTCAATAGTTGTTTAGCATCAAAAGAAAGGTTATTAAATTACCTTTCATTTGATGCTAATTGCGTTAAACTCGCAAAATAATTAATTGTAAATTTTGTGAATTTTGTAAACACATATGTGTAGTAGAAAAAAATCCATGGACTTTTTTTAAAGTGTAAGAAAGATAAGTTTTTTCTGTAAATATAACTTAAAATTCCATAGTTGTTTGGCAGCAAAAAAAAGGTTATTAATTGCGTTAAAATCGCAAAATAATTAATTGGAAATTTTGTGAATTTTGTAAACACATATGTTTAGTAGAAAAAAATCCATGGACTTTTTTTAAAGTGTAAGAAAGATAAGTTATTTCTGTAAATATAACTTAAAATTCAATAGTTGTGTAGCATCAAAAGAAAGATTATTAAATTACCTTTCATTTAATGCTAATTGTGTTAAAATCGCAAAATAATTAATTGTAAATTTTGCGAATTTCGTAAACACATATGTGTAGTAGAAAAAAATCCATGGACTTTTTTTAAAGTGTAAGAAAGATAAGTTTTTTCTGTAAATATAACTTAAAATTCAATAGTTGTTACGCATCAAAAGAAAGGTTATTAAATTACCTTTCATTTGGTGCTAATTGCGTTAAACTCGCAAAATAATTAATTGTAAATTTTGTGAATTTTGTAAACACATATGTGTAGTAGAAAAAAATCCATGGACTTTTTTTAAAGTGTAAGAAAGATAAGTTATTTCTGTAAATTAATTACCGTTCATTTGATGCTAATTGCGTTAAACTCGGAAAATAATTAATTGTAAATTTTGTGAATTTTGTAAACACATATGTGTAGTAGAAAAAAATCCATGGACTTTTTTAAAGTGTAAGAAAGATAAGTTATTTCTGTAAATATGACTTAAAATTCAATAGTTGTTTAGCATCAAAAGAAAGGTTATTAAATTACCTTTCATTTGATGCTAATTGCGTTAAAATCGCAAGATAATTAATTGGAAATTTTTTGAATTTTGTAAACACATATGTTTAGTAGAAAAAAATCCATGGACTTTTTTTAAAGTGTAAGAAAGATAAGTTATTTCTGTAAATATAACTTAAAATTCAATAGTTGTGTAGCATCAAAAGAAAGATTATTAAATTACCTTTCATTTAATGCTAATTGTGTTAAAATCGCAAAATAATTAATTGTAAATTTTGCGAATTTCGTAAACACATATGTGTAGTAGAAAAAAATCCATGGACTTTTTTTAAAGTGTAAGAAAGATAAGTTTTTTCTGTAAATATAACTTAAAATTCAATAGTTGTGTAGCATCAAAAGAAAGGTTATTAAATTACCTTTCATTTGATGCTAATTGCGTTAAAATCGCAAAATAACTAATTGTAAATTTTGTGAATTTCGTAAACACATATGTGTAGTAGAAAAAAATCCATGGACTTTTTTTAAAGTCTAAGAAAGATAAGTTTTTTCTGTAAATATGACTTAAAATTCAATAGTTGTTTAGCATCAAAAGAAAGGTTATTAAATTACCTTTCATTTGATGCTAATTGCGTTAAACTCGCAAAATAATTAATTGTAAATTTTGTCAATTTTGTAAACACATATGTGTAGTAGAAAAAAATCCATGGACTTTTTTTAAAGTGTAAGAAAGATAAGTTATTTCTGTAAATATAACTTAAAATTCAATAGTTGTGTAGCATCAAAAGAAAGGTTATTAAATTACCTTTCATTTGATGCTAATTGCGTTAAAATCGCAAATTAATTAATTGTAAATTTTGTGAATTTCGTAAACACATACGAGTATGTGTAGTAGAAAAAAATCCATGGACTTTTTTTAAAGTGTAACAAAGATAAGTTTTTTCTGTAAATATAACTTTAAATTCAATAGTTGTTTAGCATCAAAAGAAAGGCTATTAAATTACCTTTCATTTGATGCTAATTGCGTTAAACTCGCAAAATAATTAATTGTAAATTTTGTGAATTTTGTAAACACATATGTGTAGTAGAAAAAAATCCATGGACTTTTTTTAAAGTGTAACAAAGATAAGTTATTTCTGTAAATATGACTTAAAATTCAATAGTTGTTTAGCATCAAAAGAAAGGTTATTAAATTACCTTTCATTTGATGCTAATTGCGTTAAAATCGCAAGATAATTAATTGGAAATTTTTTGAATTTTGTAAACACATATGTTTAGTAGAAAAAAATCCATGGACTTTTTTTAAAGTGTAAGAAAGATAAGTTTTTTCTGTAAATATAACTTAAAATTCAATAGTTGTTACGCATCAAAAGAAAGGTTATTAAATTACCTTTCATTTGGTGCTAATTGCGTTAAACTCGCAAAATAATTAATTGTAAATTTTGTGAATTTTGTAAACACATATGTGTAGTAGAAAAAAATCCATGGACTTTTTTTAAAGTGTAACAAAGATAAGTTTTTTCTGTAAATATAACTTTAAATTCAATAGTTGTTTAGCATCAAAAGAAAGGCTATTAAATTACCTTTCATTTGATGCTAATTGCGTTAAACTCGCAAAATAATTAATTGTAAATTTTGTGAATTTTGTAAACACATATGTGTAGTAGAAAAAAATCCATGGACTTTTTTTAAAGTGTAAGAAAGATAAGTTATTTCTGTAAATATAACTTAAAATTCAATAGTTGTGTAGCATCAAAAGAAAGATTATTAAATTACCTTTCATTTAATGCTAATTGTGTTAAAATCGCAAAATAATTAATTGTAAATTTTGCGAATTTCGTAAACACATATGTGTAGTAGAAAAAAATCCATGGACTTTTTTTAAAGTGTAAGAAAGATAAGTTTTTTCTGTAAATATAACTTAAAATTCAATAGTTGTTACGCATCAAAAGAAAGGTTATTAAATTACCTTTCATTTGGTGCTAATTGCGTTAAACTCGCAAAATAATTAATTGTAAATTTTGTGAATTTTGTAAACACATATGTGTAGTAGAAAAAAATCCATGGACTTTTTTTAAAGTGTAAGAAAGATAAGTTATTTCTGTAAATTAATTACCGTTCATTTGATGCTAATTGCGTTAAACTCGGAAAATAATTAATTGTAAATTTTGTGAATTTTGTAAACACATATGTGTAGTAGAAAAAAATCCATGGACTTTTTTAAAGTGTAAGAAAGATAAGTTATTTCTGTAAATATGACTTAAAATTCAATAGTTGTTTAGCATCAAAAGAAAGGTTATTAAATTACCTTTCATTTGATGCTAATTGCGTTAAAATCGCAAGATAATTAATTGGAAATTTTTTGAATTTTGTAAACACATATGTTTAGTAGAAAAAAATCCATGGACTTTTTTTAAAGTGTAAGAAAGATAAGTTATTTCTGTAAATATAACTTAAAATTCAATAGTTGTGTAGCATCAAAAGAAAGATTATTAAATTACCTTTCATTTAATGCTAATTGTGTTAAAATCGCAAAATAATTAATTGTAAATTTTGCGAATTTCGTAAACACATATGTGTAGTAGAAAAAAATCCATGGACTTTTTTTAAAGTGTAAGAAAGATAAGTTTTTTCTGTAAATATAACTTAAAATTCAATAGTTGTGTAGCATCAAAAGAAAGGTTATTAAATTACCTTTCATTTGATGCTAATTGCGTTAAAATCGCAAAATAACTAATTGTAAATTTTGTGAATTTCGTAAACACATATGTGTAGTAGAAAAAAATCCATGGACTTTTTTTAAAGTCTAAGAAAGATAAGTTTTTTCTGTAAATATGACTTAAAATTCAATAGTTGTTTAGCATCAAAAGAAAGGTTATTAAATTACCTTTCATTTGATGCTAATTGCGTTAAACTCGCAAAATAATTAATTGTAAATTTTGTCAATTTTGTAAACACATATGTGTAGTAGAAAAAAATCCATGGACTTTTTTTAAAGTGTAAGAAAGATAAGTTATTTCTGTAAATATAACTTAAAATTCAATAGTTGTGTAGCATCAAAAGAAAGGTTATTAAATTACCTTTCATTTGATGCTAATTGCGTTAAAATCGCAAATTAATTAATTGTAAATTTTGTGAATTTCGTAAACACATACGAGTATGTGTAGTAGAAAAAAATCCATGGACTTTTTTTAAAGTGTAACAAAGATAAGTTTTTTCTGTAAATATAACTTTAAATTCAATAGTTGTTTAGCATCAAAAGAAAGGCTATTAAATTACCTTTCATTTGATGCTAATTGCGTTAAACTCGCAAAATAATTAATTGTAAATTTTGTGAATTTTGTAAACACATATGTGTAGTAGAAAAAAATCCATGGACTTTTTTTAAAGTGTAACAAAGATAAGTTTTTTCTGTAAATATAACTTAAAATTCAATAGTTGTTTAGCATCAAAAGAAAGGTTATTAAATTACCTTTCATTTGATGCTAATTGCGTTAAACTCGCAAAATAATTAATTGTAAATTTTGTGAATTTTGTAAACACATATGTGTAGTAGAAAAAAATCCATGGACTTTTTTTAAAGTGTAACAAAGATAAGTTTTTTCTGTAAATATAACTTAAAATTCAATAGGTGTGTAGCATCAAAAGAAAGGTTATTAAATTACCTTTCATTTGATGCCAATTGCGTTAAAATCGCAAAATAATTAATTGTAAATTTTGTGAATTTCGTAAACACATACGAGTATGTGTAGTAGAAAAAAATCCATGGACTTTTTTTAAAGTGTAACAAAGATAAGTTTTTTCTGTAAATATAACTTAAAATTCAATAGTTGTGTAGCATCAAAAGAAAGGTTATTAAATTACCTTTCATTTGATGCTAATTGCGTTAAACTCGCAAAATAATTAATTGTAAATTTTGTGAATTTTGTAAACACATATGTGTAGTAGAAAAAAATCCATGGACTTTTTTTAAAGTGTAAGAAAGATAAGTTATTTCTGTAAATATAACTTAAAATTCAATAGTTGTGTAGCATCAAAAGAAAGGTTATTAAATTACCTTTCATTTGATGCTAATTGCGTTAAAATCGCAAAATAATTAATTGTAAATTTTGTGAATTTCGTAAACACATACGAGTATGTGTAGTAGAAAAAAATCCATGGACTTTTTTTAAAGTCTAAGAAAGATAAGTTTTTTCTGTAAATATGACTTAAAATTCAATAGTTGTTTAGCATCAAAAGAAAGGTTATTAAATTACCTTTCATTTGATGCTAATTGCGTTAAACTCGCAAAATAATTAATTGTAAATTTTGTGAATTTTGTAAACACATATGTGTAGTAGAAAAAAATCCATGGACTTTTTTTAAAGTGTAACAAAGATAAGTTTTTTCTGTAAATATAACTTAAAATTCAATAGGTGTGTAGCATCAAAAGAAAGGTTATTAAATTACCTTTCATTTGGTGCTAATTGCGTTAAACTCGCAAAATAATTAATTGTAAATTTTGTGAATTTTGTAAACACATATGTGTAGTAGAAAAAAATCCATGGACTTTTTTTAAAGTGTAAGAAAGATAAGTTATTTCTGTAAATTAATTACCGTTCATTTGATGCTAATTGCGTTAAACTCGGAAAATAATTAATTGTAAATTTTGTGAATTTTGTAAACACATATGTGTAGTAGAAAAAAATCCATGGACTTTTTTAAAGTGTAAGAAAGATAAGTTTTTTCTGTAAATATAACCTAAAATTCAATAGTTGTGTAGCATCAAAAGAAAGGTTATTAAATTACCTTTCATTTGATGCTAATTGCGTTAAAATCGCAAAATAATTAATTGTAAATTTCGTAAACACATATGTGTAGTAGAAAAAAATCCATGGACTTTTTTTAAAGTGTAAGAAAGATAAGTTATTTCTGTAAATATAACTTAAAATTCAATAGTTGTGTAGCATCAATAGAAAGGTTATTAAATTACCTTTCATTTGATGCTAATTGCGTTAAAATCGCAAAATAACTAATTGTAAATTTTGTGAATTTCGTAAACACATATGTGTAGTAGAAAAAAATCCATGGACTTTTTTTAAAGTCTAAGAAAGATAAGTTTTTCTGTAAATATGACTTAAAATTCAATAGTTGTTTAGCATCAAAAGAAAGGTTATTAAATTACCTTTCATTTGATGCTAATTGCGTTAAACTCGCAAAATAATTAATTGTAAATTTTGTGAATTTTGTAAACACATATGTGTAGTAGAAAAAAATCCATGGACTTTTTTTAAAGTGTAAGAAAGATAAGTTATTTCTGTAAATATAACTTAAAATTCAATAGTTGTGTAGCATCAAAAGAAAGGTTATTAAATTACCTTTCATTTGATGGTAATTGCGTTAAAATCGCAAATTAATTAATTGTGAATTTTGTGAATTTCGTAAACACATACGAGTATGTGTAGTAGAAAAAAATCCATGGACTTTTTTTAAAGTGTAACAAAGATAAGTTTTTTCTGTAAATATAACTTTAAATTCAATAGTTGTTTAGCATCAAAAGAAAGGTTATTAAATTACCTTTCATTTGATGCTAATTGCGTTAAACTCGCAAAATAATTAATTGTAAATTTTGTGAATTTTGTAAACACATATGTTTAGTAGAAAAAAATCCATGGACTTTTTTTAAAGTGTAACAAAGATAAGTTTTTTCTGTAAATATAACTTAAAATTCAATAGTTGTTTAGCATCAAAAGAAAGGTTATTAAATAACCTTTCATTTGATGCTAATTGCGTGAAACTCGCAAAATAATTAATTGTAAATTTTGTGAATTTTGTAAACACATATGTGTAGTAGAAAAAAATCCATGGACTTTTTTTAAAGTGTAACAAAGATAAGTTTTTTCTGTAAATATAACTTAAAATTCAATAGGTGTGTAGCATCAAAAGAAAGGTTATTAAATTACCTTTCATTTGATGCTAATTGCGTTAAAATCGCAAAATAATTAATTGTAAATTTTGTGAATTTCGTAAACACATACGAGTATGTGTAGTAGAAAAAAATCCATGGACTTTTTTTAAAGTGTAACAAAGATAAGTTTTTTCTGTAAATATAACTTAAAATTCAATAGTTGTTTAGCATCAAAAGAAAGGTTATTAAATTACCTTTCATTTGATGCTAATTGCGTTAAACTCGCAAAATAATTAATTGTAAATTTTGTGAATTTTGTAAACACATATGTGTAGTAGAAAAAAATCCATGGACTTTTTTTAAAGTGTAAGAAAGATAAGTTATTTCTGTAAATATAACTTAAAATTCAATAGTTGTGTAGCATCAAAAGAAAGGTTATTAAATTACCTTTCATTTGATGCTAATTGCGTTAAAATCGCAAAATAATTAATTGTAAATTTTGTGAATTTCGTAAACACATACGAGTATGTGTAGTAGAAAAAAATCCATGGACTTTTTTTAAAGTCTAAGAAAGATAAGTTTTTTCTGTAAATATGACTTAAAATTCAATAGTTGTTTAGCATCAAAAGAAAGGTTATTAAATTACCTTTCATTTGATGCTAATTGCGTTAAACTCGCAAAATAATTAATTGTAAATTTTGTGAATTTTGTAAACACATATGTGTAGTAGAAAAAAATCCATGGACTTTTTTTAAAGTGTAACAAAGATAAGTTTTTTCTGTAAATATAACTTAAAATTCAATAGGTGTGTAGCATCAAAAGAAAGGTTATTAAATTACCTTTCATTTGATGCTAATTGCGTTAAAATCGCAAAATAATTAATTGTAAATTTTGTGAATTTCGTAAACACATACGAGTATGTGTAGTAGAAAAAAATCCATGGACTTTTTTTAAAGTGTAACAAAGATAAGTTTTTTCTGTAAATATAACTTTAAATTCAATAGTTGTTTAGCATCAAAAGAAAGACTATTAAATTACCTTTCATTTGATGCTAAGTGCGTTAAACTCGCAAAATAATTAATTGTAAATTTCGTGAATTTTGTAAACACATATGTGTAGTAGAAAAAAATCCATGGACTTTTTTTAAAGTGTAAGAAAGATAAGTTATTTCTGTAAATATAACTTAAAATTCAATAGTTGTGTAGCATCAAAAGAAAGGTTATTAAATTACCTTTCATTTGATGCTAATTGCGTTAAAATCGCAAAATAATTAATTGTAAATTTTGTGAATTTCGTAAACACATACGAGTATGTGTAGTAGAAAAAAATCCATGGACTTTTTTTAAAGTCTAAGAAAGATAAGTTTTTTCTGTAAATATGACTTAAAATTCAATAGTTGTTTAGCATCAAAAGAAAGGTTATTAAATTACCTTTCATTTGATGCTAATTGCGTTAAACTCGCAAAATAATTAATTGTAAATTTTGTGAATTTTGTAAACACATATGTGTAGTAGAAAAAAATCCATGGACTTTTTTTAAAGTGTAAGAAAGATAAGTTATTTCTGTAAATATAACTTAAAATTCAATAGTTGTGTAGCATCAAAAGAAAGGTTATTAAATTACCTTTCATTTGATGCTAATTGCGTTAAAATCGCAAAATAATTAATTGTAAATTTTGTGAATTTCGTAAACACATACGAGTGTCACGCCTAATAATTGCATTCCTGCGTACAATCAAAAGGTACAACACTGACGTCACGAATTTGTCGGCGTGGGGAAAAAACGAATCCTATCCGAACAACAGGGAGTTGAGTACAAACGGCGCGTCGGTTAACTTCTTCAGCTTTTGAAATCAATATAATTTATTGTAATACCGATTGTTTAAACTTAATATGCCTAATTATATACTTTAATTCTAACCTTAGTGTTTTTCCTAAAAACGGACAAAGTGAGAAAGTAATTGCGGTTGTGTATGTAGATAATACGGTCGAAAATATCTAGTGCACGACAGTTCAGCAAGTGAGATTTGCTTGCACGCCTACATGAACGTTTAATTCAACCGAAATTCTGCTAAAAAACTATAAAATTGATGTGAAAAAAAACAAAAAGTGTGGGCAAAAGCGTGAAAAAGGGCAATTGTGCGAAAAATTGTGAAAATCGAATTCTTTTTGCAAGTTGACATAACCTCACATTTGGTGAGACTCCCGTGGAAATTAGGGCTCCAGCTACATGCGCTTTGTAGCTAAGCTCAACGGCTCGATTTCAAAATTGCATCTTTGTAGTTCAGCTAATTTCGTTTAGCATACGCAAAGTTCATTCGACTCACACAAACGATTAACCATCTGTTTCGCATACAAAACTGTCGTTTACTCGTGCATCTCTTTCGGTTATAAAATTGTCGTTCGACGCATGCTACTTGTACTTGCTATCAATTCCATCAAAAAGAAGCAAAACGAATTTGTGCATATATAACGTCGATACATGCAAACTTTTCTCTCTCTCTCGCGTTAAACTCTTTCAATCGTACTCGTGTTAAATTGTCAACGAGTTCCAATAAGAAGAAACGATACAACAAAAATTAAAGAACGAAATCACTCTGTGTTATTCTACGTTAGTGCATAAGCCATCTCTTTCACGTGTTAAAGTGTTCCACTCATACACGAATCTAATTGTCGTCGGTCTAATTAGAACGTATAATCAAAACAAAACACATACAATGCCGCAAACGAATTTGCCATTAAAAGAATTAAAAAAACGTTGCAAGGATGCTGGTTTGCCTACGTCTGGCACGAAACACCAACTATTTCAACGGTTGCAAAATAATATCGATACAGAAAGTGAAAGTGATGGTGATCAGCACACTACGATGGTGCAACGTTTATCAGCACTCGAGAAAACATTACAGCAATTTATAAGTACACAGACAAATCCGTCCCAAAATCACGATAATCGATATAACGCGCGTGTACCAAATTTTCAACCGACGTTGGCTTCATCGCCTGTGCCAACAATGTATACGTCTACCGCGAACGTGCAACAATTCGCGACAGCAACAACGTCTACGCGCGCGAACGTTATACCGCAGTGGCAGAGCGCAGGTGTCGCGACTGCGCCGCTGAATCAAATTCCAATTAGAAATGTGTTTAATCCAACAAGTATGCCAACTCTAATGAGCAATGGTTATTCTCACTCTCCGTATTACAACATCAAAGACATTGTAGAATTGTTGCCTGAGTATAACCCAACGAGCGAAACGTCTTTAAATTCGGTCCAATTCATAAAGCGTGTTGAAGTGTTGAAGAATGCATACGAGTGGCATGAAAGTGCTATAATCTTTGCAGTGCAGCAAAAGATGCGTGGATCAGCAAAGTTGTGGATCGATTCACAACAGTGCGCTTTCGTCAACTGGGCACAATTCGTAAACAAATTTTTGCATGATTTTCCGTGTTTGACTAATGAAGCAGATATTCATATCAAACTTTCTCGTACGAAACGCGAACAAAACGAATCTCCGGTCGAATATTTTTATAAAATGCTTGCTCTCGGTAATAAAGGTGGTTTGTCGGAAGCCAGTATCGCGCGACACGTAATAAACGGTATAAATGATAACGACCTAAAACGCAAAATCTCGAACGAGTATAGAAATTGTCAAGACTTATTAAAGGATATAATGAACTATAACGTATATAATAATACAACCACACAATATAGTGTACAAAAATCAAAATACGTACCATGCCCCACAAAACCGCAAACTACAAGTGCCAAACCCCTCGTAACCACTCCCAATTTAAATCAACAGCGTACAGCTGATAATGTGAAGTGCTATAACTGTGGAAAACTAGGACATTTCGCCATTAAGTGTACTGAGCCACAGAAAAAAATAAGGTGCACGAATTGCCAGCGTACTACTCACAAAAGTGAAGAATGTCCTAGTTTAAAAAAAGGAAATGTTAACAAAATTTGTGAGCCAGACAGTGATCACATTGAAGATAAACGCGACAACGGTATTCTAAAGAAAATAAGTGTAAACGGGAATGCTACAAATGCTTTCGTAGACCCGGGTAGCACCCGTACCCTTGTGCGCAAAACATTTTCGGAGCAAGTTGCAACGTATAAAAGTGAGCTAACGGTACTAAGAGGGTTTGGTGGGGGAGAATACGTTTCTACCCGGAAAGTAAATGTTATTCTTATGATTGATAATGAAAAGTTTGAAACCGATATGGTAGTTGTAAGTGACGAACTAATATCCGAAAACGTGCTCCTTGGAAAGGACGTGCTTTGTGGTTCCGATAAGCGACTTATTATAGAAAATGTCGAGTGCCGCGTAGAACAAATTCGAAATATTAGTGAACCACAAGGTTTAAATGAAAATCAAAAACAGCAATTACAGTGTATAATGCGTGAATACAGTGGGGTCTTTGCCAATAATATCACAAATTTGGGAAAGTGCGGTTTAACCAAAATGAAAATGCAGTTAAGCACTGATCAACCAATTCAATTAAAACCATATCGCGTGCCTTTCTCGAAACGACCGATAATCTCGCAGATAATTTCGGAGTTATTAGATAATAACATAATACGACCTAGTGAATCGCAATACTCGTCGCCTGTGGTTCTGGTAGAAAAGAAAAACAACGAACTTCGGTTGTGTGTTGACTATCGTTCTATTAATAAGATCACCTTAAAGCAACCATTCCCCATGCCGAACATGGAGGAACAGTTTGCCAAACTCGCGGGAAATCGGTATTTCACAACTCTCGACCTCCGCATGGGGTATCATCAAATTGAAATCGAGGAATCGTCAAAGAAGTATACCGCGTTCGTGACATCGGATGGACATTTCGAATTTAACCGTATGCCTTTCGGTCTCGTAAATGCACCAGCTACTTTTCAGTGCATTATGAATAAACTCGCGTCGAAAATGAATACGGGTGAAGTGCTTATCTACTTGGACGATATTGTAATTCCAAGCAAAACGATATGTGAAAGACTCTTACGGTTCGAACGGTTCTTGAAGCTGCTAAAAGAAGCAGGACTCACACTTCGTCCCGACAAGTGTAACATTCTCGCGTCGAAAATCGAATATCTCGGGCATATTGTAACCGAAAACGGCATTACTCCTGGAATTAGTAAGGTAACGGCTATCAAAAACTTTCAACCACCAACAAATGTATCTGAGGTAAGAAGATTCCTAGGCCTCACGGGGTTCTTTAGAAAATTTGTTCGCGACTTTTCGATTATCTCAAAACCGTTAACTATTTTATTGACAAAGGCGAGTCAAGAGAGGTTTATATGGGGTCCTAAGCAACAAACCGCATTTGAAGCTCTCTTTAATGTCCTCACACAAGAACCAGTCCTAGCATTATACGATTTTAATGCGCAACATGAGGTGCATACCGACGCTAGTAGTGTTGGTTTAGCAGGTGTACTTTTGCAATCAGTAGATGGGGGTGCCTGGCATCCAGTGTCATACTACAGTCGCCATTGCACCGATACTGAGAGTCGCTACCATAGTTACGAGCTCGAGGTTCTTGCCGTAGTAGAATCCCTAGAACGTTTCCGTATTTACGTACTAGGAAAACCTTTCCGATTAGTAACCGATTGCTCTGCGATCGCCCATGTAAAAGAGAACAAAGAACTGAAGCCTAAAATCGCACGCTGGTGGCTTAAACTACTTGAGTACGACTTTTCAACTACACATCGTCAGGGAAGTCGTTTACAACACGTCGATGCCCTAAGTCGTATGCCAGATCAACCTGCAAACGAGGTTGAGCCTGCTGGTATTGTTTGCAACGTAACTGCCGACATAAACGATTGGCTGTTGACCATGCAGCTACAGGATGAAAAACTTAGAAGATATATATATATTTTGAAAGGTACAATAAAATCACCAGATGAAAATAACGTAAAAACAGAGTACCAACTACGTAACCATTGCTTATACAAAAAGGAAATTGACGGTCTAAAATTTGTAGTACCCAAAGGGGTGCGTTGGCGGATTGTCCAAGTCTGTCATGACCAAGCAGGGCATACCGCATTAGAAAAAACGATCGACCGTATTAAGGAGATGTATTGGTTTCCGCAAATGAGGAGGTACATAAAGAGCTATATCTCAGCTTGTATTCAGTGCTGCTATCAAAAGCAACGCTCTGGGAAAACTGAAGGTGAACTTCATATCGAGTCCATTAAACCATTGCCATTCTACCGCATCCACCTGGATCATATGGGTCCTTTCACGCGCAGCAAGCGTGCAAATTGTTATGTATTAGCCATTTCCGACGCATTTAGCAAGTTCCTTATTGTTAAGGCAGTACGTGATACCAAAACAATACACGTTATTAAGACTCTAAATGAAATAACTTCGTATTTTGGTCTACCATCGCAAATAGTAACCGACAGAGGTACATCCTTTACCTCGAAATTATTTGAAGATTTTTGCAGCAAACATAACATCCATCACACGAAAACAGCCGTTCGCACTCCACGTGCAAATGGCCAGGTTGAGCGCGCAAATCAGAGCATTTTGACATATTTACGAACTACTACCGAACATCCAAAAGATTGGGATCTTAATTTAAGAGATCTCCAATGGTCGATAAACTCCCGCCGAAATGCGACGACAGGTTTTAGCCCAAACGAACTTGTCTTCGACTTTAAACTGCGTGACGTAGTCACAAATCAATTACTGGCTGCTGTCCATGACGATTTAGAGGGTGATACGTCCTCGTTAACTTCTGCTGAGAAACGAAATCAAGCTACCGTAAATATCGCAAATGAACGTGATAGGTGGAAGCAAAGATTTGATCATCGCCAAAAAAAACCGAAAATATACGCCGAAAACGATCTCGTAGTCATTGAGAATGAGCCAGCTTCTATAGGCGATTCACGAAAACTTGAGCCTAAATATCGTGGGCCATATATCGTTCGCAAAGTCTTAGGTAACGATCGCTATTTGCTGGAAGTTATTCCAGGCGCCCAAATAACTGCGAAGAAATTTTGCTCAGTATATGCTTCAGACAAAATAAAACCTTGGTGCAGCAATAGTCCTGATCTTGAAACCACCGACGACGAAATCGAGGGCGATTTAGGTCAGGAAAGGCCGAGCTGTCACGCCTAATAATTGCATTCCTGCGTACAATCAAAAGGTACAACACTGACGTCACGAATTTGTCGGCGTGGGGAAAAAACGAATCCTATCCGAACAACAGGGAGTTGAGTACAAACGGCGCGTCGGTTAACTTCTTCAGCTTTTGAAATCAATATAATTTATTGTAATACCGATTGTTTAAACTTAATATGCCTAATTATATACTTTAATTCTAACCTTAGTGTTTTTCCTAAAAACGGACAAAGTGAGAAAGTAATTGCGGTTGTGTATGTAGATAATACGGTCGAAAATATCTAGTGCACAACACGAGTATGTGTAGTAGAAAAAAATCCATGGACTTTTTTTAAAGTCTAAGAAAGATAAGTTTTTTCTGTAAATATGACTTAAAATTCAATAGTTGTTTAGCATCAAAAGAAAGGTTATTAAATTACCTTTCATTTGATGCTAATTGCGTTAAAATCGCAAAATAATTAATTGTAAATTTTGTGAATTTTGTAAACACATATGTGTAGTAGAAAAAAATCCATGGACTTTTTTTAAAGTGTAAGAAAGATAAGTTATTTCTGTAAATATAACTTAAAATTCAATAGTTGTGTAGCATCAAAAGAAAGGTTATTAAATTACCTTTCATTTGATGCTAATTGCGTTAAAATCGCAAAATAATTAATTGTAAATTTTGTGAATTTCGTAAACACATACGAGTATGTGTAGTAGAAAAAAATCCATGGACTTTTTTTAAAGTCTAAGAAAGATAAGTTTTTTCTGTAAATATGACTTAAAATTCAATAGTTGTTTAGCATCAAAAGAAAGGTTATTAAATTACCTTTCATTTGATGCTAATTGCGTTAAAATCGCAAAATAATTAATTGTAAATTTTGTGAATTTTGTAAACACATATGTGTAGTAGAAAAAAATCCATGGACTTTTTTTAAAGTGTAAGAAAGATAAGTTATTTCTGTAAATATAACTTAAAATTCAATAGTTGTGTAGCATCAAAAGAAAGGTTATTAAATTACCTTTCATTTGATGCTAATTGCGTTAAAATCGCAAAATAATTAATTGTAAATTTTGTGAATTTCGTAAACACATACGAGTATGTGTAGTAGAAAAAAATCCATGGACTTTTTTTAAAGTCTAAGAAAGATAAGTTTTTTCTGTAAATATGACTTAAAATTCAATAGTTGTTTAGCATCAAAAGAAAGGTTATTAAATTACCTTTCATTTGATGCTAATTGCGTTAAACTCGCAAAATAATTAATTGTAAATTTTGTGAATTTTGTAAACACATATGTGTAGTAGAAAAAAATCCATGGACTTTTTTTAAAGTGTAAGAAAGATAAGTTATTTCTGTAAATATAACTTAAAATTCAATAGTTGTGTAGCATCAAAAGAAAGGTTATTAAATTACCTTTCATTTGATGCTAATTGCGTTAAAATCGCAAAATAATTAATTGTAAATTTTGTGAATTTCGTAAACACATACGAGTATGTGTAGTAGAAAAAAATCCATGGACTTTTTTTAAAGTCTAAGAAAGATAAGTTTTTTCTGTAAATATAACTTAAAATTCAATAGGTGTGTAGCATCAAAAGAAAGGTTATTAAATTACCTTTCATTTGATGCTAATTGCGTTAAAATCGCAAAATAATTAATTGTAAATTTTGTGAATTTCGTAAACACATACGAGTATGTGTAGTAGAAAAAAATCCATGGACTTTTTTTAAAGTGTAACAAAGATAAGTTTTTTCTGTAAATATAACTTTAAATTCAATAGTTGTTTAGCATCAAAAGAAAGACTATTAAATTACCTTTCATTTGATGCTAAGTGCGTTAAACTCGCAAAATAATTAATTGTAAATTTCGTGAATTTTGTAAACACATATGTGTAGTAGAAAAAAATCCATGGACTTTTTTTAAAGTGTAAGAAAGATAAGTTATTTCTGTAAATATAACTTAAAATTCAATAGTTGTGTAGCATCAAAAGAAAGGTTATTAAATTACCTTTCATTTGATGCTAATTGCGTTAAAATCGCAAAATAATTAATTGTAAATTTTGTGAATTTCGTAAACACATACGAGTATGTGTAGTAGAAAAAAATCCATGGACTTTTTTTAAAGTCTAAGAAAGATAAGTTTTTTCTGTAAATATGACTTAAAATTCAATAGTTGTTTAGCATCAAAAGAAAGGTTATTAAATTATCTTTCATTTGATGCTAATTGCGTTAAACTCGCAAAATAATTAATTGTAAATTTTGTGAATTTTGTAAACACATATGTGTAGTAGAAAAAAATCCATGGACTTTTTTTAAAGTGTAACAAAGATAAGTTTTTTCTGTAAATATAACTTAAAATTCAATAGGTGTGTAGCATCAAAAGAAAGGTTATTAAATTACCTTTCATTTGATGCTAATTGCGTTAAAATCGCAAAATAATTAATTGTAAATTTTGTGAATTTCGTAAACACATACGAGTATGTGTAGTAGAAAAAAATCCATGGACTTTTTTTAAAGTGTAACAAAGATAAGTTTTTTCTGTAAATATAACTTTAAATTCAATAGTTGTTTAGCATCAAAAGAAAGACTATTAAATTACCTTTCATTTGATGCTAAGTGCGTTAAACTCGCAAAATAATTAATTGTAAATTTCGTGAATTTTGTAAACACATATGTGTAGTAGAAAAAAATCCATGGACTTTTTTTAAAGTGTAAGAAAGATAAGTTATTTCTGTAAATATAACTTAAAATTCAATAGTTGTGTAGCATCAAAAGAAAGGTTATTAAATTACCTTTCATTTGATGCTAATTGCGTTAAAATCGCAAAATAACTAATTGTAAATTTTGTGAATTTCGTAAACACATATGTGTAGTAGAAAAAAATCCATGGACTTTTTTTAAAGTCTAAGAAAGATAAGTTTTTTCTGTAAATATGACTTAAAATTCAATAGTTGTTTAGCATCAAAAGAAAGGTTATTAAATTACCTTTCATTTGATGCTAATTGCGTTAAACTCGCAAAATAATTAATTGTAAATTTTGTGAATTTCGTAAACACATACGAGTATGTGTAGTAGAAAAAAATCCATGGACTTTTTTTAAAGTGTAACAAAGATAAGTTTTTTCTGTAAATATGACTTAAAATTCAATAGTTGTTTAGCATCAAAAGAAAGGTTATTAAATTACCTTTCATTTGATGCTAATTGCGTTAAACTCGCAAAATAATTAATTGTAAATTTTGTGAATTTTGTAAACACATATGTGTAGTAGAAAAAAATCCATGGACTTTTTTTAAAGTGTAAGAAAGATAAGTTATTTCTGTAAATATAACTTAAAATTCAATAGTTGTGTAGCATCAAAAGAAAGGTTATTAAATTACCTTTTATTTGATGCTAATTGCGTTAAAATCGCAAAATAATTAATTGTAAATTTTGTGAATTTCGTAAACACATACGAGTATGAGTAGTAGAAAAAAATCCATGGACTTTTTTTAAAGTGTAACAAAGATAAGTTTTTTCTGTAAATATAACTTAAAATTCAAAAGTTGTGTAGCATCAAAAGAAAGGTTATTAAATTACCTTTCATTTGATGCTAATTGCGTTAAAATCGCAAAATAATTAATTGTAAATTTTGTGAATTTCGTAAACACATACGAGTATGTGTAGTAGAAAAAAATCCATGGACTTTTTTTAAAGTGTAACAAAGATAAGTTTTTTCTCTAAATATAACTTAAAATTCAATAGTTGTTTAGCATCAAAAGAAAGGTTATTAAATTACCTTTCATTTGATGCTAATTGCGTTAAAATCGCAAAATAACTAATTGTAAATTTTGTGAATTTCGTAAACACATATGTGTAGTAGAAAAAAATCCATGGACTTTTTTTAAAGTCTAAGAAAGATAAGTTTTTTCTGTAAATATGACTTAAACTTCAATAGTTGTTTAGCATCAAAAGAAAGGTTATTAAATTACCTTTCATTTGATGCTAATTGCGTTAAACTCGCAAAATAATTAATTGTAAATTTCGTGAATTTTGTAAACACATATGTGTAGTAGAAAAAAATCCATGAACTTTTTTTAAAGTGTAAGAAAGATAAGTTATTTCTGTAAAAATGACTTAAAATTCAATAGTTGTTTAGCATCAAAAGAAAGGTTATTAAATTACCTTTCATTTGGTGCTAATTGCGTTAAACTCGCAAAATAATTAATTGTAAATTTTGTGAATTTTGTAAACACATATGTGTAGTAGAAAAAAATCCATGGACTTTTTTTAAAGTGTAAGAAAGATAAGTTATTTCTGTAAATTAATTACCGTTCATTTGATGCTAATTGCGTTAAACTCGGAAAATAATTAATTGTAAATTTTGTGAATTTTGTAAACACATATGTGTAGTAGAAAAAAATCCATGGACTTTTTTTAAAGTGTAACAAAGATAAGTTTTTTCTGTAAATATAACTTAAAATTCAAAAGTTGTGTAGCATCAAAAGAAAGGTTATTAAATTACCTTTCATTTGATGCTAATTGCGTTAAAATCGCAAAATAATTAATTGTAAATTTTGTGAATTTCGTAAACACATACGAGTATGTGTAGTAGAAAAAAATCCATGGACTTTTTTTAAAGTGTAACAAAGATAAGTTTTTTCTCTAAATATAACTTAAAATTCAATAGTTGTTTAGCATCAAAAGAAAGGTTATTAAATTACCTTTCATTTGATGCTAATTGCGTTAAAATCGCAAAATAACTAATTGTAAATTTTGTGAATTTCGTAAACACATATGTGTAGTAGAAAAAAATCCATGGACTTTTTTTAAAGTCTAAGAAAGATAAGTTTTTTCTGTAAATATGACTTAAAATTCAATAGTTGTTTAGCATCAAAAGAAAGGTTATTAAATTACCTTTCATTTGATGCTAATTGCGTTAAACTCGCAAAATAATTAATTGTAAATTTCGTGAATTTTGTAAACACATATGTGTAGTAGAAAAAAATCCATGGACTTTTTTTAAAGTGTAAGAAAGATAAGTTATTTCTTTAAATATGACTTAAAATTCAATATTTGTTTAGCATCAAAAGAAAGGTTATTAAATTACCTTTCATTTGGTGCTAATTGCGTTAAACTCGCAAAATAATTAATTGTAAATTTTGTGAATTTTGTAAACACATATGTGTAGTAGAAAAAAATCCATGGACTTTTTTTAAAGTGTAAGAAAGATAAGTTATTTCTGTAAATATGACTTAAAATTCAATATTTGTTTAGCATCAAAAGAAAGGTTATTAAATTACCTTTCATTTGGTGCTAATTGCGTTAAACTCGCAAAATAATTAATTGTAAATTTCGTGAATTTTGTAAACACATATGTGTAGTAGAAAAAAATCCATGGACTTTTTTTAAAGTGTAAGAAAGATAAGTTATTTCTGTAAATATGACTTAAAATTCAATATTTGTTTAGCATCAAAAGAAAGGTTATTAAATTACCTTTCATTTGGTGCTAATTGCGTTAAACTCGCAAAATAATTAATTGTAAATTTTGTGAATTTTGTAAACACATATGTGTAGTAGAAAAAAATCCATGGACTTTTTTTAAAGTGTAACAAAGATAAGTTTTTTCTGTAAATATAACTTAAAATTCAATAGTTGTTTAGCATCAAAAGAAAGGTTATTAAATTACCTTTCATTTGATGCTAATTGCGTTAAACTCGCAAAATAATTAATTGTAAATTTTGTGAATTTTGTAAACACATATGTGTAGTAGAAAAAAATCCATGGACTTTTTTTAAAGTGTAACAAAGATAAGTTTTTTCTGTAAATATAACTTAAAATTCAATAGGTGTGTAGCATCAAAAGAAAGGTTATTAAATTACCTTTCATTTGATGCTAATTGCGTTAAAATCGCAAAATAATTAATTGTAAATTTTGTGAATTTCGTAAACACATACGAGTATGTGTAGTAGAAAAAAATCCATGGACTTTTTTTAAAGTCTAAGAAAGATAAGTTTTTTCTGTAAATATGACTTAAAATTCAATAGTTGTTTAGCATCAAAAGAAAGGTTATTAAATTACCTTTCATTTGATGCTAATTGCGTTAAACTCGCAAAATAACTAATTGTAAATTTTGTGAATTTTGTAAACACATATGTGTAGTAGAAAAAAATCCATGGACTTTTTTTAAAGTGTAACAAAGATAAGTTTTTTCTGTAAATATAACTTAAAATTCAATAGGTGTGTAGCATCAAAAGAAAGGTTATTAAATTACCTTTCATTTGATGCTAATTGCGTTAAAATCGCAAAATAATTAATTGTAAATTTTGTGAATTTCGTAAACACATACGAGTATGTGTAGTAGAAAAAAATCCATGGACTTTTTTTAAAGTGTAACAAAGATAAGTTTTTTCTGTAAATATAACTTTAAATTCAATAGTTGTTTAGCATTAAAAGAAAGATTATCAAATTACCTTTCATTTGATGCTAATTGCGTTAAACTCGCAAAATAATTAATTGTAAATTTCGTGAATTTTGTAAACACATATGTGTAGTAGAAAAAAATCCATGGACTTTTTTTAAAGTGTAAGAAAGATAAGTTATTTCTGTAAATATAACTTAAAATTCAATAGTTGTGTAGCATCAAAAGAAAGGTTATTAAATTACCTTTCATTTGATGCTAATTGCGTTAAAATCGCAAAATAACTAATTGTAAATTTTGTGAATTTCGTAAACACATATGTGTAGTAGAAACAAATCCATGGACTTTTTTTAAAGTCTAAGAAAGATAAGTTTTTTCTGTAAATATGACTTAAAATTCAATAGTTGTTTAGCATCAAAAGAAAGGTTATTAAATTACCTTTCATTTGATGCTAATTGCGTTAAACTCGCAAAATAATTAATTGTAAATTTTGTGAATTTCGTAAACACATACGAGTATGTGTAGTAGAAAAAAATCCATGGACTTTTTTTAAAGTGTAACAAAGATAAGTTTTTTCTGTAAATATGACTTAAAATTCAATAGTTGTTTAGCATCAAAAGAAAGGTTATTAAATTACCTTTCATTTGATGCTAATTGCGTTAAACTCGCAAAATAATTAATTGTAAATTTTGTGAATTTTGTAAACACATATGTGTAGTAGAAAAAAATCCATGGACTTTTTTTAAAGTGTAAGAAAGATAAGTTATTTCTGTAAATATAACTTAAAATTCAATAGTTGTGTAGCATCAAAAGAAAGGTTATTAAATTACCTTTTATTTGATGCTAATTGCGTTAAAATCGCAAAATAATTAATTGTAAATTTTGTGAATTTCGTAAACACATACGAGTATGAGTAGTAGAAAAAAATCCATGGACTTTTTTTAAAGTGTAACAAAGATAAGTTTATTCTGTAAATATAACTTAAAATTCAAAAGTTGTGTAGCATCAAAAGAAAGGTTATTAAATTACCTTTCATTTGATGCTAATTGCGTTAAAATCGCAAAATAATTAATTGTAAATTTTGTGAATTTCGTAAACACATACGAGTATGTGTAGTAGAAAAAAATCCATGGACTTTTTTTAAAGTGTAACAAAGATAAGTTTTTTCTCTAAATATAACTTAAAATTCAATAGTTGTTTAGCATCAAAAGAAAGGTTATTAAATTACCTTTCATTTGATGCTAATTGCGTTAAACTCGCAAAATAATTAATTGTAAATTTTGTGAATTTTGTAAACACATATGTGTAGTAGAAAAAAATCCATGGACTTTTTTTAAAGTGTAACAAAGATAAGTTTTTTCTGTAAATATAACTTAAAATTCAATAGTTGTTTAGCATCAAAAGAAAGATTATTAAATTACCTTTCATTTGATGCTAATTGCGTTAAACTCGCAAAATAATTAATTGTAAATTTTGTGAATTTTGTAAACACATATGTGTAGTAGAAAAAAATCCATGGACTTTTTTTAAAGTGTAACAAAGATAAGTTTTTTCTGTAAATATAACTTAAAATTCAATAGGTGTGTAGCATCAAAAGAAAGGTTATTAAATTACCTTTCATTTGATGCTAATTGCGTTAAAATCGCAAAATAATTAATTGTAAATTTTGTGAATTTCGTAAACACATACGAGTATGTGTAGTAGAAAAAAATCCATGGACTTTTTTTAAAGTGTAACAAAGATAAGTTTTTTCTGTAAATATAACTTAAAATTCAATAGTTGTTTAGCATCAAAAGAAAGGTTATTAAATTACCTTTCATTTGATGCTAATTGCGTTAAACTCGCAAAATAATTAATTGTAAATTTTGTGAATTTTGTAAACACATATGTGTAGTAGAAAAAAATCCATGGACTTTTTTTAAAGTGTAAGAAAGATAAGTTATTTCTGTAAATATAACTTAAAATTCAATAGTTGTGTAGCATCAAAAGAAAGGTTATTAAATTACCTTTCATTTGATGCTAATTGCGTTAAACTCGCAAAATAATTAATTGTAAATTTTGTGAATTTTGTAAACACATATGTGTAGTAGAAAAAAATCCATGGACTTTTTTTAAAGTGTAACAAAGATAAGTTTTTTCTGTAAATATAACTTAAAATTCAATAGTTGTTTAGCATCAAAAGAAAGGTTATTAAATTACCTTTCATTTGATGCTAATTGCGTTAAACTCGCAAAATAATTAATTGTAAATTTTGTGAATTTTGTAAACACATATGTGTAGTAGAAAAAAATCCATGGACTTTTTTTAAAGTGTAACAAAGATAAGTTTTTTCTGTAAATATAACTTAAAATTCAATAGGTGTGTAGCATCAAAAGAAAGGTTATTAAATTACCTTTCATTTGATGCTAATTGCGTTAAAATCGCAAAATAATTAATTGTAAATTTTGTGAATTTCGTAATCACATACGAGTATGTGTAGTAGAAAAAAATCCATGGACTTTTTTTAAAGTGTAACAAAGATAAGTTTTTTCTGTAAATATAACTTAAAATTCAATAGTTGTTTAGCATCAAAAGAAAGGTTATTAAATTACCTTTCATTTGATGCTAATTGCGTTAAACTCGCAAAATAATTAATTGTAAATTTTGTGAATTTTGTAGACACATATGTGTAGTAGAAAAAAATCCATGGACTTTTTTTAAAGTGTAAGAAAGATAAGTTATTTCTGTAAATATAACTTAAAATTCAATAGTTGTGTAGCATCAAAAGAAAGGTTATTAAATTACCTTTCATTTGATGCTAATTGCGTTAAAATCGCAAAATAATTAATTGTAAATTTTGTGAATTTCGTAAACACATATGTGTAGTAGAAAAAAATCCATGGACTTTTTTTAAAGTCTAAGAAAGATAAGTTTTTTCTGTAAATATGACTTAAAATTCAATAGTTGTTTAGCATCAAAAGAAAGGTTATTAAATTACCTTTCATTTGATGCTAATTGCGTTAAACTCGCAAAATAATTAATTGTAAATTTTGTGAATTTTGTAAACACATATGTGTAGTAGAAAAAAATCCATGGACTTTTTTTAAAGTGTAACAAAGATAAGTTTTTTCTGTAAATATAACTTAAAATTCAATAGGTGTGTAGCATCAAAAGAAAGGTTATTAAATTACCTTTCATTTGATGCTAATTGCGTTAAAATCGCAAAATAATTAATTGTAAATTTTGTGAATTTCGTAAACACATACGAGTATGTGTAGTAGAAAAAAATCCATGGACTTTTTTTAAAGTGTAACAAAGATAAGTTTTTTCTGTAAATATAACTTTAAATTCAATAGTTGTTTAGCATCAAAAGAAAGATTATTAAATTACCTTTCATTTGATGCTAATTGCGTTAAACTCGCAAAATAATTAATTGTAAATTTCGTGAATTTTGTAAACACATATGTGTAGTAGAAAAAAATCCATGGACTTTTTTTAAAGTGTAAGAAAGATAAGTTATTTCTGTAAATATGACTTAAAATTCAATAGTTGTGTAGCATCAAAAGAAAGGTTATTAAATTACCTTTCATTTGATGCTAATTGCGTTAAAATCGCAAAATAACTAATTGTAAATTTTGTGAATTTCGTAAACACATATGTGTAGTAGAAAAAAATCCATGGACTTTTTTTAAAGTCTAAGAAAGATAAGTTTTTTCTGTAAATATGACTTAAAATTCAATAGTTGTTTAGCATCAAAAGAAAGGTTATTAAATTACCTTTCATTTGATGCTAATTGCGTTAAACTCGCAAAATAATTAATTGTAAATTTTGTGAATTTCGTAAACACATACGAGTATGTGTAGTAGAAAAAAATCCATGGACTTTTTTTAAAGTGTAACAAAGATAAGTTTTTTCTGTAAATATGACTTAAACTTCAATAGTTGTTTAGCATCAAAAGAAAGGTTATTAAATTACCTTTCATTTGATGCTAATTGCGTTAAACTCGCAAAATAATTAATTGTAAATTTTGTGAATTTTGTAAACACATATGTGTAGTACAAAAAAATCCATGGACTTTTTTTAAAGTGTAAGAAAGATAAGTTATTTCTGTAAATATAACTTAAAATTCAATAGTTGTGTAGCATCAAAAGAAAGGTTATTAAATTACCTTTTATTTGATGCTAATTGCGTTAAAATCGCAAAATAATTAATTGTAAATTTTGTGAATTTCGTAAACACATACGAGTATGAGTAGTAGAAAAAAATCCATGGACTTTTTTTAAAGTGTAACAAAGATAAGTTTTTTCTGTAAATATAACTTAAAATTCAAAAGTTGTGTAGCATCAAAAGAAAGGTTATTAAATTACCTTTCATTTGATGCTAATTGCGTTAAAATCGCAAATTAATTAATTGTAAATTTTGTGAATTTCGTAAACACATACGAGTATGTGTAGTAGAAAAAAATCCATGGACTTTTTTTAAAGTGAAACAAAGATAAGTTTTTTCTCTAAATATAACTTAAAATTCAATAGTTGTTTAGCATCAAAAGAAAGGTTATTAAATTACCTTTCATTTGATGCTAATTGCGTTAAAATCGCAAAATAACTAATTGTAAATTTTGTGAATTTCGTAAACACATATGTGTAGTAGAAAAAAATCCATGGACTTTTTTTAAAGTCTAAGAAAGATAAGTTTTTTCTGTAAATATGACTTAAAATTCAATAGTTGTTTAGCATCAAAAGAAAGGTTATTAAATTACCTTTCATTTGATGCTAATTGCGTTAAACTCGCAAAATAATTAATTGTAAATTTCGTGAATTTTGTAAACACATATGTGTAGTAGAAAAAAATGCATGGACTTTTTTTAAAGTGTAACAAAGATAAGTTTTTTCTGTAAATATAACTTAAAATTCAATAGTTGTTTAGCATCAAAAGAAAGGTTATTAAATTACCTTTCATTTGATGCTAATTGCGTTAAACTCGCAAAATAATTAATTGTAAATTTTGTGAATTTTGTAAACACATATGTGTAGTAGAAAAAAATCCATGGACTTTTTTTAAAGTGTAACAAAGATAAGTTTTTTCTGTAAATATAACTTAAAATTCAATAGGTGTGTAGCATCAAAAGAAAGGTTATTAAATTACCTTTCATTTGATGCTAATTGCGTTAAAATCGCAAAATAATTAATTGTAAATTTTGTGAATTTCGTAATCACATACGAGTATGTGTAGTAGAAAAAAATCCATGGACTTTTTTTAAAGTGTAACAAAGATAAGTTTTTTCTGTAAATATAACTTAAAATTCAATAGTTGTTTAGCATCAAAAGAAAGGTTATTAAATTACCTTTCATTTGATGCTAATTGCGTTAAACTCGCAAAATAATTAATTGTAAATTTTGTGAATTTTGTAGACACATATGTGTAGTAGAAAAAAATCCATGGACTTTTTTTAAAGTGTAAGAAAGATAAGTTATTTCTGTAAATATAACTTAAAATTCAATAGTTGTGTAGCATCAAAAGAAAGGTTATTAAATTACCTTTCATTTGATGCTAATTGCGTTAAAATCGCAAAATAATTAATTGTAAATTTTGTGAATTTCGTAAACACATATGTGTAGTAGAAAAAAATCCATGGACTTTTTTTAAAGTCTAAGAAAGATAAGTTTTTTCTGTAAATATGACTTAAAATTCAATAGTTGTTTAGCATCAAAAGAAAGGTTATTAAATTACCTTTCATTTGATGCTAATTGCGTTAAACTCGCAAAATAATTAATTGTAAATTTTGTGAATTTTGTAAACACATATGTGTAGTAGAAAAAAATCCATGGACTTTTTTTAAAGTGTAACAAAGATAAGTTTTTTCTGTAAATATAACTTAAAATTCAATAGGTGTGTAGCATCAAAAGAAAGGTTATTAAATTACCTTTCATTTGATGCTAATTGCGTTAAAATCGCAAAATAATTAATTGTAAATTTTGTGAATTTCGTAAACACATACGAGTATGTGTAGTAGAAAAAAATCCATGGACTTTTTTTAAAGTGTAACAAAGATAAGTTTTTTCTGTAAATATAACTTTAAATTCAATAGTTGTTTAGCATCAAAAGAAAGATTATTAAATTACCTTTCATTTGATGCTAATTGCGTTAAACTCGCAAAATAATTAATTGTAAATTTCGTGAATTTTGTAAACACATATGTGTAGTAGAAAAAAATCCATGGACTTTTTTTAAAGTGTAAGAAAGATAAGTTATTTCTGTAAATATAACTTAAAATTCAATAGTTGTGTAGCATCAAAAGAAAGGTTATTAAATTACCTTTCATTTGATGCTAATTGCGTTAAAATCGCAAAATAACTAATTGTAAATTTTGTGAATTTCGTAAACACATATGTGTAGTAGAAAAAAATCCATGGACTTTTTTTAAAGTCTAAGAAAGATAAGTTTTTTCTGTAAATATGACTTAAAATTCAATAGTTGTTTAGCATCAAAAGAAAGGTTATTAAATTACCTTTCATTTGATGCTAATTGCGTTAAACTCGCAAAATAATTAATTGTAAATTTTGTGAATTTCGTAAACACATACGAGTATGTGTAGTAGAAAAAAATCCATGGACTTTTTTTAAAGTGTAACAAAGATAAGTTTTTTCTGTAAATATGACTTAAACTTCAATAGTTGTTTAGCATCAAAAGAAAGGTTATTAAATTACCTTTCATTTGATGCTAATTGCGTTAAACTCGCAAAATAATTAATTGTAAATTTTGTGAATTTTGTAAACACATATGTGTAGTACAAAAAAATCCATGGACTTTTTTTAAAGTGTAAGAAAGATAAGTTATTTCTGTAAATATAACTTAAAATTCAATAGTTGTGTAGCATCAAAAGAAAGGTTATTAAATTACCTTTCATTTGATGCTAATTGCGTTAAAATCGCAAAATAATTAATTGTAAATTTTGTGAATTTCGTAAACACATACGAGTATGAGTAGTAGAAAAAAATCCATGGACTTTTTTTAAAGTGTAACAAAGATAAGTTTTTTCTGTAAATATAACTTAAAATTCAAAAGTTGTGTAGCATCAAAAGAAAGGTTATTAAATTACCTTTCATTTGATGCTAATTGCGTTAAAATCGCAAATTAATTAATTGTAAATTTTGTGAATTTCGTAAACACATACGAGTATGTGTAGTAGAAAAAAATCCATGGACTTTTTTTAAAGTGAAACAAAGATAAGTTTTTTCTCTAAATATAACTTAAAATTCAATAGTTGTTTAGCATTAAAAGAAAGGTTATTAAATTACCTTTCATTTGATGCTAATTGCGTTAAAATCGCAAAATAACTAATTGTAAATTTTGTGAATTTCGTAAACACATATGTGTAGTAGAAAAAAATCCATGGACTTTTTTTAAAGTCTAAGAAAGATAAGTTTTTTCTGTAAATATGACTTAAAATTCAATAGTTGTTTAGCATCAAAAGAAAGGTTATTAAATTACCTTTCATTTGATGCTAATTGCGTTAAACTCGCAAAATAATTAATTGTAAATTTCGTGAATTTTGTAAACACATATGTGTAGTAGAAAAAAATCCATGGACTTTTTTTAAAGTGTAAGAAAGATAAGTTATTTCTGTAAATATGACTTAAAATTCAATAGTTGTTTAGCATCAAAAGAAAGGTTATTAAATTACCTTTCATTTGATGCTAATTGCGTTAAAATCGCAAAATAACTAATTGTAAATTTTGTGAATTTCGTAAACACATATGTGTAGTAGAAAAAAATTAAAGGACTTTTTTTAAAGTCTAAGAAAGATAAGTTTTTTCTGTAAATATGACTTAAAATTCAATAGTTGTTTAGCATCAAAAGAAAGGTTATTAAATTACCTTTCATTTGATGCTAATTGCGTTAAACTCGCAAAATAATTAATTGTAAATTTTGTGAATTTTGTAAACACATATGTGTAGTAGAAAAAAATCCATGGCGTTTTTTTAAGGTGTAAGAAAGATAAGTTATTTCTGTAAATATAACTAAAAATTCAATAGTTGTGTAGCATCAAAAGAAAGGTTATTAAATTACCTTTCATTTGATGCTAATTGCGTTAAAATCGCAAAATAACTAATTGTAAATTTTGTGAATTTCGTAAACACATACGAGTATGTGTAGTAGAAAAAAATCCATGGACTTTTTTTAAAGTGTAAGAAAGATAAGTTTTTTCTGTAAATATAACTTAAAATTCAATAGTTGTGTAGCATCAAAAGAAAGGTTATTAAATTACCTTTCATTTGATGCTAATTGCGTTAAACTCGCAAAATAATTAATTGTAAATTTCGTGAATTTTGTAAACACATATGTGTAGTAGAAAAAAATCCATGGACTTTTTTTAAAGTGTAAGAAAGATAAGTTATTTCTGTAAATATAACTTAAAATTCAATAGTTGTGTAGCATCAAAAGAAAGGTTATTAAATTACCTTTCATTTGATGCTAATTGCGTTAAAATCGCAAAATAACTAATTGTAAATTTTGTGAATTTCGTAAACACATATGTGTAGTAGAAAAAAATCCATGGACTTTTTTTAAAGTCTAAGAAAGATAAGTTTTTTCTGTAAATATGACTTAAATTTCAATAGTTGTTTAGCATCAAAAGAAAGGTTATTAAATTACCTTTCATTTGATGCTAATTGCGTTAAACTCGCAAAATAATTAATTGTAAATTTTGTGAATTTCGTAAACACATACGAGTATGTGTAGTAGAAAAAAATCCATGGACTTTTTTTAAAGTGTAACAAAGATAAGTTTTTTCTGTAAATATGACTTAAAATTCAATAGTTGTTTAGCATCAAAAGAAAGGTTATTAAATTACCTTTCATTTGATGCTAATTGCGTTAAACTCGCAAAATAATTAATTGTAAATTTTGTGAATTTTGTAAACACATATGTGTAGTAGAAAAAAATCCATGGACTTTTTTTAAAGTGTAAGAAAGATAAGTTATTTCTGTAAATATAACTTAAAATTCAATAGTTGTGTAGCATCAAAAGAAAGGTTAATAAATTACCTTTTATTTGATGCTAATTGCGTTAAAATCGCAAAATAATTAACTGTAAATTTTGTGAATTTCGTAAACACATACGAGTATGAGTAGTAGAAAAAAATCCATGGACTTTTTTTAAAGTGTAACAAAGATAAGTTTTTTCTGTAAATATAACTTAAAATTCAAAAGTTGTGCAACATCAAAAGAAAGGTTATTAACTTACCTTTCATTTGATGCTAATTGCGTTAAAATCGCAAAATAATTAATTGTAAATTTTGTGAATTTCGTAAACACATACGAGTATGTGTAGTAGAAAAAAATGCATGGACTTTTTTTAAAGTGTAACAAAGATAAGTTTTTTCTGTAAATATAAATAGTTGTTTAGCATGAAAAGAAAGGTTATTAAATTACCTTTCATTTGATGCTAATTGCGTTAAACTCGCAAAATAATTAATTGTAAATTTCGTGAATTTTGCAAACACATATGTGTAGTAGAAAAAAATCCATGGACTTTTTTTAAAGTGTAAGAAAGATAAGTTATTTCTGTAAATATGACTTAAAATTCAATAGTTGTTTAGCATCAAAAGAAAGGTTATTAAATTACCTTTCATTTGATGCTAATTGCGTTAAAATCGCAAAATAACTAATTGTAAATTTTGTGAATTTCGTAAACACATACGAGTATGTGTAGTAGAAAAAAATCCATGGACTTTTTTTAAAGTGTAAGAAAGATAAGTTTTTTCTGTAAATATAACTTAAAATTCAATAGTTGTGTAGCATCAAAAGAAAGGTTATTAAATTACCTTTCATTTGATGCTAATTGCGTTAAAATCGCAAAATAATTAATTGTAAATTTTGTGAATTTCGTAAACACATACGAGTATGTGTAGTAGAAAAAAATCCATGGACTTTTTTTAAAGTGTAACAAAGATAAGTTTTTTCTGTAAATATAACTTAAAATTCAATAGTTGTTTAGCATCAAAAGAAAGGTTATTAAATTACCTTTCATTTGATGCTAATTGCGTTAAACTCGCAAAATAATTAATTGTAAATTTCGTGAATTTTGTAAACACATATGTGTAGTAGAAAAAAATCCATGGACTTTTTTTAAAGTGTAAGAAAGATAAGTTATTTCTGTAAATATAACTTAAAATTCAATAGTTGTGTAGCATCAAAAGAAAGGTTATTAAATTACCTTTCATTTGATGCTAATTGCGTTAAACTCGCAAAATAATTAATTGTAAATTTTGTGAATTTCGTAAACACATACGAGTATGTGTAGTAGAAAAAAATCCATGGACTTTTTTTAAAGTGTAAGAAAGATAAGTTTTTTCTGTAAATATAACTTAAAATTCAATAGTTGTGTAGCATCAAAAGAAAGGTTATTAAATTACCTTTCATTTGATGCTAATTGCGTTAAAATCGCAAAATAATTAATTGTAAATTTTGTGAATTTCGTAAACACATACGAGTATGTGTAGTAGAAAAAAATCCATGGACTTTTTTTAAAGTGTAACAAAGATAAGTTTTTTCTGTAAATATAACTTAAAATTCAATAGTTGTTTAGCATCAAAAGAAAGGTTATTAAATTACCTTTCATTTGATGCTAATTGCGTTAAACTCGCAAAATAATTAATTGTAAATTTCGTGAATTTTGTAAACACATATGTGTAGTAGAAAAAAATCCATGGACTTTTTTTAAAGTGTAAGAAAGATAAGTTATTTCTGTAAATATAACTTAAAATTCAATAGTTGTGTAGCATCAAAAGAAAGGTTATTAAATTACCTTTAATTTGATGCTAATTGCGTTAAACTCGCAAAATAATTAATTGTAAATTTTGTGAATTTTGTAAACACATATGTGTAGTAGAAAAAAATCAATGGACTTTTTTTAAAGTGTAAGAAAGATAAGTTTTTTCGGTAAATATAACTTAAAATTCCATAGTTGTTTGGCATCAAAAAAAAGGTTATTAATTGCGTTAAAATCGCAAAATAATTAATTGGAAATTTTGTGAATTTTGTAAACACATATGTTTAGTAGAAAAAAATCCATGGAATTTTTTTAAACTGTAAGAAAGATAAGTTATTTCTGTAAATATAACTTAAAATTCAATAGTTGTGTAGCATCAAAAGAAAGATTATTAAATTACCTTTCATTTAATGCTAATTGTGTTAAAATCGCAAAATAATTAATTGTAAATTTTGCGAATTTCGTAAACACATATGTGTAGTAGAAAAAAATCCATGGACTTTTTTTAAAGTGTAACAAAGATAAGTTTTTTCTGTAAATATAACTTAAAATTCAATAGTTGTTACGCATCAAAAGAAAGGTTATTAAATTACCTTTCATTTGGTGCTAATTGCGTTAAACTCGCAAAATAATTAATTGTAAATTTTGTAAACACATATGTGTAGTAGAAAAAAATCCATGGACTTTTTTTAAAGTGTAAGAAAGATAAGTTTTTTCTGTAAATATGACTTAAAATTCAATAGGTGTTTAGCATCAAAAGAAAGGTTATTAAATTACCTTTCATTTGATGCTAATTGCGTTAAACTCGCAAAATAATTAATTGTAAATTTTGTGAATTTTGTAAACACATATGTGTAGTAGAAAAAAATCCATGGACTTTTTTTAAAGTGTAAGAAAGATAAGTTATTTCTGTAAATATAACTTAAAATTCAATAGTTGTTTAGCATCAAAAGAAAGGTTATTAAATTACCTTTCATTTGATGCTAATTGCGTTAAAATCGCAAAATAACTAATTGTAAATTTTGTGAATTTCGTAAACACATATGTGTAGTAGAAAAAAATCCATGGACTTTTTTTAAAGTCTAAGAAAGATAAGTTTTTTCTGTAAATATGACTTAAAATTCAATAGTTGTTTAGCATCAAAAGAAAGGTTATTAAATTACCTTTCATTTGATGCTAATTGCGTTAAACTCGAAAAATAATTAATTGTAAATTTTGTGAATTTTGTAAACACATATGTGTAGTAGAAAAAAATCCATGGACTTTTTTTAAAGTGTAAGAAAGATAAGTTATTTCTGTAAATATAACTTAAAATTCAATAGTTGTGTAGCATCAAAAGAAAGGTTATTAAATTACCTTTCATTTGATGCTAATTGCGTTAAAATCGCAAAATAACTAATTGTAAATTTTGTGAATTTCGTAAACACATATGTGTAGTAGAAAAAAATCCATGGACTTTTTTTAAAGTCTAAGAAAGATAAGTTTTTTCTGTAAATATGACTTAAAATTCAATAGTTGTTTAGCATCAAAAGAAAGGTTATTAAATTACCTTTCATTTGATGCTAATTGCGTTAAACTCGCAAAATAATTAATTGTAAATTTTGTGAATTTTGTAAACACATATGTGTAGTAGAAAAAAATCCATGGACTTTTTTTAAAGTGTAAGAAAGATAAGTTTTTTCTGTAAATATGACTTAAAATTCAATAGTTGTTTAGCATCAAAAGAAAGGTTATTAAATTACCTTTCATTTGATGCTAATTGCGTTAAAATCGCAAAATAACTAATTGTAAATTTTGTGAATTTCGTAAACACATACGAGTATGTGTAGTAGAAAAAAATCCATGGACTTTTTTTAAAGTGTAAGAAAGATAAGTTTTTTCTGTAAATATAACTTAAAATTCAATAGTTGTGTAGCATCAAAAGAAAGGTTATTAAATTACCTTTCATTTGATGCTAATTGCGTTAAAATCGCAAAATAATTAATTGTAAATTTTGTGAATTTCGTAAACACATACGAGTATGTGTAGTAGAAAAAAATCCATGGACTTTTTTTAAAGTGTAACAAAGATAAGTTTTTTCTGTAAATATAACTTAAAATTCAATAGTTGTTTAGCATCAAAAGAAAGGTTATTAAATTACCTTTCATTTGATGCTAATTGCGTTAAACTCGCAAAATAATTAATTGTAAATTTCGTGAATTTTGTAAACACATATGTGTAGTAGAAAAAAATCCATGGACTTTTTTTAAAGTGTAAGAAAGATAAGTTATTTCTGTAAATATAACTTAAAATTCAATAGTTGTGTAGCATCAAAAGAAAGGTTATTAAATTACCTTTCATTTGATGCTAATTGCGTTAAACTCGCAAAATAATTAATTGTAAATTTTGTGAATTTCGTAAACACATACGAGTATGTGTAGTAGAAAAAAATCCATGGACTTTTTTTAAAGTGTAAGAAAGATAAGTTTTTTCTGTAAATATAACTTAAAATTCAATAGTTGTGTAGCATCAAAAGAAAGGTTATTAAATTACCTTTCATTTGATGCTAATTGCGTTAAAATCGCAAAATAATTAATTGTAAATTTTGTGAATTTCGTAAACACATACGAGTATGTGTAGTAGAAAAAAATCCATGGACTTTTTTTAAAGTGTAACAAAGATAAGTTTTTTCTGTAAATATAACTTAAAATTCAATAGTTGTTTAGCATCAAAAGAAAGGTTATTAAATTACCTTTCATTTGATGCTAATTGCGTTAAACTCGCAAAATAATTAATTGTAAATTTCGTGAATTTTGTAAACACATATGTGTAGTAGAAAAAAATCCATGGACTTTTTTTAAAGTGTAAGAAAGATAAGTTATTTCTGTAAATATAACATAAAATTCAATAGTTGTGTAGCATCAAAAGAAAGGTTATTAAATTACCTTTAATTTGATGCTAATTGCGTTAAACTCGCAAAATAATTAATTGTAAATTTTGTGAATTTTGTAAACACATATGTGTAGTAGAAAAAAATCCATGGACTTTTTTTAAAGTGTAAGAAAGATAAGTTTTTTCGGTAAATATAACTTAAAATTCCATAGTTGTTTGGCATCAAAAAAAAGGTTATTAATTGCGTTAAAATCGCAAAATAATTAATTGGAAATTTTGTGAATTTTGTAAACACATATGTTTAGTAGAAAAAAATCCATGGACTTTTTTAAAGTGTAAGAAAGATAAGTTATTTCTGTAAATATAACTTAAAATTCAATAGTTGTGTAGCATCAAAAGAAAGATTATTAAATTACCTTTCATTTAATGCTAATTGTGTTAAAATCGCAAAATAATTAATTGTAAATTTTGCGAATTTCGTAAACACATATGTGTAGTAGAAAAAAATCCATGGACTTTTTTTAAAATGTAACAAAGATAAGTTTTTTCTGTAAATATAACTTAAAATTCAATAGTTGTTACGCATCAAAAGAAAGGTTATTAAATTACCTTTCATTTGGTGCTAATTGCGTTAAACTCGCAAAATAATTAATTGTAAATTTTGTAAACACATATGTGTAGTAGAAAAAAAATCCATGGACTTTTTTTAAAGTGTAAGAAAGATAAGTTTTTTCTGTAAATATGACTTAAAATTCAATAGTTGTTTAGCATCAAAAGAAAGGTTATTAAATTATCTTTCATTTGATGCTAATTGCGTTAAACTCGCAAAATAATTAATTGTAAATTTTGTGAATTTTGTAAACACATATGTGTAGTAGAAAAAAATCCATGGACTTTTTTTAAAGTGTAAGAAAGATAAGTTATTTCTGTAAATATAACTTAAAATTCAATAGTTGTTTAGCATCAAAAGAAAGGTTATTAAATTACCTTTCATTTGATGCTAATTGCGTTAAAATCGCAAAATAACTAATTGTAAATTTTGTGAATTTCGTAAACACATATGTGTAGTAGAAAAAAATCCATGGACTTTTTTTAAAGTCTAAGAAAGATAAGTTTTTTCTGTAAATATGACTTAAAATTCAATAGTTGTTTAGCATCAAAAGAAAGGTTATTAAATTACCTTTCATTTGATGCTAATTGCGTTAAACTCGCAAAATAATTAATTGTAAATTTTGTGAATTTTGTAAACACATATGTGTAGTAGAAAAAAATCCATGGACTTTTTTTAAAGTGTAAGAAAGATAAGTTATTTCTGTAAATATAACTTAAAATTCAATAGTTGTTTAGCATCAAAAGAAAGGTTATTAAATTACCTTTCATTTGATGCTAATTGCGTTAAACTCGAAAAATAATTAATTGTAAATTTTGTGAATTTTGTAAACACATATGTGTAGTAGAAAAAAATCCATGGACTTTTTTTAAAGTGTAAGAAAGATAAGTTATTTCTGTAAATATAACTTAAAATTCAATAGTTGTGTAGCATCAAAAGAAAGGTTATTAAATTACCTTTCATTTGATGCTAATTGCGTTAAAATCGCAAAATAACTAATTGTAAATTTTGTGAATTTCGTAAACACATATGTGTAGTAGAAAAAAATCCATGGACTTTTTTTAAAGTCTAAGAAAGATAAGTTTTTTCTGTAAATATGACTTAAAATTCAATAGTTGTTTAGCATCAAAAGAAAGGTTATTAAATTACCTTTCATTTGATGCTAATTGCGTTAAACTCGCAAAATAATTAATTGTAAATTTTGTGAATTTTGTAAACACATATGTGTAGTAGAAAAAAATCCATGGACTTTTTTTAAAGTGTAAGAAAGATAAGTTTTTTCTGTAAATATAACTTAAAATTCCATAGTTGTTTGGCATCAAAAAAAAGGTTATTAATTGCGTTAAAATCGCAAAATAATTAATTGGAAATTTTGTGAATTTTGTAAACACATATGTTTAGTAGAAAAAAATCCATGGACTTTTTTTAAAGTGTAAGAAAGATAAGTTATTTCTGTAAATATAACTTAAAATTCAATAGTTGTGTAGCATCAAAAGAAAGATTATTAAATTACCTTTCATTTAATGCTAATTGTGTTAAAATCGCAAAATAATTAATTGTAAATTTTGCGAATTTCGTAAACACATATGTGTAGTAGAAAAAAATCCATGGACTTTTTTTAAAGTGTAAGAAAGATAAGTTTTTTCTGTAAATATAACTTAAAATTCAATAGTTGTTACGCATCAAAAGAAAGGTTATTAAATTACCTTTCATTTGGTGCTAATTGCGTTAAACTCGCAAAATAATTAATTGTAAATTTTGTGAATTTTGTAAACACATATGTGTAGTAGAAAAAAATCCATGGACTTTTTTTAAAGTGTAAGAAAGATAAGTTATTTCTGTAAATTAATTACCGTTCATTTGATGCTAATTGCGTTAAACTCGGAAAATAATTAATTGTAAATTTTGTAAATTTCGTAAACACATATGTGTAGTAGAAAAAAATCCATGGACTTTTTTTAAAGTGTAAAAAAGATAAGTTTTTTCTGTAAATATAACTTAAAATTCAATAGTTGTTTAGCATCAAAAGAAAGGTTATTAAATTACCTTTCATTTGATGCTAATTGCGTTAAACTCGCAAAATAATTAATTGTAAATTTTGTGAATTTTGTAAACACATATGTGTAGAAGAAAAAAATCCATGGACTTTTTTTAAAGTGTAAGAAAGATAAGTTATTTCTGTAAATATAACTTAAAATTCAATAGTTGTGTAGCATCAAAAGAAAGGTTATTAAATTACCTTTCATTTGATGCTAATTGCGTTAAAATCGCAAAATAACTAATTGTAAACTTTGTGAATTTTGTAAACAGATATGTGTAGTAGAAAAAAATCCATGGACTTTTTTTAAAGGTGTAAGAAAGATAAGTTATTTCTGTAAATATAACTTAAAATTCAATAGTTGTGTAGCATCAAAAGAAAGTTTATTAAATTACCTTTCACTTGATGCTAATTGCGTTAAACTCGCAAAATAATTAATTGTAAATTTTGTGAATTTTGTAAACACATATGTGTAGAAGAAAATAATCCATGGACTTTTTTTAAAGTGTAAGAAAGATAAGTTATTTCTGTAAATATAACTTAAAATTCAATAGTTGTGTAGCATCAAAAGAAAGGTTATTAAATTACCTTTCATTTGATGCTAATTGCGTTAAAATCGCAAAATAACTAATTGTAAATTTTGTGAATTTTGTAAACACATATGTGTAGTAGAAAAAAATCCATGGACTTTTTTTAAAGTGTAAGAAAGATAAGTTATTTCTGTAAATATAACTTAAGATTCAATAGTTGTGTAGCATCAAAAGAAAGATTATTAAATTACCTTTCATTTGATGCTAATTGCGTCAAAATCGCAAAATAATTAATTGTAAATTTTGTGAATTTCGTAAACACATATGTGTAGTAGAAAAAAATCCAAGGACTTTTTTAAAGTGTAAGAAAGATAAGTTTTTTCTGTAAATATAACTTAAAATTCAATAGTTGTTTAGCATCAAAAGAAAGGTTATTAAATTAACTTTCATTTGATGCTAATTGCGTTAAACTCGCAAAATAATTAATTGTAAATTTTGTGAATTTTGTAAACACATATGTGTAGTAGAAAAAAATCCATGGACTTTTTTTAAAGTGTAAGAAAGATAAGTTTTTTCTGTAAATATAACTTAAAATTCCGTAGTTGCTTGGCATCAAAAAAAAAAGTTATTAATTGCGTTAAAATCGCAAAATAATTAATTGTAAATTTTGTGAATTTTGTAAACACATATGTTTAGTAGAAAAAAATCCATGGACTTTTTTTAAAGTGTAAGAAAGATAAGTTATTTCTGTAAATATAAATTAAAATTCAATAGTTGTGTAGCATCAAAAGAAAGATTATTAAATTACCTTTCATTTGATGCTAATTGTGTTAAAATCGCAAAATAATTTATTGTAAATTTTGTGAATTTCGTAAACACATATGTGTAGTAGAAAAAAATCCATGGACTTTTTTTAAAGTGTAAGAAAGATAAGTTTTTTTCTGTAAATATAACGTAAAATTCAACAGTTGTTTAGCATCAAAAGAAAGGTTATTAAATTACCTTTCATTTGATGCTAATTGCGTTAAACTCGCAAAATAATTAATTGTAAATTTTGTGAATTTTGTAAACACATATGTGTAGTAGAAAAAAATCCATGGACTTTTTTTAAAGTGTAAGAAAGATAAGTTATTTCTGTAAATATAACTTAAAATTCAATAGTTGTGTAGCATCAAAAGAAAGGTTATTAAATTACCTTTCATTTGATGCTAATTGCGTTAAAATCGCAAAATAATTAATTGTAAATTTTGTGAATTTTGTAAACACATATGTGTAGTAGAAAAAAATCCATGGACTTTTTTTAAAGTGTAAGAAAGATAAGTTTTTTCTGTAAATATAACTTAAAATTCCGTAGTTGCTTGGCATCAAAAAAAAAGGTTATTAATTGCGTTAAAATCGCAAAATAATTAATTGTAAATTTTGTGAATTTTGTAAACACATATGTTTAGTAGAAAAAAATCCATGGACTTTTTTTAAAGTGTAAGAAAGATAAGTTATTTCTGTAAATATAAATTAAAATTCAATAGTTGTGTAGCATCAAAAGAAAGATTATTAAATTACCTTTCATTTGATGCTAATTGTGTTAAAATCGCAAAATAATTTATTGTAAATTTTGTGAATTTTGTAAACACATATGTGTAGTAGAAAAACAACCATGGACTTTTTTTAAAGTGTAACAAAGATAAGTTTTTTCTGTAAATATAACTTAAAATTCAATAGTTGTTTAGCATCAAAAGAAAGGTTATTAAATTACCTTTCATTTGATGCTAATTGCGTTAAACTCGCAAAATAATTAATTGTAAATTTTGTGAATTTTGTAAACACATATGTGTAGTAGAAAAAAATCCATGGACTTTTTTTAAAGTGTAAGAAAGATAAGTTATTTCTGTAAATATAACTTAAAATTCAATAGTTGTGTACCATCAAAAGAAAGGTTATTAAATTACCTTTCATTTGATGCTAATTGCGTTAAAATCGCAAAATAACTAATTGTAAATTTTGTGAATTTCGAAAACACATATGTGTAGTAGAAAAAAATCCATGGACTTTTTTTAAAGTGTAAGAAAGATAAGTTTTTTCTGTAAATATAACTTAAAATTCAATAGTTGTGTAGCATCAAAAGAAAGGTTATTAAATTACCTTTCAGTTGATGCTAATTGCGTTAAAATCGCAAAATAACTAATTGTAAATTTTGTGAATTTCGTAAACACATACGAGTATGTGTAGTAGAAAAAAATCCATGGACTTTTTTTAAAGTGTAACAAAGATAAGTTTTTTCTGTAAATATAACTTAAAATTCAATAGTTGTTTAGCATCAAAAGAAAGGTTATTAAATTACCTTTCATTTGATGCTCATTGCGTTAAACTCGCAAAATAATTAATTGTAAATTTTGTGAATTTTGTAAACACATATGTGTAGTAGAAAAAAATCCATGGACTTTTTTTAAAGTGTAAGAAAGATAAGTTATTTCTGTAAATATAACATAAAATTCAATAGTTGTGTACCATCAAAAGAAAGGTTATTAAATTACCTTTCATTTGATGCTAATTGCGTTAAAATCGCAAAATAATTAATTGTAAATTTTGTGGATTTCGTAAACACATATGTGTAGTAGAAAAAAATCCATGGACTTTTTTTAAAGTGTAAGAAAGATAAGTTTTTTCTGTAAATATAACTTAAAATTCAATAGTTGTTACGCATCAAAAGAAAGGTTATTAAATTACCTTTCATTTGATGCTAATTGCGTTAAACTCGCAAAATAATTAATTGTAGATTTTGTGAATTTTGTAAACACATATGTGTAGTAGAACAAAATCCATGGACTTTTTTTAAAGTCTAAGAAAGATAAGTTTTTCTGTAAATATGACTTAAAATTCAATAGTTGTTTAGCATCAAAAGAAAGGTTATTAAATTACCTTTCATTTGATGCTAATTGCGTTAAAATCGCAAAATAATTAATTGTAAATTTTGTGGATTTCGTAAACACATATGTGTAGTAGAAAAAAATCCATGGACTTTTTTTAAAGTGTAAGAAAGATAAGTTTTTTCTGTAAATATAACTTAAAATTCAATAGTTGTGTAGCATCAAAAGAAAGGTTATTAAATTACCTTTCATTTGATGCTAATTGCGTTAAACTGGCAAAATAATTAATTGTAAATTTTGTGAATTTTGTAAACACATATGTGTAGTAGAAAAAAATCCATGGACTTTTTTTAAAGTGTAAGAAAGATAAGTTATTTCTGTAAATTAATTACCGTTCATTTGATGCTAATTGCGTTAAACTCGGAAAATAATTAATTGTAAATTTTGTAAATTTCGTAAACACATATGTGTAGTAGAAAAAATCCATGGACTTTTTTTAAAGTGTAAGAAAGATAAGTTATTTCTGTAAATATAACTTTAAATTCAATAGTTGTGTAGCATCAAAAGAAAGATTATTAAATTACCTTTCATTTAATGCTAATTGCGTTAAACTCGCAAAATAATTAATTGTAAATTTTGTGAATTTTGTAAACACATATGTGTAGTAGAAAAAATCCATGGACTTTTTTTAAAGTGTAAGAAAGATAAGTTATTTCTGTAAATATAACTTTAAATTCAATAGTTGTGTAGCATCAAAAGAAAGATTATTAAATTACCTTTCATTTAATGCTAATTGTGTTAAAATCGCAAAATAATTAATTGTAAATTTTGCGAATTTCGTAAACACATATGTGTAGTAGAAAAAAATCCATGGACTTTTTTTAAAGTGTAAGAAAGATAAGTTTTTTCTGTAAATATAACTTAAAATTCAATAGTTGTTACGCATCAAAAGAAAGGTTATTAAATTACCTTTCATTTGGTGCTAATTGCGTTAAACTCGCAAAATAATTAATTGTAAATTTTGTGAATTTTGTAAACACATATGTGTAGTAGAAAAAAATCCATGGACTTTTTTTAAAGTGTAAGAAAGATAAGTTATTTCTGTAAATTAATTACCGTTCATTTGATGCTAATTGCGTTAAACTCGGAAAATAATTAATTGTAAATTTTGTAAATTTCGTAAACACATATGTGTAGTAGAAAAAAATCCATGGACTTTTTTTAAAGTGTAACAAAGATAAGTTTTTTCTGTAAATATAACTTAAAATTCAATAGTTGTTTAGCATCAAAAGAAAGGTTATTAAATTACCTTTCATTTGATGCTAATTGCGTTAAACTCGCAAAATAATTAATTGTAAATTTTGTGAATTTTGTAAACACATATGTGTAGAAGAAAAAAATCCATGGACTTTTTTTAAAGTGTAAGAAAGATAAGTTATTTCTGTAAATATAACTTAAAATTCAATAGTTGTGTAGCATCAAAAGAAAGGTTATTAAATTACCTTTCATTTGATGCTAATTGCGTTAAAATCGCAAAATAACTAATTGTAAACTTTGTGAATTTTGTAAACAGATATGTGTAGTAGAAAAAAATCCATGGACTTTTTTTAAAGTGTAAGAAAGATAAGTTATTTCTGTAAATATAACTTAAAATTCAATAGTTGTGTAGCATCAAAAGAAAGGTTATTAAATTACCTTTCATTTGATGCTAATTGCGTTAAACTCGCAAAATAATTAATTGTAAATTTTGTGAATTTTGTAAACACATATGTGTAGAAGAAAAAAATCCATGGACTTTTTTTAAAGTGTAAGAAAGATAAGTTATTTCTGTAAATATAACTTAAAATTCAATAGTTTAGCATCAAAAGAAAGGTTATTAAATTACCTTTCATTTGATGCTAATTGCGTCAAAATCGCAAAATAACTAATTGTAAATTTTGTGAATTTTGTAAACACATATGTGTAGTAGAAAAAAATCCATGGACTTTTTTTAAAGTGTAAGAAAGATAAGTTATTTCTGTAAATATAACTTAAAATTCAATAGTTGTGTAGCATCAAAAGAAAGGTTATTAAATTACCTTTCATTTGATGCTAATTGCGTTAAACTCGCAAAATAATTAATTGTAAATTTTGTGAATTTTGTAAACACATATGTGTAGAAGAAAATAATCCATGGACTTTTTTTAAAGTGTAAGAAAGATAAGTTATTTCTGTAAATATAACTTAAAATTCAATAGTTGTGTAGCATCAAAAGAAAGGTTATTAAATTACCTTTCATTTGATGCTAATTGCGTTAAAATCGCAAAATAACTAATTGTAAATTTTGTGAATTTTGTAAACACATATGTGTAGTAGAAAAAAATCCATGGACTTTTTTTAAAGTGTAAGAAAGATAAGTTATTTCTGTAAATATAACTTAAGATTCAATAGTTGTGTAGCATCAAAAGAAAGATTATTAAATTACCTTTCATTTGATGCTAATTCCGTCAAAATCGCAAAATAATTAATTGTAAATTTTGTGAATTTCGTAAACACATATGTGTAGTAGAAAAAAATCCAAGGACTTTTTTAAAGTGTAAGAAAGATAAGTTTTTTCTGTAAATATAACTTAAAATTCAATAGTTGTTTAGCATCAAAAGAAAGGTTATTAAATTACCTTTCATTTGATGCTAATTGCGTTAAACTCGCAAAATAATTAATTGTAAATTTTGTGAATTTTGTAAATACATATGTGTAGTAGAAAAAAATCCATGGACTTTTTTTAAAGTGTAAGAAAGATAAGTTTTTTCTGTAAATATAACTTAAAATTCCGTAGTTGCTTGGCATCAAAAAAAAAGGTTATTAATTGCGTTAAAATCGCAAAATAATTAATTGTAAATTTTGTGAATTTTGTAAACACATATGTTTAGTAGAAAAAAATCCATGGACTTTTTTTAAAGTGTAAGAAAGATAAGTTATTTCTGTAAATATAAATTAAAATTCAATAGTTGTGTAGCATCAAAAGAAAGATTATTAAATTACCTTTCATTTGATGCTAATTGTGTTAAAATCGCAAAATAATTAATTGTAAATTTTGTGAATTTCGTAAACACATATGTGTAGTAGAAAAAAATCCATGGACTTTTTTTAAAGTGTAAGAAAGATAAGTTTTTTCTGTAAATATAACGTAAAATTCAACAGTTGTTTAGCATCAAAAGAAAGGTTATTAAATTACCTTTCATTTGATGCTAATTGCGTTAAACTCGCAAAATAATTAATTGTAAATTTTGTGAATTTTGTAAACACATATGTGTAGTAGAAAAAAATCCATGGACTTTTTTTAAAGTGTAAGAAAGATAAGTTATTTCTGTAAATATAACTTAAAATTCAATAGTTGTGTAGCATCAAAAGAAAGGTTATTAAATTACCTTTCATTTGATGCTAATTGCGTTAAAATCGCAAAATAATTAATTGTAAATTTTGTGAATTTCGTAAACACATACGAGTATGTGTAGTAGAAAAAAATCCATGGACTTTTTTTAAAGTGTAACAAAGATAAGTTTTTTCTGTAAATATAACTTAAAATTCAATAGTTGTTTAGCATCAAAAGAAAGGTTATTAAATTACCTTTCATTTGATGCTAATTGCGTTAAACTCGCAAAATAATTAATTGTAAATTTTGTGAATTTTGTAAACACATATGTGTAGAAGAAAAAAATCCATGGACTTTTTTTAAAGTGTAAGAAAGATAAGTTATTTCTGTAAATATAACTTAAAATTCAATAGTTGTGTAGCATCAAAAGAAAGGTTATTAAATTACCTTTCATTTGATGCTAATTGCGTTAAAATCGCAAAATAACTAATTGTAAACTTTGTGAATTTTGTAAACAGATATGTGTAGTAGAAAAAAATCGATGGACTTTTTTTAAAGTGTAAGAAAGATAAGTTATTTCTGTAAATATAACTTAAAATTCAATAGTTGTGTAGCATCAAAAGAAAGGTTATTAAATTACCTTTCATTTGATGCTAATTGCGTTAAACTCGCAAAATAATTAATTGTAAATTTTGTGAATTTTGTAAACACATATGTGTAGAAGAAAAAAATCCATGGACTTTTTTTAAAGTGTAAGAAAGATAAGTTATTTCTGTAAATATAACTTAAAATTCAATAGTTGTGTAGCATCAAAAGAAAGGTTATTAAATTACCTTTCATTTGATGCTAATTGCGTTAAAATCGCAAAATAACTAATTGTAAATTTTGTGAATTTTGTAAACACATATGTGTAGTAGAAAAAAATCCATGGACTTTTTTTAAAGTGTAAGAAAGATAAGTTATTTCTGTAAATATAACTTAAAATTCAATAGTTGTGTAGCATCAAAAGAAAGGTTATTAAATTACCTTTCATTTGATGCTAATTGCGTTAAACTCGCAAAATAATTAATTGTAAATTTTGTGAATTTTGTAAACACATATGTGTAGAAGAAAATAATCCATGGACTTTTTTTAAAGTGTAAGAAAGATAAGTTATTTCTGTAAATATAACTTAAAATTCAATAGTTGTGTAGCATCAAAAGAAAGGTTATTAAATTACCTTTCATTTGATGCTAATTGCGTTAAAATCGCAAAATAACTAATTGTAAATTTTGTGAATTTTGTAAACACATATGCGTAGTAGAAAAAAATCCATGGACTTTTTTTAAAGTGTAAGAAAGATAAGTTATTTCTGTAAATATAACTTAAGATTCAATAGTTGTGTAGCATCAAAAGAAAGATTATTAAATTACCTTTCATTTGATGCTAATTGCGTCAAAATCGCAAAATAATTAATTGTAAATTTTGTGAATTTCGTAAACACATATGTGTAGTAGAAAAAATCCAAGGACTTTTTTAAAGTGTAAGAAAGATAAGTTTTTTCTGTAAATATAACTTAAAATTCAATAGTTGTTTAGCATCAAAAGAAAGGTTATTAAATTACCTTTCATTTGATGCTAATTGCGTTAAACTCGCAAAATAATTAATTGTAAATTTTGTGAATTTTGTAAACACATATGTGTAGTAGAAAAAAATCCATGGACTTTTTTTAAAGTGTAAGAAAGATAAGTTTTTTCTGTAAATATAACTTAAAATTCCGTAGTTGCTTGGCATCAAAAAAAAAGGTTATTAATTGCGTTAAAATCGCAAAATAATTAATTGTAAATTTTGTGAATTTTGTAAACACATATGTTTAGTAGAAAAAAATCCATGGACTTTTTTTAAAGTGTAAGAAAGATAAGTTATTTCTGTAAATATAACTTAAAATTCAATAGTTGTGTAGCATCAAAAGAAAGATTATTAAATTACCTTTCATTTGATGCTAATTGTGTTAAAATCGCAAAATAATTTATTGTAAATTTTGTGAATTTCGTAAACACATATGTGTAGTAGAAAAAAATCCATGGACTTTTTTTAAAGTGTAAGAAAGATAAGTTTTTTCTGTAAATATAACGTAAAATTCAACAGTTGTTTAGCATCAAAAGAAAGGTTATTAAATTACCTTTCATTTGATGCTAATTGCGTTAAACTCGCAAAATAATTAATTGTAAATTTTGTGAATTTTGTAAACACATATGTGTAGTAGAAAAAAATCCATGGACTTTTTTTAAAGTGTAAGAAAGATAAGTTATTTCTGTAAATATAACTTAAAATTCAATAGTTGTGTAGCATCAAAAGAAAGGTTATTAAATTACCTTTCATTTGATGCTAATTGCGTTAAAATCGCAAAATAATTAATTGTAAATTTTGTGAATTTCGTAAACACATACGAGTATGTGTAGTAGAAAAAAATCCATGGACTTTTTTTAAAGTGTAACAAAGATAAGTTTTTTCTGTAAATATAACTTAAAATTCAATAGTTGTTTAGCATCAAAAGAAAGGTTATTAAATTACCTTTCATTTGATGCTAATTGCGTTAAACTCGCAAAATAATTAATTGTAAATTTTGTGAATTTTGTAAACACATATGTGTAGAAGAAAAAAATCCATGGACTTTTTTTAAAGTGTAAGAAAGATAAGTTATTTCTGTAAATATAACTTAAAATTCAATAGTTGTGTAGCATCAAAAGAAAGGTTATTAAATTACCTTTCATTTGATGCTAATTGCGTTAAAATCGCAAAATAACTAATTGTAAACTTTGTGAATTTTGTAAACAGATATGTGTAGTAGAAAAAAATCCATGGACTTTTTTTAAAGTGTAAGAAAGATAAGTTATTTCTGTAAATATAACTTAAAATTCAATAGTTGTTTAGCATCAAAAGAAAGGTTATTAAATTACCTTTCATTTGATGCTAATTGCGTTAAACTCGCAAAATAATTAATTGTAAATTTTGTGAATTTTGTAAACACATATGTGTAGAAGAAAAAAATCCATGGACTTTTTTTAAAGTGTAAGAAAGATAAGTTTTTTCTGTAAATATAACTTAAAATTCAATAGTTGTGTAGCATCAAAAGAAAGGTTATTAAATTACCTTTCATTTGATGCTAATTGCGTTAAAATCGCAAAATAATTAATTGTAAATTTTGTGAATTTCGTAAACACATACGAGTATGTGTAGTAGAAAAAAATCCATGGACTTTTTTTAAAGTGTAACAAAGATAAGTTTTTTCTGTAAATATAACTTAAAATTCAATAGTTGTTTAGCATCAAAAGAAAGGTTATTAAATTACCTTTCATTTGATGCTAATTGCGTTAAACTCGCAAAATAATAAATTGTAAATTTTGTGAATTTTGTAAACACATATGTGTAGAAGAAAAAAATCCATGGACTTTTTTTAAAGTGTAAGAAAGATAAGTTATTTCTGTAAATATAACTTAAAATTCAATAGTTGTGTAGCATCAAAAGAAAGGTTATTAAATTACCTTTCATTTGATGCTAATTGCGTTAAAATCGCAAAATAACTAATTGTAAATTTTGTGAATTTTGTAAACACATATGTGTAGTAGAAAAAAATCCATGAACTTTTTTTAAAGTGTAAGAAAGATAAGTTATTTCTGTAAATATAACTTAAAATTCAATAGTTGTGTAGCATCAAAAGAAAGGTTATTAAATTACCTTTCATTTGATGCTAATTGCGTTAAAATCGCAAAATAACTAATTGTAAATTTTGTGAATTTTGTAAACACATATGTGTAGTAGAAAAAAATCCATGGACTTTTTTTAAAGTGTAAGAAAGATAAGTTATTTCTGTAAATATAACTTAAAATTCAATAGTTGTGTAGCATCAAAAGAAAGGTTATTAAATTACCTTTCATTTGATGCTAATTGCGTTAAAATCGCAAAATAATTAATTGTAAATTTTGTGAATTTTGTAAACACATATGTGTAGAAGAAAAAAATCCATGGACTTTTTTTAAAGTGTAAGAAAGATAAGTTATTTCTGTAAATATAACTTAAAATTCAATAGTTGTTTAGCATCAAAAGAAAGGTTATTAAATTACCTTTCATTTGATGCTAATTGCGTTAAACTCGCAAAATAATTAATTGTAAATTTTGTGAATTTTGTAAACACATATGTGTAGTAAAAAAAAATCCATGGACTTTTTTTAAAGTGTAAGAAAGATAAGTTATTTCTGTAAATATAACTTAAAATTCAATAGTTGTGTACCATCAAAAGAAAGGTTATTAAATTACCTTTCATTTGATGCTAATTGCGTTAAAATCGCAAAATAACTAATTGTAAATTTTGTGAATTTCGAAAACACATATGTGTAGTAGAAAAAAATCCATGGACTTTTTTTAAAGTGTAAGAAAGATAAGTTCTTTCTGTAAATATAACTTAAAATTCAACAGTTGTTTAGCATCAAAAGAAAGGTTATTAAATTACCTTTCATTTGATGCTAATTGCGTTAAACTCGCAAAATAATTTATTGTAAATTTTGTGAATTTTGTAAACACATATGTGTAGTAGAAAAAAATCCATGGACTTTTTTTAAAGTGTAAGAAAGATAAGTTATTTCTGTAAATATAACTTAAAATTCAATAGTTGTGTAGCATCAAAAGAAAGGTTATTAAATTACCTTTCATTTGATGCTAATTGCGTTAAAATCGCAAAATAATTAATTGTAAATTTTGTGAATTTCGTAAACACATACGAGTATGTGTAGTAGAAAAAAATCCATGGACTTTTTTTAAAGTGTAACAAAGATAAGTTTTTTCTGTAAATATAACTTAAAATTCAATAGTTGTTTAGCATTAAAAGAAAGGTTATTAAATTACCTTTCATTTGATGCTCATTGCGTTAAACTCGCAAAATAATTAATTGTAAATTTTGTGAGTTTCGTAAACACATACGAGTATGTGTAGTAGAAAAAAATCCATGGACTTTTTTTAAAGTGTAACAAAGATAAGTTTTTTCTGTAAATATAACTTAAAATTCAATAGTTGTTTAGCATCAAAAGAAAGGTTATTAAATTACCTTTCATTTGATGCTAATTGCGTTAAACTCGCAAAATAATTAATTGTAAATTTTGTGAATTTTGTAAACACATATGTGTAGTAAAAAAAAATCCATGGACTTTTTTTAAAGTGTAAGAAAGATAAGTTATTTCTGTAAATATAACTTAAAATTCAATAGTTGTGTACCATCAAAAGAAAGGTTATTAAATTACCTTTCATTTGATGCTAATTGCGTTAAAATCGCAAAATAACTAATTGTAAATTTTGTGAATTTCGAAAACACATATGTGTAGTAGAAAAAAATCCATGGACTTTTTTTAAAGTGTAAGAAAGATAAGTTTTTTCTGTAAATATAACTTAAAATTCAACAGTTGTTTAGCATCAAAAGAAAGGTTATTAAATTACCTTTCATTTGATGCTAATTGCGTTAAACTCGCAAAATAATTTATTGTAAATTTTGTGAATTTTGTAAACACATATGTGTAGTAGAAAAAAATCCATGGACTTTTTTTAAAGTGTAAGAAAGATAAGTTATTTCTGTAAATATAACTTAAAATTCGATAGTTGTGTAGCATCAAAAGAAAGGTTATTAAATTACCTTTCATTTGATGCTAATTGCGTTAAAATCGCAAAATAATTAATTGTAAATTTTGTGAATTTCGTAAACACATACGAGTATGTGTAGTAGAAAAAAATCCATGGACTTTTTTTAAAGTGTAACAAAGATAAGTTTTTTCTGTAAATATAACTTAAAATTCAATAGTTGTTTAGCATCAAAAGAAAGGTTATTAAATTACCTTTCATTTGATGCTAATTGCGTTAAAATCGCAAAATAATTAGTTGTAAATTTTGTGAATTTTGTAAACACATATGTGTAGTAGAAAAAAATCCATGGACTTTTTTTAAAGTGTAAGAAAGATAAGTTATTTCTGTAAATATAACTTAAAATTCAATAGTTGTGTACCATCAAAAGAAAGGTTATTAAATTACCTTTCATTTGATGCTAATTGCGTTAAAATCGCAAAATACTTAATTGTAAATTTTGTGGATTTCGTAAACACATATGTGTAGTAGAAAAAAATCCATGGACTTTTTTTAAAGTGTAAGAAAGATAAGTTTTTTCTGTAAATATAACTTAAAATTCAATAGTTGTTACGCATCAAAAGAAAGGTTATTAAATTACCTTTCATTTGATGCTAATTGCGTTAAACTCGCAAAATAATTAATTGTAGATTTTGTGAATTTTGTAAACACATATGTGTAGTAGAACAAAATCCATGGACTTTTTTTAAAGTCTAAGAAAGATAAGTTTTTCTGTAAATATGACTTAAAATTCAATAGTTGTTTAGCATCAAAAGAAAGGTTGTTAAATTACCTTTCATTTGATGCTAATTGCGTTAAAATCGCACAATAATTAATTGTAAATTTTGTGGATTTCGTAAACACATATGTGTAGTAGAAAAAAATCCATGGACTTTTTTTAAAGTGTAAGAAAGATAAGTTTTTTCTGTAAATATAACTTAAAATTCAATAGTTGTGTAGCATCAAAAGAAAGGTTATTAAATTACCTTTCATTTGATGCTAATTGCGTTAAACTGGCAAAATAATTAATTGTAGATTTTGTGAATTTTGTAAACACATATGTGTAGTAGAACAAAATCCATGGACTTTTTTTAAAGTCTAAGAAAGATAAGTTTTTCTGTAAATATGACTTAAAATTCAATAGTTGTTTAGCATCAAAAGAAAGGTTATTAAATTACCTTTCATTTGATGCTAATTGCGTTAAACTCGCAAAATAATTAATTGTAAATTTTGTGAATTTTGTAAACACATATGTGTAGTAGAAAAAATCCATGGACTTTTTTTAAAGTGTAAGAAAGATAAGTTATTTCTGTAAATATAACTTTAAATTCAATAGTTGTGTAGCATCAAAAGAAAGGTTATTAAATTACCTTTCATTTGATGCTAATTGCGTTAAAATCGCAAAATAATTAATTGTAAATTTTGTGAATTTTGTAAACACATATGTGTAGTAGAAAAAAATCCATGGACTTTTTTTAAAGTGTAAGAAAGATAAGTTTTTTCTGTAAATATAACTTAAAATTCAATAGTTGTTTAGCATCACAAGAAATGTTATTAAATTACCTTTCATTTGATGCTAATTGCGTTAAACTCGCAAAATAATTAATTGTAAATTTTGTGAATTTTGTAAACACATATGTGTAGTAGAAAAAAATCCATGGACTTTTTTTAAAGTGTAAGAAAGATAAGTTATTTCTGTAAATCTAACTTAAAATTCAATAGTTGTGTAGCATCAAAAGAAAGGTTATTAAATTACCTTTCATTTGATGCTAATTGCGTTAAAATCGCAAAATAATTAATTGTAAATTTTGTGGATTTCGTAAACACATGTGTAGTAGAAAAAAATCCATGGACTTTTTTTTAAAGTGTAAGAAAGATAAGTTTTTTCTGTAAATATGACTTAAAATTCAATAGTTGTTTAGCATCAAAAGAAAGGTTATTAAATTACCTTTCATTTGATGCTAATTGCGTTAAACTCGCAAAATAATTAATTGTAAATTTTGTGAATTTTGTAAACACATATGTGTAGTAGAAAAAAATCCATTGACTTTTTTTAAAGTGTAAGAAAGATAAGTTATTTCTGTAAATATAACTTTAAATTCAATAGTTGTGTAGCATCAAAAGAAAGGTTATTAAATTACCTTTCATTTGATGCTAATTGCGTTAAAATCGCAAAATAATTAATTGTAAATTTTTGGAATTTCGTAAACATATATGTGTAGTAGAAAAAAATCCATGGACTTTTTTTTAAAGTGTAAGAAAGATAACTTTTTACTGTAAATATAACTTAAAATTCAATAGTTGTTTAGCATCAAAAGAAAGGCTATTAAATTACCTTTCATTTGATGCTAATTGCGTTAAAATCGCACAATAATTAATTGTAAATTTTGTGGATTTCGTAAACACATATGTGTAGTAGAAAAAAATCCATGGACTTTTTTTAAAGTGTAAGAAAGATAAGTTTTTTCTGTAAATATAACTTAAAATTCAATAGTTGTGTAGCATCAAAAGAAAGGTTATTAAATTACCTTTCATTTGATGCTAATTGCGTTAAACTGGCAAAATAATTAATTGTAGATTTTGTGAATTTTGTAAACACATATGTGTAGTAGAACAAAATCCATGGACTTTTTTTAAAGTCTAAGAAAGATAAGTTTTTCTGTAAATATGACTTAAAATTCAATAGTTGTTTAGCATCAAAAGAAAGGTTATTAAATTACCTTTCATTTGATGCTAATTGCGTTAAACTCGCAAAATAATTAATTGTAAATTTTGTGAATTTTGTAAACACATATGTGTAGTAGAAAAAATCCATGGACTTTTTTTAAAGTGTAAGAAAGATAAGTTATTTCTGTAAATATAACTTTAAATTCAATAGTTGTGTAGCATCAAAAGAAAGGTTATTAAATTACCTTTCATTTGATGCTAATTGCGTTAAAATCGCAAAATAATTAATTGTAAATTTTGTGAATTTTGTAAACACATATGTGTAGTAGAAAAAAATCCATGGACTTTTTTTAAAGTGTAAGAAAGATAAGTTTTTTCTGTAAATATAACTTAAAATTCAATAGTTGTTTAGCATCACAAGAAATGTTATTAAATTACCTTTCATTTGATGCTAATTGCGTTAAACTCGCAAAATAATTAATTGTAAATTTTGTGAATTTTGTAAACACATATGTGTAGTAGAAAAAAATCCATGGACTTTTTTTAAAGTGTAAGAAAGATAAGTTATTTCTGTAAATCTAACTTAAAATTCAATAGTTGTGTAGCATCAAAAGAAAGGTTATTAAATTACCTTTCATTTGATGCTAATTGCGTTAAAATCGCAAAATAATTAATTGTAAATTTTGTGGATTTCGTAAACACATGTGTAGTAGAAAAAAATCCATGGACTTTTTTTTAAAGTGTAAGAAAGATAAGTTTTTTCTGTAAATATGACTTAAAATTCAATAGTTGTTTAGCATCAAAAGAAAGGTTATTAAATTACCTTTCATCTGATGCTAATTGCGTTAAACTCGCAAAATAATTAATTGTAAATTTTGTGAATTTTGTAAACACATATGTGTAGTAAGAAAAAAATCGATGGACTTTTTTAAAGTGTAAGAGAGATAAATTTTTTCTGTAAATATAACTTAAAATTCAATAGTTGTTTAGCATCAAAAGAAAGGTTATTAAATTACCTTGCGTTAAACTCGCAAAATAATTAATTGTAAATTTTGTGAATTTTGTAAACACATATGTGTAGTAAGAAAAAAATCGATGGACTTTTTTAAAGTGTAAGAGAGATAAATTTTTTCTGTAAATATAACTTAAAATTCAATAGTTGTTTAGCATCAAAAGAAAGGTTATTAAATTACCTTGCGTTAAAATCGCAAAATAATTTATTGTAAATTTTGTGAATTTTGTAAACACATATGTGTAGTAGAAAAAAATCCATGGACTTTTTTTAAAGTGTAAAAAAGATAAGTTTTTTCTGTAAATATAACTTAAAATTCAATAGTTATTTAGCATCAAAAGAAAGGTTATTAAATTACCTTTCATTTGATGCTAATTGCGTTAAACTCGCAAAATAATTAATTGTAAATTTTGTGGATTTCGTAAACACATATGTGTAGTAGAAAAAAATCCATGGACTTTTTTTAAAGTGTAAGAAAGATAAGTTTTTTCTGTAAATATAACTTAAAATTCAATAGTTGTTACGCGTCAAAAGAAAGGTTATTAAATTACCTTTCATTTGACGCTAATTGCGTTAAACTCGCAAAATAATTAATTGTAGATTTTGTGAATTTTGTAAACACATATGTGTAGTAGAACAAAATCCATGGACTTTTTTTAAAGTCTAAGAAAGATAAGTTTTTCTGTAAATATGACTTAAAATTCAATAGTTGTTTAGCATCAAAAGAAAGGTTATTAAATTACCTTTCATTTGATGCTAATTGCGTTAAACTCGCAAAATAATTAATTGTAAATTTTGTGAATTTTGTAAACACATATGTGTAGTAGAAAAAAATCCATGGACTTTTTTTAAAGCGTAAGAAAGATAAGTTATTTCTGTAAATATAACTTAAAATTCAATAGTTGTGTAGCATCAAAAGAAAGGTTATTAAATTACCTTTCATTTGATGCTAATTGCGTTAAAATCGCAAAATAATTAATTGTAAATTTTGTGGATTTCGTAAACACATATGTGTAGTAGAAAAAAATCCATGGACTTTTTTTTAAAGTGTAAGAAAGATAAGTTATTTCTGTAAATATAACTTTAAATTCAATAGTTGTAATTTAATAACCTTTCTAATTGCGTTAAAATCGCAAAATAATTAATTGTAAATTTTGTGAATTTTGTAAACACATATGTGTAGTAGAAAAAAATCCATGGACTTTTTTTAAAGTGTAAGAAAGATAAGTTTTTTCTGTAAACATAACTTAAACTTCAATAGTTGTTTAGCATCAAAAGAAAGGTTATTAAATTACCTTTCATTTGATGCTAATTGCGTTAAACTCGCAAAATAATTAATTGTAAATTTTGTGAATTTTGTAAACACATATGTGTAGTAGAAAAAAATTCATGGACTTTTTTTAAAGTGTAAGAAAGATAAGTTATTTCTGTAAATATAACTTAAAATTCAATAGTTGTGTAGCATCAAAAGAAAGGTTATTAAATTACCTTTCATTTGATGCTAATTGCGTTAAAATCGCAAAATAATTAATTGTAAATTTTGTGGATTTCGTAAACGCATGTGTAGTAGAAAAAAATCCATGGACTTTTTTTTAAAGTGTAAGAAAGATAAGTTTTTTCTGTAAATATAACTTAAAATTCAATAGTTGTTTAGCATCAAAAGAAAGGTTATTAAATTACCTTTCATTTGATGCTAATTGCGTTAAACTCGCAAAATAATTAATTGTAAATTTTGTGAATTTTGTAAACACATATGTGTAGTAGAAAAAAATCCATTGACTTTTTTTAAAGTGTAAGAAAGATAAGTTATTTCTGTAAATATAACTTTAAATTCAATAGTTGTGTAGCATCAAAAGAAAGGTTATTAAATTACCTTTCATTTGATGCTAATTGCGTTAAAATCGCAAAATAATTAATTGTAAATTTTTGGAATTTCGTAAACATATATGTGTAGTAGAAAAAAATCCATGGACTTTTTTTTAAAGTGTAAGAAAGATAAGTTTTTACTGTAAATATAACTTAAAATTCAATAGTTGTTTAGCATCAAAAGAAAGGTTATTAAATTACCTTGCGTTAAAATCGGAAAATAATTAATTGTAAATTTGTTGAATTTTGTAAACATATATGTGTGGTAGAAAAAAATCCATGGACTTTTTTTAAAGTGTAAGAAAGATAAGTTTTTTCTGTAAATATAACTTAAAATTCAATAGTTGTTTAGCATCAAAAGAAAGGTTATTAAATTACCTTTCATTTGATGCTAATTGCGTTAAACTCGCAAAATAATTAATTGTAAATTTTGTGAATTTTGTAAACACATATGTGTAGTAGAAAAAAATCCATTGACTTTTTTTAAAGTGTAAGAAAGATAAGTTATTTCTGTAAATATAACTTTAAATTCAATAGTTGTTTAGCATCAAAAGAAAGGTTATTAAATTACCTTTCATTTGATGCTAATTGCGTTAAAATCGCAAATAATTGATTGTAAATTTCCTGAATTTTGTAAACATATATGTGTAGTAAGAAAAAAATCGATGGACTTTTTTAAAGTGTAAGAGAGATAAATTTTTTCTGTAAATATAACTTAAAATTCAATAGTTGTTTAGCATCAAAAGAAAGGTTATAAAATTACCTTGCGTTAAAATCGCAAAATAATTTATTGTAAATTTTGTGAATTTTGTAAACACATATGTGTAGTAGAAAAAAATCCATGGACTTTTTTTAAAGTGTAAGAATTATAAGTTTTTTCTGTAAATATAACTTAAAAATCAATAGTTGTTTAGCATCAAAAGAAAGGTTATTAAACTACCTTTCATTTGATGCTAATTGCGTTAAAATCGGAAAATAATTAATTGTAAATTTGTTGAATTTTGTAAACACATATGTGTGGTAGAAAAAAATCCATGGACTTTTTTTAAAGTGTAAGAAAGATAAGTTTTTCTGTAAATATAACTTAAAATTCAATTGTTGTTTAGCATCAAAAGAAAGGTTATTAAATTACCTTTCATTTGATGCTAATTGCGTTAAACTCGCAAAAAAAATAATTGTAAATTTTGTGGATTTCGTAAACACATATGTGTAGTAGAAAAAAATCCATGGACTTTTTTTAAAGTGTAAGAAAGATAAGTTTTTTCTGTAAATATAACTTAAAATTCAATAGTTGTTACGCATCAAAAGAAAGGTTATTAAATTACCTTTCATTTGGTGCTAATTGCGTTAAACTCGCAAAATAATTAATTGTAGATTTTGTGAATTTTGTAAACACATATGTGTAGTAGAACAAAATCCATGCACTTTTTTTAAAGTCTAAGAAAGATAAGTTTTTCTGTAAATATGACTTAAAATTCAATAGTTGTTTAGCATCAAAAGAAAGGTTATTAAATTACCTTTCATTTGATGCTAATTGCGTTAAACTCGCAAAATAATTAATTGTAAATTTTGTGAATTTTGTAAACACATATGTGTAGTAGAAAAAAATCCATGGACTTTTTTTAAAGCGTAAGAAAGATAAGTTATTTCTGTAAATATAACTTAAAATTCAATAGTTGTGTAGCATCAAAAGAAAGGTTATTAAATTACCTTTCATTTGATGCTAATTGCGTTAAAATCGCAAAATAATTAATTGTAAATTTTGTGGATTTCGTAAACACATATGTGTAGTAGAAAAAAATACATGGACTTTTTTTTAAAGTGTAAGAAAGATAAGTTATTTCTGTAAATATAACTTTAAATTCAATAGTTGTGTAGCATCAAATGAAAGGTAATTTAATAACCTTTCTAATTGCGTTAAAATCGCAAAATAATTAATTGTAAATTTTGTGAATTTTGTAAACACATATGTGTAGTAGAAAAAAATCCATTGACTTTTTTTAAAGTGTAAGAAAGATAAGTTATTTCTGTAAATATAACTTTAAATTCAATAGTTGTGTAGCATCAAAAGAAAGGTTATTAAATTACCTTTCATTTGATGCTAATTGCGTTAAAATCGCAAAATAATTAATTGTAAATTTTGTGAATTTCGTAAACATATATGTGTAGTAGAAAAAAATCCATGGACTTTTTTTTAAAGTGTAAGAAAGATAAGTTTTTACTGTAAATATAACTTAAAATTCAATAGTTGTTTAGCATCAAAAGAAAGGCTATTAAATTACCTTTCATTTGATGCTAATTGCGTTAAAATCGCAAATAATTGATTGTAAATTTCGTGAATTTTGTAAACATATATGTGTAGTAAGAAAAAAATCGATGGACTTTTTTAAAGTGTAAGAGAGATAAATTTTTTCTGTAAATATAACTTAAAATTCAATAGTTGTTTAGCATCAAAAGAAAGGTTATTAAATTACCTTTCATTTGATGCTAATTGCGTTAAAATCGCAAAATAATTAATTGTAAATTTTGTGGATTTCGTAAACACATGTGTAGTAGAAAAAAATCCATGGACTTTTTTTTAAAGTGTAAGAAAGATAAGTTTTTTCTGTAAATATGACTTAAAATTCAATAGTTGTTTAGCATCAAAAGAAAGGTTATTAAATTACCTTTCATCTGATGCTAATTGCGTTAAACTCGCAAAATAATTAATTGTAAATTTTGTGAATTTTGTAAACACATATGTGTAGTAAGAAAAAAATCGATGGACTTTTTTAAAGTGTAAGAGAGATAAATTTTTTCTGTAAATATAACTTAAAATTCAATAGTTGTTTAGCATCAAAAGAAAGGTTATTAAATTACCTTGCGTTAAACTCGCAAAATAATTAATTGTAAATTTTGTGAATTTTGTAAACACATATGTGTAGTAGAAAAAAATCCATGGACTTTTTTTAAAGTGTAAGAAAGATAAGTTATTTCTGTAAATCTAACTTAAAATTCAATAGTTGTGTAGCATCAAAAGAAAGGTTATTAAATTACCTTTCATTTGATGCTAATTGCGTTAAAATCGCAAAATAATTAATTGTAAATTTTGTGGATTTCGTAAACACATGTGTAGTAAAAAAAAATCCATGGACTTTTTTTTAAAGTGTAAGAAAGATAAGTTTTTTCTGTAAATATGACTTAAAATTCAATAGTTGTTTAGCATCAAAAGAAAGGTTATTAAATTACCTTTCATCTGATGCTAATTGCGTTAAACTCGCAAAATAATTAATTGTAAATTTTGTGAATTTTGTAAACACATATGTGTAGTAAGAAAAAAATCGATGGACTTTTTTAAAGTGTAAGAGAGATAAATTTTTTCTGTAAATATAACTTAAAATTCAATAGTTGTTTAGCATCAAAAGAAAGGTTATTAAATTACCTTGCGTTAAAATCGCAAAATAATTTATTGTAAATTTTGTGAATTTTGTAAACACATATGTGTAGTAGAAAAAAATCCATGGACTTTTTTTAAAGTGTAAAAAAGATAAGTTTTTTCTGTAAATATAACTTAAAATTCAATAGTTATTTAGCATCAAAAGAAAGGTTATTAAATTACCTTTCATTTGATGCTAATTGCGTTAAACTCGCAAAATAATTAATTGTAAATTTTGTGGATTTCGTAAACACATATGTGTAGTAGAAAAAAATCCATGGACTTTTTTTAAAGTGTAAGAAAGATAAGTTTTTTCTGTAAATATAACTTAAAATTCAATAGTTGTTACGCATCAAAAGAAAGGTTATTAAATTACCTTTCATTTGACGCTAATTGCGTTAAACTCGCAAAATAATTAATTGTAGATTTTGTGAATTTTGTAAACACATATGTGTAGTAGAACAAAATCCATGGACTTTTTTTAAAGTCTAAGAAAGATAAGTTTTTCTGTAAATATGACTTAAAATTCAATAGTTGTTTAGCATCAAAAGAAAGGTTATTAAATTACCTTTCATTTGATGCTAATTGCGTTAAACTCGCAAAATAATTAATTGTAAATTTTGTGAATTTTGTAAACACATATGTGTAGTAGAAAAAAATCCATGGACTTTTTTTAAAGCGTAAGAAAGATAAGTTATTTCTGTAAATATAACTTAAAATTCAATAGTTGTGTAGCATCAAAAGAAAGGTTATTAAATTACCTTTCATTTGATGCTAATTGCGTTAAAATCGCAAAATAATTAATTGTAAATTTTGTGGATTTCGTAAACACATATGTGTAGTAGAAAAAAATCCATGGACTTTTTTTTAAAGTGTAAGAAAGATAAGTTATTTCTGTAAATATAACTTTAAATTCAATAGTTGTAATTTAATAACCTTTCTAATTGCGTTAAAATCGCAAAATAATTAATTGTAAATTTTGTGAATTTTGTAAACACATATGTGTAGTAGAAAAAAATCCATGGACTTTTTTTAAAGTGTAAGAAAGATAAGTTTTTTCTGTAAACATAACTTAAACTTCAATAGTTGTTTAGCATCAAAAGAAAGGTTATTAAATTACCTTTCATTTGATGCTAATTGCGTTAAACTCGCAAAATAATTAATTGTAAATTTTGTGAATTTTGTAAACACATATGTGTAGTAGAAAAAAATTCATGGACTTTTTTTAAAGTGTAAGAAAGATAAGTTATTTCTGTAAATATAACTTAAAATTCAATAGTTGTGTAGCATCAAAAGAAAGGTTATTAAATTACCTTTCATTTGATGCTAATTGCGTTAAAATCGCAAAATAATTAATTGTAAATTTTGTGGATTTCGTAAACGCATGTGTAGTAGAAAAAAATCCATGGACTTTTTTTTAAAGTGTAAGAAAGATAAGTTTTTTCTGTAAATATAACTTAAAATTCAATAGTTGTTTAGCATCAAAAGAAAGGTTATTAAATTACCTTTCATTTGATGCTAATTGCGTTAAACTCGCAAAATAATTAATTGTAAATTTTGTGAATTTTGTAAACACATATGTGTAGTAGAAAAAAATCCATTGACTTTTTTTAAAGTGTAAGAAAGATAAGTTATTTCTGTAAATATAACTTTAAATTCAATAGTTGTGTAGCATCAAAAGAAAGGTTATTAAATTACCTTTCATTTGATGCTAATTGCGTTAAAATCGCAAAATAATTAATTGTAAATTTTTGGAATTTCGTAAACATATATGTGTAGTAGAAAAAAATCCATGGACTTTTTTTTAAAGTGTAAGAAAGATAAGTTTTTACTGTAAATATAACTTAAAATTCAATAGTTGTTTAGCATCAAAAGAAAGGTTATTAAATTACCTTGCGTTAAAATCGGAAAATAATTAATTGTAAATTTGTTGAATTTTGTAAACATATATGTGTGGTAGAAAAAAATCCATGGACTTTTTTTAAAGTGTAAGAAAGATAAGTTTTTTCTGTAAATATAACTTAAAATTCAATAGTTGTTTAGCATCAAAAGAAAGGTTATTAAATTACCTTTCATTTGATGCTAATTGCGTTAAACTCGCAAAATAATTAATTGTAAATTTTGTGAATTTTGTAAACACATATGTGTAGTAGAAAAAAATCCATTGACTTTTTTTAAAGTGTAAGAAAGATAAGTTATTTCTGTAAATATAACTTTAAATTCAATAGTTGTTTAGCATCAAAAGAAAGGTTATTAAATTACCTTTCATTTGATGCTAATTGCGTTAAAATCGCAAATAATTGATTGTAAATTTCCTGAATTTTGTAAACATATATGTGTAGTAAGAAAAAAATCGATGGACTTTTTTAAAGTGTAAGAGAGATAAATTTTTTCTGTAAATATAACTTAAAATTCAATAGTTGTTTAGCATCAAAAGAAAGGTTATAAAATTACCTTGCGTTAAAATCGCAAAATAATTTATTGTAAATTTTGTGAATTTTGTAAACACATATGTGTAGTAGAAAAAAATCCATGGACTTTTTTTAAAGTGTAAGAATTATAAGTTTTTTCTGTAAATATAACTTAAAAATCAATAGTTGTTTAGCATCAAAAGAAAGGTTATTAAACTACCTTTCATTTGATGCTAATTGCGTTAAAATCGGAAAATAATTAATTGTAAATTTGTTGAATTTTGTAAACACATATGTGTGGTAGAAAAAAATCCATGGACTTTTTTTAAAGTGTAAGAAAGATAAGTTTTTCTGTAAATATAACTTAAAATTCAATTGTTGTTTAGCATCAAAAGAAAGGTTATTAAATTACCTTTCATTTGATGCTAATTGCGTTAAACTCGCAAAAAAAATAATTGTAAATTTTGTGGATTTCGTAAACACATATGTGTAGTAGAAAAAAATCCATGGACTTTTTTTAAAGTGTAAGAAAGATAAGTTTTTTCTGTAAATATAACTTAAAATTCAATAGTTGTTACGCATCAAAAGAAAGGTTATTAAATTACCTTTCATTTGGTGCTAATTGCGTTAAACTCGCAAAATAATTAATTGTAGATTTTGTGAATTTTGTAAACACATATGTGTAGTAGAACAAAATCCATGCACTTTTTTTAAAGTCTAAGAAAGATAAGTTTTTCTGTAAATATGACTTAAAATTCAATAGTTGTTTAGCATCAAAAGAAAGGTTATTAAATTACCTTTCATTTGATGCTAATTGCGTTAAACTCGCAAAATAATTAATTGTAAATTTTGTGAATTTTGTAAACACATATGTGTAGTAGAAAAAAATCCATGGACTTTTTTTAAAGCGTAAGAAAGATAAGTTATTTCTGTAAATATAACTTAAAATTCAATAGTTGTGTAGCATCAAAAGAAAGGTTATTAAATTACCTTTCATTTGATGCTAATTGCGTTAAAATCGCAAAATAATTAATTGTAAATTTTGTGGATTTCGTAAACACATATGTGTAGTAGAAAAAAATACATGGACTTTTTTTTAAAGTGTAAGAAAGATAAGTTATTTCTGTAAATATAACTTTAAATTCAATAGTTGTGTAGCATCAAATGAAAGGTAATTTAATAACCTTTCTAATTGCGTTAAAATCGCAAAATAATTAATTGTAAATTTTGTGAACTTTGTAAACACATATGTGTAGTAGAAAAAAATCCATTGACTTTTTTTAAAGTGTAAGAAAGATAAGTTATTTCTGTAAATATAACTTTAAATTCAATAGTTGTGTAGCATCAAAAGAAAGGTTATTAAATTACCTTTCATTTGATGCTAATTGCGTTAAAATCGCAAAATAATTAATTGTAAATTTTGTGAATTTCGTAAACATATATGTGTAGTAGAAAAAAATCCATGGACTTTTTTTTAAAGTGTAAGAAAGATAAGTTTTTACTGTAAATATAACTTAAAATTCAATAGTTGTTTAGCATCAAAAGAAAGGCTATTAAATTACCTTTCATTTGATGCTAATTGCGTTAAAATCGCAAATAATTGATTGTAAATTTCGTGAATTTTGTAAACATATATGTGTAGTAAGAAAAAAATCGATGGACTTTTTTAAAGTGTAAGAGAGATAAATTTTTTCTGTAAATATAACTTAAAATTCAATAGTTGTTTAGCATCAAAAGAAAGGTTATTAAATTACCTTGCGTTAAAATCGCAAAATAATTTATTGTAAATTTTGTGAATTTTGTAAACACATATGTGTAGTAGAAAAAAATCCATGGACTTTTTTTAAAGTGTAAGAAATATAAGTTTTTTCTGTAAATATAACTTAAAAATCAATAGTTGTTTAGCATCAAAAGAAAGGTTATTAAACTACCTTTCATTTGATGCTAATTGCGTTAAAATCGGAAAATAATTAATTGTAAATTTGTTGAATTTTGTAAACACATATGTGTGGTAGAAAAAAATCCATGGACTTTTTTTAAAGTGTAGGAAAGATAAGTTTTTTCTGTAAATATAACTTAAAATTCAATAGTTGTTTAGCATCAAAATAAAGGTTATTAAACTACCTTTCATTTGATGCTAATTGCGTTAAAATCGCAAAATAATTAATTGTAAATTTTGTGAATTTCTTAAACACATATGTGTAGTAGAAAAAAATCCATGGACTTTATTTAAAGTGTAAGAAAGATAAGTTATTTCTGTAAATATAACTTAAAATTTAATAGTTGTGTAGCATCAAAAGAAAGATTATTAAAATAATGCTAATTGCGTCAAAATCGCAAAATAATTAATTGTAAATTTTGTGAATTTCGTAAACACATATGTGTAGTAGAAAAAAATCCAAGGACTTTTTTAAAGTGTAAGAAATATAAGTTTTTTCTGTAAATATAACTTAAAAATCAATAGTTGTTTAGCATCAAAAGAAAGGTTATTAAACTACCTTTCATTTGATGCTAATTGCGTTAAAATCGGAAAATAATTAATTGTAAATTTGTTGAATTTTGTAAACACATATGTGTGGTAGAAAAAAGTCCGTGGACTTTTTTTAAAGTGTAAGAAAGATAAGTTTTTTCTGTAAATATAACTTAAAATTCAATAGTTGTTTGGCATCAAAAAAAAGGTTATTAATTGCGTTAAAATCGCAAAATAATTAATTGTAAATTTTGTGAATTTCGTAAACACATATGTGTAGTAGAAAAAAATCCAAGGACTTTTTTAAAGTGTAAGAAAGATAAGTTTTTTCTGTAAATATAACTTAAAATTCAATAGTTGTTTAGCATCAAAAGAAAGATTATTAAATTACCTTTCATTTGATGCTAATTGCGACAAAATCGCAAAATAATTAATTGTAAATTTTGTGAATTTTGTAAACACATATGTGTAGTAGAAAAAAATCCATGGACTTTTTTTAAAGTGTAAGAAATATAAGTTTTTTCTGTAAATATAATTTAAAAATCAATAGTTGTTTAGCATCAAAAGAAAGGTTATTAAACTACCTTTATGTGAATAATATATATTATGGTTTTGGGATTGGGACGTGTGGCTACCGATGTCGCGTAAACAAACGTAAATATTCATTGAGTGTCCTATGGTTTCTTTCTAGTGAACATATAGTTTCATGGTGGTATGGTATGGAAAATACTTGTTTAATATTGTTTCATTAGTTCGTTTACAAATTCTCAATCGTTATGGTTTCGAATGTCGACATTGGCGTGTCTGTCACTACAAGTGGTTATTTTGTGTGTCTTACAGTTTTGTTTTGTGTGCATTTCCTGCACCCTTCGAGAACGCGATGAACGAACAACCAAGAAAGTTCTCGGTGCGTGGACAAGCACCCTGTTGGACTATATAAGCCAGTGACCAAACAAGGCAGGTTGATCAGTTTATTTTCAAGCGTTGAACAGTGAACTACTGTGAAGTTATCAAACTCTTAAATTTGTATTGAGCTTCTACTAGTAAATAAAACAATATCTGTGCGTGTGTTTATTTGACTTTATAGTGAGCCAACCCAGGATTGATAAACAAGGAATCATCGAATTCGTCACAATTGGTGTCAGAAGCTGTATTGTTAAATAAATACCAGTGGTTGCAACGACAGCAAGGGCATGGCTCAGTTGAATGAATTAAAAATTCAGCAACTCAAAACTGAGTTGGAAAAACGCGGACGGAACACCACAGGCAATAAATACGAGCTACAATCCCGACTACGGGAGGCAATAGAAGCGAAAGGAATAAACGTTGATGATTATGTTTTTCATCTTTTTGAGGAGGCATCGACGAAAACTGAAGAGAAAAAAGAGCCTCCGAATCCAGTGGCAAGTGCGGATACACACGCGTTGTTCGCTGTATTGACTCAGATGTCGTCAAGCATTTCAACAAATCTTGAAGAACAAAATACACACATGGCATCTCAGCTGGAATAACAAGATACACGTATTACATCCAAGCTGGAGGCACATATTTCCGAAATGTCATCACAAAGTTCAGCACAGATATTATCGCAGATCTCTCCTAGCAGGAAGCTAGGATGTCAGTAACAGTCCCACCACTAGTTAAACACAACAGAGATAACGATGGCTACGCTTATGCATGCAAGCATGTACCAAGAAAGAGGAAGAGAGATCGCGCGAGTGTTTGCGGATACGATGCAAAGAGGAGATGCCAATAAATAACACCGATCCTTCGAGAACACGAAGAGCGAATAACCCAGAAAGTTCTCGATGCGTAGGCAAGCACCCTGTCGGACTATATAAGGCAGGGACCAAGCAAGGCAGGTTGTTTAGTTTATTTCCAAGTGTTGTTCAGTTAACTACTGCGAAGTTACCAAACTCTTAAATTTGTATTGCGTTTATTACTAGTAAATAAAACTAGCTATTAGTTACAATATCTGTGCGTGTGTTTTTTCGACTTTATAGTGATCGAACCCAGGATTAATAATCAAGGAATCATCGATGGTTGCAAGGATATCAAATACATGGCTAAGTTGAATGAATTAAAGATTCAGCAACTCAAACCTGAGTTGGAACAACGCGGACTAAACACCACCGACAATAAATACGAGCTACAATTACGACTACGGGAGGCAATGTTAGCGGAACGAATCAACGTTGATGATTATGTTTTCCATGTTTTGGAGGAGGCATCGACTAAAATTGAAGAGAAAAAGGAGCCTCCGAATCCAGTGGCAAGTGTGGATACAAACGCGTTGTAATGTTACTGTTGAAGGCTACGTGGACGGGAAAGATCGCTTGCTGACTGTGGATACTGGTGCATCACATTCCATCATTCGGAGTGACTTGGTCAGCGGAAAGCTAAGTTGTGGACAGTAACTGGTGACAGCAAGCAAGTCCTGGGAGAAGTGACATGCAAGGTTGTGATTGGGAATGTGGCTACGTATCACAACTGCTTGGTAACGAATATTGTCGACGAAGTCATCATTGGCGTCGATTTCTCGGCTGTGCGAGACATTGACATCAACTTAAGGAACAGGGTTATGACTTACAACGGCCAAGAAGTTCCTTTGGTATTTGGCCACAATAGTGGCTATATTACCAAGGGAGTGATCTTGAAGATGAAGCAACAGAAGCCTGGTAAAGCAGAGGTAGCTCCTCGAACAAAGGCTTTCACGGACAGGTACCTCCTGAAGAAGATTCGGCAAAGCCAGGAGGAAGATCCAGATTTGGCACGTGTATTGAAAGGACTGAAGGAAAACAATCAGCCGAGGTGGAGGGCAGTGTGGCGATTATTCTCAAGCATGTACCATCCATAACGCAATAACACTCCCACCACTAGTTAAACACAACAGAGATAACGATGGCTACGCGTATGCATGGAAGCATGTACCAAGAAAGACGAAGGGAGATCGCGCGAGTGTTTGCGGATACAATGCAAAGAGGAGATGCCAATAAATAACACCGATCCTTCGAGAACACAAAGAGCGAATAACCAAGAAAGTTATCGGTGCGTAGGCAAGCACCCTGTCGGACTATATAAGGCAGGGACCAAGCTAGGCAGGTGATCAGTTTATTTCCAAGTGTTATTCAGTGAACTACTGCGAAGTTACCAAACTCTTAAATTTGTATTGCGTTTATTACTAGTAAATAGAACCAGCTATTAGTTACAATATCTGTGCGTGTATTTATTTGACTTTATAGTTATCGAACCCAGGATTGATAGTCAAGGAATCATCGAATTCGTCACAGTATGTTTATTTGACTTTATAGTGATCGAACCCAGGATTAATAATCGAAGACTCATCGAATACGTTACAACCCAACAAGCATTTCTGGAAATGTTTTTAAAAATAATTTAAAGTAAACTTGCTACAATAAGCGATATGTAAGCCTTTTCAGTTTTAAAAACTGTTATAAATCATTTCACTTCAAAAGTAAAATGCAAATGTTTAAAAAAATGTAGAAAAATCTATTTATAAATTTTTTTCCTTTCAACTTAAAATATGTCCAACTCTTTTCAGAACAGATTTTACATGAGAATGACGGCACAAAAGCAAAAATCATAGCTGCATCTTAACCACTTCCGCAATCTGCTAATAATTGGTTTAAGTTGCAACATTCAATGTATGATTAGAACTTTTTTATTTATTTTATTGCAACAGCTAAATAATATGAAATATGTATATCGTTTGAATAAAGTTTCAGAAAACCCATTTACAAAAAGCTTTTTTTTTTTGAAAATTGTTTATAGGCTTAGATTAATAAGCTTTTAATCAACGTGACTGTTTGATTACGAAAGCTTTTTAAAGATTTATTTTAAGTTTACCTTGCTTGTTGGGAATTGGCGTCAGAAGGGGGATTGTTAAATAAATACAATGACAATAAGGACATGGCAAAGTTGAATGAATTAAAGATCCCGCAGCTCAAAAATGAGCTGAAACAAGGTGTATTAAATAAAACAGGAAGTAAATTAGAGCTACAGTCACGATGCGAGAGACCATGGAAGCGGAAGGAATTAACGCGAAAGATTATGTGTACGTTCGTACTTCCCCCCAGAGGCAGCGGCCCTGGCAAATGAACGTGACCATGTGCGACGATTATACCCTACGGATCCCCAAATTCAAGATCTCGATCAACACAAACGCGCCAAATGGTAGGAGCACCTAAGGTCCTGCAGCCTATCTGCTGGTGTTGGCAAAACATGGGCCATTGTTAAATCCTTGTCAAATCCGACCAAACCTAACGGCAAAATATCCATCATCTTTGGTGATAAGATACAGTCGAAACCGAAGAAATTTGTACTGCATTCTCCGGTTGACAAGGAAATTAGACGAGCCACCAGGGAAGCGCACACAAGTAAAAATAGCCAAGCGCCCATTGCCATCGCCACCACGGAGGTTCAGGAGGCCATACGGGGGTCTAAAGGCTCCAAATCGACCGGCCAAGACGGTATATCCCTGCTGATGTTAAAACATATCGGAGAAGAGGGAGTAAGGTACCTCATAACTGTCTAATCTGTCATGACCACCTTTGAGATTCCAAAATTGCAGCTAGGGCGCGATAAGTAAGTTTAGAAATAAAATTTAAGTGTTTGGTTTTTGTTATAAACATGGAAAATAATACTATTTTCGTTGTTAAAAAAATCAGTTCCATTGATCAGTGATACTTTCAGTCCCTGCATACATATACATACATAACTTTAACATTTATCAGTACAGTGGTATTTAAGTCATAACAAAACGAAAAATAATAACGAAACTCAAAATATTAAACTTATACTGCTTTTATAAAACTTTTCTTTTTTTTTATAAATTTTGTGCATACAAAGCTTAATAGATTGTTTCAGGCACCGCGGATTATAAACTGTGTTCCCTTTTTGAGTAGATTTACCCCGACGATATCACCTTCATTATAAAAACCAGGTACTGCTTCCGAAGGAATTGAAGGAGAAGGAAATGATGCGGTACGTAGAGAGGAATATATATGTGACTGTGGTGTATGCGTGCTGTTTACCAGAGAAGTAAACAAATTTGCTGTTTCGTAGCGTTCATCTTCTAGCATTTTCTGTATTTCTATGCGATTTTTTTCCAATAAATGTTCAACATTGCTTAAATGGGTTTCATCTTGTTTCTTTATATCGTCAATCAAATTATCTTGCGTTTTCTTCCACTCATTTTGTAAAAGATTCCTGGAAGTCTCGAAATATAGAAATTAAACAAAAGGGGAGAGATTACACCACCTTGCGCCACCCCTTGTTTTATTCTTCGTGGTCTAGATTTCTTGTTCCTGAATTTGACTGTTGCCTGTCGACCATTGAGGTAATTAGCGGCCCAACTTTTAAGGCCGGCAGGGAGCGGTGTCTCTTCCAGATCTCGCAGGAGTGTGGCGTGATTGACCGTGTCCAATGCATTTGATAGATCAAGTGCCACGACAACCGTCCTATGGTTTGGTGGGTGTTGATTCAAACCGTTATTAATCTACGTTGTAATGGCGGTCAAAGCGAATGTCGTGCTGTGATTTTGGCGGAAACTATGCTGGTGATCGACCAATTTCAGATTTGCAATGAAGTAAGGGAGCAGAATGGTCTCTAGTAATTTCGCTACCGGCGAAAGGAGGGATATCGGGCGATAAGATTCTCCTTGGTTCGCCGGCCTCCCTGGTTTTAGTAGGGGAACTACAATCGCTTGTTTCCATATCTCAGGTATAACGAAGATAGTTAGAGAGAGATAAAAGAGAGCCGCTAAATAACTCTGTCCCTCGTGGCCTAGGTGTTTGATCATCTTCATGGCGATTCCGTCGGGTCCGATGGATTTTGAGGGTTTGGTCTTCATTATGGCTTCCTTAACCTCTGCGACTGAGACTGAAATGGGCGCAGTAGAGTGTTTGTGTTTGTGCGCACTCTTCTCTTAGTCCTATCTGCAGGCGAATGCATTATAAACAGCCGGCAGAAGGAGCTCGCGCATTTCCTGGCGTCCGATTTGACGCTGTCGCCGAATGTAATGGCGACCTTGTCATTGTGTTTGGTCGGATTGGATAGGGCCTTGACAGTCGACCATAATGTGCCGACTCCACCGGAGAGGTTGCATGTCTCAAGTTGTTGTTTCCACTTGGTCAGCGTGTGTTCGTTGACCATCCCACGAATTTCCGCATTGAGATCTTTGATTCTGGGATCTGCGGGATTGACGAGTCTCACTTTGTCACGTTCTCTTGCCATCGCCGCAGCTTCTGCCGGAAAATTCGGACAAATTTCTGGTACTCTACCAACAGGAATAAAGCGGCATGAGGCTGAATCAATGATCTTGCGAAACTCTCTTTCGCCTTTGCGCACGTCCGTAGGAGTGGGTAAGGCAGCGAAGGAGCGCTCTGTATAGTCAGTAAAGCGGTCCCAGTCCGCTTTGGTGAAGTTGATGTATGTTAATTTATCAGACGTTATGAAGTCGGTCGGTCGTTCAACAGAGAGTAAGATGGGTAGGTGGTCTGAAGCTAATGTAAGCATCGGTCGCCAGATAATAAGGCCCGCGCTCGTTATGGAGATGTCAGGCGAATTGTGGCAGTTACCTGCCACCCTGGTGGGGGCATCTCCATTGACTGTACAGAATGCTGATTTATCTATTTGGTCTGCAATTGCGTGTCGTCTGCTGTCTGCTGGCAAGTTGGAGTGGCAGAGATCGTGATGCGCGTTGAAGTCGCCTAGGATTAGACGGTTATCGTCCCTTAGCAACGCACTAATGTCGGGATGATAATCTCTAGGACAACACGTGACAGGAGCAATATAGATGTTTATGATTTGCAGGTCGGCGTCTCCTGACCGGACTGCTATGCCTTGGCATTCTAAAAAAATTGATTATATTGTACAGAGTGATGTGTAATGAACGCAAGGCCACCCCCAAGACCGCTGGGACGGTCTTTTCGATGTACATTATACCCATCACAAGTTCGTAAGTCCGCTCTTGTGTTCAATTTTGTCTCTTGTATCGCGGCGATTTTGATGTTGTGTGTCTTCATAAAGTCAGTTATCTCCGCGATCTTTCCAGCTAATCCGTTACAGTTCAGCTGCAAAATTTTGAAGTGTGTAGGAGGGGAGACGGGGGACATACTAGGCGTGAGGGACGGATGCGTTTGCCTAGGTGGAGGTAGGCTAAGGCCCAAACTATGTCGCAGTCTAGAGTTGACAGCACCATGGCTGATGTTGTCTGGCGTGGAAGGCGGCTGTGTATTGCAACAGGGGGCCATGAACGAGTCCGTCCAAAGGTTACCGTTTGCGAGCACAGAGCACATAAGGGTGTGACGCAGGCCAAGGCAATTGTTGCCCTTGACCGATGTCGCAGGCGTATATAATCTTTGCCGACAAACGGTGCACGTAGTGAAAGATACTAGGAGGTGGTGTTCCTGACCCACGTGCAGGCTGGAAGCAGGGGGGGGGGGGGGCATTGGAGGCAGAGAAAGAGGGGATTGACGCTCGGCGATGCTCATATCTGACCTATTCCTGAGGGGATAGGAGTGTTGAGCGGCCGTGTGAGATGGAGACGCTCGTGTGCGTGAGCGACAGTCGGGAGTGGGTGAGTCGGGAATGGCAGCGGGGCTGCCAGTCGTATAGGCTGAGCTATTTTTGTGGCTATTGGAAGTAGGTAGAAGCGGTAAGGGAGTGCCAGAGCGGCGACTAACGCGGGACGTCCTTGGACGTGTACAACATGGTGCCTCGAAAGTATTAAAGAAAGTACGGGGTCTGTGAATGGCAGGGTTAAGCCCTGAGCATCCAGATTTATGTTACCATCTCTTAAACTTGGCGCATTGTACCGAATGCGACCGTTTAATATAAAGTTTCTTCCAGCAAACGCAGCAGATCCAGTCTCTTGGTCCAGGATTGGGCTCGACCCCAGCCCGTAACAAGAGAAAATGGAGCAACCCAGCTGCCAGGGTTAGCTCCGAGGATGACAATTTAAGGGTAGGACGGGACAGATTGGACAGGGTTACACTGAAATAACGGCCCTTGGCCGGGTAAAAAAAACCCGGGTCATTCCGGTGCGAGAGAACCGGCTGTTGTGGGAATGCTCCTCTTACGATCGGCATACCTACCTCGGGCATATTCTAACCCCCTAACCCAAAGTGGTATTGCTTTGGAACTACTCAAATGAGGACTTATGATTTTTGAAAGTTCCTTTGCTCCGCGGATTACTGCATCCAGCATTAGGTTCTGCAGTGTTTTCAGGCTTGTTTTCTAGAGGGTCATTTATATTCACTTCCGTAAAATTGCGCTGTAATGTGATCGTCCTGTTCTCATTCACTCCTACTTGTGAAGTGTCCTTACCATGTGCCACTACTGCTGCGCGATGTTCAAGAACTTTAGCCACCAGCTCAAAATAATCACAGATTTGTCTTTCGGCACCACTGGTATTATTATTATGCTTAGCTTTGTAATAATCACAGTTCAACGTTTTAAATTTCGCCCTTATTTGGATAACGTCTGTATTTATTCCTTTGGAATTTAACTCTTTAGCCACCTCTTCAAATATACTGCGGTTTCACTTCACTTTGCTGTCCAGATATTTAAGGAATGGTATTAGATTTTTTTTGTTGCATTTTTTTTTATTTTCGAAATTGCATCCGTAATATCTGGAAAATATTGTGTCTAAATTTCAAGCCAATTGAAGCAAAATTGACGAAGTTATGAGTATTTTTATACCTGCCGGTACCTATACCTGAAATGAACTGGATTTTTTTGTGTTTAAAACTTTAAAGCGCACAACTCACGTTTTCAAAGTCGGTGCCCCTGATAACTCCAGAACTACTGCACAGATCCTTTTGAAATTTTAAACACTATTTCTGTAAATCATTTACGAGGTAACGCTGACGAGTTTTTTTTTTTTTGTTCATAATTTTGATTTCGCAATAACAAATTAGCCGATTTTTCCCACAAAATTGTGTTTTTCATTTCAAAGTGTTCGAAAAAATTTGAAAAAAAAAACCTCGACAGCGTTACCTGGGGAAAACGATTATCTAACGAATAAACTTTGATTTTTTGATTTCAGATGATCCAGCACCAAGCTGTGAGGGGTATCGCAATTCAACTTTTTTTCAAAACACGTCCGAACAATTGCTGCCATTGCCGTATTTTTTAATATTTCTTTATAAACATTTGATAAAACATTCTTCGAATGTCATACTTCAATGTACCATTGGTTGAGTAAAGAAATTTTAACTACGTCGTCAGAAAAAAAATCGCGAAAACATGGCTTTTTTCGTATGACTTGACCTTACCCCCCCTTAAGGATATGTCTTTCTTTAATTATGGATATCATTTCCACAACATGCTTTCCCGCGATATGTTTCTTTTCTTTTTGGTTTCCATTTCAATTTGCAACAAATATGAAGTTATTTTCAATTTATAATATACGTGTAAGTAAACAAGCGAACCGCGTGCCTGTTTTTCAATTCGCTTTGAATATGAGAGGTGTTTATATACTCTGTCACTGCGTATGGAGATATTAACGACCCATCTTATCCTTACTTACGGAAGAGGGGTGACATGACCTAAAAGGTGTTTATATACTCTGTCAATGCGTATGGAGATATTAACGACCCATCTTATCCTTACTTACGGAAGGGGGTGACATGACCTAAAAGGTTTCACTGGTCGCTACCACGACAGTCGGGCAGTACCGCAAGGGAGTACCGGAGCGTACCGGGTTCAAATCCGGCCAAGGACTGTTGATTCGACAACACTCCCCGAAACCGTCGGGAAGTGTTTTTGCCTGTACCACAACAACAACAACAACCGATTTGAAAATGAGTTTAGGTCAACACACATTGTACTTTCAATGCGAATTGAAATTCTCTTTACACATTCGTTTTGACTGAAGACGTACAAATTAAAAACGTCGTATGCATGCATATAAACATAGTAATGTATTTGCTTCAGCCGAGGTATCAACATGGCGAATCATAACAAAGTGACCGATTGAATACTTTTTTGCCAGTGCCATACTTCTGAGATTTTCTATTTTTTCTAAGGTGCATTCCCTTATACCCGTTAGATCCCTAGGAATATCGTTTAATAATTTGTTCTCTAACAATTCAGTTAGCCCGTCCACTATGCAACACCGCTGACGAACACCAAAGAACAACTCACTAGGTGATGCTTTCGTTGTACTGTGCATAGTGTAGTTTCGTAGCCCAGTCTGAATGTTCCATTGATTCAGTCAGTTTACCCAGCATTGCTTTTATAACACGATTAATGCGCTCCACTTGCCCATTTGCTTTGGGCGATGCCATTGCTACTTGCACGGGGTCGATATTTCTTTTCAACAGAAAACTGCTAAAACCTAGTGAAATAAAACATGCCCCTCTATTTGTTATAATTAGTAGTGAGATTATTTTCGAATAAAATTTGAATAAATACTATTCGAATAAACGAATAATAATATTCGTTTAAAAAATTTCGAATAGTATTTATTCGAATTACTTATCCATTTATTCGAATAGTATTATTCGAATATAGGTATATTGCAAGAGATTTAAAAAGCGAAGTACCTATGAGCATGCACGCTTCGTATGTATGTATGTATGGTTGCGTGTATAAATGTGTGCATAAGCAGTTTAACTATTCGAATACTTACTATACCAACCATACGGAGATAAGAAAGTGGATAAAACATAGGTCGCGCTATCCACAAATGAAGATACAAAAATGGATAGTTTTGTATGGGCGGCGTGCAGATATTATCCACTTTCCCCATGTACATTTCGTGTACGTGTGACCTTGCATCACCCTCGCACACATTCATAAACGCCATAAGAAAATATATATCTACGCTGTTCTAAGCAAGAAAATGTTCCAAAACAAAGGGTTGCAATTTTCACAGGGCTGCCAGATCTGAAACATGGTATGCCCACAAAATACCCAAAAAAAAGGCAAAAAGCCCAAAAAATCGCCTAAATTGAGAAATAAATATCCAAATAATTCAAGACAACTTCGGTTTTTAAATCTGTTTAGTCAAAATAAGGATACATATTTGAATAAAAACAATATAAAACTTTTTTTTAAATTATTATTTGTAAATAAATACAAAATTAGCTATTTTTACTGAAATTTACAAAAACATGACATTCGTTCTGATCACATATAAGTGTTTATAAAATTGAAAATATTTACAATATATTATTTAGCGATTTTAACGCAATTAGCATCAAATGAAAGGTAATTTAATAGCCTTTCTTTTGATGCTAAACAACTATTGAATTTTAAGTACTATTTACAGAAAAAACTTATCTTTCTTACACTTTAAATAAAGTCCATGGATTTTTTTCTACTACACATATGTGTTTACAAAATTCACAAAATTTACAACTAATTATTTTGCGATTTTAACGCAATTAGCATCAAATGAAAGGTAGTTTAATAGCCTTTCTTTTGATGCTAAACAATTATTGAATTTTAAGTACTATTTACAGAAAAAACTTATCTTTCTTACACTTTAAATAAAGTCCATGGACTTTTTTTCTACTACACATATGTGTTTACAAAATTCACAAAACTTACAATTAATTATTTTGCGATTTTAACGCAATTAGCATCAAATGAAAGGTAGTTTAATAACCTTTCTTTTGATGCTAAACAACTATTGAATTTTAAGTTATATTTACAGAAAACACTTATCTTTCTTACACTTTAAAAAAAGTCCATGGCTTTTTTTCTACCACACATATGTGTTTACAAAATTCAACAAATTTACAATTAATTATTGTGCGATTTTAGCTCAATTAGCATCAAATGAAAGGTAGTTTAATAACCTTTCTTTTGATGCTAAACAACTATTGAATTTTAAGTTATATTTACAGAAAACACTTATCTTTCTTACACTTTCAAAAAAGTCCATGGCTTTTTTTCTACCACACATATGTGTTTACAAAATTCAACAAATTTACAATTACTTATTGTGCGATTTTAACGCAATTAGCATCAAAAGAAAGGTTATTAAACTACCTTTCATTTGATGCTAATTACGTTAAAATCGCACAATATTTCTCAATTTAGGCGATTTTTTGGGCTTTTTGCCTTTTTTTTGGGTATTTTGTGGGCATACCATGTTTCAGATCTGGCAACCCTGTGAAAATTGCAACCCTTTGTTTTGGAACATTTTTCTTGCTTAGAACAGCGTAGATATATATTTTCTTATGGCGTTTATGAATGTGTGCGAGGGTGATGCAAGGTCACACGTACACGAAATGTACATGGGGAAAGTGGATAATATCTGCACGCCGCCCATACAAAACTATCCATTTCTGTATCTTCATTTGTGGATAGCGCGACCTATGTTTTATCCACTTTCTTATCTCCGTATGGTTGGTATAGTAAGTATTCGAATAGTTAAACTGCGTATGCACACATTTATACACGCAACCATGCATACATACATACGAAGCGTGCATGCTCATAGGTAAAAATAGTGAACTTCGCTTTTTAAATCTCTTGCAATATACCTATATTCGAATAATACTATTCGAATAAATGGATAAGTAATTCGAATAAATACTATTCGAAATTTTTTAAACGAATATTATTATTCGTTTATTCGAATAGTATTTATTCAAATTTTATTCGAAAATAATCTCACTACTAATTATAACAAATAGAGGGGCATGTTTTATTTCACTAGGTTTTAGCAGTTTTCTGTTGAAAAGAAATATCGACCCCGTGCAAGTAGCAATGGCATCGCCCAAAGCAAATGGGCAAGTGGAGCGAATTAACTGACTGAATCAATGGAACATTCAGACTGGGCTACGAAACTACACTATGCACAGTACAACGAAAGCATCAC